>JAIUSX010000054.1:5177240-5824395 GCA_026573805.1 Hesperophylax magnus | reverse complement strand
CTTTTCCTTCCTTGCAATTTCTCTCCTTCCTTTCATTTAGAAGACCACGGATGATTAAAAGAGTGAAAAATAAAAAAAGTAATAGAATAGTAATGCTCGCGAACCGGAGGTTGGCGATCTTCTCCAACATTATAAAATACAGTTTCCTTAGAATCCAGAAATGCCATCGCTACAATGTTGTATTGAAAGTTTCCACGAGCGTGACTTTGACGATTTAGAAACTTGGGAGCGGATTTTGAAAGGTATTTTATGAGAAGCATTCAAACTTTTACTACGTAGGATGCACTGGGCGTATTCCAGAATTAGGCGATTATGTTGGTGTACATAAAAAAATTATAAACATGTATTTTACTACGCACGTACATTGAATTTAGTGTCTTCACATTTCATGGCAGTATGTACATGAGAATATGTTTAGTTCCTACCGGGATTATCATTTGTCCAGTTACTACCTATCCCTAACCATCACCTTGCTGGAAAAAGTTTTGGAACAACGCGTTGTAACGGCAAGAACATAGTGTAAATTCTAGTGCATTTGTTTTGAAAACAGAAGAAGGATTGGGACCACCTTGGAAACAAGATGTTGGTGTTTTTCGTGTAAGTACATAATCTAGTTGAAAAATAAAAAAAAGGAGGAAATCGACTATCTTGGAAATCCATAATGTCGTTTAAGTACTCATTCGATTAGTTGTGGCGATAATTACGTCGAGTATACTTTCGCAGAGATACAGTGGTCATCATGTTTTTACTTTTTCCATACATCGTTCATTCCTACACATGCAATCATTTAATTCCACCAAAAACCATTTCATTTCGTCTCCTTTTAAATATTTACAGTCCACTTTCGTGTTCATCTGAAGCAGTTAATTCGAGAGCAGTAACAATCTTTTTCTCAATATTTTCCCATTTAACCTATTTTTGCCCATCTAACGACCATTTAATTTCCTAATTAACTGCCCCTTCCATTCCATCATCAATTCTTCTGCCGATTTGGGTTTGCCTTTGGTTACCCTTCTCCCAAAGCAAATCTATATTTAACTTTTAGTATTTGACTTATCCCGATGAATAGACCAAATGTTCTCGAAACATGTAGATTTTGTAAATAAGAAGTGTTGTAAGCAAAGTAATTTGACTTTAATTAATTAATTATGTCATCACAAAGTAAAACCAACTTGTAAAAGTACTTAACATTTTCTTCACAGTTTCAATTTTGATTTTGGGTTAGCCGTGACATGTAGCATTTGATTTTTAAATTTCATATATTTAAATTTCTATTTAAATTTCACTTTTTCTATCGGGAATGAATGAAGGCAAATCCTGGAATCGGAAACTAACTCACTACATCTGATTGAGCTGAAACTATCGTCAGATAGACTCTTTGTCGAAGACAATGCATTCTATCATCTTTCGGTGTCAATCAAATACACATACGTGGATATACGCATTTTTCTGAAATCGGACGATATTACAGCAGGTAATGTACGAAATAAATGTCTTACACGATTGACATCTGGCAAGGTCAGTAGCGCAGTTGACTCCGGTTCTTGGGAAGGAGGGTTCAATCTTCAGCCAATAATATATATATATATATATATATATATATATTTTTTAAGTTTAAAAATACATAGTATTAAAATGGACAGTATTTAAGAAAATAGTTTTTTTTCGGGGTTGATTTTTTACATGCTACAATGACAGATAGGCCTAAGAAACTTGACGTTATAACCTCATTCATTATAAGTACAATTTTCGTCTGTACTTCTTTTTTAAAACACTTATAACATAATTTCTCGTATGTAAAATCAAATGCAAGGTTTCTTTGTAAATAAATAATAACCACATAGTTGCGATAATTCATAATAATTATCATTATCATTTCCCGAATCGAATTGTCGATATATTTTCATTTCATTAGTAATAAATTATAACACCGAAGCCAATTAACTTCAGGTAGCTTGCGTAATCTATTTTTCAGGAAATAATTAAAAGGCATTACCGATGGATGTCTGTATGGAATTAATTTAATTTTAATCGAAATCCATTAGTGAAACGTGTATATACACGTAGGTACTAAACGTGGAATTTAAATACTGGCTACATAATATAACAAAAGGATATGACGTCATGATAATTGATGATTATGTACTTGGAATCCTCGTAAAATGAAGATAGTTAATTCTTTAAGATGCTTCCGGTAATCAAGCAATAGATGTCCAAGATAAGCCGCAGGTGCGTATGTTAGTAACTAGCTCAAAAGCATGCTAGTAGCGGTCGTCAGGGTGTCAGTGACATGTGTATCCAGGGCCAACCCTGAACCCTTTGTCAAAACCATTAGACGCCTAGGTAGGTGATCACTATAATCAATAATATTCGGATCAAGTACATACAGTATCAGCGTATTGGCGCCTTGTCAATTTTGCGCTCGGAGCGTACAGCTCCAATCAGGGCCAGCCCTATGCAGGCGCGATTGGAGCAGTCCTCTCCGGGCGCTGAATTGCCAAGGGGCTGATAAATAATACCTAACACCGATCACAATGTCATTGAGATTATTTTTTATTTATTTCATAAAACGGCGCAACACAAACATATAAATCGTCCAAATATTATTGATTACAGTGATTGATTGATTATCACCTAACTAGGCGTCTACTGGTTTTGACAATGGGCGCTTAAATTTTACTCGCTCCAGGCGCCGTTTGGTTTAGGGCCGGCTTTGGCTCCAATTGCGCCCGAATAATGCTGGCCCTGTGTGTATCGTATCGCTGCTAGTAACTCGCATGTTAGAATTTTCGTATGCCGGTGCGCGCGGTATGAACGCGCACATGTCTGAATGTGATCTACCAACTTTTATTTATTTTTTTTTATTAGGTACAATATTTTTTACAATTCAAGGTTTTCAGTAATGTAGGCCTCACTGGGTGGCTTGCCCGTGCTGAGGCCTTCATTTTATAATATTAAAAAAACTACATAATACATTTAATGAGAAAAATTATACATTTAAAATTAAAAATACATAATAATATATTTAAAATTTAAAAAAAAAATAGTACATTGAAAATAATCTTGTGTGTTTGTGAGTGATGTGTGTTTATATTGGTTTTTTGTGTTACCTGTAGGTTTTATTTTTATTTTATGCTATGAAATTTTGGTAATATTGTCTTTTTTGTTCTTTAATCCATTTTGTAATTTTGTGTGTGAATTTATTTTTATTTTCCTCAATTTTAATATCAAGTTTTAAACTGTTGAAAGCTTTTATTGCGTGGTATTGGTATTTTATTTTGCTTCATCTAAGTCAGCTATGCATACGAAACTATAGATGTGAGTAGCTCGCATGACTATATCTAGCGTGTGTATACTGACCTTCAAAAACGCGATCGGGTGGCATGCCAGCTACTCACCATAAGCATGCTTTTCACTGGCATGTGTATCCGCATCTTTAGAGTTTAGTAGAAAATTACGGTTGTTATAAATAATATGGTGTAACATTAATTCTCAATATACGATTAAGCATTTATGATATTCAGTTAACTACCCTCCACACGAAATTCAAGATTCACGTGAAAGTATTGCTAAATGTGTGATTGAACCCAAGATTTACGCTATAAATAGCCACACATATATTTTTACAATTTTTTTAGTTTTTTTTTGTAATTGTTTTTTTACATAATTCTTACAAAACTGAGTAATATTATGGTTGATTTTAAGAAATATTATTATTACACTTTTCATACTTTAGATGTTATCAGTAAGTTTAACATGAATGTAATAACATAAATACACACATCTTTTATCAGGAGATTTTTCAATGTGGATGAGTGTTTCAGGCGAACAATTATTGCTTGTAAAATAATTGTTACCCTTTGTGCTATGCATAAAAAATCTTGTCTTAAAAACATTAGTTTACCAAAAAATAATAATTAATATTTGACAAGTTCAAGTATTTCGCCTAAAAAATGTAGACAATTTGTCTCGACGCCATCTAGTGAGAGAGTTAGCACTTACAATGCCTTTCTCATATAAAATAAAGTTGGTTGTTTTCAGGTGAAAAATGTAACAAGCAGTAATTGTTGAATGAAACACTAGTATATATTGAATAATTTCGCGGGTAAGAGATAAGCCGCCATAGCTCAGTGGTCAGAGCTGTCGACCGGAAATCGAAGGGACACGGGTTCGAGTCCCGTTGGCGTCATGTATCTTTTATCAGGAGATTTTTCAATGTGGATGAGTGTTTCAGGCGAACAATTATTGCTTGTAAAATAATTGTTACCCTTTGTGCTATGCATAAAAAATCTTGTCTTAAAAACATTAGTTTACCAAAAAATAATAATTAATATTTGACAAGTTCAAGTATTTCGCCTAAAAAATGTAGACAATTTGTCTCGACGCCATCTAGTGAGAGAGTTAGCACTTACAATGCCTTTCTCATATAAAATAAAGTTGGTTGTTTTCAGGTGAAAAATGTAACAAGCAGTAATTGTTGAATGAAACACTAGTATATATTGAATAATTTCGCGGGTAAGAGATAAGCCGCCATAGCTCAGTGGTCAGAGCTGTCGACCGGAAATCTAAGGGACACGGGTTCGAGTCCCGTTGGCGTCATGTATCTTTTATCAGGAGATTTTTCAATGTGGATGAGTGTTTCAGGCGAACAATTATTGCTTGTAAAATAATTGTTACCCTTTGTGCTATGCATAAAAAATCTTGTCTTAAAAACATTAGTTTACCAAAAAATAATAATTAATATTTGACAAGTTCAAGTATTTCGCCTAAAAAATGTAGACAATTTGTCTCGACGCCATCTAGTGAGAGAGTTAGCACTTACAATGCCTTTCTCATATAAAATAAAGTTGGTTGTTTTCAGGTGAAAAATGTAACAAGCAGTAATTGTTGAATGAAACACTAGTATATATTGAATAATTTCGCGGGTAAGAGATAAGCCGCCATAGCTCAGTGGTCAGAGCTGTCGACCGGAAATCGAAGGGACACGGGTTCGAGTCCCGTTGGCGTCATGTATCTTTTATCAGGAGATTTTTCAATGTGGATGAGTGTTTCAGGCGAACAATTATTGCTTGTAAAATAATTGTTACCCTTTGTGCTATGCATAAAAAATCTTGTCTTAAAAACATTAGTTTACCAAAAAATAATAATTAATATTTGACAAGTTCAAGTATTTCGCCTAAAAAATGTAGACAATTTGTCTCGACGCCATCTAGTGAGAGAGTTAGCACTTACAATGCCTTTCTCATATAAAATAAAGTTGGTTGTTTTCAGGTGAAAAATGTAACAAGCAGTAATTGTTGAATGAAACACTAGTATATATTGAATAATTTCGCGGGTAAGAGATAAGCCGCCATAGCTCAGTGGTCAGAGCTGTCGACCGGAAATCGAAGGGACACGGGTTCGAGTCCCGTTGGCGTCATGTATCTTTTATCAGGAGATTTTTCAATGTGGATGAGTGTTTCAGGCGAACAATTATTGCTTGTAAAATAATAAATACACATTTTATTATCGATTTCCATGTTTTTTAGGGATCGTGTTTTAAACTTATTTTAGAAATTTTTGTACACATATTTATAACTCTACATTATTTATGCTTGGTTGAAATTGTATTCTATAACCTCTGACATCGTTATAAAACAACAATGGACAAACTTTCATTCAATGTGAAATTTAACCAAAATATAGTGAATTTATAGGTAAATTGTCGAGATACTCTGCACATCCTGGGGTGACTTATGCAGAGGTTCTATATTGAAAACATTGTTAAATTGGACTAGGTTTAAACAAAACTTAACACTCCCGTTCCGAACGGGGGTAATACATTTACCCCAAACGAGAGTTTTGTGCGATATCTATGTTATTTTTATGTCACGTACAAAATATTTAAGGTTATCCTAGAAAAACTAATCAGTAATCGATCTGCTTCAAAAATGTATTTTTTTACATTAGCTTCACACAGGAGGCCCCGAAGAAAAAAAATTCCTTCAGGGCCTGTGTCATCTTTGGGGATGCTGTGGGGTGGGATTTTTAAGAAAAAGAAGGAGAGTAGGATCTGGGAAGGAAAATGTATGACAGGGGGTTAATAATCTAGGTCATCAGTGTGTCCAGAAGAGACGAACGTTTGAGTTCAACCCTCCCACTGCGATGCAAGGCGATGGGTCGAGAGAGTCCTGCTGGAGAGAAAAGATCTCCCTCAAGCAGTTTCTCTGTAGGTGAGGAGACGCATCTGCCTCCAAGACCTAGACAATCCTTATCCCATGAACCCGAGCACCCTTACCACCAAACATAACGAACCACTTGGAGTGACCTATGGCAGAGGTGTTGGTTATCCAATGAATGTTTGCCGGGGCTGCGGTACCCATACCCACCTCCCAAATTAAATATTCGCCTCCCAAATTGAGTTGTGATGATTTAGATATTCTAGACAGAAAAACTGCTACGTTTTGCTGCTAATATGCACAAATATTATTTCTATAGTACTTAATAAAATATATATTACTGGCCGATGGTCACCGGTCACTGATCACCGGTCACTGGTCACTACCACCGCCAACCACCGCACCGGTGACAAGCCAACGCAGTGTTTGGCAGTAGTGAGATAGCAAAACAAATTGCAGATTCTGTTCGAAGGCTAAGAATTATAATCGTAGCCAACACTGAATTCGTTATTTTAAGGTACCTGTAGGAATATAGATGGCACTAGATGGACCTCCAAGGTGAACCATATGACTGCCTTAAAAAAGTCAAAATTGATACTGCACAAAAGTCCCAACTGGTGCCAACCGTCTGAAGTCAGTAGGTCTATGTCATTCTCGTATGTAATATGTTATTGAGGCTGAGGGACTGGGGACTAAAAGCTGTGTAGTTTAGCGAGGTCATCCAATACCCCGATAATGATATGATATGTCGACAAAAAGTTTCGACGAAAACTAATTTATTTCCTACTTTTAAAATAATGGAAACTAACCGAGACAAACTTTGGGAAACGGAGTATTGACAGTTATTTAGGATTACGTATTTACTAATAATAAAAAATACTTAACAAAAAACACACCTATAAATAAATATAAAACTAATTCCATTCAAGTAGTTCTGTGTAACAATAGACCTCTCGTCCAAAAAAGCGTGTTTCTAATTTTCTCTTATTTAATAAATCAAAACCAAAAGTTACACTGAAATCAGAATGTACTTCAATACATACCTGCTTAATTAATAAGAACGACGATTAAACGATATTTACTAATGTCATGTGCTGATGAATGTGTTTATATATTTTATAAATTAGGGAAATAATCTCTCATAAGTTTTTCCCCCAGAAAGGCTTACTAATATGCAGAGAAATGATTTTTGAAATGACGACAAGTTAAAACGGCCACCATCTTTAACCGGAACAGGAACGTAAAAAAAAATACCGATAGACTAAATGCCAACGCTAGTGTAGTCTTGAGTTAAATGAGGCTCGGGTAACGCGGCAATTCAGCCAGCAGTTTATATTATGATATTGTCTCTCCCAAGCCTTCGTTCTTTTGTATCTTTGTGGCTTGTCCATGGGACCAAAATGGTTCGATGAATTTAATTTTTAGCAATGTAAATTGACCTATTGTTGATTGCGACAGTTTTCGATGAAAAACACAATAATAAATAAGAGAATCAAAGCTAATTGGAACGATGCCAATAATTAATATCATACGCGTCAAAAGACACGACTTACTTTGAAATGCTTTGAACCATGTTGCTCCAGCTTTTTCGCGGCTACTTGAAAATGTACCTTCATAAAAGATGATAAAAGTATCAAATTGATAATTATTACATTTCTATCAGATAGAAGCCAGTACTGTAAATAATTTAGAGTTCCCTTTATACAAGAAAATTTCAAGAATAGAAATATTTTATTATTTAATGAACAGGC
The DNA here is from genome assembly GCA_026573805.1 of Hesperophylax magnus. NCBI lineage: Eukaryota > Metazoa > Arthropoda > Insecta > Trichoptera > Limnephilidae > Hesperophylax > Hesperophylax magnus. Next base: position 5,816,486 of record JAIUSX010000054.1, on the reverse strand, counting down.
AGAATTCTGCTGATGCATCCATGTCTGATTTCACAATAAGTTTTACATTCATTGGGTTAATTAATAATAATATATGTAATTATTATTATTTTTTTAATGATAAACTAATGTTTATAAGACAACGTATTTTATGCATAGCACAAAAGATAACAAATTATTATAAACAATAATTAGTCGCCTGAAAATGGATATTTCAGGCGACATATTGAAAATATCTGCCGAGTAAAAATACGTGTAAAAAAATGAAGTTGGTTGTTTACAGGTGAAAAAATATAATAAGCAGTAATTGTTGATTGAAGTTCTAGTACATATTGAATTATTTGGCGTGTTGGGAATAAGCCGACGTAGCTCAGTGGTCCAGAGTACCTGACCGAATATCAGAAGGTGCGGGTTCATTTCCCTTCTTCGACATTTATTTTTTCTCGGCAGATATTTTCAATTTGTATGGATATTTCAGGCGACAAATTTTTGCTTATAATAATAATATTTGGATGATTTAAAAAGCGCCATTTTTGTGCAAAATCACCTCAAGGGCGCAGGTTAAACTTATTGTGAAATAGTTTAGTTTAGTGATTTTAACTTAGTCCTGTAAATTGGAAATTAATTAAGCTACACACGGAGAAAAATGAGTAATGATGATTGCACAGTTTAGGGATTGGTATACGGTATTGTTATATTATTTACAGTGAATCTGTTTGCTATTGGTACTATTTAATTTATTTTACAATTAACATTTGATTTGTTTAGATTACTTGTATTTCCGATAAATGCATAATCGAAAACTAAACTGTACAATAACTTCGTGCATAAAACCCATAGACATATGAATATTCCTATGTCTGTGATAAAACCTCAAATTGTAATATTTAATTATTGAAAACAATATTAGCGATTCCTAAAGGAAAATTTGAAACAGAAAAATAAGAAAAAGGTACGGTCACATATAGGACTTGAACCCAGGAACATTGCCTTGCCGGGGCACCGCTCTACCAACTGAACTAATGGGAACCTATCTCTTTCGGTCATATTTAACTGTATCATACTTCAAATAAGAACTACCCACATTGTTTTAATTTTCTCACCGCACTTTTTTTTTGCACATCTTCCGATCATACACAAAGATAGTAGCCAATAAAAATTTGCGGTGATAAAATGAAGACAATGTTGCCAGTTTTTATTCGAATTATAATTCAGTTAAATATGACCGAAGGAGATAGGGTCCCATTAGCTCAGTTGGTAGAGCGGTGCCCCGGCAAGGCAAGGGTCTTGGGTTCAAGTCTTAGATGTGACCGTATCTTTTCTGTTTCAAATTTTCGTTTAGGAATCGCTAATATTGTGTTCAATAATTATAGTTTTACACGTTGAGCAAAGAACGTCTGTCTAACATTTTAATTATATATAAATATAAGTATTTTAATTTCTTATAAATATTAAAAACTCGAAAGACTGTACAAATATCACAAAGAAATCCAAACAAAGCAATACTAACGTGGTCTAACGTATAAGGCAATCGGTACTAGGTACACACATGAGTAATGTTTTGTTTTGAAGGTGCCAACCTCGTATTTTCTTTAACAATGGCTATTCAGAATTGGATGAATAGAATTTGAATTTCAACACAATTGTGAATTTAACATTTTAGAAAACGCCTATCGGCTAAGTGTTGAATAATGCAGAGATAATGAATTTTGCATTTAAATATTGTTTAAAACATCACAACGAAAATCATGATTGCGTTGTGACTTAATGTGTATTAAAATTTACATGGGCAAAGAACGGTGGGCTAATCTTTGACTAAAATCTCATTAAATTAGTTTATTGCTTTCTTCCTGTATTAGCTTTTTGGGTCATTTTTTATTATCATAAAATTTCCTTTGTTCATCAAAATTAAAAAATCTTTTCCTTTTTTTGGTCTTTAAACTTAGCCTGAAGTGATATAATTGTATTTTCGAAGGAAGCAAACACTATGGGGTGTGACATTATATATTAATTGAAAAAACACACTTTGTAATACACCACTTTTTATTTTGAATCAATAATGACAACCGACCGGGTTTCGCTTATCTTAAGCTTCATCAGGACTTATTATATTAACTATATTATTATATTAATTAAATTAAAAGTTATTATAATAAGCCCTGATGAAGCTTGAGATAAGCGAAACCCGGTTGGCTGTCATTATTGATTCAAAATAAAAAGTGGTGTATTACAAAGTATGTTTTTTCAATTAATATATGATATAATTGTGTTTTGTATTTTGAATTCCAGGCTGAAATAATTTTTTTTTAAATCAACTCCACATTTATTTATCAGCAGGAAAATTTCCATACTGCGCGGTACAGCCAGAAACAATTCCTAAATGCACTCGTACACAGTCACGTGTCTAGGTTTTCAAGCCACGAGGTACGTTTTGCATCAATCTTCTCCAGGATTCAGTAAGGTAACCATGTCTTTGTCTCACTTTATGATGTATTGGGAGTTTATTTATAATTGTATCTAGGACAACATCGAAGTGAAACTTTTAACTTAGTTACCATCTGTGCACGTGCAGGGTATTTTGCTAATGTGCTTACGGCGTATCTCAACATTTTCACAATCGGCTACAAGATCTTGATTTTACATTAAACTGTTTAAAATGAATGCTTACATATCACCCGTACTCACGCAGGGATCTATGCTCTAATCGTAACTTGAAATCTCAGTATGAGCCACAAGAAGCAATCACGATAATAATTGGAGCAGTTAGTTGCGGTTAACTTATGGAAGAAAGACGAAAGTTCCACAAGTTCCAACATCAAAGAGATTACTTCATTTTGAAATACACGAGACTAAATTATAGCGATATTAGCAATTAGATTTATCTTGGACAACTATTCATACGTGGAGAATGGAGGTAGAGATGATATATTTCAAGAACATGTAAGATAAAGTTTTGATGGTCTGTTTTTGTAAGCGCATAATTTTTAAAAGCGTTCAACCACCATGTTTGAAAACCGTGCATTTATGGAAGGCGAAATAGATTTTAGTTTATTTGATAACAAATTAATATAAAATGTATATAAATAAAAAAAATCAAATTTTATTTTAGCAATTATACTGACAAAGGAATGTGTTCTTACAAAACAGTTTTTTTTAAATTGTATTCATTGTTCTTTAGTATTATCCCATTAAAGTGCAATTAAGCAGTTAATCAACAGGATGTACATTGTACAATGTACATGTTCAATTACAATGTAAATATGTATACATAATATTATTACTAATTATAAATATTAATACAAAATTTTGTTATTTATTATATAATATTCAGATTATTATTATTGGCACAGATATTCTAAAATTCAACTAAATCTACATGCTAATGAATATCAATCATTGATTGATATTGATGACGAGTATAAAGTATAAATTATAAGTATAATAATCTCTACTAAATCTATTTGGGTATTTGCAATTTTTGATATTACTTGGTAACATTTTGGGCACGTTATATTCTAGGGTTTTCTGTCCGTATTTATACCTATATTTTGTAACGATGATACCTTAATTCTTTGTGACCATAGTGTTGTGTTCACTTTCAAGTTTTCAAGTTGAATTTTGTTTTTGCAAGCTAGGAATGTATTTGAATTATGTATCATATTAATGGCATATAATAGACGTAATTAGGTATATTTATTAATTGAAGCATAGTTAAAAACGACGAAAAACGCCGATGGCATCGGGCAGGACATATTGCTTCTAGAAGAGAATAATCTCATTCAGTGGTCCCAGGACGAATCAAGAGAGTTCAACGTCGTCCGAAATCCCCCTGGATCGTCGACATAAGCAAGTTAGACGAAAATACATGGCACCGCAAAGCAAGGAACCAAAGAGTATGGAACCACCATGGGTAATCGACTCGTTCATACTAGATGATGCTAGAACTCGAGTAGAGTTTTTACCATGCTTTGAGTCGTCAAAGCGCTGCAGTAGCGCGGGAGTCCAAATAGTGTTCTGATGTCGTTAAGGTTTTGATGCAGCTGTTTGCAATCAACAGATAGGGTAATAGTGTTAAATGAGCATCCATTTGTTGAATATTTTAAAAATCACTCGAAGCCTAAATTAAATTTCCTACATTTAAAAACCTACACAATAAATAATGCCATTTAAAAATGATTCTTGATATTCCATTTCGATTGCGGATATTTAAATATTACTACTCGTACCAAAGACACACATGTTGAATGTTTATTTATTTTATTTTATTTTATTTTATTTGGGAAACAAACAGTTATACAAATATATTTTAATACAAATCATTTTTACCAAGTTGCATAAACCAGTAAAGTTTCCACAGAAGATTCATTTTATATATAGGTAGAAAAACATATGAATATAAATAATACAATACAATATAAATACTAACTAGTAGAAAAGGAAAATCTTCAAAAAAATAAAAATAAAAAGACTACAGATTCAACCCATACAAAAACAATACACACACTAACACTACTAAGTTTCCCGCAACGATCGAACGCTACTCTCTTAGGAATGCTATGAATTCTGCGAGGCTCGTATTGAACACATCGATATTTGTGCATAATCTATTATAGGTGCTACAGCTTCTTCTTATAAATACATTTTCAAGATAATTAGTGTTGCTCTTAGGAATATAAAATGTGTCCGGAGATCGAGTTACTCTTAATGGACATCTGAAATGAATATTTTGTAAAAGGTATGGGCTATCAATAAAATAGTGGATTATCTTATATAGCATTACTAGGTCTCTGATATCTCGGCGTTGATCAAGAGTTTTAAGGTTCATGGACACATTGTTTTCATCATTTCGCATGCGATAAGCGACATATTTCAAAAACTTTTTCTGAACTCTTTCTATGTTTGATTTATATGTAGAACTATGAGGGTTCCACACTGTTGATGCATACTCTAGGTGGCTTCGGACGTAAGATATGTAGAGAATCTTAAATGTTTGTGGATTTTTGAAAACTGAACATACTCTAAGTATAAATCCCAGCATTTTCAAAGCCTTCGACGTAATATGCTCGATATGAGATTGAAAAAATGAAAATATCAATTGATCCCTTCTTCTCGAAAGGGTTAGGTTAATGAACGTCTTGTAATAATGCTATTATTCATTTTATGAAAAACGGTTTATTTAAAAATAAGCTCTGCTGTGTAATTACGGCTGTCGCGCGGAATAATAATTGCAATCAGAACATGTTTACAAAAACAGTTTTTTATAAATTAAATAATAACATTATAAATACAGCGTAAAACAAAATATTTAACTTAAAATGGAGTTCAAGAATAGGTGATGATAACAATGATAAAAAAATCTATATGTTTTTAGTGAAATAGAAAATATATTTTTATTAATAGATGCATTTAAAGTAATAAAACCTTCTTTCCCAGGGACTGTAGCCAACCGTACCAACTGAGTCAAATCTCGATTAGGTAGGACCGACATTTATTTCTATATTAACTGCTGTAATGTCATCCAATTTCGGAGAAATGTTTACGTATGTGCATTTGGTTTATATTGAAAATTGATAGAATGCACTGTCATTGACAACGAGCCTATCTGCCGAGTTTCAGCGCAAAGCTCAAAGAATTGCCTTCATTCATCAACGAAAACAAAAGCAAATTCAAATAGACGAATTTAAAAATATAAATAAAATGTCTTGGTCTAAAATTCCTAATATTCGCCATCTGCTAGTCGTTTACACAATATAATAAAACCTTTAACTAATTTTGAATGTACATATTATTTTCTCAGTGTATGTTAATTTAAAACCACCAACTTAATCCAAAGAAATAAAAATACAAGACACGATACAAATTATGATTGTGCTAGGGATCTGCCTGTTGAAATGCAACGATGAAAGAAGTAATTACCTCATCTCATCTCTAACCGTTACATCTAGATACAGCATCATCTCCGCGGATTGCTCTGATGGGGAAACTCTGGAAGCAGATGAGCGATTCTCAGAGAAACCGCATGATTGCTAAGTCCGGAATTACAAAAAAATTCTCAGCTTTCCAAGTCATGATCCGAACACTTACCATACAACCTTACAAAAAATAGAGATTCACGAGATCTAATGCTCCAGGGATATAGTATATTGTGTGATACGTATTTTATTAGATATATAAGCGTTTATATAGCAGAGATATATGGATATAAGTATTTTGGAAGTTGTAATATCCTTGATATTAGCATATGGGCTCACCCGTAAATGGCACTAGATTAGTATATTAGGCCATCCATGTATGGTGTTAGCTGAGATAATTAGGAGAATCGATAACACCATGACCTAAGTAAATTAGGTCATCCATGTATGGTGTTAGCTGAGATAATTAGGAGAATCGATAAGGAGCAAACCTCAAGGTCGAGGTCCAGATTATTCTGGTCGGATATCAGAGCTATTGTCAATCTATCTCAATAAAGTCCAAAGTGTTTGTTGAAGCCGGTGTTTTATTGATCAAGAGAGTCACTGTCGTCATCATAGGCGCTACCTGCGAAATTGGCCATAAATCACGGTTAACAGAGAACATTAAAAAAAACAATTCTGAACATTCAAACCCGGACGAGGTTCCTGGCCATCGCTTCAATAATGGATTCAAAATAATTTAGAAAATTTGGATCCTGGTTCTGAAATGAATCTGATGATATGTTGAAATGGACGAGGCAATTATACATTCCTTAGATTTATTTTAACCAAAAATATGTGGTCGAAAGTTCCCACTAGACTACGGAAAGCGTAATCCATGAAGTCAAGCCCATTCATTTTAAAGAAGTGAGAATGTCCAAATATTATTTGAATAGGTCACAAATTTTATTTTCGGAAAATATGTTTTAAAAATTGGTGGAATCATTGTTTTGTTGGGATAGCCTTTTCTTTCGAGGCATAGTAGGCTTCTTTCCTCTTCATTTCCCAACATTGTTCCATGTAATTCTGTTATTTGGCCCTTTTACACCAATCGTGAGGTTGAAGTCGACATTGAGGATTATTAAAGTCAAGATGAATTTAATTTTGTGTTAATGTTTACCTACGTTTTACACGGTAACGAATATCGTTAAATTTTGCGAAGATTGGCAGTAGGCCAAATACATCAATTTAAAGATAAAGACCTGAGTAATTATTGTTCTTATCTTTTGAGTAAATAATGCATTATATTTACTGTGAATTCTATTAGCTTAGCCGATTGCGCAATTCATCATGTTTGTGTACGAAGCCAAGCTGTGGCTAAGTTTGTTGACAGAGGCAACGAATTGATGGAAAATGTTTCTATCGTTCGCACCCGATTTCCTCCACGATTCGTCCCGAGTTTTAGTTTAAATATTTTTTTTCTGCTTAGATAACTATGTCTTTCATATATACAAAATTAAACTCAAAGAAGAATTTCTGTTACCTATGTACATTGTAATTTTCTGTTCGATTTCGTGAAAATCATACTATTCTCAATATTGCCTCTGATGACCCACAGAATACATTGTTTTTAACAAATTTATTTTGGGTTCGATATGGTTTATTTCTGGTTACACAATATTTTAACTCATATTTTGGTGAAAGTTCTGAACAAAAAACTACACTGTTTTAATAATAATGCGAATTTATTCCAAAATGTATGCAGTCGTAGTACAATGCAATACATTCCATATTTTGAAATAATATATATAAACACAAAAATGTGTGTAAGCAGCCGCTTATGGAGGATATTTGGACATCTCCCGTCTCCATCCAGGAAAGGGGGACTCCATCCAGGAAACCATGGCAGTGATGATTGGCGTAGTCTGCGCCATAAGCTTCCCATGTGGTGGCGGAGAAGCGCTCTGAAAGAAATTTGTTACCGAATGACAACAATTTCTCTGTTTTGTAATTTGTTACCAAATGACATCATTCCATGGCTTTTTGTTGCGAATGACAGTGCTGTTATTTGTTATCATCATTGGAAACTTCAACCAAGGTCTGTGTGGAAAATATATTATGGTGAAAAATATTATTGTTAAAAACATGTCAGTTATATATTTGCTCGCCAGTTTTTAGTGATAAAAACGCTTCGCTAAAAGTGAACATTAAAATATGAATAATAGAATAAACATTAAATTATAAATTGCTTGAATTTCAACATTCCTTTACGAGAGATTTCTTTACTGAAGTGACTGAAGAGAAAATCCCTAGGAGTGTGATCAAAACCGATTTGAAAGAAAACAGATGTCGCCAATTTACATATAAGATCTATCATGATGCCAATTAATTTAATCTGTTTACAAAATAAACTCGTTTTGTTGAAATCTATCTATCTTATTTATGAACATTAATGTTTCTTTGTTTGTGCCGTATAGACTCAAAAAGTTCTGGACTGATTTCACTGAAAATTTCAACGTTTATTCCTATTAGTGCGAGGAGTGTTTAGAGAGTAGATTAAATTGGAGGAAAAGTCGAGGATAACGGGAAAGACTTAACGCATGTCTCTGCACAAGAATGAAGTACGAAGGCGATTTAAAGTCGACGTTATGTAATTTTTTAACAGTAACAGTATAGAATTCACATAAATACATACAGTGAATGGTAGAAAACGTCAAGGACGCCTGAGGAAGACATGGCACGATGAAGTTAATCGAATACCTTTATGTGGTAGAATGTGGCGTACGTGATGAACGAATAAAGGGTTGTAAGGAAAATGTATGACATGGAAGTGAATTGTAGAAGAAGTCGGGACGCCCGTAAACTTTTAATATTCTTTACAATAATGTTATTTCCACCTCTAAAATGCACCCAGTTATCCAGTACATTAGAATTCACAACCTCGAAATCTTACTCCAAAACGTTCACGCCGGTTACACGTCAGCTAGTTTTCAATAAGTTTAGTGCTAAGTAAGGTAATATTTAGCTTACTTTGGGAAAACAGGCACGCCCACGACACATTTCTACCCTTTTATCTATTCAGTGACTACAACATTCCATCAGCCATCTATGCCAATGTCCAATTCAATAAATGTGTCGGAATCATTCTCAAAATTTACATGGAATGACGGACATCGAAATGACACTAAAATGATTATTTTTCTCGCATCTTATTCATTTGACCTTTACCTGTGTTTTACGCTTATTTTTCCAATGAAAATCCGTAACTATTCAATAGCGCCTTGTAAGGTCTGACCTCGCCTTGAATTATTTTTCGATTATGCATTCCGCGAGTGTCATGTTTTGTATTTTGTGCGAACAATAAAATGTTTTGGCGTTTGTTTTGCCGTATCCACATTTGTCACAATGACTGGGTAAAATACCTACTGAATATGTGCAAAAAATATTTAAAACAGTTGGTATAATAATCCACAAAAAACATGGAATTTGATACTTTCTTCGGAAGAAACGAAAACTAGAAAAATTTTCGCAGGAAATTTTTTTATTTATTTGTGTTATGACATCACTACTACCTTTAATTTATTTACGTAAAAATCAGGAAAACATACAGTTTTAAGCTGAAAAATCTGAGCGCTCCGACACGGAAAAAAAAAATATTAATGCCTGAAAATCCACAAAATAAAATAAAAGGCACTTTTTGGCCATGTTTTTTTCATGCATAAATCAAAACAGGCGGATGGTGTTAAGCGGGAATTTAAACCTTATCGCCATCTACGTAAGGGTTGTTATTGATAACAGCTCAATTTAAAATATTACACGATTTAGTGCATCGCCTTAAGTTAGTTACGTGTATTTTTTTACAGTTCAGTACCTATATACATATTTTTGACGTTACAATATTGTATCACTTCAAACATGTTCTCATTTTGCTTCGTTTTCTTACAAGTTAAGTTCTTAAGTTCTATTTACTATCCTTTGCTGTTTTACAGTTTATAAGGGCTATTTATTACGAACAAAATTCTTATTTCACGTTATAGTTTATGTCTTATACTATGAGATATATCATGTAAAATCTGGAAGGATTTGATGAATCGAATTAATAAATAAATACGACCTAGGACGCCTAATTTGTGGAGACGTTGAAATAAAAAAAAATAATATTTGTACAGCCACTTCGAGGTGGTTTTACACTAAAACGGCGTTATAAAAATCATCCAAATATTATACATGATTCTTTATGTGTCATGATCGGATGCAATATCTTATGGCACCCATTTATTTTTTCCGTTTCGGTCCATTTTTACGAGCTTAAAATAAGTTGAATTATTTGATTAAAAAAAAAATTGACTTGATTTCCTAATAACTAATAACTAATCTAATACTTCTCTTTTCTAAGACACACATTGTCAATTTAATTTGTGGCTATTTACAAAATTACCGAGACATACCATAAATGTTGTATTTACAGCAGATAAGGCTCATTGGCCCATAATGATTATAATATTACTCCGGTTCTGAACTAAATCCGATAGCCGGAATTATTTTACAACTGTTTCAGCAAACCCAACTAAAAATAAATAATGTTTGGATAGTTCTCGAATTTCCCACATTTAATGTTGTGAATATTATCTAAATGTTTGCAAAATGAAGCCAATTTCCTATTATAATATTGTACCTAATGGAATTATTTATTAAATAATAATATTATTTGTTTTCACGTTTTGACCACACGGAAAATGATTATTTCTAATTTACTAAGAATCTCTTCAAACTATTGATTATTCCGGTTAAAAACGGGATCGCAGGCCTTATGAATGAATTAACAGGTTTTTTTATTACGTTAACTTTAGTAAATTACGAATATATTATCATGATGTCGGGACACGTGTATCAAAACAAAAATTCATAACACATTATTAAGGTAAATCGATAAAAGGTTCTTAAAATATTTGATTACTAAGGCAAGTTAATTTTTTGTGAGGGAAAAATCGATTTCTCTCCGTACAAGCACATTTATTTTTCTTTGAATAATGCCCTTCACAAAACAGGTAGATGTCGCCCTTGAAGTTATTTTTTTAACGACCATGACGCTATAGAAAATATCCATGGTGTAAAAAAAACGTCTACGTTCGCAACAAGGCGCGGAAGTACCTATGTCACCATAATAACTTACTGCATTTAAATTAAGAAATAGCTATAAATAAATGAGAACTTCAACATAAAACTTTTTATCGTTTTTCTTAAAATAAAATTGTGTCAACAGTTTCATCTATGGCCATATTAGACCATCAGTATTCTGGGCATCTAGTTTTCTGTTTTTTTAACAAAAAAAACATTCCACAATCGCAATCAATAAATCGTCAAAAGTGTCTCTATTCGTGAGATATCAATTATTATTGATAACGGATGACGGTCGTGACGGACATTATGAAACTCGGCAGTTGAATAACATAATTATAATGAAGAACGAATTGAAGAATAGATTGAAGAGTGAATAAATAATACTTACCGGTGGAATCTTTTCATATCCACAAGAATAAGTATAATAATTGTGATTATTCTCGGATTTGTGGAATTCCACAAGCATTGTTAATTTCATTGGTAATTTAACGCGAAACTGTGTGCTTTAAACTCTAAACTTTTTACCAAAGTATACTGAAAATTAAGTTATATAAGAAAAGACAAAAATAACTGGATACATATGAATTGAAAAATAAGTAATATTAAACAAAAAAAAACCTATTAACTATCAATAATTTGTTTACAATAATAGTATTAACTAATTAATTGCCGGTTATTAATATTATTATCTGTATGTATCTAATTATTTGTCTATTCTTAATTTTAAGCATATTTTCTATGTCCTAATAAATTTGCTATACACGTGTATTAAAAAAAGCATTTTTGAGAATAAAACAATGACATATTTTCGTAATTAAAGTTTAAATTTGTTTACATACGTTTTCCTCTAATTTTGTTTCTTCTGGTAATTCGCCAAATATCTAGATTGCTTCTTACATCAATGACTTTTGACTCTTTAGTCTTGTTTCTGAATGGGAGTCTTATATTATTTCTTTTCAGACCTCATTTTACAATTTTATTATATACAAAACATGTAAGTAAATAAAATGGACTGTATTTAAAATTAATTAAACCAATTTTAGCTATGAAACAAATTGATAATTTTTATTAAAAATAGTTGTGAAGATTTTTATGTGAAAATGACACCGCACAGAATAATGTAAGGAGATTCCGGGTCTGAACATGAAGAGTAAGCAGTACATGTTGATCTACAGATAGTAAATATACCTAATTATTTAGAAGCAATACGTCTAAACTAATCATCGAAATTCCAGGCAAGGCCCGGTACGAATCACAAACCGTAAAATAAACTTTGAAACGGGAAATAAGCGAACATATTTATAAAACATATTAACATATCTGTATTAAGTGAACAATTTATAGGATAATGGCTTGTTTTTTAGATGTCGTGTCCACATTTACGATTCTCTTCAATAAATGTGTTTTATCCTTCTAAGAATTTGCTGCACTATACAAAGTTAATATTTATTTTTACTTGAACGGACAACATAAAATTACTACCATAATGGTTTTCGAATGCATTAGTGATCCTAGCAGCAGAGAAACTGTTAACATTACTGACATAAATGAGTTAATTGCTTAACTCCTCGGGATAATTTGTTCGGTTTTGGGAAGCTGTAACCACAACCTCTTAGATTACACGGCCGGGACACTCATTCAAAGCAGCCTCCTAACTTTTAATACATATTTATTTAAGCATCTTAAAATGGTTTAGTTGATTTAAAAAAATAAATACAAATACGTTTTTTGAAGGTTCTCATGCAAGTTGGAAGGCTGATTTGATTCAGTGTCCCGGCCTTGTAATATAGGAGGTTTTGCTGTAAGCCGCTTTTCGGAACAGCTCGAATGATCTCACAGAGCTCCCTTACTTTCGTTGTTAGAAATATGATCTAAATGGTTTTAGATATGTAAAACACCACGCTTTATATTCTTATCTAAAAGTTAACCACAGAATAGATGAATTTGAGAAAATGTTATGAAGCTTTGTGAGTTTTTTTCTGTATGAACGACATAAAGTGAGGTGGCGATAATGTTTATAATACATTTGTCCAATTAAATATGTTTTATTTTGTTATCAGTAATTTTAGTTCAATTTTCAGACGAAAAACCGTAAAATGAGCCATTTTTAACGCTTTTAATGTTTAATTTTAAAATATTAATATTTTAAAACTGATTCTTTCTAATAATAAAATTAGAAATTGAGTATTTCAACACTTTTCAAAAACAGTTATTATTTTTAGTATAATATAAGTAATATCCAATTTGCTTAGATTTTATTGAGAAGCGGAAAAACACACAATTTTTTTGACTTTCCGACAGCATCTTTAAGAAATATAACATTCAATATGCCGTCAAGAAGCCTGGATGGTTACATGTAGACCCAAGCGGCGTGTTTATAAAATGCACGAAATGTTTACTTACGAAAAAATACTTATTTGAACGTACGTGCCTACTAAATGATGACTTGTAAAATTATTCTAATGGAATAACCAACGCCGTAAAATGCAAAGGTAATTTACTAAGTGACAATTTGTAACTAATTTGGTAGAATGAACTAAGCTTGAAACCACAAAATTTCATTTTGTAAAACTAATTATGTTTGTTATTAGCTTGGTATTATTCTTTATAGTACTTTAGTAGGCGTTGTAGGTAGGTAGAGGTTAATTAAAAAGTATAATTTAGGCTTGAAAGCATAAAACTAATAAATGGTAATCTCTATATAAAGAAGAGTGTTTGTGGTTGGCGGGCGGCATGGATTTGATTTTTATACGAATCTATAGGTTTATTCCGAGATTCATGACATACATTTGACCTTAAAAAAACTAGGAAGGTCTACCCCTTAAAGCAGGATTTTAATACTTCTTGATGAAATGGTGCACACTTGACGTTAAAAATAAGAGAAAAAATATTATATTAAATAATAATAATAATAAAAACATTTATTTGCCAATAGATAAATTTTACATATTTTTTAACATAAATTCTATTGACAAAAAGGTCACTGCTCACCTATGCATTCCGGATCTCTCCGGGAATGCAGCTGGTTTTCAGCAGTGCCTCCAATGTAATAATAATAATATATACATATTTCGGTAAAATTAAATTAAAAAAATAAGAAAATACACAGATTTAGGAAACGAAATAAAAAGAATTTGGCATTCTCAGACTATAAAAATATTACCATTCGTTATTTCGGCTACTACTGGCATTATACCTAGCTCTCTCATTAAAAATTTAGGCGTATTAGATCTATCAAAAAATTTATATATAAAGATGCAAAAGTCGGTCATTTTGAATACATGTAGGATAACGAAAGATTTTTTAAATATTTATGTTGAGGGATCAGTAGGATTTATAGGCCCTGTTAGAAGTTCTACCGAGCCGAACCCTCTGATATGAAAATATCTGGAGTCGGTGAATTTTTTTTCCCATTTGATCTCTGGTGAGTTGACGTGTTGTTGTTCTTGTATTGTTTTGTATTTATTTTACTTATATAATGCACTTGAATAGTGTTGATTGACTAGCTGATCATTTGTGGAAAAGTGAGTGGAAGGGTTTAGTTTTTCCTATGGGGAAGATTTAACCCGGACAACAAAATCGGAAGCAAAAAAAAATAAATAAATCGGAAGCAAAAAAAAAAAAAAAAAGAAATAATATTAAAAATATAAAATCAAATCAACACAAACAAATAACAATGAAAACAGAAATAGTAGGTATACAAATCAGTGCAAATTAATAATATAGTCAACAAAAATTCAAAATAAACAATAATCGCAACCACATGTACCTAAGTATCCCCTTCCTTGTAACGATAGCAACCATTCGCAGCAAAGCGTTTTGAAGCAATGCAGCGATGTCGATATTCGAATTGACAGTGGTACTTCGTTCCAAAGCTTTGACGAAGAATAGCTATAACTACCCTCAAACACACAGTAGTTTTATGTTTGGGGAGAATGAGTAAGTTGTTTCTTTGACGCGTACTATGTGTATTTCGACAAACTCTTCTGATTAAAGCCCGGGCATCGCCCGGGACTTCAGCTAGTTCATTATTCTCGGATTTCTGTAATTCCACAAGCATTGTTGTATATTGCATTGGTAATTTAACGCGAAACTCGGTGTGATTAATCTTCAACTCTGTTTTTGCTACTATTGTTATAAAATTTTTCATCTTTGTTCAACAGTTTAGAATACAGCCTCTTCGAGACCCGCATTAATATCTCTTTAAAATCTCTTTCCACACCCGCTTCTCAATGCTTCCAAACCGGGTGTTGAAATAGTTCCCCTGTCTTTACATTGTACAGCTCTTGTGAGGTTTCACACAAAAAAATGCTTTGCAAAATGTTCTGCCTGAAAATCTTGTTTGCAATTAATTTTTTTCCTTAGACATGTTAGCCACCCAAACCTTCAGTAATTGGGTGTGCCCTAGCCCCACTGGCTTAGGGAAAATCAATTTTTGATAACCACGATAACCGTGGATTCGTTCAATCTTCAATTCCGCATGTCGATAAGATCCAAATGAAACATATAAAAATACACGTACGGTATGAATACCTACTAAAAATCACATCGCGTGACCAAGGGCTGTTGGGATAAAACAATGATGGATGCACTGAATAAAGAATCACTAGAAGTGTGAATAATACTGAAAGAAAATGTATGTTTACAATTTTTAATTTGATTTGAAACAAAAACATTATTTGATAATGTGGGCCCCACTGGTGCGTTACTTGTGCTGAGGCCTAATTATTAACATAAGACCATAATAGACTTCCCCCGTAGTTGAGTGGTTATGATCCTTGACTACGAATCTGGAGGTCGCGGGTTCAAATCCCGTAGTATGTAAGAAATGTATGTAAAATTGATTTGATTAATTTGTGTTATTTCATTATATATTAATTTAAATAATACACAAATTTGCGGTACGTTCCGGAGTGGTAAATAAAATACACGGAGAAACTTACTGATATAAGATATTGTTAATTCATTAAAAATCTCTTCAAATTATTCGTATTCCTGTTAAAAATGGGACTGCAGGCCTTTGACGAATGAATTGACAGATTTCCCAATAAACTATAAGAAAAAAACGAATGTGTTATGCCAATGAAGGAACACGTAAAAATTTGTAAAAATTTTAATATTTTATATTTCGTCATTATGTAATAAAAGGAAAAACGCAGGGGGGGGGGTATCTAGTCTCATTCCCCGCCCCACTACCTTCAGCCTCACAACATACCCCGATTGGGATGCCATAGTCTCACAGGCTCCAGACGGTTAGGAGCATTTGGGACTCTTGTACTAAATTCGATAATGTTGGATATTTTTAAATATTTGACATATTATACTAGAAGTAAGGAAAAATTGGGCTTACTTCAAGCAGTCGGACAACACACTTCTATCGGCTTATCTATTCAGTGTCTGGGTAGTTGCGTTGTTTGCAGAGTGGTGCGGGTAGGGTAGGTACTAACTGGGTATGGTGGGCTCTAAAGCATTCGTTCTTCTTTTACGACTTTTTGTTCATCGAAAAAATCATATTTACTTTGTTGTTTAAATACGTGACTAGACTCGGCCAACCAATTTCTGGCAGCATCTTTATATGCCGCGTCAGGTCAGGGGTCGAGAACAATGGAAACGTTTTTGTACGAAAATAGAATATATCTAACGTGTCTCTAAGCACTAAAACCAAAATATTCACAGAACTTCAATTACATTACTAAATTTGGTATATTTTAAATTGAATTTTGAATTGAAGGCACGACAGTAACGTACAATCAAAATCTTCAAAGATCTTAACATCGTGTCAATTAAACAACTCTATTTTAAAACAATACTTCTTTATATTCATAAATACAAAACACAAGAAATAACAAAATGAAAAAAGAAACATGAAATCTCAGGGTCAAAAACATATCAAAAAACAACTACAAATACCATATTTGGACAAAAAAACCTTTCTGTATCATGCTACAACATAATCCCACTCAAAATCCACTTAAAATTACAAATAAAAAGCTGTACACAACATAGGGAGATCAGAAATAGAAAATATACTGGCACCAAACACAGACTGAAACCGAAACCACTCAATAGCACTAGAAACACCTATGTAGGTAGTAATATATTTATAAATTTCAGAAAAAAACGCTACGTATTATATTAATGCACTTCACATTATCTATACTACTAAATTTTAATAATAATATGCAAATGACATCCTCAGTGCGTGAGATTCCAGTGAGGATATCATCACTCTATTTGCGAATACCAATGTACTCGTATGTGTATTTTGGACGTCCTTTGTGTCAGTAGTTAGCTCAATTTTATTGGAATTTTCATCTGTTATTTTGATTCTTGACATGACCCGACTTCATTCAATTCACTTGGTCGTGCCATGTCTTTTTCAGCCGTCTCTGACTTCTTCCACAATTTACTATTGCATTACAAAATATTCATCTTCCACTGCTTTCTTCACATATCTACTCCACACTTCCAATATATTACGATTACGTTAACTTTGCATTATTTCCAGATCATCAGATTCTTTAACGGTCAATGGTGAGTTAACTACATGTACGCCTCAGGGAACTCATTTTCACAGTTTTTAATCAATTTTCATCCTTCCCCTGTCAGTTCCTTGCCTAACTGTTGGTTATCACGGTTGGTATCATCACACTTTGTGAACTGCCAGCCTCGCTTCGTTTGACAACGTATATTAACATTAATAACTTTGGATTAAATATATATTAATTTTATATGAACTTTATTTTAACTTTATATTGAATTTTTATTAACTTTATCTTGACCTTATATTATTTTTATATTATCTTTACATTGACTCTATATTAACTCAATACTAACTTTGTATTAATTTTATATTGACTTTGTTCTGACTTTATGTTAACTACTTAACTTCATATTTACTGTATATTATATTTATATTGACTTCATGTTAACTTTATACTGACTTTAAGTTGACTTCATGTTGATACTATATTAACGTCGTGTTAACTTTATACTGACCATATATTAACTTTATCTAACAATATATTAACCGTATAATAACTTTGTATAATGTATTAACTTTATTCTAACTTCATATCAATTTTACATTAACTTTATTTTAACACTATATTAACTTTATGCTATCGCGTTCAGTCATCCCTGTATTCCTGGTAAAGCATTAAGAAATGTAATTTATTCAGATTTAGAAGAGAATACTTACACAATGACTAATGATTCACACAGCATAAGTCCTCGGGTAAGGAGGACACCTATTTATTTATTTTATTACTTTACATAAATAACTTTAAAAGGTTCCTACCCCCTAAAAGCCTACCACCGTCGGCTTGGACCTAAACAAATAGCGGCACAGCCTCTATTTGAGCACAGATTACTTTTTCACGGAAATGCAGGGGCGTATCCGCAGTTCTACAGCCCCTCATCCAACCCCAACCCCCGCCCTTTTGCCCGGGGGCTACTATTCCGTATTAGGACGGCGCAGGAATAGAATATTTCTGTAGTAGTCATAAAATATTATGTAGTTATACTAGATAAGTCATCCTATACAGGCGGAGACTAAAAACCGTGCTCCATTTGGTCGGGGGCGGTACCTACACGGTGAAAAATGTGTACTTATTCAAATTAAAACAGAATTGTAGGCCGTTTTCTGATAAGCTATTAATAACTTCCTAATTGATTGGAATACGTGTTCATGCATCTACATTTGCTTTGATAATATACAATGACGTAATGCGAAAATATTTGGATATTTATGAACACGTGTTCCGATATCCAGATAATACATAAGTATTTTACTAAAAGTTTATCAGGAAACCTACACGGAGAAAACTGAGTATTGCTGTAATATTAAGAATCTCTTCAAATTATTTGAAATCCGGTTAAAAACAGGATTGTAGTGCCTTAATCAATGAATTAGATTCAATGAGTATTGCAATTGAGTGTCGAATATTGCCAGTTGAGTGATACTCACATCACTACGAACTATTCCGAATATTTTCAAAATTGGCAAAACCTAGCCGATGGTTATGTGACAGTTTTGTTTTGCCATAGAATAAAGAAAAACACTAGGAATGCCTTCCATACAGATTTGAATGGAAATCAATGTCTCCACTGACTTGAAATGAATCCCACAAAGACTGAGTTTCTGTGGACTGCTACAAGCAGACTTCAGCATAACATTGAAAACTCCCCAATAACCATTTCAGGAAGTGACATCACTCCAAAAACGTGCATCAAATTACTGGGTGTCAAATCTGGACGCTAATTTTTCCCTTAAAACTCAGGTGAATAGAACTGTAAGCACTGGGTTCTTTCAATTAAAGCAGTGCGGAGAAACCTCCCAACAGAGGCTACTAAATTGCTAGTCAATTCCTATGTTGTTTCACGTCTAGATTATTGCAACGGAATATATGCAAGTCTCCCCAAATGTCAAATCAACAAATTACAATCCGTTTTCAACGCTGCGGCAAGGCTTATCACCGGAGTATCTAAATACTCCCACATTTCAGAGCATCTCAAAAATCTGCACTGGCTCAAATGTCCTGAAAGAATCCAGTTCAAGGTATGCTGGATGGTATTTAAGTCACTTAACGGAATGGCTCCGGCTTACTTATCAGAATTGTGTATTCCAGAAGATTCCAATTCCCGACAGTCAACCCTTAGGTCAGCAACGTCATCAGCTATCGGAAGGTTGAAGGAACCAAAGCGTACACCAGATACTAAGTTCGGTGAGCGTGCTTTCGCCGTGTTAGGACCTAAAGCCTGGAATGGATTGCCACATGATTTGAGAATGATCGCAGACTCGACAGAATTTAGGTCTAAACTTAAAACGCACCTTTTCAGACAGTCGTATCCATAATTTCAGAAACCTCCACTTTCACAGTCGATGGCAATTTAAATTAACAAAATGTAAAAAAATACTAAAAATAATTTTTTATTTTTTTTTTTTTATTTATTCACATTTAAACCCGCTAAACTACTTATGTAGTTTGTCAGCAGGGACATAGAGACAACATTTATAAAATCATAAGATACAATTTGAACGGTACATAATTACATAAATTGGTTACA
Organism: Hesperophylax magnus; assembly: GCA_026573805.1. Taxonomy (NCBI): domain Eukaryota; kingdom Metazoa; phylum Arthropoda; class Insecta; order Trichoptera; family Limnephilidae; genus Hesperophylax; species Hesperophylax magnus. The sequence continues at coordinate 5,796,426 of JAIUSX010000054.1, read as the reverse complement.
TTGCAGAAAAGTTTAAATAGCAGCATAAAAGCCTTATATAATAAGCAAGTAAAAATAAATGTATGAACAAATTAGTATTATCAACAAGTACATCAATAGTTTCATAAATAGAGGTAGGTAGTCAGGTATTACAAAATAATTGTTTTTCCATTTTCTAACAATATGAATTCCATTTCAGGGGCATCAGTATAAATCATTATTATCCAATAACCATTTCCTTAGATTATATTTAACATTAGCAGTATACATGTTATTATTTTTAATTGTCATTGGTAATAGGTTAAAAATTTTGGGTACTATATAGTTTAAAGTTCTTTCACCATATTTATTAGTACATTTCGGAACTACCAGTCCTTCATTTTGAGTGAATCTTGTGTTATGTTTATGGCAAACTCTTTCCCTATACAATGAATCAGACAATATAACATGTTGACTTACAATATTATAAAACAATAATCCTCTGACAGGTAAAATATTCAGACACTTGTATATTAATTTAATGTTACTTCTGTGTTGATTGTCATATTTATGGATTAACAATTTTATAATGGAGTTTTGTAATGTTTGTATATAGCTTATATTAGTTTTACAAGAATGTCCCCAAGAAGTAATTCCATAACGTATAGTGGATTCAGCCAGAGATAAGTAGATTAACTTTAAAGTACTTATAGGCACGAAATATTTTATTTTATAAATCCTACCCACAATAGCTCGTAGACGTTTACAAACATTAGCAATGTGTATATCCCATTTCATGTAGCAGTCAATAGTAACACCCAAATATACATAACTTTTAACAAAATCAATGGTTTCACATGAACAGGGCTGTGCAACATTTTTATGTATGCAGTCAAATGTGTGTGTATATAATGAAGGAATTACATTACATCTGGCGTGTGGAGATCTGATGTGCATAATTTTAGTTTTTTTGGCGTTTATAAAGAGGCCTGCATCATGCGACCATTTCAGTAGGGCAATAAAATCATGTTGCATAAGGTTCATTGCAGTAACCAGATCTTCGTGCGATATTACGAGCGCCGTATCGTCTGCATATACAAAATGTTTAGCGAATGAAAACAATTTTCTCATAATTGAGACATAAATAATATAAAGGGTTGGCCCTAGAATTGACCCCTGTGCAACACCTGTTGAGATATATTTTCTTTTGCTAAATTTTTTAAGAATTTTTACTCTTATTTGTCGATCAGTTAGTAAATTTTTTAATAAAACTAGCAGCTTTCCTCTAATTCCTATTGCCTCCAGTGTTTCTAATAGTTTATTTGTATCAATGGTATCAAATGCCTTAGAGTTATCTATGAATAAAACCAATACTTGTTTTTTTAGATTTAATTCATAATTTATGTGATTTGAAAATTCCTGAAGCAGCATTTCCGTACTTTTTTTCTTTTTTTTTTTTTTTTTTTTATTGTTGATACATTTTTTTTTTACAATATTTCATATTTCAATTCAGTAATGTTGGCCTCACCTCACTTTTGAAATCCATATTGGTTGGGATCCAACAAAGAGAAAGATTCTAGATATTTATTAAGTTTTATGGAAATGTATTTTTCAAGTATTTTTTCTAGGGCTGGCAATATGCTTATTGGCCTATAATTTTGAATATCTGTATGTTTGCCCCCTTTGTAAATTGGCCTAATGATGCTACTTTTTAGTTCATCCGGTATTACTGCTTGCGATAAAATTAAATTGATAAAGTGTGTTATAACAGGCCCTAAAATATTAATATGTGTCTTAATGTCAAACATTCGAATGTTGTCAATCCCTGGTGACTTTGAATTGTTTAATTTGCTAACAATAATATTGATTTCTTGGCAGGTAGCTCTGGGTAGGTACATACTATGTTGCACTTCATTCGGCCTGACGGTCGATGCTAAATAATCACATTTATGTATCATAGAGCTAACACTATTTGTAAAATATTCAACAAACTTATCTGCTACGGTTTCTTCATTATTCGTATTTAACATATATTTCGAGATTATTTCGTCACAACTACTTTTGGACTTGCGTCCTAATAATTTATTTATTTCATCCCAAGTTTTTTTTGTATTTCCAAAATAATTTTTGAATTTATCGTTAAAAAAGGTAGACTTACATTTAATAATTTCTTTTGTCACCTTATTTCTGAAAGTTTTATATTCCAATTCAAAGAATTGATTGCTAGGAAAATTCTTCCACCTTCTGTACAATGAATCTTTTTTTTTAATGTTTTCTAAGATATTAGAAGTTATCCAAGGTTTTATTGACAGAGGTCTTTTTTTGGGTTTATAATTCATAACGATTTTACTCTGTTCATACAAATTCTTAAAGTTGTTTTTAATTTTACTATATAGTATATTGCAATCTTGTTCCTCAAGCAAGGAGTGCCACTTAAAATTATGAATGTTTTTGTCGATTTTGTTTTGCGATAAAAACGAAATTCTTTCCCCGTGTTCTGGGGCTTCTTTCCTTGCACTATATTTAATATTAACCGCAGTTAAAAAGTGATCTGCTATAGTAATATCATTACATACACATGAGGAAAGAGAATCGCTTTGTTTACATCCACTGTTAAATCGGACAAATATGTGGTCTAAACAAGTACGAGTAACTTTTCCTGCTAAAACTGCTTCTCTAGTTACGTCACAAATACATTTGATTAAATAATTATCCGACATTATATTTTCATATGCCATAATAATAGGGTTTTGACAATTTAACAAGTCTAGATTAATATCTCCTATAAGTAAAACATTTTCTTTGGGGCTTATAGTATGCAGAATGTCAGATATTTCATTAAGAAATTGTGGTTGGCTACAGTTGGGGGGGCGGTATATTGCTATGATGTTTAAAATACTCTTGTTTGGAAGTGTCATAGAGCCAAGCACACATTCAAAATGATTTGTTTCTATTGTTTTTTGTTGAAATGTGAATTCATTTCGAACATATAGCAATATACCTCCTCCAGATTTTTTAGTTCGGCAATAGTTGTAACAATTAAATCCAGGAATATTATACAGACAGACAAGATTCGGTGTTATAGCCGTTTCACATAACATTAACACATGAATATGCTTCCAACAAGTATTTAGGTAGACATTCAAAGTATCCCAGTATTTATAAATCGATCTAACATTCAACTGAACAATATTAATATTTTCCATATTGTAGTTGCTATGAAACTTTAGCCAACCACAGAAATTATGAGTATTTTCGTAATCTACCTCGTCATCTTCTTCAATGTAATTAGACGCCATAATCAATAGTTGCAAAGTCCTTGGCAAGGGCAGCCTTGTAGGCCGGGCAGGAGTCCTTGTCTCCAGTTGGATGTGCAGCGGGCTTCCCAAATCTTGTACAGGTGGCGCAGACAGGCTCGGCGGCGGCTTTTGGGCAGTTTATCCGGGCGTGACCTTCGCTTGCGCAGTGTCCACATCTTTGCTGGTCCTTGCAAAACTTGAAGGAATGTCCGATCATTTGGCACTTGGAGCACACTGTAAGTCCAATGAAGTCACGAACACGGCACACATTCCAGTCCACAAAGACTTTCCCCTGCTCCACCAGCACGTGACGAATGTGGGCAGGAACCTCGAAGACCCGGTGGCAAGTTGATCCAGTTCGAGCGCCAGCAAGGTGACTTAGCTTGCAACTTTTTACTGCGAAATCTAGGCCTGCTTTGTCCTGGGTTCCTGCTAAGGCATTTTTCAGGAAGCACTCGTCCGTTAGGTCACGAGGAACGTTGAAGAAGATCACCCTTGGAAGCCGTTTTGTTGGTAATCGAGCGCTTAGAGTGTCCGAGTTTGCTAGACATGGGGTTTTCAGAATTTTATCCTGATCTTCTTGTGTTGCAGTATGGATTACAACGCCTTTGTTTCGGATACTCCTAATGCCCGTCACACGGATTCCAAGTTCTGATGGTCGTAATGTATCTTTTAGTAGCTGTTTCGTATCGTCGCTATCTTTTGTAGAATCCAGCTTTGGGAAGATGCATACAGCAGGTTTGGGGGTCCCAACGTTAAGTCCTGAGCGGTTGATTGATGGTATCATCTTCTGTGGGCCATTTTTCACAATATCGGCAAATGATAGGCTTGCTTCCGTGGCATCGGCTACTCTACGCATCACTGGTCCTAGATCCGACTCCAACTGCAATATTTTTTCTAACCTGTGTTGGTTTTCTGCTTTTTCAATCGCGATCTCTCCCTTTGCCACTATTAATTTGGCATTGACTGTTGCCAGATCAGCTTTGAAGCCCTCTCGTTCCAATAACAGCTGTGAAACTGATCTGAATACAGCGGATACATATGCGCTTATCCGCAGTTGTTGATCCTTTGAGACTCTTGACTGCTTTTCAGCAAGGACATCTTGGAGTGCTCTTAGACTTGCTTCAGTGTCGTTCAGTATCTGGACTGAGGACACTGGGATTTCACTCTCATTTTCAGACACGTCGGAATAGTCCAATGCCCTGTCAGATTCCTCATCTTCAACCACTGGAGAAATCATTCCCGGGGCATTTTTTTGTAATGGGGACGTCATCATGTCCAGCATTCTTTTTTTACGCCGATGGCAGCATTCATCAGGCATCGGTGGGATGGACATTTCAATGAGAACAAACACACAATCTTAGGTTGTTTTAAAACTTTCGATAAAAATGTTTAGAATCCGCTAGAATAGTATTATTTTATTACTGTTTTATCAAATAAATTTTTTTGGCACTTAAATTTTCCATATAGATACTGTTTGCACACGAATTCGGAGGTTTTTTTTAGTTTTTTTGCAAGAGCAAAGTGTAAACACGAACTGATATAATTATATAAAATAAATAAAAATAAATAAATAAAAATGATAATAAGCAACGCTAGTTTAGGCATATACTTTGCATTTGCTATCTGATTATTTTTTGTAATATCAGATAGAAACGAATTAGCTTTGATCCCAAAAAATATAAATATTTAAAGAAGAGTATATCAGATAACGCATTAAATAAACTGCCAGTAAGCCATAGGATATTTAGGTAAATAAATAGGATTTTAAAAAAATAAATTATTTTAGGACCCCAGTAACCAAGGTAAACAACAATATTTGACATTCATTTGAAAAAAATAAAAATATATTTTAATGGTATATTTTTATGTTGATAACGTTTTTCTGGAATATAATATATCATAGATTCGTAATGTTGAAAGGTAGTTGAATTGGAAATTATAGATTTGTTATGTCGAAAGGTAGTTTGATTAGAATATTTAATTTGGTCACATTGAAAATTATTTATTGATTTGGTTACTGGAATGTAGTAAAGTAAAGATACAATCATCTCCAAGTTGTTTTGTAAAATGACAACAATGTCATTTGCAACCAACGTAGATGAACAGGGGATTATTATGTCATCTGTACAGATGAACATGGATAGTCTAAGACCCCAAAAAACAAAAGCAGGTATTCCTAGACAGCGTATGAAATGGACGAACGATGTCAATATGTTCATTGTTCGTTCATATTTTTATGTAACCAAAGTAGAAACAGATATGTTGTTATACAGGAAAAAATTACATTTACTTTTCTCACAAAATTATCCGATTGCCCAAGTAAGCGAACAAAGATTAGCAGACCAAAAGCGAGCTATTTTCAAAAATAATTTAATTTCTGTAGTCACATTAGAACAGATTAAAAGGGAAGTAGCAGATAGATTGCAAAGGGGAAATAATTTAGAACAAATTAACACAAGTAATAATGTCATATCAGATGCATTGAATGTAGATAGTTTGGATAATATTCTAGTCGAAATGTCCAATGATATTACAGTAGATTCAAATAACTTAGACGTTATTTATAATCTTAGGGAAATCAACATTGCAAATTTAAACTTTGTTGATGAAAATGTAGTAGAATTAGCTAACTTACTTCATAATAATATAAACAGATATATAGATGTAGAGCCAACAGTTAGACCAAAATTACCGAAATTGCATACGTCAAAGAAATTATCTAAATTAATTTTTGAATTAAATAACATAATTTTACCAAAAATCATATTTGACGAAATTAGTTTTTTAGATCTTCATACAATAGTATACGCTAGTGCGATTACTGTTTGTAATAAGTTAGGAATTAAATTATCATCCTCTGACGATAGATCATATAGTTATAGTAAACCAGAATGGCAGATCAGATTAGAAAATGATGTAGTATTTTTAAGAAGTAACATAGCTAGAGTAATAGAATATAAAAATGGAAATAGAAGTAGGAAAATTTTGAGACATGTAGATGAAATTGGTAGAAAATTTGGTTATAACATTGATAGTCATAATAATGAAAATATAATCAATGATTTATTGAATTTATTAAAATAAAAATTAGGCATAAAAGCTAGTAGATTAAAAAGATATAATTATACGTATAATAAAAAAAAATAATAATAGATTATTCCAGAAAAATGAAAAAACATTATTTCGAATAATAATATTCCGTTACCATCTGAATCAGATATGCGCGATTTTTGGACTAAAATTTGGAGTAAAGATATAAAACATAACGATTCAACTCCATGGATAGAAAATGAAGAACTCAATTTTTCAGGTATTGAACAAATGAGTTTTTCTAATATATCGTTGAATTGTTAACCAAAATTATTAAAAATACTCATAATTGGAAAGCCACGGGTTGCGATTGGATACATAATTTTTGGTACAAACGTCTGACTACTTTACATCCTCTTTTGGCAAAAAATCTTTCAAAATTTGTCAGTCAACCTCAAAATTTTCTAAATTTTCTAACTAAGGGCATTACTTATATGTTACCCAAAAGCGAAAATATTAATAATCCTTCTCAGTACAGACCCATTACATGTTTACCGACAATATACAAAATTTTAACCTCTTGTTTAACAGATTTAATATATACTCATTTAGATGAAAAAAATATTTTATCTGAACAACAAAAAGGTTGTCGCAGAAAACATATGGGATGTAAAGAACAATTAGTTATCGATTCTATAATTCTAAAACAGATTCAAACTCGAAAACGTAATTTACATACTTGCTATATAGACTACCAAAAGGCTTTCGATAGTGTCCCGCACTCGTGGCTGATCAAAGTATTAAATATATATAAAATTAACCCCATTATTATTAGCTTTTTGGAAAATATTATGTCCTTTTGGAATACCAATTTACTTATCAATTTAAAAGGTAAGAAAATAGTAATACCGGGCATTTCAATTAAAAGAGGGATTTTTCAAGGAGACTCATTGAGTCCTCTTTGGTTTTGCTTAGCATTGAATCCTCTATCTAAAATATTAATTAAAAGCAAGTTTGGAATAAAAGTTAAGGGTAATACAAGGGAGAGTAGTACAATTTCGCATTTATTATTTATGGATGATATAAAATTATTTTCGAATTCTGAACAAAATTTAGAGAAAATGATCGAGGTAGTTAAAAACTTTTCAGATGATATCAAAATGACTTTTGGTTTAGATAAATGTAGAACGATCCATATAGAGAAAGGCAAAATTGTAGATGGGGACGAGAGTATATTTAGAAATTTCCAAATTACTAGTATGAAAAGGGATGAGGTTTATAAGTATTTAGGATACCCACAATCAAATAGATTAGACCATACTAGTATTAAAAATGATATTAGGATTAAATTTCAAACTAGGATCAGGAAAATTTTAAAATGCAATCTATCTGCTAAAAATTTAGTAAAAGCAATAAATACTTGGGCAATACCTTTATTAACGTACTCATTTGGCTTAATTAAATGGTCTAATACAGATTTAGATAACTTAGAAAGATTAATTAGAACTACGCTAACAAAATTTAATTGCCATCATCCAAATTCAGCTATAGAACGAGTTAATTTACCTAGAAATTTAGGAGGTAGAGGCATAGTCAAAATAACTTCTTTGAAACATAATCAGGTAGAAATGCTAAGAACTTTTTTCCATAGGAAAGCTCATAGCTCAGAAATGCACAAAATAATTTGCAAGGCAGATAGAAATATTACACCTTTAAATTTATACGTTGAGAATGCCAACATTTTTATAAATCCCAACCAGGAACTATTAGATTCCTGGTCAAATAAAATTTTACACGCAAAACACTTCAATTATCTCAACCAAACGTATGTTGACAAATTTTCGTCAAACAAATGGTTGAGTATTGGAGAGTTGAGCGCAGAAATAGAAGGATTTATGCTTGCCATTCAGGATAGAGTCATTAATACTAAAAATTATAGAAAGCATATAATCAAAGATACAAATCAAATTGATGATTTGTGTAGAAAATGTTTGGCTTTTCCGGAAACTATAGAACATATTATATCGGGATGTTCTATATTAGCACCGTCCGAGTATACATTTAGGCACAATCAAGTTTTAAAAATAATTCACCAAAATTTGGTAATTAAACATAACTTGATTGACTGCCGTAATATAGTACCATATTATGAATACGAACCAAATTCATTTTTAGAAAACGAATTTTATAAAATATATTATGATAAAACTATACTGACAGATCGAACGATTAGTCATAATAGACCCGATATAGTTTTACATGACAAAATTAAAAAAAATATATTATATCATTGATGTCGCTATTCCAAATTCCTGTAACATTCAAAAATCTGTTAATGAAAAAATAAGAAAATACACAGATTTAGGAAACGAAATAAAAAGAATTTGGCATTCTCAGACTATAAAAATATTACCATTCGTTATTTCGGCTACTGGCATTATACCTAGCTCTCTCATAAAAAATTTAGGCGTATTAGATCTATCAAAAAATTTATATATAAAGATGCAAAAGTCGGTCATTTTGAATACATGTAGGATAACGAAAGATTTTTTAAATATTTATGTTGAGGGATCAGTAGGATTTATAGGCCCTGTTAGAAGTTCTACCGAGCCGAACCCTCTGATATGAAAATATCTGGAGTCGGTGAATTTTTTTTTCCCATTTGATCTCTGGTGAGTTGACGTGTTGTTGTTCTTGTATTGTTTTGTATTTATTTTACTTATGTAATGCACTTGCATAGTGTTGATTGACTAGCTGATCATTTGTGGAAAAGTGAGTGGAAGGGTTTAGTTTTTCCTATGGGGAAGATTTAACCCGGACAACAAAATCGGAAGCATATAAAAAAAAAAAACAATTTGTAGGCTTTTTAAGACAGATAAAATACAGTTAAATTAAAATAAAAACTATAGCAGACTTAAGGTCATGCGATGACCAGTGTTTTTTGATATAGTGTCCTCTGCGTGCAGTTTTATCTTTTATAAGCATAAACTTTTTAATATAAGTGTGTTTGTCGGAAGTGACTTGCCAGGTAAGTATGTTTTGGTATATTTTCTAAATAACAAATGCAGATCCTAGGAAATAAATTGTACAGCGCCCTTGAGGTGATTTTTCAAAAAAACGGCGCTCTACAAATTATCCAATTATTATTATTATAATAATAATAATTATTATTATTAGTAGATACCTTTTGGTTCTAACTCATTTACTCGTAGCACGCGCTCTGTCACTCTTAGACTTGCCTTACATCGTACATCGCCACCCCATTTATATTGCAAAATGGCGATGAAACAAAGTTGTGAATTGGAAATTTAAGCGAAGAAGAGTCTGACTTTTGGATCACAAAAACGCAAACATTGCATTTCTTGTTTTCTTCGTTATTATTTCTGTTTTGCTGTACAAAAGCTTACACTGGAATATGCATCGCCTATTTGGAATCCACAATATAAACTTTACATAGATAGTATAGAACATATCTAAAAAAAATAAATATATATATTACCTACAGATTCAACATTAACTTTGAGTGTACATTTGAAACTGCAGCGAAGACGAGTAGTAGCTAACTCAATATTTATGCACAGAATTTTAAACAATGACATTGACTGTACTGAACTTCTGTCTCTTATTAACTTTAACATACCTTTGAGACGTACACGACATACAGTGCTATTCCACACGCTAAATTATAAAACAAATGCAGAATCTAATTCGACAATTAACCGAGCTCTTCATACTCTAAATAATATTTGTATTAACTCTAACATAGACATTTTTTCGGATTCACTGCCCAAATTCAAACGTGGCATCATGTCAATAATTTAAAGAATTCAATGCGCATACATACAGACACACACATACACAAACACTCACACACACATTACACACGTCACACACACACACCTATAAAATACACAAGTCACCTGGTAATTAAGGAATAAACATACCACTTAGCAGACATTACAAGGAAACGTATCATGGGTACCCAACATGAAGTACCTTATTCCTGTATATTGTTTCATCTCTGTAAATCATGTACTGTTTGTTTCTATAATATAAAATAAATAAATAATAAAGACGAAAACTTTTTTTCCGTAACGCAACGCGCACAAAATAGGCGTCGAACGTTGATGATGGTTGTAAGTCCACTAAAACCCTTGGACAATAGGTGGATGTACCAACCTCCACCAAAGTTGAACCTTTTTTTCTCTTAGTGTTTCATCTTATTATAATGAATCGGTCATAGATTTACTACACAAGAAATTTGATGTCGGCGTGCTTCTTGATCCAAATATCTGACAAATCAGGCCATAAATTTCCAATACAAAATTGTGTTTGATTATCATATGGTATTTCAAGAACAGGAAACAATATGCGATGTCAGACAAGTGTAAAAGAGGTGCGTGTGCGAAATTAGCAGAATCAAAAAGAATTAAGCGTGATAAACGTGGGTTTTAATATGTTACAGAGATATTCGTGTGGAAATGTGATGATTACGCCGAGATATAAATGGGTATGTCTGCTTTGTTATTGCGCCGTTTTACAAGTAACCTTCCATCAAGCAACTATTACAATAGTGCAAAAAAACTATTATACTCAATTATTATTAGTCTAGCCTATCGTTAATAATACTTAAGATCATTCAGTAATTATCTAAAGAAGAAGAAATAACACACTAAGGTAATAATAATAACATGGCATTTATATAGCGCAGTTTAGTGTTATTTCACTTCAAGTGCGCTTAAATATGTATTCTTCTTCTTTATGTGCCGTATCAGGTCCCCCCGACGTTGGTGATCACTCTGGAAAATGTCTCTTTGTCTTGCGCTGCCCGGAATAGCTCCTCCACACTTCTAATGCCGGTCCACTCTCGTATATTTCGCAGCCAAGACATTTGTCTTGGATTTGACATTTATGTATAACAAACTTAAAAACGGTAATTCAGTATTAGTGGTCATGTTCTTAAAATTATTCCTACAGTGTGTGTTACCCAATACAGATCTAATATTATGACACTAAATATACTGTTTATACAAAACTCTACAAATTGGTGCAGCCGGTAGGATCAGTGGTGACAGAGGTTTCACATCTACATGGAAGGCCTTTCTAGTGTGTATTATCTATTCAGTACTCATTGTAGAAGCATCAGAAGATTATTTAGTTTTATTTAACAAAGCCATCTGCTGCCCTATATCTTTGTAGTTTGGCATAGTGAAAGATAAAAAACGACCTAAAACATGGGTTTTCATGCGCAGTGTACTTTACTGGTGTCAATTCTTACTCGAGTGTGTTTATTTTCGAGCGGATGTTTAATGAACGATAAAATAATAGCAGCCAACAACTGATAATTGTCAGAATTCTTTAGAAAAAATTAAGATTTGTTTATATTTAGTAACCTTGGGTTCTGAACATGTACCAGGTATCTGTTTTTTTTTCGATGCACAAATCTGTTGATAGGGGAATCTAGCATCATGGAATTTACAGTCTTTTATCTGTTTAGAAATTAGGGGACATGAAACAATGTTCAGCTCTCAAATTCATATCCATGATGAAATTTTATTTATAATTTTTTTTAAGCCATTTGTAAAAGTTTAAAAATGTCTAATTTATTATAATTTAGATATTTACGTATATTACGTTAAGCGTGAATCTATCAATTGGTGCAGACTTTATAGTTTCCGGCAGCGCATTATAATATTGTATTCCTTTTGTAAGTATTATGGGTAGCCTAATTTTATTGCACGTTGTTGTGTCATGTCTGTATATAATTTATATAGTCCTAGTTGTATAAAATTTTCTTTAAAAATCTGTTATAATGTTAGCCATTTTAGTTCCTTTAACATTTTAGTTTATTTTTAAAAATCTATAAAAAAAAATATGGAGCTTCGACATACTTTACAAGATTATCCACATTAGATTTTTTTTAAAAGTAGTCTGACGTTCCCGGGTTATGATAACCTGATAACATTAAAAAAAACTTCTACTACATGATGGAGGACTTTGCTTGCAGAAGAATTGAACCCGTGACGCACAGCACCAGTATGGGAACCAGACATGATTGCCCATTTAGTCACTAACCGATTACAATAAATACAAGTAAAATCGATTTTTCTAATGGTAAATAAATCAGTAAAGAATATCAAGTTTATCATTACAAAGTGTATTGCTGTTTATGAGTTTTTTTTTGTATAGAGTTCGTTTTCGTTTGGTGCTTACTAACATTATTAAGTAAATAAATCAATAAACTGACGGAATTATGTAAGAATGCAAACTGAGAATAAATCAAGATTGGGATCTCGGCACGAGAAACTCGTGAACCGAAGCAGGCCCGATGCTGGGATTAAAGAGATGAACGAAACGCGATAAGGACGCGGTGTAAAAGGCAAAGGGCATGACTTCTGAAGTTGAATGGAGTATGAAATGAAAATAACTTTATTTTAATATTATGTTAATTTTATTGAGACTAAATTGCGATACAACAATTTTCCGACGAATTACCGTAGAACCTAGAAATATCGCAGTTATTTCTAAAATTTTCATTCTTGACTCACATAAAAGTCCCATATGAATAAAGAAAAATTGAATAGGTTTATCTGAGACACTGTCTAGGTTACAATTAATACTTTGCAATCATACAAAAAGGGTGACAGCAAAAAATGGTTTTAATTGAGTATAAACCGGTAATTCAACCTTTGAAAACGTGATATCATAATAATAATCAGCTCTCAGTAGCTCAGTGGTTAGAGTATTCTCCCTTTTTATTTTCAGTTTCATGTTTTATTTAGATTAGTTTATTAACTTAATAAAACATTAATAAATATTTTTTCATGTTTTCCCTGTTTCTGCTTTTATATACCATCCTTTACTCTTGCATTGTATACTGTCCCAAATCTCGTGTCGCTTTGTAATTATTGTTAATTAATGAATAAATAAATATTATCTTATTTAATGAATAATTTTTAATATTTTCATATTAATAATTGTAATGTAAAACCATTCAGTTATTTCAACATTTTTGTTCAGTTTAAAATAAATATAATTAATTCTAAATAATACTAAACGTAAAAAATATTGTAAACGTAGAAAAATTGAGAAAACTCCACATTTCGAAAACACGTTTCGTTTAGGGAATTTATAAGAAAACTTCACTTTTTATCTTGTTTATATAATACAAATAAGAAATGTTTTTTAAACTTAAAATTAATGTTACGTTAGCGGCGCTAAACCTGAATTATTCAATTTGGCTGATTTTAGAATTTAATGCATGGCATCCAGCATAAATATTTGATTTTTATAATGATAAACTAATGTTTATAAGACTAGGTTTTATGCATAGCACAAAGGATAACAAATAATTATAAGCAATAATTAGTCGCCTGAAATATCAATACTAATTGAATGGATTAGTTTATCATTGAAAAATAATAATATTTGACAAGTCTAAAATATTTCACCAATAAATTAAGATATAATATGTCGCGACGCCATCAAGTGAGAAATTTAGCACTAACAAAGCCTTTCCTACAAAAATAAAGTTGGTTGTTTACAGGTGGAAAAAATACAATAAGCAGTAATTGTTGATTGAGGTACTAGTACCTTTTGAATCATTTGGCGGGTTGGAAATAAGCCGACATAGCTCAGTGGTTTCAGAGCACCTGACCGGACATCAGAAGGCACGGGTTCAATTCCCGTTGGTGGCATTTATTTTTAGTCTAGAGATATTTTCAATTTGTATTGATATTTCAGGCGACTAATTATTGCTTATAATTATTTGATAAATATTTGAGGTAAGCTGGGAAGAATTATTATCTCTCTTTCTAATGTCTTTATTAGTATTTCCGCATGATAGAAGAAAAGACAAAGAGTTTTATAAAATATGGACGACCGGTCATATATGACCCTAACATGCTGGAGGGTCATTGGAGATAATATTAACCATTAAAAAATATGCTTTTAAGAAAATGAAGATAGTGATGGTGGCTCTCAGAAGAAAGGATGATATTGTTCACAATTATAGACGTTCTGGGTTCAACTCCCAGATGCGACCGATTCTTTTTTGTCTTTTCTGTTTCATATTTTTTGTTTGAGATTTGAGAGTAGTTAATATTGTCTTCAATGATTATAAATTACATTTTATTTAAATTTAAGAAGATCTTTTGTGCATTTATTTATCTTACATTCCAGTTTCTTAGTGTGAATCAAGTCAGATGGAAGCGAGAAGCATTCAAGATATTAACATAAAGGACGGTGGAAACTAGAAACGTCGTCGTTTTATATTATTTCTATGGCTTCTATGCACAAAGCGCAGGAAGTTTTGAATGCTGTGACCTATTTGCATTTCTTTTCTACTCCGCCTTGAATCTTTGACCTCTTCCACACTTTTGCAACGCTTAACTTCTTACAGGTTTTTTAAAACATTTTTTCATTAGACTTTTTTTCTATATAAAGTACCTTCCTACGTCGGAGCGTATCGACTTAAATAATAAGTATTGCGATAAGTAGGAAAAATATATATCTAATGCAATTATCTCGGTTTTTTGCAGTAGAAATGTGGTATTCATTTGAACATGCAGTGAAATCGTACACGACTGTATAAAGAATAAAAAGATCCAAAAATAATGCACGATGTAATCTTATTGAAAAAATTAGATATTAAAAGGGAGTTTACACGAAACTTTTTTTCATACCGATACCCACATGGAAACTTTATCGGGACTGAAGATATAAAAAATCTTTTCTTATACTTACAATATCAATATTTTCATACTTACGATTTCATAAAGTGGCCATTAGAGGAGAAAAAATATTTTGGCCCATTAATAAATCGTATAAAAATTGCAACAACTAGAACTTAACCATAGATCAAATGAAAGCATCTACCAATTTGCTTTTCCGTTGCCATCCACAAGTCATCAAAAATACAGACAAATCACAATAATATAATAAACATGCATCATTTTCGCGTAACACAATGACGGAATACAGATGTCAAATATTGTCCGCCATCTTTAACTGTATTCGAAAATCGGTACCAAAATATATACGCTTTTGTTTCATCTCGAATCCATATTATGAAAAGACGACCCATAATATGGAAACTGGATGAAAAAAATCATCGTATCACCCTTAAGAAAGAGACGTTAAGGTGATTAGGACACCGTTCCAACGGGACGATGAGGTTTAGACCGACAATGAAAGTTATGCGATAATGAGCTCTAAAGCAGTTTTCTTTGGAACCAATTATCGCATGATAAATAGGTGTCACAATGAACCTTGCTGTTTCAAGGGGTCTATATGTAAAGCGGATGTGTTAATATTAAGAAATCAGGAAAGATATTGTATGATCAAGTGAATCATTCACTGGATCGTGTGTCAGAATAGAGTTCTGTGGCGACTCTTCCCATTTCTGCCTACCCTGAGTACAGGTCTTCACTGTTTAAAATAGTCTCTGTTTTTTTAAATTTCCATATTTATACTGACATTTACATTATATATTTTAAAACAATTTTAAACTCTTTTTAACTAATGAGATCGCGAGTTTTTTTTCCTAATAAACATCATGAAGGAATGCTACAATAGCAGTAGGTATGTCGATATCAATATCGTAACTCATAAAACATTCGCTTTTAACTGAAACTTTGTTAGGAATTCTGACAATTCATTCGTTAAAGTCCCGTTTTTAACGGGAAAACGAATAATTTGAACAGAAATTAACATTATTTTATGTCAGTAAGTTTTCTCCGTGTAGTCGACCTTACCAATGGAAAATAATGGGTATTATGAATAGTAGAAATGATGGGTTGTTAGTGAAGTTTGAGTTATGACTATTTTTAATGATTAGGTACCTATTTAATGCCTTCGGGAACGCCTGAAAAAGGTGAAACGAAGGTGTTTGTAGAGATAATTATGGTTTCTTCAATAACAGTCCACACATGCGGACAACTAGTCAAAAAATAATGTCGATAACTCGGTCAATAGTTTATCTTTATTATTTCAACTTCAAAATATGCATTTAAATTTATTCCATGTCGATAGCTTTAATACTGTGGAATGCACAAGTAATAAGATTATATTCAAGTCTCAACGTGCATATTCCGTTTCGAGCCATGAAGCCCTTTGAGATATCAAAGATGCCGGCGGAGACAGGGTCCATTGAGAGAGGAAGACATATCTGTCTGTTTGCCATCGGATGTGCATTTGATAACACATGCCATATTAAATGCTCCCCTAGTTGGGTGCAGTTAAAATAGTTGCAAGTTGCAAAATATTATAAAAGACCGGATAGTGGTTGAGTGGGCAAATACGTCGTGTTTCCACCCGGGCCTAGATTGGTAAATCCTCTTCATTAAACAAGAAAGATTTTGAGTTTTTTAAATTTTTGAAAATACAATTATTTGTTGCGCCTTCCGAAGGCGTTGGGGAAGTATCAAACTGTCCTTCGCAAATCGAAACAACTGTCACACGTAATAATTACACAATAACTAAACTTGCAGGAGAAATTTGTCAAGATATTCGAAACCCGGGAATAAAGTTAAGTAAACAGAATAGTCTTCCTAAAATGTAGGTAGGTGTAATACCTATATAACTTAAGGCGATGCCATACGTAGTAATGCAAAATCATGTGTTTTTGGTTTGAAAATTTGGTCGCCTAGAAATGTTTCAGATGCTTTAATTAAATACTGCGAGTAGAATATATCTTGGCCTTTAAAATAATCCAGTATTTTTTAGATAAGTCTTTTTATAAGCCCAGAAAAAAATAATGTAAAGGCCTATGAAAACTGCTTTGAAGTTCAAAATCTCCTACTTACGAACCCATTTTCGGTTATGATTTTATTGTATAATGTGGCAAATTAAATTATTTATAAAATGATCGAAAAAAAATTAAATATTTATGCCTGAACATGCACAAAATAAAACAAAAGGCACTTTTTGGCCATGTTTTTTTCTTGCATAAATCAAAACAGGCGGATGGTGTTAAGCGGGAATTTAAACCTTATCGCCATCTACGTAAGGGTAGTTATTGATAGCGGCTCAATTTTAAATATTTCACGACGTAGTGCATCCCCTTAAGTTGAAATATATAGTTAGAATGGTAGTACCCGCAGAATTGCCCAGGTGAAAGATTTATATAATGACCATCTAGCGTTGCTTGAAAAGGTTTTAACCGTGTTTAGAGACCAGATATGATTAGCCGGGTACTTCCCAACCTTTCTCCATCTCTATCTCCTTCCCACCCCCTCAGTCTTCAGCCCCACATATAATTGAGTCTCTCGAATAAGTGACTGCAAACCCGTTTCAGATTATATTTTTGTCGCATTAAATGCACTCGTAAAAATTATACTATGGTGATAAATGTTTCACATTCGATTTTACGTATTTACACACATCGCAGGATACCGCCAAATATTTCCAAGATTGCACCAATAATTGATGTAGGAACCAATTATAGCATCAGGTATTAGTTGCCTAATCGGATGATCGCCTATTTATTGTAGGTACCTTTCTAACACGATCTTCCTTCGAGTTTATCTAATTGATAACCTTGCATGCTTATTAGTTATCAACTCAAGTCCGAGGACTTTTAATAGTCTCCATACATGGATATGGTCAGTTATTAAATACTGCAGTAAATGGTCTACTTGAAAACAAGAATTAAAATCATGTCGTTTATATATAGTTAAACATTTAATTGCATTCAAAAATCAAATTAATTTACATGTAACTATTTTAGTTTATTTTATGTCATTATTTGAAAAATACTGTCGCACGTATATTGTATTAATAAAAACAAGAAAAAATTCTCCTTAAATGCAATGACCTTACAATATTACTTGACACATTTTGTTTTAATTTTTTGAGACAATATTAAGTCTAGATGTACTGTAGCGTCATTGTTTATCTGTACCTGCATTTATTCGTTATTATGGTGTTAACTCATAATATTAAGTCTTGATGTACTCTAACGTCATTGTTTATCTGTACCTGCATATATTCGTTATTAAGGTGTTAACTCATAATATTAAGTCTAGATGTACTGTAACGTCATTGTTTATCTGTACCTGCATGTATTCGTTATTAAGGTGTTAACTCATAATATTAAGTCTTGATGTACTGTAACGTCATTGCTTACATGTAGATATAACGTACCTACCTGCATATATGAATTATTATGGTGTTAACTCATAATAACTAAAATCTGACAGTAACTAGAAAATTCTGGTTGTGTCTACAAGTAGACTGATAATTTTAAAATCAATCCGAAAGTTTGTAAGCACGATTTTAATTGAAATAGCACGAAGTATAAATAAAACATACATATGATTTGTTATATTAGTGCGTAGTAATGATTTAACCTAACATTAATAATTAAAAGGCGGACAAACCAAGGAACACACATCTATATATCCATCACAACACAAGCAACATTTTCCACTTACTGTGGTGGTAGTAGAAAATTTTCAAATGTTGTCAGGTTATTCGTAATCGTATATACATATTTTTTATTTAGTTATTTTACACCAATTTCAATTAATCATCAACTCGCTTTCCCGTAACTTACAAGTTTTTATCACAACTTAGAACAACAATAATAAAAGCCCACATTCCTACCCTCGTCAGAACTGTTACAAAGAATATCATTTTAAAATTCCTTAGAAGAAATGTCACCAGGGGACCGTTATAAAAACACGGTGTATTTATAGACCCCATTAGGGCTATGGGGTATTAGGCTTGTAGGAAGGGAAAATCACCATATACAATATGTACATTCTCTGAGCCTTCTCCGTAAGCTTATGGGTAATGGCGTCCATTATAGTCTAAATGTTTAATCTTTCAGTGGCTTGGAATGCCGTGGTCACTAAGTACCCTCCCACTCATTAGGTAGACAGACAATCCGTTTTATTAGAGGCAGTCGATTAGATTCAAGGGAACTTCAGATATATTTAATCTACTATTATCACATTTTGAAAGAATTTCAAAATGCCCTACTACCGACGAGTATCAAAGTTTTTGTAATATATTTTTTTAGTTGATGTCAAAATTTTACTCGCGCCAGGCACCGTTTGGCTTAGGGCCAGCCCTGCTACCAGCTCCCAACCGTCTGGAGCCAGTGAGACTGTGGTATCCCCAAGTGGGGTATGTTGTGAGGCTGAAAGTAGCGGGGAGTAGAAAGAGACGAGGAGAGGAAGGTGGGGAATTACCTGGCTATTCATATCTGCTCGCCAAACACAACTAAAGCCATTCAAGCCACATTTCAATTCTGAATGGTGGTCTTACACCAAGGTGATACTTAAAGTATCTTCCACTCTGGAACGTGCCGAAAATATACCACATTTTATATTAAATTAATAAATTGTGAAGTAAAACAAAACAATAAAACACATTTTTCATCGATAGCCTTTCCCCTCGTCCACAGAGCGTCCGTTTTAGTGTAAAAAACTTATTTGTGTAACTTTGGGATTGTTGAGTGGCGTTGCGGTTCTTCTTAGCATTGTTCATTTTCAGGGCAGTTGTTTAGAGCGTAGAACAGTCCAGTAGTGTCCACTTTAGTAGCACATGCAAGATTCTTCTATCTGACCTTATGTAGACATAGCAAGACTGCCCGAAATGTTGACTAAAAGGCAGTTGGTGAAGGGACAATTCCTCTAAAGTCAATCAGCATAATGCTTACTGGTCGTGAGAATCTGAAGCAATTTGTAATACACTATACTTTACTATAGTTTATAGTGTTATACAGGAATATAAGGTCGGGATAGTAGAAAATGTCACTCGTAGCTGTCAGATTTATATTAACAGCCCCTATTGTATAGCGTCAGCAATATGAAGAATGCACGAATTTGCTAACGTTTTTTCGCGAAGCTTGACAAATATGGATCTGGGATAATTTAAATCAATTTACCAAAGCATATACGGTAAGCATGATTGAATTGGCCGGATTTGCTTGCATATAAAAACAGAACGGGTCGATGACATTAGAAATGTTATCTGAAGAACGTGAAATTAGCAACAAAACGCAAAATGCGAAAATTACCATGTTTTTGAGGTTCGGAATAAAGTGATGCCAGTCTAAAAAAATCTTGCATTAATATTATTATGAGTACGACTTTAAATCGATCAGTATACGGCCCTCATCGTCGTATAGCTATATACTCGAATACTGCAGCGGCATATATTTTTGTTAAAATGGCTTTTGGAATGTTTATTGCTGTTCACCATTGCATTTTCTGAATGGATTTGACAAAAACTTGTTTTATTTTGATTAATGTAGGTATCATGACATTAGGTTTACCGAAAATCCCTTAATTTATTTTTACACAATCCGATAAGTTATTCCTTATCTTAAATTTGGTCGGACAGTGTCAAGATTGATTATTATCACGACCGGTGGACTTATGGTTTTAAGTACATGTCTTTAAATTCCATTTTTGTTTTCTTCAATCAATGTGTTAATGAAATGGAAGTTAACCCACTTCCAGACGTTCGATTGAGTTCAAACTCGGCAGATAGACTCGTTGTCGATTACAGTGCATTTTATCAACTTTTAACAATCACGCATACACGCGGACATATACACATTTATATGAAATTGGATGACGTTGCAGCAGTTATAATATGAAATAAATGTCGGTCCTACCCAATTGGGATTTGGCTCAATCCCCAATCAAATATTAAATATAAATACATGCATAATAGTAAAAAAAATCATATTTTTTGTGATGATGTTTTAAAAAGTTTCCACTTCCTGCATTTTGGGTAAGAAATCTTCGAAGAGACAGAGCATTGTCCGAAAAATCGCAAAGTTATAAGATAATGTTCATTTTCTATAAACCGAGGTTTTGGACAGCTTTACGGTGATTATAATCATTGCATATGTAGATTTGTGAAGTTCTCATGTCTACAGACACTGTACACCTGTAATCTGCTTGATGAAGGATACTATTAGGTTTTCCGAAACGATGACATGATCTTTCAAAAACCAGCTTTAAGCTTGGTCTTTTGTTAGTCTACAAAATATATGCGACGAGTATCAAAGAATAAATTACGAGTTTCGTAAACGTCTATTATAAACTATTATTAAATCCGATTCACAATAAAAAAAATCTCCGTAAAATTGTATTAAAGGTTATTTCTGAAAAGCTGTCAGATTTTATAGCCTTTATTCTTTAATATTTAACGTCACGTTATTTCCAACAACTGCGCTCGGGGCGTTAAATAATAAAGGTGGGCGTTAATACCATGAAATACATTTGTTCTTAACCACTGCCATTTATAACTTTCTGGTTAAAACTTTAACGTTTTACCTCGGGGAGAAGAGTGGTTATAAGATAGGAGAAAATAGATAGATTCAACTTAGTTTTATGGTATTTAAGTTTAAGGATAAGTACCGAAACTATGTATTTTGGATTTCAAACAGGGTAATTTAAACGTAGGTTAGCCAGAACTAATGGCGCTCTCGTGATAAAACACGTCTTACGTCTCGCGTGGTTTCCACTATATGTGCAGTAGACGTTGAATTATTGGATGAATAATGAATATACTGCCAAAATTAAATTGTTTTAATTTATGCATAAAGTAAGTATTAGGTTTGGGTGGATTACCAGGTCACTCTATACAATAAAAGTACCTACATAAATTGTGCCTAATTTATACAGTGATGCAGTAGGTACCTAACTGAGGGTCTAACACAGTGAATCGATAACTTTTAACTATCGGATCGATAGGCTAGCAACTACCAATGATTTTATACCGATTTACCGAGCACGGTTCGCTATGATTGATATCCAGACCGATGTTGATAACGCAATAAATCAGAATTGATATTACACTGGCAAAACTGGCGCATCTCACAATGCAATGACGTTCCTGAACGTCAGACAGCTACGTAACAGTTAAAAAAGTTAATTGGCAATATCGAATTGAAATACTAACACACAAAAAAATTGGCAGTCCGCATGTACTTTTGACACAAAAAATGGAGTTAATATTCATGATATCATTAATCACGACTAAAAATTTTTTTTTCAAAGCTACGTCGGAATCAATTGATCGCGTCTAAGATGAATTATTTAAGTGTGTGGAGGGTGTATACGATTTCATTCAAATCTGAGAGCTTCGTTAGTTCAGCCCCGTTTATTAATTAGCCAGTTATTTTGCAAAACAAACGACACTGTGCGACATAGAAACATTAGAATCTAAATTATTTTTTTAATATATGTAATTGCAACCATTTTTCTTATTTCATCGACTCTTCAGTATCGGTCAGATAATGAATATTTTTACATATTTATAAAAAAATATATGTTAATGTTTATCAGTTTAAAAAAATGTATTTATACATTTAAATTTCTAAGCATCACAAGGATAACCAACTGCCCGAAGGCAATGGGATAATGGCATCCTCAACTAGGGTATATATATACTCGTATTGTGAGGCTGAAGGGAGTGGGGGTGTGAGAGTGGATGGGAGAGTTGATGTGGAAGATTACCTTGATAGTCAGATCCGGTCACCAAACACGGCTAAAGCCATTTAAAGGAAAGTTTCGATTCTGAATGGTGATCTTTTACCATGGCGATGATGAGATTATCGACCTCTCTGGAACGTGCCATAAATATATCTTTCAAATATTCATTATATTAGATACATACGTGAAATAATTTAAAAAAATATTTAATTTATTTGTTCGCAAGTTTTATTTTATGGCAGTTCATATATTATAAGCCAATATTCAAAAACTATATATAGATTTCTATATATATAACTAACTAACTAACTAGCTGATAATCGCGCCGTTTCCACGCACGGGTAGGCAGAGAGGACGGACCGCCAAACAACTCGATCTTGTCACACACTCCTTGCCTCATACATACTCTTCTATTATTTTTACTCTTGACTTAGCCCGACTCAAGTATCTGATTCTCATGATCGTGCCATGTCTTCCTCGGGCGTCCTCGACTTCTTCTACCATTCACATTTGCGACATATTCTCCATACACTCATTTCTTCCTTCATATGCTATATATGCCCTTTCTTAATCTTAGTCATTACGCTTACATAAGCCTTGCATTCTTTGCGGATCTCCACATTTCTCACACCACCATACATGGTTTTATCAAACATACGCCTCAGAGATCTTATTTCTACAGCAATCAGTCTGATTTCATCCTTCCTCTGCTAGTTCTATGCCTCGTTGCCATACACCAGGGTGGGAACCAGCACTCCATTGTGGGCTGCTAATTTCGCTTCGTTGGATTTTTTGTTAGCGCCAACCGCGTTCAGTCTTCCATTAATGGAGTTACCTGCATTTACCCTTCCTTTAATATCTCAGCTTTCCCATCTCTAGTAAACATACTTCCTAAATACACAAACTCATCCATACGTTGATCAATAACTCATTCTTCATACATACTTCGTTCATCCTAGACACGATAGACTGTAGATCTCCTGGGTTCAAATAGAACTACGTAATATTTCACGCTTAGTTGAGGGGCTATTAAAAACAAACTTTATCTACAAAAAAATAATATTTTACATCAGCAGTTAGTTGGTTCAATTTCATAAAATTTTTGCAAACTTTCTTGGTGCCTCGCTGTGGACAAATTATTTAATAATCTCAGTTTATGATCTCATAAATGTTTATTTGAAATGGCATTTTAACCCGTCAGGATAATTTGTTCAATTCTGCGAACAAACAACTATTGCACGTAGAGTCAATTTGTTCGCTTTTTGGAACAGCTCATATGTTCTTATGGAAATCGTTGCATCTCCCTTACTGTCATTGTGAGAAATATGAAGTAAGCGGTGTAAGAAAGAGTTATTACCACCAATTATATTCAAATCAAGAAATTAACCACAGAAAAATTTAAATTTACACCTATATGAAACTAAAAGTTCCGAAAGCAATTTGAGAAAAAAAAAGAAATTTTGTTAATTTTTATGAATTATTTTTATATTAAATAAAGAAAATGTGAAATAGCAGTAATATTTACAAAGCAATAAATTTGTGTAAAAAAAAAAGTTTTTAATTTGAGTTCAGTGCCTAGACGAAAAACGCAAGGTGAGAAATTTACAAAAAAATTCTGTATTTGTTTTAAAAACTTTAATATTTAAAAATTTAATAATAAAATTTTAAAACCAAATAAATGTAATATTTCTGATATTGTCTATTAGTCTTTAAGAAATGTAACGGTCAATGTGCAAAAAGCCCTAGGGGTTAATAATAATTAATGTTATGTATTACTGAACAAGTTATGGGAGTACAGAATTTTTACAAATTATCGTTTGGTTGCTTTTATCTTTTTTTAATAGCGTTATTTATCGATTATATATTATTTCATAGAACTTGGCCGCTGTGGGATTTGAACCGAGGGGCGGTATCGGTGGTCAAGTGATTAATAGTCTTGTTGTATCAAACACAGTGGGCGTTATTTTTCACACATCGACATTGGTACCTACATTATTCTTTGAACGGGATGTAGTTGAAGGTTTAGATATAAATAAGATTTCAGTATTTTTAAGTGAAACCGCATAATAAGGGACTCTTTTGAGATGGGAAGAGTCGTAGGTGAGGAAGTAGGTACCTGGCTATACAGATCTGTTCACCAAACACGGCTAAAGCCATTTCAAGACACATTTTAATTCTGAATAGTGGTCTTACATCAGGGCGATACTGAGAGTATCTTCCACTCTGGAACGTGCCATAACAAATTAAATTTACATAAATTCATCAAATAAAATTTACTTGCGCACGCCGGGATTTAAACCCGCTACCTTCGGATTGTTAGTAAAAGTCTTACCCACCGACCACGTAGGCCGATCTTATTTACAAGCTAAAATTCGATTTTAGTTGAAAATAATTATTCTTATTTTAAGATGGAGACATATAACGCTATACGCATTATGGCTTGCCCTATTTCATCATATCGTTCCCCATATTCTACTAATGGGAATGAATGGCAAGTGTTATGCTGAAATTGTCTAAGCCACGAGAATATATATCGCGTTTATAGCGTGGTCTTTCACAGGCTTTAATTTTGAGCAGGAATTTTCCCTCTCGTAGGTTGGACTAATTTATTTGGGTGATTTAAGTAGTTTATTGATGTAAACAACAGATTGAGGGTATATATTTGAAAAAAATAAAGTATTAACAAATCAAAAATACCAACGGTGTAATAATGGTGACTTTTGTAAAAAAAAAATAGTGACAATAAAGTTTGAGTCAAATTAAATATGAATTATCATATCAAGATGATATTAAAGGCTACAAATAACATTAGACCATCATTCAGAATCGAAATGTTTTCTGAAATGGTTTTAATCGTGTTTAGTGACAAAATCTGGATAGACAGGTACTTCCCAACCTTCATCATTCTCGTTTCCATCATCTTCCAAATCTTCAGCTTCACAACATACCCCAATAGGGATGCCATGACTACACTGTCTCCGGGCAGTTGGAACTCTTGTGCAGTATTCACATTTTTCTTGTGCAAAACCCTCACTCTATCGAACAACTTATTTTGTATGTCTTTTTGAAAATCTGTTAAACATAAACATAATACAAGATTCACTCATAATGAAGGATTGGTGGTTACGAATATTGCGTTAGAATCCTATACTATATTTTACTCAGCATATTTGAAAAACTACCAATGTCAATTAAAAATAATACCATTATTCATACTGATAAGTCAACTATAATATAAGAAAGTGGCTAAATGATTTATATTGATGCCTTTCTGATGCCCTCGTATTGCTAATTGGAATTATTATCATCACGATTTACAATTTTAAAATACACGTGTAACTTCCAACATCCATAAATCTATTGATATTATAACTGTTCATTTATACTTGCCTATGTAATACTTGTACTTATAGTGTTATAATATTATATAAGTTGATATTTATTTATAATTACAGAGTTAATGTAACTTATTGATCTAACTCTTAGCTCTATATCTATGAACCTATTGACCTAACTGTTAATTTGATATTCAATCATTATTATACAGAGTCATTTGAAAATATTCTAATATGTACCATGTTACCTACATTTTTTTTCAATTATTTAAATATTTTTGTTAGATATACTTATTTATGGAATACAAAATTAATAAAAAAAACCTTTTATTCAAGCGGAAAAAGAAAGAAACAAAACTTGCATACTATTTAGAGAAAGAAAGAAAAATGTAGTTAACAAGGAAAAATGTAAAAGTTAATTAACAAAAAAATACCACATTAGCAATGCCAGCACGTGCGTATACCTGGAATAGTTAAGACAGAATAACTTGATAAAATGTATATATTATTATATTATATATGTGTATGTGCGTGGAGATATAAACATACATATACATACGCACACGCACAAACATATATGTGCATATACATATAAAAATACACACACGTGCATAGTGTTTTTATTTAAATATACAATCATACATTATATTATATTTTTATAAATTTAAAATGGGCATTCCAGCAATTTTGTTTGTTTCTCTTTTTAATGAAATATGCTTAAATTGTCTGACAGAAGGATTTTCACCGAATTAGTATTTCTATTTAAAATTCTAAATGATGCATTTGATGGTCCATAATTGTTGGCATTGATAAGCTTTCGGATTCCACTAGGTTATTCTGCCATTAATACGTATTCCTCATTGTCCAGAATACTTATGAAGGGAATTTACGGGAATACCGAGTCAGTGGAAATCTTCAATGTATAACTTAACATATACAAAAGATTGTTACTGCGACAGTTTAATTATATATAATTAATATATAATTTTTATTATTCATATATAAAATGCCCTTAAAAAGGGCGTTAATAAAGTAATAAATTAATAAATAAAATTGCAAGAATAAAAAAGATTACAGATTCTTCGATTTTGTATTTTGTATTTACCTAAAAAATATTTTTTTTTATTTTTCTTTCTTACATTGATATATTATATTTTTATTTTATATTTTACATGTACCTATCTGGATTTTATTGTTTATTACTGCTAAATTGTATTTTCCTAAAAAAATATTTTCTTTCTATTTTTCTTTCTTACATTTATATATTATATTTTAATTTTATTTTATATTTTACATAACCTACCTGGAATTATGTACACGCAACCAGCCAATTTGACTGTCCTAAAACGGGATACTTCCTAGTTGGACAGTCAAAGCTTCCTTTTATATTTGTATATCTTGTATGTAATAAATGTAATAATAATAAATAAATAAATAAATAAATAACTCAAAAAGTTAAATAAAAGATTAAGAAGTTGTAGCTACAGAAATTACAGTTAAAATATTGTCAATATGATAAGTTGACAAACTACAAACGTAGCTTAACAGGTTTTCGATGTTAATAAAGATAAATAAATGTGTGTAAATAATAAAATCAAATGTAAACCAACTACTTCCCTACTTATTTCCACTCAAATACTCCCTGATTTTCTATTGCCTCTATCAGCCTGGCTGTGGCTTAATCTGACCATTCCGTAATTAAATCTAGATAAGCCCTATTTGTATTGTACGGTAGCTTTGAACTAAATAGGTACTGCGGCAGAACTTATTCCAAATAAATAATACCTACCCATGAAACTTTATAATGTATGGCCTCTTTTCACAGAACGGGAAATGATAAATATTCTGGGATTTATGGAGGTCTGGATATTTTGATATCAAGTCTAGAATAATTAAATACATATTATTACCTCTACGTTACCAAGGTAGGGTTTGAATCACCGTAGCCAAATCGATTTCATTGCATGAAATAGATATTTATTTCATTATCAGGAATCGTGAAATCTACGAAAACATTTTGTAATAGATAATAACCAAAATGACATACTTAACTATGAATAAAAAATAAGGAAAATATAATATAATATTTAAATTTAAAAAATCATAAATAGTGTATTCAAATTTTCACTAAAAATTTATTTCCACTTATAATGATTGTTGAAAAGCTTCTAGCTATGTAGTCTTGAAAAACAATAATCATACATATCTCGAAACTTATAGATTTTGTATCTAATAAAGTGGTGTAAAAGTAATAACCACTCCAGCGATTTTTGGTATATAATGCCAAGTTTACAAAAATGTTTTGAGCGCACGCTTGCCATGCAGCTCCTTTATTTGGGCCCCTTCTGAACAAAACCATATCCTAGAAATAGTCTAAGTACAAAAGAGGTTTATGCGTTACCTATATATGAGAGAATATACTTACTATCCATTTCTGTTGCCATCTTTCTTAACAAATATTGCCTACACACTCTATAACTATCTTCTAGATATGTATAAAAATAGCCAGCATAATCCAAAAATTAAAAGTTAGGCTTTAAAATAATATTTTTTTTTAAACATATAAAAATTAAAATTGTTTGTTATGTTTCTTTCTCTTTCCTTTTCTATTACCTGTATTTGTAATCGATTACCAATGTGGGTAAGTACCTTCTTCTAAATTCCTATCCTCTGTGCTTACCTGTCTGTTTCCTTTTTTCTTTCTTCTTGTTTGTTCTACTTAACCCCCCCTTTTCTATTTGTGTTCTGTTTTGTGTGTGAAACTTATAATTATGATATTGAAATACCAATGTAAAATTGTACCCATTACCACCCATCTATGTATTGTAAGTTTCAAGTTACAATGAGTAAATTTGTAACTTGATTGGTGTAGCAAGAAATAAATAAAAAAATCTTTGTTCTTAGAGGAATGCTCGATTTTAACACCTTAGCACGCTGAAAAATATTTTAAACTAACCTCTGGATATATACTCAATCTACTTATAATGAAAGAGGTTAACTTAAATGTACCTAACAAGTATACTGGTGGGATATCCCATGCACTCTTTTATACTCCGTAAACGAGAACTTATCCCTATCAGAACTCGCCAATCAACGGAGCGACTCATCTGCTTAACGATTCTGCATTGTCCATCGACATTTTTAACGTCACTTACAGACAGTTTAGCAACTATCTATTCACAAAATAGTAAAGTAGAGAATATGAATAAATGATTGATACTCAGACAAATGTCAATACCTCAACTGCAAAATGTAAAAAAAAACAATAGGGCAACTCAACTATAAATATATTGGAGTATTTTTTTTTATTCATATTCCGGAAAGTATCCAAAATATAAATTACAACAAAGATTTTAAATTTCAAGTTAAAAAAAACCTCACTGAAAACATTAACTGAATACTTTGGCATATTAATAAAAAATAACGAACAAAATGACAAATCCTCCATACACACAAGCCTAGCTTTATTATGGTGGTACATCTTATGTTTAAAATAATATTAAATAATTACTATATTTTCTATAAATTATTTTTTTGTGAAAAATTATTTAAAAAAAAAAAAAATAATGGGCCAAATTTATAGAACCTAAAATATGAGATAAACGGTGAAATCTATCTGGATTCTATGTAGAGGTGGGTCCTGTAAGTACTTTTCGTTACTCGGTACAGTGAGAAAGTAATTATTAAACTGTGCTCAGATCATTTCTGCCCACAACGACTCCCCACAAATTTTCTACGTAAAATAAATTCCCCCAATTACTAATTTAGTTAATTAGATATTCGAATCCATATACATGGGGAAGGGGGGTGGCTACGAAATTCCTTTTCGGGAAATTCCCCACATTTTTCAATACTTATTCAAAATACCTATTCAATGTACCCATTAAAAGTATCTATTAAAAATACCCATCAAAAGAAGTATCTATTAAAAGTGTCTATTAAAAATACCCATCAAAAATTCCTATTAAAAATACCTGTTACATGTACCTACTAAAATTACCTATCAAAAATACCTAATAAAAGTACATATTAAAAACACTTGTAAGTAATAAATATATAGTCCCAGTATAAAATACTTGTGAATATTTTGGAACCGGGTATTTTGTAGATTTGTCACAAAGTACAAAATATGGCATGAAAATACCCGGTACTTTTACTGGGTACAATAAATACGTCTCTCCTCTAATTCATTAGATTTAAACCGCAGTAGGCAGTTTAATGTGTTTCCATATTAATATTTTGAGGAATAATAAATTCGTGTTATAAATTAAATTAAATGGTAAACATGACACTAATCGTTCCAATGCGTAATGGAGAAACAGTAAAAATCTTAAATTAAGAAATATAATATGATTTTATCTTCTGTGAAGCATGTCTTGCTTTTCCATCTATAATATTTAGGTGAATTCAATCGAAACTTCATTGCCATTATGAATGACATGAACCATGGAGCTTTGAAAATCGTTTTGGCCATAATAAAAAATATTTCGAGCATTTGGGCGCAGTCGGGCAGCAAAATAAATAATTTGATAAGAGTAATACCTACTAATGTTATTACGGTTTCCATGCAAAAAATATTGAATCATCGATTACGATTGTAATGAACGGTAACCGCAGGTTGTAAAAATCTCTAAGATAACTTTATCGTAACCGCCGATTATCTTGACGATAATTTACGTGATTTAAAAAATACAACATTCTAGATTTTAATACCTTCGATAAGTTTGAATTTTTAAAAATATGAAACCATAATATCTTTCTTTCAAACCATAATATATTCATTATTATTATACTTATAAGATGTACCACCATGATAAAACTAGGCTTGTTTAAGGCTCGGGGGATGTTAAATGTTAAAATATTCAATTTATATTTTCAGTGCGTTTTGTAAGATGTAATTTAAAGTCTTTGTTGTTGTTTATATTTATGATTCTAAAAAATTTTTTTTTAAATTACTCCTAAATATTTATAGTTGAACTCCATCGTTGTTTTTTTTTTATATTTGAATTTCCTCATTGTTTTTTTTCAATATTTGAATTCCCTCATTATTTTTTATATTTGAATTCCCTCATTGTTTTTATTTATTTGAATTCCCTCATTGTTTTTTTTATATTTGAATTCCCTCATTGTTTTTATTTATTTGAATTCCCTCATTGTTTTTTTTACATTTTGTATTTAGGAGAATTAATGTTTGTCTGAGTTTTGCTATTATTTTTAAGTGGTGCAGCTTTATTTATTATATTATATAGTTGCATGGTAAAAGTATAATCCATTTAGTTTTCTGATTTTAAATTCTACGGCATTACTAATTTGGAGAACGTTGTAAGTTGTAAGGATGAAATGAGAGCGATGGTAAGTAGATTGAGAAGACTGGGAAGCTTAGGAAGTATATTTTTAAAATTATTTTGATTGTGTACCGCAAAAGAGTACCAACTGCTCCAAACCATCTGGAGCCAATGAGACTATGGATGGCATCCCTAATTGGGGTACGTTGTGAGTCTGAAGGTAGTGGGGAAGGGACGAAGATGGGAAAGAGGAAGATGAGGAAGTTCTTGACTATTAATATCTGGTCACCAAACACGGATAAAGCCATTTCAAGCAAGAATTCGATTCTGAATGGTGGTATTTTACTAGGGCGATGCTGAAAGCATCTAATAGTGTTTAACAATACTTATTATTTTAAATTAATAAATTGAGAAATAACACAAATTGATCAAATAAGATTTGAACCTGCGACCTCCGGTTTCGTATGATGGATGGCGATGCTAAGAGTATTTACTAGTCTGAAACTCTGGGTTTGGAGCAAGTTAAGGTGGTTACCGCCATCCTAAGGAAGCAGAAAGTTATTGTCGTCAGTTTTTAGTTTTCAGTAAATTTGCTGATGAATTTATTTTTTATCACTTTAATTATTTTATATACTTACTTAATAGTTTTTAATTAATATTGATTGATTTTACTTTTTTTAGAAAAAAACAATTTGCACTTTATCCAGTGTGGTATGTGTTTACTTTGATTTTATCAAAGAAAATGAAATGAGAATATACGTGAAAAAAACAACATTAAATAAATTATCTATTCCCAGGTGGGATTAATGATTCTTTATTATTTAATTAGTTTTATTCAAATCAAAGTCCGATCTTGATAAAAAAACAGATATTAGTTATACGGGGCAGTCAATAGCTTCCATGCGTCATTTAAAAATAACACTTTGATAACGAAATTTAATAAAGAAAATATCAATTATTTTATTTTTCGTTATATTTGGCGAATTAGCCATAATGCTAGCTAGCAACAGTGTTCATATCAAAGGCAATTACTTTCGTTATAGACTGTATTTAACGATTTCTTGAAAATTTAAAACTTTTTTCCACTTATTTTATTTTATTTAGCGGTTTTAGCATATTATAGCCATCTTTAGACTGGTAATTTTTTTCTTAAATTATGGTTTATTTGATCGACATTTTGATGAGGGGGTTAACAGGGGTGGAATACTACGATTTTATTATAGGGATTTTCCCATCTTTGTTGCTATGTCGTTTTTCCAATTATTTGGTTATTACCAGCAGGCACAATTACCTCGGTTTCGTAGAATATTTAACTATTTATTTAGGGTATACCTGATTTGGTTTCTTTTGACCCGTTTACAAACAATAATACTAATAATAATATTTGGCCTACAATGACCTTTCTTTTTACTAACTATGGAAAGTCAAACTACTAGTATTTTTAACTTATTGCATCAATAATACAAAACTATATGTACAATGTATTTGAGCAATGAACGTGATGCTGCGTTAGAATGTACATATATTCTTATTATTATTATTTATTTATATTTTGTACAGGCAGATAATATATAAGACCAAACTT
This sequence comes from Hesperophylax magnus, assembly GCA_026573805.1. NCBI lineage: Eukaryota > Metazoa > Arthropoda > Insecta > Trichoptera > Limnephilidae > Hesperophylax > Hesperophylax magnus. The sequence goes on along the minus strand of JAIUSX010000054.1, from coordinate 5,763,474 downwards.
ACTTGGAAATTCATTTGAGATTAACCCTGTTTATTGTTTATTAGAGAAACTTAGAGACACAGTTCGCACGCAAAGGACATAATTGGAACACGTGTAATTGGAAATGCCATTATTCAATGCAAGTATTTATTTTAATAACATGTTTTTATGTTCTTTAACAAGTGGGTTTAGTGGATAAAAATACATTTTATGCGCGGCCGTAGAACAGAACTAGGATTTAATACGAATTAATCATCCTAAAAGTGATTCGTCCCTCAACATATTGATATTATGCTTATTCATTATATTCTTGGAAATACAGAATTTCTGATGTGCTGCAGGCTGCAGTAATCACTAGTGTGGTTGCTTTGCTTGATGTTGATGTATTTGTGCACTAGGCATTGTTTCTTGCACTACTGAATGAACCACAAATGTTGTGAAGTCATCCGTCAGTTTTTTGTAAATTCTGTTCATGTGTCCCTGTATTTTTTACGTTTTTTTTTAGTTATAAAAAAATTATATTTTTATATCTAGTATAAACTTTTTAACAACATATTTCTATGACATTAAGGACACATTTTATTCATTATAGTATTTAGGCATAACCCACGAAAAGAAGCAAGGCTTTTAGCTTCTTTAACAGCTGTCGGTAGTTCATTAAAAATCTTAAACCCTTTAAAATAGAGATTATTTTGGGTTCCCGACCAATTTGTTCTTGGAAGTCTAAAATCTCCACAGCTTCTCGTGGGGTAGTCATGTATTTCGAAATTAAAATTTACATTCTTAAACATGTATTTTGGGAGCATATTATTTTTTAGCTCAAATATGAATATTAGTGTATTATAAATTATTCGCTGTCTCACACTTAACATTCCTAGTTTTTTCTGCATAATGAATATCTTAGAAAACATACTAAAATTCAATACTGCTCGCATGTCTCTATTTTGAATTATTTGCAATTTCTTTATCTGTGTTTGACTGCACAAGGAAACGAAATTAGAATATTAATTTAAATGAGATGCTACTATGCTATTATAAACTAATTTATATCTAGCTTATTCCTTATTCTTATTAAAAAAATATCTTCTTTGCCATTTTCTTATCTAATAATTCAAAGTATGAATTAAATTTGAGTCTATGTTCTATTATAATGCCCAAGTATTCGATTTCCTCTATTTCTTCGTTGTCTATGATAATTTTACTGATTTTTTTTTACCTATTACCATGTATTTACCTATAATATGTTTATCTTTAACCACATATATATTTGATCCAGGTCGTACTATATTTAAAGCTTAACTTCTTTAAAATTATATACTGTTAAATATGATATATTGAAACATTATTAAAAAACTAGCGGTAATATAAAATTGTTATGCATATCTTCGCTCCAAACATCAATTTTTTAAACTCTTATTCATTATTAGTCGACGTATGAATGTGAACGAAGCGAGGAGTCAGTGTCAAGACAGTTATTTGCTTACTCCTGCCTCTCTGCCCACCCCTGCGGTGGAACGGCTTAATAGTTAGTTGGTTTATTAGTTACGCGTACGTCGACAGAATTGTTCACTTTCCCCCTAATATACAATTAAGTTGGATGGAATGTTTTTAATTTACAAAGTACATATTTATTCTAGTTATTTATTGATATGAATGTCGTAAGTTGTCTAATCCGTGGGTTTATTTACGCATTTAATTATTTATCGAGAGAAATTTATCATTATGATATTATTGTTCATGGAATTATTTTTTTATTAACCGGCAGCTCAATACTTAGGCAATCTTGTGTGATAATTTTCAAAGATAAATAATAATTTCAACGGAAATAATTAAAAACATTTTTATAGTAAACAGCTGGTACGATAAATAAGAAATAATTCAAAAGTAGATACGATAATTAGTAACGTCTACTACGTAGTGTTCATTAATGTATAAATTTCTTCAAAATGTGTGCGTCACTGACAGACACACAGACAATAATTTGAATAGCTTGAAAATTATAAATAAATACGGACAACGGACTTTCTCTTATCTTGTGCTTACCATATTTAATAAGATTCCAATGGACATAAAAATTCAATCAAATTGCACCACCGAATTAAAAAATGGTTAAGAGATCAAGCTTTTTTATACTGATTTGTTTATAATCTTATGCATATATATATATAAATATGAGTAATTCGCCTGTGTTACAATTGACAGTCTTTGTATTTTAATATTTTGTATTGTGGTAAGTTAAAAGTTATTCTATTGTTTCTTTTTTATCCATGGCTCTGTTTTGTAGTTATTTAAGTTCTTATTTAAATTCTTCTGTACATATTTTAAATATTGTGATTTCTCGTTATTTGTATGCTTTAGTAATATATTAATATTGCTAAACTGACCTGCTGATAAACTGCTTTGGCAGTTTAGGGGGTATAAATAATAAAAAAAATATAAAAGCTAAGCTAATCTTACGCCCCAATACAATTGAAAAATTGTAATTTTTTAATGTGAATACTGCACAAGAGTCCCAACTATTCCCAACCGTCTGGAGCCAGTGAGACTACGGCATCCCCAATTGTGGTATGTTTTGAGGCTGAAGAAAGTTTGGAGAGGAGGGAAATGAGGGAGTCCTGGCTATTAAAATCTGATCCCCAAACATGGCTAAAATCATTTCAACCAACGTTTCAATACTAAGAGAATCTTGCACCCTGGAACGTCCCGCAAGTATCTTCTTTATTTTTTCGCTATCAGTAATTTAGTAAAAACAAACGTAGGGTGAACTATTTTTGAAAATTTTTATGATTGTTTGCATTAAAAAAATATATATTTATAATAATAAAAATTAAAAGCGTATGTATATCAATCATCACCTTCCATAAACAGTTTTATTTTTATTTTTCGGATACGTTTTCGATACGAAAAATTCAATTTATTTGGATTTTATTGCAAAGCGGAAATACTCTGACATTGTGACAGAATATGCCAGAGGCCTGAGGGATTAATAGCAAACTGTTAAATTTGGATTTTGATTTACGGGTCAAGTTTTTCCATTTATTTTTGCGCCGTTTTCCATTTTACTAATCCTGTAGAGATTGATTTTCAGATGAACAGAATAATTTAATATGCATATTTATTTTGGTCAGCGGTCACAATGAAAAGCCTGTTTAATTATAATTTATTAATGTGGGTGGTTTAAAAGCTTGGTTTTTAATCTGTTTTGATTGAAATGCGGTAATAAAGTTTTATTTTATTTTCACAATTCAACAAAGACAATAGACATGTATTAAGAGATGTCTCACCGCCATGTATATATTATATCTACAGTATCAAATTACGTGAATTTACAAGGATCTATGGAACTGAACTCTGAAACCAGGGGACAACAAACTTTAAGATAAAAATATTTTTTTTAAATATACATTTTTTTATTACTTTCAAAGGTTTCGAGGGTATAAATGATGTAAGTATTTTTAAATTTTTGTTTACAAATTTTAAAAGATTACAATTTTGGTGATTTTCTCAACAACCATATTATGGTAGTCGTCCATGATTTAGGTAAATATTTTGTAGAAAAAATAATAAAACACAAGGGAAAAGTAAAAAATAGAAAAATAGTAAAAGGTAGAACAAAAATAAATACAAAATATTATAGAAAACATATTAAAAATAAAAATAAAGATTAAACTGATTGATTAAAAGATATTTTAATGAAAATAGAAATAAAAATATTAAAAGTAAGTTTAAAATACATGCAAAATTATACAAAAAATATTTTTATGTAAGTTTTAGTATAAGGTTAATTATAAGTATAAATTCAATGTTTTCAATTCTCCTCACGATTCTGTTTTGAGACGGTCTGTAGTTTAAAAATATATATTTGTATTTAGTTTCTCTCAGTCATGTTTTTAGCTTTGTTATAAATATATTCATTTCTATTATATTTTTTGTTTGATTTGGTAGAACATTATATAGATACCTTAATGATATTTTTATAAAACATAATAAATAAAACGTCCCTTTAAAATTATGTATTATGAACCTACACTATTATTTTTATGCCATCTGCTATTTTAAAACTGGTTTAGGATTTTTTCTCTTTATTTAAAAAATATATATATTATATACATTTAAATGCAACTTTACATCTATAATTTTTATTTTTATTTATTTTTACCAAAACATTAAAAATCTCTTCATATCTCTGTATCGTGCAGTAAATCATATTAAATAATAAAAAACTTTGTAAAGTCCGTAGGGGCATTTATTATTAATGAAATATAATATACAAATAACCCCAAACATACAAATTAACGTCTTCGTTTTATTCTTTGATAGTTATTATATTTTTTGCATTAAATTAAAAATAGTTCCACTTCATTATAATGTAAAACATAATTATAATATTTAATGTCAATTATAAATTATTAATGTCAATCATAATTATTTACTAAACACATATGTTTTAGATCTTTCTTTCAATATGCTTTTAAGTAAGGTACACTTTTAATTTCACTGGGTAGGTACTAAGGACGGGTTGTGTCGGAGAATTTGAACAATTCATCAAATTTCAACGTTCATTTTCGGGTTCTGTGAAAGACTTATTCAAGTTCTGTTTTTATATCATTGTAGGCTAGTTGCTTGACAAAACTGAAATAAAAACAGAACTTGAAAAAATCTTACACAGAACTTGAAAATGAACGTTGAAATTTGATGAATTGTTCAGATTCTCCGAAACAACCCGTCCTAAGTGACACATTTGAATGCCGTTATTCAGTAAACAATTGAATTTAACAAGTTTTGTGACTTTATGATTAAAGATGGAAATAACAAAATAAAAACCATTATATTTACAAAAAATCTCAAATGAACCTGTTTTCTGCTTTATAATTAGATTAATTATTATTATTTTCATTAGAATTATATTGAAAATAGAAGAGCCTGTGTTTGTTTAAAATACGTCATTGAGAATGCTCGCTATGTTCAGCAAACGACTCACTCCATTGAATACTTGTGGTAAATAATTGTAAGTTCAAATTTCATTCAGGGATAGTTCAATTAAAATTCCGCTGGGAAATTTCTGCAGAACATTTTTCAGTTAAAATACCACGGTCAGGTTCACAATGCACTTTGTTTCTCAGATTAACCGATAACGTGAAATAACTATCGATAAATAACGTTAAATATTCCCATTAGCTGGCTGTAATGCAGCAAAATATGTGGTTACCTGAAGGCAAACGCTAAACCCATTGTTAATTCGATATACCATAAATTTATGTAGTTATGTTAAAATAATGTATCTCGTGGTTAAAAATTTCAGCCACATTTACAACATAATGCAGATACTTTTATGATGCTAACCTACGTACCCACTAAGAGATTCGAACGTTTAAATTATATTTTTATGATGCTAACCTACGTACCCACTAAGAGATACGAACATTCAAATTATATTTTTATGATGCTAACCTACGTACCCACTAAGAGATTCGAACATTTAAATTATATTTTTATGATGCTAACCTACGTACCCACTAAGAGATTCGAACGTTTAAATTATATTTTTATGATGCTAACCTACGTACCCACTAAGAGATACGAACATTTAAATTATATTTTTATGATGCTAACCTACGTACCCACTAAGAGATTCGAACATTTAAATTATATTTTTATGATGCTAACCTACGTACCCACTAAGAGATTCGAACATTTAAATAATATTTTTATTATGCTAACCTACGCACCCACTAAGAGATTCGATCGTTTAAATTATATTTTTATGATGCTAACCTACGTACCCACTAAGAGATACGAACATTTAAATTATATTTTTATGATGCTAACCTACGTACCCACTAAGAGATTCGAACATTTGAATTATATTTTTATGATGCTAACCTACGTACCCACTAAGAGATTCGAACATTTAAATTATATTTTTATGATGCTAACCTACGTACCCACTAAGAGATTCGAACATTTAAATTATATTTTTATGATGCTAACCTACGTACCCACTAAGAGATTCGAACGTTTAAATTATATTTTTATGATGCTAACCTACGTACCCACTGAGAGATTCGACGGTTAACATTATATTATGGATTTCCTCTTTGTTACTTTACCTCTAATAAGACAACATAATAAAAAATAATTTAATTTTTATAAAAAACGTAATAAAATCAATCATTAATTTTTTAATCATAAGTATAATCATTAAGTCATATATAAATAATAAATACAAGCCTTATAAAAAGTGTATTTCCTGATAACTACAAAAGAACAATAATGACACCGATTTATAAAGCTGACTGCCCAAACGACCCACAAAATTACCGCCCTATATCCCTTTTATCAAATATATCAAAAATATTCGAAAAAATTGTAAAAAATCAAATCTGGTCCTTCCTAGAACAACATAAAATTATTAATTCTAAACAGTATGGTTTCAAAAAAAATACCAGCACCCACGATGCTATTGCAAAAATAACAAATTTTATATATACCGCCCTAGACTCAAATGAAAAATGCATTGGAATATTTATTGACCTTAAAAAAGCATTTGATAGTATTTCACACACTAACTAAATAAAAAAAATAAAATTAATTGGAATAAATGGAACGGTACTATCCTGGATTATAAGCTTTTTGGAAAATAGACCACAGCAAGTAAAATTATTAAATGAATTAAGTGATTCCGAAAGTAATAACTTCTCGATACCACAAGGCACAGTTTTAGGACCACTTTTGTTCATATTATATGTAAATGATATATTTGAAGTTGCTAAATACGGGGAAATTGTCTCATATGCAGATGACACAGTGCTTCTTCTAAAAGCAAACACATGGTTAGAACTGAACAAAAAGGCTAATTCAGACATCAATGAATTGAAAACATGGTTTGACAATAACCTACTAACGTTAAACTCTAAAAAAACACACTACGTACCATTTTTCATAAACAAACCAAATACGCCGCATGAAATAAACATTCGAATTCACTCTGCACCAAGCACTCAACAACACCACTGTAACTTACTATGTACTAATATTGAAATTAAAACTTCAACCAAATATCTAGGGATCACTATTGACCAATGCCTAAAATGGATACCACATATAACCATTCTCAAAAACAGAGTACGAAAATTAACCTTAATTTTTAGCTGCTTGAGACATATTCTAAATAAAGAACTACTGAGAATGACATACTTCGCATTCTGTCAATCCATAATCCAATATGGCATAATAGGATGGGGGGGCGCCTATAAAACTCACACACAACCTCTTTACATTGCGCAAAAACTAATAATTAAAATAATATTAAAGAAATCATTTTTATATTCATCTGAACTCATTTTCAAAGAATTTAAAGTCAGAAAATTAAATACTCTTTTCCTGTATCACGCAACCTTACAAGTTTACAAAGATGATATCCTAAACAAAACCGTACCATTCAAAAACATAGCAAATCTCAGGCAAAAATACATGTTACCAATTCCGATTTGTAAAAAAACTTTGGGTCAGCAAAACTACAAATACTTAGGAACAAATTTCTTCAATAAATTGCCAGAAAATATAAGATCACTAAATGATAGTTTCAAAGAATTCAAAACACAATTAAAAAAATATACTGAAAACCTTAACTAAATTTAAAAAAAAAAAAATAAATAAAAGAAAAACAAAAACTAAAAATTAAAAAATTAAATAAAAATCTAAGAAACTAAACAAATAATACCTCATCCCATACACACAAGCAATTGCTTTTTATGGGAGAACATTGAAAAATAATAAATATTAATCATATCATAATATCTTATCTTATTACTAGTGAAATATATATATGTATATCACACATTGTAAATTTGTTTATTGAATAAATTGAATTTGTTTAAAAAAAAAAAAAAAAATGTTTTTTTTAAATTTTGATTAATTCAAAAACATTATTTTAAAATTAAAAATTGTCTGATTCTTGCCTTAAATTACTGTTATATTCCATCAAACATAAATGTAAATAAACACTACAAAAAACAGATTTAACGACTGATAACATAATTATTTTTTACATGAGTGGAAAGGTAGGTTTTCCCAGTATTGACATGACACTGGATGTGACAAGATAATAATAATAACTTATTCCAAATCTGGCAAACGAAAAATTATAATTATATAGCTATCTTCAAATGGATTAATAATTATTTATTGGCACTTGTTAGATGGCAGATAATCGATTGGAAAGTTTCGATATTCGAAGATTTGATATGAGTGACATCAGCTACATACATATTCAATTGATGACCATATAATATTCGGACACATAGAAATCGATTAACTAATTTACAAGTATGTAATCCTAACACTTTTTTGAAATCAAATGGCTACTCGATGCGATATAATTGCTTATTTATTTAAGCCTGTGTGTTTAAAATGTTCTGGAGATTAAATTATATTGTTTCTTTATTTACTGGTTTTTCTAAAATAGTATAAAAAAAATTTCTTCGTTTTTCATAACAACTTAATTTTTTTTTCATTTATTTATTTCTCCATAAATTTTATTAAGACTTAATAATATTGATTTATATTACATACACTCTCCTGATAAAGTTGAGGCTTGTGTTTAGAAGAGGACAACTTATGTACACAACTACTTGTGTATATTATTGTGTAAAGTTACAAAATAAAAAAATAAATAAAGTGAAGTTATAAAGTGATAATTTTCAAAGCGACGAGTTTAAAGTGAAAAGTTACAAAGTGAAAGGTTACCGAGTGAAGTTAAGTGAAAAGTTAAACACGTATATTATTGTGTTAGTTATAAAATGTTTTTCTTTAATTGAGATTGTAAAGCGATCATTTTTAAAGCGATATTTAAAGTTTATAGTAAAAAGTTACAAAGTGAGGTTTTAAAGTGAAAGGTTACAGAGTAAAGTTTATTAAAAAGTTAGACATGCGTTTTCATCAATATGAATTAAAAAAAATAATAATTAATTACCTAATTTGGTTTTTGTGAATTACAATCTAAAAAAATTTAGAGAATTAATATCATTACTGAATCATTTTCAATGAATATAACGTGAAGTGACTATTTCACAGCATGTAATAATACGCCACTATAAGGGTGCGTATAAACAGGACCAATTTACAAACAGGCACACTTAGCAAGTCATATCCATAATGGATAATGGTATTAAAAATCCGTTTTGACATTTATTAGGAAAAAACACGTGTTTTTCTTATATTCTAAATGACTAATATTTTATCACGAAATTGGCATGATTTCACTTTTTTAACAGGATCTTTTTCTCCATGTAATTATCTATTTTACTTCTGTCATATTTTTGATATTAATGTAAGAGTATCTATAGATGATACTCGTAGTAGTGTATTAGGTTTTATATAGATGACATCTGCTGTCGAGTATTGTATTACCGAAGGGATAGTAAATAAGGGATGAACCTCTAGGTTGGGGTCCATATTATTCCAGCCGCCTGGCTATTAAGATATCTGTGCCATTGTCAATCTATCACATTAAAACTCCAAGTGCTTTGTTGAAGCCGGAGTTTTATTTAATCAGAGAGTTTGCAAAAGACCCCGGAGATGCAAAAACTTCTGCCATCATGTAGAATCACCTTTAAAGTTTGTGCGGACACTCTGCACGGAGAAAAATTTCTGATATGAAATACCGTTAATTTATTAAAAATCTGGTCAGATTATTCGTTTTACTGTTAAAAATGGGACTACAGGCCTATAACGAATGAATTGAAATAGTATCAGTCAGAGTTCCTACCAAAGTATCAGTCAAAAGCAAATTTATTATGAAGACTGATTTACACGTGTTCATACAAATATAGATAGTGATATTGACATACTGATATTGTTGCATTCCGTCTTGAAATTTATTATGAAAAAAACACGTGTTCTCCATATATTCTTAATGATTAATATTTTATCAGGAAGTTGGTATGCTGTCAACTTTTTAAAAGTATCATTTTTCTCCGTGTGTGTGTATAACAAATCTAACAGAAAATAATAAAATATTTCCAAGGTTTGATAAAGGATATTTCAATGCAATAAAACGGTCTACCGGCGGCCAATGACATTTCCCATGACCGCCGAACAAGGTTTATAAAATCCAGTCATACATAAAACATAATAATATCATCTCGTTCCGCCCATCTATTTTTGTCATGGACCGGACAGGCCCAATCTCCATTTCAGTTCGCATTTCACATAAGCCCGAGTGTGGCATTACGAAATAAAAATTGAGTGCAGTCAGATTGACGGAATGTAAAATATAAAATGTAAATCTAGCTACGTGTTAATGCTAAATGTCTACATACAGCCATATTATTCGACACTGATAGTCAGTAGTAAGCATACTTATACACAATTTGCCGTACCGCCACCATAGGTAACTTAGGAGGGGTGCCCGGTTCAACGGGGTGAGGTTTGGCGTCGGATGCATCTTCCCAGCTACGGCCTGGTGGGCCGCATCGAGAGAAACTAGCTGTGGGAGGTTTTTGACCTCTCCATCCAGACTTTCTCAACCAATCACCTTGAACCACAGTTAGAGTGATAGATTCATACATCCGCCACTCCTGGAAGCACTGACCCCCCTATAATCTAGTTCACACCTATTTGTGATAAGCCCCTTTCCACATTGAAAAGAATAGATCGAGCAGTAAACATTATTTTTGCAATAATATAAATAATTTAAAAATTGAAATAATAATCGAGGGCGTGATACGTGATGAATAAATTTTTAAAAGGCGTGTAGCTACGTAATGAAATAATTCTTATTCCGACGAGAATTTAATGTAGTTATAGTTTGTAGATTAATTAGAGAGTAAGTTACGAGCGCTTAAATAAATTTAATGACATTTGCGACCGGGTTTAAGTCATGCTTCTTTCATATCTCGAGTTAAATTATGTGAAACTTTACGAATGAAAGATCCTCACGACATCTGCCGTCTCTGGCTCGCTGAGAGCTTTCGATTCGCCCGAGATAAAGCCTTAAAGTTAACTGCCTCGAAACATGACTTGACTTTTAACGGTCGGCCATTGCAACCGAAGTTAGGCTTCACAATTAACAGGCGCTGCGCACGAAAGTTTCAAAGAGCGCATTATAATAGGTCATTATTACAAGGAGTCGGTTTCAGCGTTACAGGGTGCACTTTGCAGTTGAACGTAAAAACTGTGCTTATCTTTCGCTTAGGATATAGATAATGCATTTCTTGTCTAACAAAGGAGGCATTACGCTTAGAAATTAACAAAGGATTTTATAAATGGGGCAGTGCTCGCATTTAAATGTAACAAACAAACCGGAATGCTGCATAGTTGGTCGATGTGCATGAATATGGTTGGATTACTATAATTCATCGGTTCTTCCATTACACAAAACATTTTTAAAATACCGGTCTGATACATGCAGTTTTGGTTCCTGCACTTAGTGTTTCATTTATTTATTAGTTGAAACATTTACGGAGTGCTAGCAGTTATTACAATAATGAAATTGCCATTGGGATGTGCATAGATATTAAAACTCTAATTAATTTTTTTAATCAAGCTTTAGTTGTTACTAGATGGTTACTAGGTTACTACTTTCACTAGTAGCTTCTCCATCTAGTAGCAAACTTAAGTTGTTACTAGAAGGAGATGCTACAAGTAAAATAAATAATAATAGAGCGCCGTAAAGCAATGTTTAAGTTCAAATACTCCTATTTACTATCACAACATATTTGCTTATAGCTAATAACATTAGCACATGTTTTTTTATAGGAAGGTGTTTGTAAAGTTGTCTATATCGTCACATTAGACAATCTACACATTCGAGACATTGGATTGAGAAGGGCAAAAATGTTATTAAATAACTCGTGAATATTTTATGACTCTCCACTAATCCCTAGTCACGCCTCCACCCCCACTTTAACACTCAGTTATATATTATGCTCACGCATTGTTTTGTAATGTAAAGTTAGTATATTTTGCGGAAGGAAGGAACGGCAGTTCCGAAACCGGTCGGCGTATAGTAAAATAAAATAGTCGTTCAAACATAATAACTTATCCGTGTATAATGGATAATCACAAAATTATAGCTACATTCTAAAGTATTTAATAATTTTCAATTAGTACCAAACAAAAGTATAATTATAAATTAAGACAATTTAACGGGGAAATGACTATTCGTATCTGCTACTTCATAATTCATTTATATTTCATTAATTAGAAACAAACAACTCCGTTCTCATCACAAATGAATAATTCATAAACATATTCAAAACAGTAAAAAGATAAAAGTAAAGAATCCAACCGCATTGAGAATATTTTTAAATTGTAAATTAATGTGCAAAGTACAACGTGTAGGTAATTCAGAAAATAAAATTGAAATTCGACAAGGTTAATATGAAAACAATTTGGTTGAAATTGAATTATTTACGCCAAAGAAATATTTCATCCCAAAACATTATTTCACTCTGGCCGTATTCACCCTCGGGACAAAAATATTAATAATTGAGATTCATAATTCAACTGAAATGACTATGTGATGTTTTTTTTGTAATTCTCCCTCGGTTTTGAGATATAAACATGAAATAATAACGGGTGAAAGCGGATTTAAATATTTCAAAATATCGTAAAATGCATAAATGTGAACTAATAAATCTAAACGAAACAGAACAAGACACAGAACGTAGTCTCACGTCTCGATTACTGCAATGGCATTTATGCCAGGCTTCCAAAATATCAAATTGACAAGCTTCAATCAGTGTTTAATGCAGCAGCAAGGCTCATAACCGGGGTTTCAAAATATTCGCACATTTCAGAACACCTTCGTAACCTTCACTGGCTCAAGTGCCCTGAAAGAATCCAGTACAAACTGTGCTGGATGGTGTTTAAATCCATCAATGAAATGGCCCCTCCCTACATCTCTGAACTATGCGTCCCGGAAAACATTGGTCTGAGGCAGTCAACTCTTAGATCAGCTACATCATCAGCTCTAGGCAGACTGATAGAACCTATGCGCAAGCCAAATACTAAGTTTGGTGATCGCGCTTTCGGAGTATCTGGGCCGAAGGCTTGGAGTAAAGAAGTAAAGTAAGATCTAAGTATATTCCTACGTAACTAAGATCCATAACAAGTCCAACAGAATTCAGGTCTAAACTAAAAACTTACCTTTTTAAGCTGTCGTACCCTTAAATTAAATATACCATTCCTAAGAGAAAGTCCAGTTATATTTAATTTTCCAATTATGTCCCAAATTCTGTATCTAAATTTCGCTAATAAACAATTATATAAAGTTAATTAAGTGTTAATCTCAAGTGACCTACCAGGTAAGTATTGTACTGTATATTATCACCATAAATAGTTAAGTAATAACATAGATCACTGTAGAGATGTATTATAAGTTTGTACAGCGCCCTTGAGGTGATTTTGCACAAAAACGGCGATATACAAGTCATCCAATTATTATTATTATTATAAAGATAGCGGTCTCAACTGGGAATCGAAACCAGGATTTGCCTTACCGGGAAAACCACTCGACCTTTTTGACCCAATAGTAATACGTCATTTTTGTCGATCATATCAAATTAAGAATTAACTATAATATTTTGAAACTAATTTTTTACCATATTTGTGTGATAACAAAGTTCTAAAGAATTTGTTTATAACCTTAGTCTTTTAAATTAATTGCAAACACTTTTAAAATAATTTATTACGCCAAGAAATTTAATAAATTAGTTTTGTATGTTAGCAATGTGCATGAAAAAATATGTAAGTAAGAACCCCGCCCCCCAATTCATTCAATCTCGCGACATTCACACACAGTGCAGTAGGAATTATTGAAATTATGTTCACACAGGATATCGAATATTGTAATGCATAAATGTGAAAGTGTTGCGGCCCTGAAAAGGGCCTTTTGGACTCCACAATCGTAAGAACGTGGGTCGGAGGAGGCAGGGGTCATTTCAATGTGTTTCAGCGAATCGTTTACGCCTTCTTCTCAGTTTTCTTGGGCAGGAGAACGGCCTGGATATTCGGCAGAACGCCTCCCTGCGCGATGGTCACGCCGGAGAGCAGCTTGTTAAGCTCCTCGTCGTTGCGGATGGCCAGCTGCAAATGACGGGGGATGATCCTGGTCTTCTTATTGTCCCTGGCAGCGTTGCCGGCAAGCTCGAGAACCTCAGCGGCTAGGTACTCCATCACGGCAGCGAGGTATACTGGAGCTCCAGCGCCGACTCTTTCTCCGTAGTTGCCCTTTCTCAGCAAGCGGTGGATTCTACCCACGGGGAACTGGAGCCCGGCACGGCTAGAACGGGACTTTGCCTTTCCCTTCGCCTTGCCTCCTTTGCCACGGCCAGACATGATAAAGTAGTAGCTGCTTTCCTGGACTGCTGCAGTAGTAGATCAGACTCGGCCGGAGTCTTGAGTTCGAATGATTATAAAACCGTATTTTCCCTCTATTTACGCTCACGGCGAACGCTTCGCACCATCTGCCTTATCCCCCCACTCTCTCAGTGACCTGCGCAATGCGCATTGTGTGCTTTCGATTATTCTAGCGAGGGGAGAAAGCCGTCGGTCCGTTCTGAGAGTGATATGATCTGAAAATTTACCTATTGAACTATCGTATTTTTTCCAACACCACGCTACAACTACTAAACTACAACATGCCGCCTAAAACCAGTGGAAAAGCTGCCAAGAAGTCCGGAAAGGCCCAGAAAAACATCACAAAAGATAAGAAGAAATCGAAACGCAAACGCAAGGAGAGTTACGCAATTTACATATATAAAGTTCTGAAGCAGGTGCACCCCGATACTGGAATCTCGTCCAAGGCGATGAGCATCATGAACAGCTTCGTTAACGACATCTTCGAGCGCATCGCAGCGGAGGCGTCCCGCTTGGCCCAGTACAACAAGAGGTCCACCATCACCAGCAGGGAGATCCAGACCGCTGTCAGACTTCTGCTGCCCGGGGAACTGGCCAAGCACGCGGTCTCCGAAGGCACCAAGGCCGTCACCAAGTATACTAGCTCCAAGTAAAAACATTTTCGCTCAAGCAGAGTCTTGCCGCTGAGAGCTCCGTTGTAATCAGTAGCATCCGTCTGCGTCGTTTATTAGAAGAAGGGAGAAGCTTTAATCATTGTATTGCTTATTTAAAATTCACATGCATTTGTATACAAATAATAATAAAACTGTTTCATGAGAGTTCAGTTGTAACTGTTGAACATATTATCATTATTTTGTGATAATCTACGATGAAATATTCTGTGAAAATTACTGTCATTAATGTAATAAAATAACTTGTTTATTTATTTGTGGTTTTTTTCCATCAATTTTACTAAACATCCTTACCAAAAAATACATTTTATGTAACTACCTAGTATTTTCTTTAGTTTCCGAATAGCAACAATTTATAATCTTATAAAAACGTTTCTGTAATTTCTAATCATGTACCTGTCACTTATCTTAAAACCACAACGATTGGTAAAGCAGCGGAAGTTTGTGTTTGATATACAAGAACCCACAATAAAGTAACGTTTTTTCATATCTCCATAAAGGTGCAATAGAGAACTGATCGTTGAAAGATTTGGAATTTGGAGTAAGAAAAATATTATCATATCACATATTTATCCTCTTCCATACACGATCAAATGCCTTCAAAGAGTAGTAGAAAATCTTAGAATATAAAATAACAATTTTTTATTGGAATGACTTTTCCCTTTAAAGGATGAAGAAAAAAAAAATCTGAACGAAACCTGAAACAGAACAAGAACCCAGAATCTCTGAATATGTTTATCCAGAACACTATCTGGGTTACAAACCAATCCTTTAGAAGTTTGTGATCATTCAAAAGATAGCTGCCAAAAATATGGGATAAAATTGACGTATAAATATTAGGTCCCAATGGTAGAATGGTTAAATACGTTGTACCGGCAAGACAAAGTAAGTATAAACTAGAAATAAAATGTTTAATATTATGGCTATAAAATATACTACATAAACAACATAAACAGGGTTCGATTCCCAGTTAAGACAGTTATCTTTTTATTTCTCTGCGTCTTGTTCTGTTTCATATTTTGCTTTGATTTATAAGTACTATCTTATAAAACCAATTGTAAAATCCAAATTGTATGTACACAAGATTTTTATTGAATAATATATAGGACAAAGAGTAAAGTAATATGTATTTATTTACGCCTTGAAGGCATTTACATGTATATATTACTGTAGATAAGTTTATAGTACATAACATAATAAACTGAGTATAACAATGGCAGGTACAGCACAAGTTATCGTAGACAGTTGTTAAAAGGATATACAGAGGATTGCTGGATTATTATGGTGCACCAATTTACCATGATAATTCTTCGAGACAAATGGTAGGTAGTCATCTATGGGTAGTTTGTGTAGTGTTTTCTGTAATATGATTCAAAGTAAATTTACATAAGGACATGAAGAGAAATTAATGTTCAAATGAAAGACACCTGCAACCAATCATCACATCAATCCTGCAGAGATAGGCAGATAGGATATAATGCTACACATTTTAACCTTGGAATATCCTCCTGAAACACATTCATTAACAATCTCACACAAATGACATAATAAAAACACAATCGTGTTATATATAAATTAAGAAATCCAAATGTATAGCTTAGTTCCCGATGAAATTAAAAATGTACAGCTTAGTTGCTGATAAAATTAAAAATTTATAGCTTAGTTCTTGACAAAATTAATAATGTATAGCTTAGTTCCTGATGAAATTAAAAGTGTATGGCCAAGTTCCGATGAAATTGAAAATTCTAACATCTAGTTTAAGCTAATTCAAGGAAAAATGTAAAAATGATGTAGTACAAGAAGTGAAAAATAAAATGTAAAATTGTACATATTTATATATTTATTAGACCACATGAAGTAGATCTATTTTAAGAGTGATAAAAAATAAAAAAAATATCTTTGCATGACCCGACCTAAGCATTTGATTCACTGGATAATGCAATGCAATAATTGCATTATTTTACCTAACTTTAATATATTATGTAAATGTATACTCAAAATGTAAATGTTTTATTTTATATTTTCATAAAGCTATATAGGTAACGACCTAATTAAAATTATTTCAATTCAATGTGTGCAGATATTAATGTTTTCGAGGAGATACTGAAATTAATATGTACGAAAATACATAGTTAATATTAAACTAGATAACCAGCAAACGTTAATAAAAATTATCATTATAGATTAATTAATTTAATAATAGTGTACCGAGTTATGGAATTAGACGTGGAACGAATCCGAACAAAATGAAATACGAAGGTAGTTTAAGTACTACCTCAAATGGTTAATCAATCAAATCCCTTAGCGTGCCTTTCTCATATTCGTGGCTTGGGTCGCGGTAAATTTCTCCAGTTTTTACCAAACCTACGATGCTTTGTATGATGGGATTAAATTTAAAAAAAACTTCAGCAAAAAGAGACGAAAATTCAGTTGAAACCTGCCTGTAAAGAATCAAAAAAATATAATGGAAGTTTACGTAATTAATTTACTGTTTATCAGCAAAGCTCGGTTATTTTTTCTCGGTTTTTTTTAACGTCTCCTTGAGAGTAATTTATGTTTTCAGCACAAAATTGGGTTTCTCGAAGTAATCTATTTTGAAAAATGTTCTGCAAGACAGCCTCGCACGACTCACGCCCGAAACGGGATAAAATGAACAAAAAAGCTTGCGAGCCAAAGTAGAGTAGGTTTATGCCAAAAAAGCTTATAATATATGTAGTTTATATCTCCCATGTGTCCCACCGTATTGCCTGAACTCACTTCACGACTCATTAGGGTGCTGGAAATAGCAGTTTTTTGTCTCCTTTCACCGCTTTTAAAAGGGTATTTTCCTTCTCATTTTCCGTCGAGTTTTTCGCTATTCCCTACTATTGCCTTCTTTCCCCACTCCACTCCCGGACATCCTGAAGTGTGAAGAATTGGACGGGAGGGGTTGGGTGGTGAGGTGGATGAGGGGAGAGGTCATAGGAAATGGGATGTATTGGAAAAGGGGGTGATTGATATGGCAAGATATTATGTAATGATTTGTATTTCTTCCGTCAAGTGGGGAATATATGACAACGCGTAGGAAGCAGCTGGAATGGTTATAAATGCGTCTGGATATTCGACGGTTTTTGTAAGTGGCGATTTATTTATATGATAATTAGAAGTAATAAAATTATATGGTGATTTTAAAGGAAACGCAAGATACAAGGTTATATTAAATGATTTAACTATGGGATCCAGATTCCCAGTGAATCATAAGTAATCTATCATATATTACAAAATATATTCCGAAAATGCTTTGAAAAAAATCTCTTAGTTGTAAAAGTTTATTTGGGTCTTATTAATTGGTACATCGCTCTTGGGGTGATTTTTTACATACAAAATAATGTCATATTTTGGTTGTTAGTTTTATAAAGATTAGAGTGCAGTTGGATACCTAGTTTAAAAATCACCTTCTCCAAGTGCGTTCTTCTATGAGAGGTTGGCTATCATGAGTGCAATCTTCACTCTGAAGGCTGCAGCCCGGATCAATTCAGTAAAGACGAAGAAATACAAGCCACGAAGCAGCAAAATTTAATAGGACATCTTAATCATATAATACATCGTTAGTGATTAATTATCTAGAAAGCAGTCACCCACTATCTGAGAACCAACTCGGACTTTGACCTATAAAAAGTACTGATGAAATGATTACTGCTGTCACAGACTTTGTTGTTTCAATCTTAGATAAGGGAAAAATGCATTTCCATCTTTCTTGACCTTTCAAAACCATATACGATCTGCCATGACACACTGATAAATATACTAAGTGCAATGGGAATAACAAGAATAACAAGACCTAGATCTCTTTCATAGTTACAACTAATCGAACCCAATATGTTAAAATTCAAAATAAATTAATAAGTCATTCACGCCCAACCACGTTTGGAGTTCCCCAAGGAAGTGTCCTAGGCCCAATTTTGATTCTCCTGTACATCAACTCGTGGACTACACATGTAATATCTTTGGAGCTAATCATTCAAGTGTTTACACACATACAAAAAGACTGGAAAAGAATTAAATTAGAAATCAATTTTCCAACAACATGAAATTGTATCATTTTAACAATAAATATTTTAAAAGGTTTGTATCTGAACTCCCTATTTCGGTTGGTTTGAACTCCAGGCGTGAACTCTCTCTGTGGCGCAGTTATCATTTCAAATTCATATTTTTCAGAATAACATTGTCGTAAAACTGTAGACGGTTGTCCTGTTGTCGTTTGGGACTACAAAGTTAGTACGATCGCAGTGTTCCGCATTTGGATATTGTGAGCAGTAAGTAAAGTACAAGTACCGCATATCCCCGTCGCACAAAGCTCCGAATATCAGTATCAGGTGGCAAAAAATACGTCAAATCTTATTCAAATCAACATGACTTTTGACTTTTGATTTATTTATTTTACAGAGTTCCTAAACAATGAGTTTACTGACTCTAACATAATTATAATTGATTATCTTTAGATGCTTTACTGTTATTTTTATTATTAAGGTGGTGTTGAAAAAGAGCTTAAAAACTATACTGCAGCTGAAGGCAGGTTATTATTCCTTCCGGAGGACTATCTTTGGTTTTTTAAATTTGAATTTATCGTAAATCAACATGTATTATTAGAAATAACTTCAGTGACCGAGAGTCGTTTAAATTTAAGAATCATAATGGTTCTTTGTTTATATTTTTCTAGTTTGACTGTACATAATGGTAACCTGGATACTAAATTAAGCATTAACACGGACATAAACATTCATATATAGGCACATCCTACAAATACTCTGGACTGATAGGATTTAAAATTTAGAAGTTTGTCGTCGAATGATAAAGAATTGTTAAATATTACCAGTTATAAAAAAGAATAGTCAAAAATGTTTGCCATTAATATAATATTCATAATTGATTTAAGATCCATATAATAAATTGGTAACTTTTTTCTTCAACTGGGTGGATAACTGTAGTGCATGTCAGAACGAAAGAGTGAGATAGATGACACAAGAATGAGAGTGCGAATGAGTGTGCGCGACTTTTTCAAAAACATATCCAATCATTGCTATTGTGGGGTTACGAGTGAAAGGTTTAGTGTGCGCTCAGCGGAAGAGTGGCCCAACCAACAAAAAACTTAACAAGCGAAAACATCAGATTGCTAAAGATTTTTTTCATATTTATGAGGCCACATTGGCTCAATTTTAGTTTTCACTGTTTACAAACGAGGGCGCTATATAACATCGTTCTTCCGTTACTAAATTAGTAACTTATCTTTAAAAATCTGATGTTTTCGCTGATTATTGTGATTTTTCATAAAAACGGCGCTATACAAGTTATAATAATAATTATTATTATTCATTTTTGGTTGGACCACTCTTCCCCTGAGCGCCTCATATATCAAGTCTGATATATTGTAAAACTTGGTCATTTCATAAATATGTATATTATAAATCGGAGCTGGACTTCTATATCTGCCTCACGCATATGCGCAACTGGTAGGATTATAAAAAGTTTTCTGGAAAAGAATGACCACATTTTTTTTACAAATGTGTTTTGTCCAGCTTAAGTAGCTTTCGAACCGCTGTGCAGCGTCTGGGTTACATCAGCAAGTTGTTTAGGTAGAAGATAAATACAACATGGAGCTGCTGACTCCAGACTGTGGACCACCGCCACGGAAACAGCGGAGAATATAATCATACTTCTGAATTCTGAACATAAACTCCATAACTATGTTTAATATATCTATCCCGTCTATCTTCGCTGTAGAACATGGAAGCGTGTTTCTTCTTCTCGTGTTCTCGTCCCCGGGTGCCCAGTTAGCTTACGATATTACACACTGTGCAGTCTCATGGGGCAACCAAATTTTCAAAAAATTAGATAATAAACCGAAAATTAAATAAGCTGTGATTTTGTATAAGCACACTGGCGAACGAATTGCTGTAAACAGTGTTACGAAATGTAAGATTCAATCTTAATCCAAATCGTCAATGCAGCGCTGTTACCCTAATATAAAAATATTTTTTCTGACTGAATTCCAAACGGCTCGATAGATTTAGCAATTGTTCGAACGCTGTAGAACCGACATTTATTTTGTATATTAATTGTCATAATGTCATCCAATTTCGATAAAATGCATATAAATCTACGTGTGTGTACGTGATTGCCCTCAAAAGTTCACAGAATGCATTGTCATTGGCAACGAGTCTATCTACCGAGTTTTAGCTTGATCGGACGTCGGGGAGTGAGTTCATTTCCGCTTCCAAGATCTGCATTAATTCATTACCGTAAACAAAAGTGAAATTCAAATAGATGTGTTTAAAAAGGACATAACTAGGAAACCATTTTAATATAATAAATACTGTTGTCGTTTTAGGATCGTAAGAAAGATATTGATTAATTCATTGCAAATCCATCTATGATAACATTGTAATGTTTACAGTAGTAAAAAGAATTATTGATTTCATCAATATGAAATCAAAAGTAATACATATATAGTTTTACATTATTCAATTACAATTTCTGATAAGCTCGTGACTGTAATATGTATGAATTACATTAACTTCCTTTCGCAAATTGAAAAGGAAAACATCAACATGAAACTCGATAATTCACCTATAAAACGCCCTTGCTTTCCATTATTGCCATTACATCGTTTCTCTCATTCCGACGTTCAATAATGATTAGTAATTTCTTATCAAAATTACTTCAGGCAAATAAATGATTGTCCGTGATGGAAAATAGCATTACCCATTTATAATTTTGTTTGTTTGGTTTTACGCCCAGCTGGGATTTATGACTACATAGATTATAAGAACAGAATACAATACACCGAAAATTATGCGAGTTAAAAATTAGTGTATAATATAAACGGTAAAAATAAGTATATATTTATTAGTAATTTTTTAAAATATTTATTTTATAACTAACTGACGTGTACCCGGTTTTGCACGAGGTTATGAATGGTTTGGAGTGAAATTTTGAGGTTTTTTCTGGATATAATTGCATTCTCCGTTGCATACTCAATAAAATGAAAGTCTAAATAAAAGATATATAATAAAAAATAAAATGTTAAGTCTTCGTCGGACGTCCCTGACATTTTCTACCATTCACTACTGTATACCACATTGTTACTATTAAAAAAACATTTTATCGACCATGTATCTCGTTCCATTGCAGAGATAATTCGTTCAGTCTTCTTATATCATTCGGACCACTCTTTAAACACTTCAGGAATTAATTAGAACAAACTTTGAAATTTTCAGACAGCCAAAAAAACAATATTTTATATATTTAGAAGATATAACACAAATTATTAAAACAACTGCTGACAAACTACATAAGTAGTTTAGCAGGTTAAAAATGTTAATAAATAAAAATAAATAAAAACATTACCGAAGTTGCAATAATTTGTAGGATTCACCATTTTGCTGGTTGGAAAATAATAAATAAACTATCAAACAAAACTAACATGTCAGTAAATACATCATCATCAGCACACTCAAATTTGTTGCAAAGATCATACCTTAATTTAGTTACGTGTACGAGTTGCATTTTTGTCTTGCATTCCTGGTTTGCACATGGAATTAGGTGCTTAATGAGTCTTTGAAATGTAACCAGGTCTAAAATAATTCTACATTTGTCCAATTGAGTCAGACAGTGTAATTAGTAATTAGATGCAATGGATTCATTAAACTGACGTATAATTAATGTTTTCAATTGGAATTTTGAATTTAAAATTTATGTAGGTACGTAGGAAATTTGCTGAACCCGCTCCATATTGTTAGAGTGAACTTTATACAAAGGGGACCGAACAGGTGAATTATAATCCACATCACTTCTAACTAATGAAATGTAGATCGTTCTCATACAATCTAAGGACAAATCATTTGACGTTCTGCAAAGAAAAAAAGGAATTCTACACTTTAAAGCCGCCCTAATAATGAAGTAGACATTTTTAATGATCCGATTGTTCACTTTACGGCGACATAAGACTCAAATAACGCGAGTTTGTTCGACGCTCACATTTTAATTATTTCTGATGAACGCATTACTAAAATCTCAAATGTTTCTAGAGGAATACCTACGGATGTAAGTTATTTATATTTTAGATACATCATAATATGGAGATTATGTCACATTATAATGCAAGTCCTTAAGTCCATCATAAGGGTAGATGTGAATCATTATAACTGTTTTATGCTAGTCTTACAAATATAGGTACCTACTAAGCAAAATGTGGTAAGTTTAGGTTAGAAATTTATTTAATTTTTAGAAATATGACGCGCGTATTTTCTGTGAAACTGTTTTCTTAGCCACGCGATATGACGAGGGGTGTTTATCATGTACACATATGTAATAAAACACGCTATGTTTAATTTGGAACCACTCCGGATTCTTTGGAGATATTTCCTCGCAGACTGCTGAAGTACTGTGGGCTGTAAAGAGACTTAAAAGTAATCCTAGAAATTATGACATTGAACAGTGAAGATGTTGCGTCAGAAGTGCGTTGTGGGCGTGTCAGTGTGCGAGATTTTTTGTACATTTCTATTAATTTACTTTTATTGATTCATCTTTATTTTAACATTACTACACAGGTTATGTATAAGGTTTGCAATACAGCAGGATTTCATCAATATTCCATCCTTCGGATTTGCGGGAATTTTATGTGTGAGTTTTGCAGGTATGCATGTTTGCGGTATGCGGAAAAAAACTAAATTTACACCAATAACATGTTGAAACGATGCGAAAACTTTAAGACCTGGAATCGATTTTGATGAGAAAGATGTTCCTTTGTAAGAACGGAAGTGTGAGAGGGAGATAGATACCAATTAATACACACATTATTAATGACATTCCCAACAACTAGTGTGGAAGAAGAGAGAGCATTTTCCGCTGCTGAGTTCTTGTGTACAAATATCTATTTACAGACAGAGACAGTTTTTCTTAGTCTAAGTTTCACGCTCTTAATTTTTTTTCTCAAAGTCTTCGTCTACGTTACGTTTTCAATGTCTTTTTTATAATATGTATTGCTGGTACCAAAGACGAGTGATCTCAAATGACTGTAGAGAATCCCGTCAGTGACAGTTAATTTTTTAATCAAAGTTTTCAAAAAATATTTATTATGTAACCTTTTCAAATATCTTTCTAATATATTTTTTGTAACAAAGATTGTTACAAAAATTCTTGGTGTCAAAATTATATTCCGTAATTTAAGTTTTGTTTAATTAAAGTATAATAAACCTAAATTTTCTGACAAAATGTTGTCTTAAAATTATAAATGTTGTTAAATTATAAGCTTGAGATTATGCCCTTTAGGATAAAGTCTCAAGAATATGGCGATGAGACTATCTGGTACTTAGGCGAAATTGATTTTCAAAAACAACTAAAATATTGAAGAAACTAAATTAACTAATATTGAAACAGATCTACTTACATAAAATAATAAAAAAAACTTGTTACTAAATACTTTTCGAATTTTTTTTGACTTTCACAAGGACATGCAATGATATCATGCTACCAAAAAAGGACAAAGCGAATACGTAAAATAGTTTACCAGGGACTATTGGTAGATTCGAGATATAATGTAGCTTAAAATTAATTAGTAATTTGTAAAATTTGATATATAAATTATAAAAATAAAATTAATAAATTAAAATTTAAAAGAGCAGTTTGGACATGGTCAAATAGAGTTTGGTATAAAGATATGGTTCTGTGTTTGAAGAGGTAAGAAAAATTTGAAGAGATTCTCAATAAATTAACAATATTTTATAACAGTAGGTTTTCTCCATGTACCCTTCAAAAGTTAAAGAAAAGTTGTTCCAATAAAAATTTGGTATGTTTTCATCGACCTCTATGGGTTCTACCAATCGATAGGTACTCTGGCAACAACCGTTTAATTTCAAATCGGTATAGATAGATCACACTTTTAGGGATAATTAGTTCAGTGTCCGTGAAATTTTTCGTAATATCTTGCTTTACTTACTTGTTCAAAGAAACTGATTTGTAAGTACCTAACTATTAGTATTATGATTGCAGTTAGAAAGTAAAGAGACGAGGTCAAATCGAACACTTCGGTTTGCTCATAAAAAGTAATATATTTGTCTTCGACCTTTACGTATATATTCCTTGAAATGTTCATTTTTGTGCGGCTATGATATAAGAATTTTTCTAATTTGCAGTCAGTGGCGACGTTCGTAACTTCTTCCTTTGTTAGCCTAAATTTTGACTGTGTCAAACCTTACGCTTTATATAACTTAATTTACATTGTTTAATATGATATTTTTGATTGATTTTTAAATAAGTGTTACAAGCTATCCAATTCTAACGGATTTTCAATTTAGTTAACTTGTAATTCCCAAAAATTAAATTACCTGCATATTTGTACGAATGATTATTAACATTTCAACTTAAAAATTACATCACATTACAGTAGATTATTCGAATATAAAGTGCTTTCCCGAACTCATCACAGACTCGACAGAATTTAGATCTAAACTCAAAACAATTATATACATAACTTTATTCAGTAATTTTTCACCTCCACATTCCACGACACTGTGAATCTTTGGTGTATAACTACTATTCATGCATAAATAAATCACTCAACAGATCGATATTTCGGGCTTTTTGTATGAAACAAATCGGTCCTAAAAAACCAAAGATATGCCAATATATAGAGAGTAAAATTCTCAATCGGAGCTTACTTATTAAACAAGACACTATGTCTATGGAATAAACTATCAGAGTTTTTCATTGATGGATATAGTTAGGCTATCATTTGACGTCACAATATTTCGGATTCAATTTTCTATCTGAGTTATACCCCTGTATCCCATGATTTTATATTTAAACCTAAGTAGAATTTTCAAGTTTTTTAAAGTTTTTTTTTCAGTTCTACAATCCTAAAATTAAAGAAATATACTTTTTACTTCACTTTTTAATATATTTATTAACTAATCTTGTAATAAATGTGACATAAATATATTAGTAATGGAAGATATAATAGCAACTGCAGAATCATGCAAAGTTCGGTGTTTTTAATACAAGTAGTGTCCTATGCGTGTAAAGTCATATCTTCTCCAAGCTTCTACAATCTAATAAAAGCGTGTTTATCTGATGTGACCCTCGAGGTAAGTATGTTTTCTGTATCTGCTTGTAAATTATTACATACAGCCTAGAAAGTCATATTTATACAGTGCTCTAGAAGTGATTTTTCACGAAAAAGGCGTGATACAAATTATTCAATTATTATTATTAACATCCTTCGAAATTATCCTTAGGTAAGAAATGTTCTCACAATATAAATACGACTTATTTTTTAACCCTCGTGCGTGTAGACAGGAAAGAAACACTACAAAATACTTAGCTACTAAGTTCATTATTTGATTCTCAAGTGTGCTTGAAGAGTTTCCAATATCCGGGAACAATTCGCTGTTTTGTTTTAAACCAAGGCATAACCAGTACCTACACAGTCTCGTAAATTATTACTTTCAGATTATAAGTAGTTGTAAGTTGGTAAGCATTCAAAGATGGTTTGAAAGGGAAATATATAAATACGAATGTTAGAGGGAGCGCGCTAATATTAAAACAACGATAATTGTTAAGCGAAAATGGTGAAAATATTTAATAAAACTTGATTTGTTTAAAATAGGGCAAAAATCTCTCGACAAGTGCTTCAGTTGTGTTTAAAGATACACTGTGATTTTTTTAAATTCCTATAACATATTAAATCACAGAACAAAACGTATTTTTAATAATTTTCGGTGCTTACTTGCGATTTTTTTCTATCGAGGGAATTTCATGTAGTAAACGTTTCAGCATAACAAATGTATAATAATAATAATTGGATAATTTGTAGAGCGCCGTTTTTGTATATTATCTTCAAAACAAACAAACAAAACAACAAGAAACTTGTTGTAAATCTGTAGAAATTAGGTATGCGTGGTTTTAAGAGTTAAGCATAAAAGGAAAAGATGTAGATATGTATTCGTTTTTGTTACAATATTTAAAAAAATACTTACAACAATGTTGATTCGCTTAGTAATAATATAGAGTTATAATTAATTTAGGAGATATTTGAGAAAGAAGGAAAAAATAAAATAAATGAAAAAAAAGGTCAAATAAAAGTTTGTCCTTAGTTTTATCTAACGATAATTTTGTACACTGTATCTGTACCGGTGGGTCTATTGTATGTATCCCTGATCTGGGGTATGTTGTGAAGTTAACAGGAGTTGGGAACGGAAGAAGATTGGAAGAGAAAGGTTGGGGTTACTCAAATATGGACATTTAAAACGGCGTTGTCGTTTCAAGCTATCTTTCGGATTCGAAAAGCAGACTTACACCAGGGCGATTCTGAGAGTGGACTCTGGAACATTGCAATAAGATATTCTACAAATCATTATTTTTATATTGTGTTTTTTTCTAATCACTCCGGGCTTAGAACACGCGACCCATGATTCCCGAGGCAAGAGGCATAATATAAAATTTCTTGTCTGATATAATATCTCAATGTCATTTATCTTAATCGTGGTTTCTTGGGAGAGATTTACAGCGGAAACCCATTTCAAATGACAACTTAATGTGGGATACATAATAATATATGAGCTGTTGATATGAATATTTTTTCTTGTCTGAATAATGACATTATTCCGAGTACAAAAAATAATAATGGAGCTATTATAAAAGAAGGTCGCTTTAATGACTCACATCGTAATGATGATGGCTACTCGAAATTATATCCTCAATAAAAAAGACATGCTTATTAATAGGTGACTGTTTTTATCTAAAGGTTAGATAAATAAACCTGTTTACCTATCCCTGAAAAATGTACCCAATTTGGCATTTTATAAAAATAATTATAAAAACTACAACAAAACCTTTACGGAGTCATCCGTCAAGCATGAACCGCCATATCAATTCTATTTGACATCAACATCAAACCCAATACAGCGTACGTAATAAGTTGTATCTCGTATCCAAAATGTATCCAGTTACAAGGTGGTTTCTCGTATCGAGTAACCATCTATTATATTAAAAGTCTATACGGCTAAGGGAATGCTACAGGGTCGAGAGGTAGGTCCACTCCAATCTGCCCCATCTCGCATTTTACCATCTCATTGTTCTTGGCCACATGATGATATCTTGGCTGTATCGTGATGAAGGAATCAGATATTATAGATACTGGATTGCTGATGAATAAAACATTGGCTATGGTGCTTTCGAGTTCTGTAGGAAGAAGGCTGAGGTATTATATTTTCTTGGATTTCTACGAAAACGGTAGTTATAAATAAGTAGATTTATATATTATAAGTATTATCAGCTCTGCTTACAAGAATACAACGTGTATACTGTGGCGTACAGTTTTAATTCTTCAAAGATGTAAATTTATAGTGCACAATACACAAGTCTTAAAAAACATGTTTTGATTGCTTTCTCAAAAAGTAAATATGTAGGCACTTAGCTGAACAAAAGCTTACATATATTTATATACATGGTGATTATCTCGGAGAGATGAATTTCATTGTTTTTTTCTGTTCATTTTGTCTTGATAACATTATATTCGTAGGTAACAATGGTTTTGCCATGCCTGTATCACTGGGAGGAGTTGCCGTGTCGAAAAAGATTCGTAGTGCACAATTAGTTTAAGGTTTGATTGAGTAATGGAAGTCTTAAAAACAAGTTTTGTATGGACCTAATAAAACTTAATGCAGGTTTTGACAAGACATTCTAATGAGCTACGTTGTAACAAATCATCAGATCAGTCAAATATGTCCTTCTGTACTTCTGTTCTCTCTCCTTCATTTCTGTAAACCTTACAACTTAGATAAGACATATTCCAACCGGATTCAAACAGTAGAACAATTATATGGTTTAACAAAAACACGTTTAAGAACTTGACTCGTAACGAATTTTAATGCATACTTTTGGTAATTGGTCAGTTTTGTTATATTTAAGAATTAGTTCTTACCATTATCTTTTTTAGGATTTTATTTACCATTCTTTAATCGTTTATTAAATTACGTAGCATGCTTTTTGAACCGTTTACCTTAACGATCTCAGTCCCTGTTTCGCTCTGAATCGTGACTGCGCGCTTTGTAATGTAGGAGCATTTTCTTACATTTAAATTTAACACTCGGCCGATCACAGTGTTAAGTTAGACAGAGTACTTCAACTATAGGTAAGTACGTGACTCTGCGAGTGGGGAATCAGGTTTACCGAAACTTAAATCGAAAAGGGGCCTAATGACTAATATTTAATACCCGAAACGTGCAGCCTGTGGGGTTTCGGCTATTACAAACAGAAATGGATGCAGTTATTTTTGAAAAACATATTTTTTTCATTTAATCTTTTTCCTGATTGACTCCAAACACGACACGAAAATAATGCGGTATTTATGTTAATTTCGTTTTTTTCTACTGGGTAAAAATAACTCGCGTTTGTGAAGTCTATATGAATAGTCAGCTCAGACTACTACAAAACAAAGGATAAATATTAACTTAATTTAAAAATGCTGTTAAAATGAGATCCCTGAGGCGTATGTGTGGTAAAACCATGTATCGTGTGAGGAATGTAGAGATCCGCAAAGAGTGCAAGGCTGATGTAAGCGTAATGAGTAAGATCAAGAAAGGGACGCTTAGATGGTTTGGGCATGTAGAATGGGCAAAGAAAGGAGTGTAAGGAGAATATACGATGCAAATGTGAATGGTAGCAGAAGTCAGGGACGCCCGAGGAAGACATGGCACGACCAAGTGAATTAGATACTTGAGTCGGGCCATGTCAAGAGTCAGAACAATAGAAGAGTATGTATGAAACGATGTATGAATGCGAATGAGACAAGGAGTGTGTGGAGTAGAAAGGAGATGAGGAGGAGGAAGGTAGGGAAGTACCTGGCTATTCAGATCTGGTCACCAAACACGATTAAAGCCATTTCAAGCAAGGTTTCAATTCTGATTGGTGGTCTTACACCAGAGCGATACTGACGGCATTTTCCACTCTGGCGAGCTTAATCCCATGTTTTATATTTTTTATATTCACCACAAACGTGTCTATTAGAGTGTTATTTCCGTGTCTCTGGGCCTGAAAAAAGGGTTCAAAGGCAAATATAAATGGTTTTTAGGGTATGAAAAATTTGAGGGTGAAAGTAGACCGAATGCTGCAGAAATGAGATCCCTGAGGCGTATGTGTGATAAGTCCACGTTTGATCGTGTGAGAAATTCGCAAAGAATGCAAAGGCGCAATGAGTCCGATTAAGAACGGGACACTTAGATGGTTTGGGCGTGTAGAGCGAATGAACGAAAAAAGGAATGCAACTGGAATATATAACGCTTTTGTGAAATGGTACAAGTCGGGGACGCCCAAGGAAGAGATGGCACGATTAATTCTGTCGGGACATGTCAAGTGTCAGAATAACATAAGGGTATGTATGTATGAGACGTTGTATGGATGTGAATTATGCAAAGTGAGGTGATTTTTCACAAAAACGGCGGTATGCAAATTATCGAATTATTATTATTCACTTATGTATTATTAAGAAGTTCGTGCCAATACCGCCGGGCATCACAAGCAGGGATGCCCGTGTTGATGGGGTGAGTTTTGTCTAGATCTTGGCGGCGCATCTGTCAACCCATATACTGCCTAATAGGCCGGATCTGGAGAGACTGGTTGAGGGTTAACTTTTGACCTCTCCAGCCGGACTGAACACACTGACCCTAAGATTCCTACCCAACCTCAAACCTTTATCCTTATGTCAGAGGTAATCGTTGATGGTCCTCCTCTTTTATGTGAGTACAGCACATGAACCCCGACTGCTACCAACCGTCCGGAGTCAATGAAATTGTGGCATGTTATTAGGCTGAATGAAATGGTTAGGGGAAGAAGATGGGGAAAAGGAAGGTTGGGAAGTACCAGGATCTTCAGATCTGGTCACCAAACATTGCCAAAGCCATTTCAAGCAACGTTCATTTCTGAATGGAGGTCGATACTGAGGGTATCTACCACTCTGGAACGTGTCGCAGCTATACAACATGTTATTTAGCATGACTTTACTGTGAATCAACAAAAAATTTTTGAAACAGAAATTAATTACGCACGCAGGCCGTCGAGTGTTTTAATCTTCCCTCTTGAAGAGTTCAAAAGGTGTAAGCCCGACTGACTGATTTATATCTTAACAAAGTGTCTTGGCAGATACATTATTATTTTGGGCAAAAAATATGAACTGTAAAACTGTGTAAGAATTAAGTTCCAAGCTTCATTCGTCTAATACAAGTCGAAAAATTTGGAACTTTAAAGAATGAGAAGAATTCATCATTCCCTATTATTCCACAGAAATATAAACTGTCAAATTACTCTGCGAAGAACTATTATTATTGGGAATGTTTTAAAAATATGTGATAAAATTACATCCCCTTCTTTGAATTGTCGCCATTATGACAATAGCGCAAATAAAGTTTTTACAATGTGTCGCCACGTTGAGGGTTCTTTTCCAACTCCCGAAGAAAAGAAACAGACAATAGGGAGGAGAATAATGAACAACAAGAATAAAGGAATAGCGAGCAAGAAACAGGGAAGACCGCAGTCTTGGAGTGAAACCCAGGAAGAAACAAAGGGAAAAGAAGTGAAAAGGAAGAATTTGTGTAGATTTCACTGTAGCGAGAAAGAATGATATGTTTGAATATCGCCCGACCATCATCAATAATTGTTTTCGACCAAAAATTATAATAAGCACAAGGTGTATTAAAGCATCATTTTTATTTCATTAAACGTTTACGCTATTTTTTGTTATTCTTCTTCATAAATCTCGGAATTTTAAATTTATTTAATTTAATGTGAATAATGCACAATAGTCCACATAAAAAAATGAGCATTGCTGATTTATTAAAATCCCGTTAATAATGTGATAGAATGCTAATTCCTAATAAAATATTAGTACTTTATATAATGACAAAATGCGAAAATATGAGAATTTTTATCAATACATGTTCCGATATCGTCGTAAAACAGTCGTATTTTGCTGATAGTTGATTAGGAAATCTGTCAATTCATTCGTTCGATGCCTCCAGTCCCGTTTTTAACAGGAATATGAATAATTATAAGAAAAATTTTTAAAATTTGCAATATTTTAAATCGGTAATTTTCTTCGTTTTTTCTTGCTAACAACCGTTTGGAATAAGTATGTCTAATTGGGGTAATTTGTAAGTATGAAAAAAGAGGGGAGATTAAAGAGATGGGAAGAGGAAGTTGGGAAGTACCTACCTGAATATCCGAATCTTGTCACCGAACACAGCTAAAGTCATTTCAAACATCTTTTAGATTGTGGATAGCGGTCGCACCAGTGATACTAAGAGTATAATTACACTCCGAGACTCACAGCATAATTATACATAAGGTATTCTTCAAATTGTCTACCTTATTTAACCCAATTAAATAATAATCATTTATTTGTGTAGTTAACAATTTGCTTTTATTTTGTTACCAAAATTCCCAGCAGTTATTTCTTTGTAACTTCTAGGCGACCCTAAAATAATTATAATCATTTCCAAATAAAGAACCAATTCGAAACTCGAATAATTCTTTAAATATATTATGTATGTAAGTACCCAACTGAGAACATTTAAATTCAAAAGCGTTCGAAATCATTAGCTCAAATAACATCAATTTGAATTTGTATTCCAATTTCAAATTTTCTAACACCGGGGAAGCTCCCTTATTCTGAACTAAGAGTTAAACTACAACACCCTTTGATATATCTCTTTTATACTTCTTCAATAGCTTGATAACAACTGTGTTAAATAAGGTACTCCGGTGAAAAAGATTAAATTATATTCATATTCAAATGTAACAACAAACATCGATTATTGTGAATATATGCGTAAATTATTGTTCCTGCACGGAGAAAAATAAGGATTGCTAAATTATGATGAATCTCTTCAAATTATTGGTAATCCGGTTAAAAACGGGATTGCAGGCTTTACGAATGAATTAACAGGTTTCCTTGAAATGTTTTAGAAATTACGCATATATTCGCATTTCGTCATGATATATAATCAAGCACGTGTTCCGTCATTGGAATACGTATAGGCCTGTAATCCCGTTTTAAAACGGATTACCAATAATTTAAAAAGATTTGAATTCGTTAGCAGTACTCGTTCTTCTCTGTGTAGGTGAGGCTACTATTCATTTGCTTACGCCCGTTAAATGCTATTTATTATATGTTGTTACATTATTCACATAATTTATATAAAATTCCCATTAACAGCATGGAACATAATTGTAACATTTTTAAAATTATTATACAAGAAAAAAAAAAAAATCAAATAGTAAGTAATATATAAACGCCTCAATATATTTATTCATAAAATTCCGGAAGAACAACAAACGTCGTTTCTGTATTCATATAATATTTATAAGTTTTAAAATATGTACCTACCTAGTTGTGGTTAATCGTAAAAATAATAAATGTATTTCAAAAAATTATTGAAAAGCATAAACATCGAATTGCCTCCGACGTCATTCTACCACGATCTAAGGTCGTTTTTAGATTACAAAGTTGATTTTTTGTATGGGAAAATAAATATTATTCTATCGAAAAATATTTTAGTATGGGAAAAAGACTTTTTACTTCTACCATCATGTAGAATCACCGCCTGAAGTTAGTGCTCTTTACCTCCGAACACCCTGTATGTAACTTATTGCGCTTTAGGTATGTTATTCCAAACGAAATCAGAATTCGGGAGGCGGGAATGGGTACCGCCGCCTCGGGAACCATTTATTGGATAACCAACCTCAAGTGGTTTGCTACGTAAGGTGACTTAGCAGGGGTGCCCGGGTTCATGAGGTGAGGTTTGGCTAGGTTTGCCTACATACTGCGTGGCGGGTTGGATCGGGAGAGACTGGTTGAGGGATACCTTTTGACCCATCGTGGAAATGGGAGGGATGTATTCACATGTCCTGTCACTCCTGAACACATTGAATTCCAGATTCCTACCTACCCCTCATTCCCTTTCCTTCCCAGAACTTCCAATCCTTTTTAAAATAAAGAGACCCTCTACACTGCATCCCAAAAGATGAAATAGATCCTGAGGATTTTTCCTGCTTCCTTGCTCCTGTGTGGAGCTAATATAAAAAAGACTTGCAAAGTTATTTTATTCTTATTTGGAAAGTTAAGTGTGCAAAATGTGATCTAGAGTATTAAAATCTTGCTTTGAGATGGGAAATGTATATGGGTTAGTTCGTAGAAATCTCGTGTAGATAGTCACCTTCCTCTTATTTTGAATTTCAAGGGTGCGACATTTCATCAATCTCAAAATAAAACCGTAGACTTGTATTAAAAAGAAACACACTCCGCCCGTAACAGAAACACTTCTTTATATATACATATAACATATAATGGTATTTAATCAGGATAGAATAGTGATAAAAGCGAGCGGTAATTGAATGCGTTAAATCGCCAAAGCACCGTTCGGAATAAGCCTCCTGGCCCGGTTTAGTCGAGCATCTGTTTATAAAGGCAAATTAATAAATCAAATTTATCGCTTCCGAAAAGTCGGCGGGTGTCCCTTTTAGAGAGAGACGCCGCCATACAAACAAAACAAGAGCAAGCGAGAAACACGAAAACTCCACAGTGAAGGCTCTATTCGCGTATCGAAATTAAGCTTTATCGCCGACGAATTAAGGGTCACTTTCTCTTGAAATTGTTTGAACTGTACCAACTTTGTGAAGCTTCTACAGCGAGTAATAAAATGTTGTAATAAATGATTTTTCGTTATTATGTTATTCATGAAATTAATCGTGATTTATTCGGAGGATATTTTAATGACCGGATATCGGAAAGAAGCCGATGGTTCGGAATAGCATTCCTGCTAACTATTTCCAATGAATTTCGAATATATTATTTGTAGCATAAATCATTATATTATGTCAAATTTTAAAACAATGTTCGGAACTGATTAATAACTTTCAAGAAAGGGCAGGAATTAGATTTAGTTCAATCATTTCTATAAAATTTTCAACATGAAAACATTTCTTCCCGTAAGTATTATATTATAATTTATTTGGTTTTTATGTGGCATTACACAAGAGTTCCAACTACCCAGGTCTGTTGGTAATGTTGTGAGGGTGAAAATGGTGAAGATGAAGTTTGTAAGGTACTTAATTAACAAGAGTGACCGGTCGGTGGCCGAGTTGACATAGCGTTTGGATTCCACCCAGGCATAGTATGTTCAATTCCTCGGCTGGCTAAGTCCTTCATCACAACACAAGCAACATTTTCAGCTTACTGTGGTGGTAGTAGGAGATTTTCAAATATGGTCAGGTTATTCGTAACCCGGGAATGTTTATCTTTCTTTTTTTTTAAATTAAGAGTTATTTTATTCATTTTTTTTTCTGTTCTGTAAATTTAGAGTAGGTACACTGAGAAAACTTACTGATATAATTTTTTTTTTTTATATTAAACCGCACAAGATTCCCAACTGCTCTAAACCATTTGGAGCCAGTGAGATTATGGCATCTCCAATTGGATATTTTGTGAGGCTGAAGAAAAGTAGACAATTTAAAGAATACCTTTGTATATGTTGTGAGTCTCGGAGTGTAATTATACTCTTTGTATCACTCTGGTGTGACCGGCATCCGCAATCTAAAAGATGTTTGAAATGACTTTAGCTGTGTTCGGTGACAAGATTCGGATAGTCAGGTAGGTACTTCCCCATCTTCCTCTTTCCATCTCCTTAATCTCCCCGCTATTTTCATACTTACAAAGTACCCCAATTAGACATACTTATTCCAAACGGTTGTTAGCAGTTTGAAGTCACGAAGAAAATTACCGATTTAAAATATTGCAAATTTTTAAAAATTTTCTTATAATTATTCATATTCCTGTTAAAAACGGGACTGGAGTCATCGAACGAATGTGTTGACAGATTTCTTAATAAACTATCAATAAAATACGACTATGTTACGACGATATCGGAACATGTATTGATAAAAATTCTCATATTTTCGCATTTTGTCATTATATAAAGTACTAATATTTTATTAGGAATTAGCATTCTATCACATTATTAACGGGATTTTAATAAATCAGCAATGCTCATTTTTCTATGTGGACTATTGTGCAGTATTCACATTAAATTAAATAAATTTAAAATACCGAGATTTATGAAGAAGAATAACAAAAAATAGCGTAAACGTTTAATGAAATAAAAATGATGCTTTAATACACCTTGTGCTTATTATCATTTTTGGTCGAAAATAATTATTGATGATGGTCGGGCGATATTCAATAATATCATTCTTTCTCGCTACAGTGAAATCTACACAAATTCTTCCTTTTCACATCTTTGTAATTTGGGATGTAATTTTATCACATATTTTTAAAACATTCCCAATAATAATAATTCTTCGCAGAGTAATTTGACAGTTTATATTTCTGTGGAATAATAGGGAATGATGAATTGTTCTCATTCTTTAAAGTTCCAAATTTTTCGACTTGTATTAAACCAAAGAAGCTTGGAATTTAGTTCTTACACAGTTTTACAGTTCATATTTTTTGCCCAAAATAATTATGTATCTGCCAAGACACTTTGTTAAGATATAAATCAGTCAGTCGGGCTTACACCTTTTGAACTATTCAAGAGGGAAGATTAAAACACAACTCGACGGCCTGCGTGCGTAAATAATTTCTATTTCAAAAAATATTTGTTGATTCACAGTATAGTCATGCTAAATAACATGTTGTATAGCTGCGACACGTTCCAGAGTGGAAGATACCCTCAGTATCGACCTCCATTCAGAATTGAACGTTGCTTGAAATGGCTTTGGCAATGTTTGGTGAGCAGATCTGAAGATCCTGGTACTTCCCAACCTTCCTTTTCCCCATCTTCTTCCCCCTAACCATTACCTTCAGCCTAATAACATGCCACAATTTCGTTGACTCCGGACGGTTGGTAGCAGTCGGGGTTCATGTGCTGTACTCACATAAAAGAGGAGGACCATCAACGATTACCTCTGACATAAGGATAAAGGTGTGAGGTTGGGTAGGAATCTTAGGGTCAAAAGGTATCCCTCAACCAGTCTCTCCCGATCCAGCCTATCACGCAGTATATGGGTTGACGGATCCGCCGCCGAGACCTAGGCAAAACTCACCCCATCAACCCGGGCACCCCTGATAAGTCACCGAACGCAGCGAACCACTTGGGGTAATCTATAGCAGTGATGCTGATTTTTGTTGGGCATATCCGCCTCAATAAATTGAATATTATGAGGAACGCCAATTATGAAGTACACCAAGTAACTATGTGCTTGAATTAGTCACGTTTTCCTGATATTTTGACTATTTTCCCCCACCATCCGCTCTATGTCCAAACCATCTAATTGTCTGTTTAATATTGAAATACTTCTATGATTATTAGACATCCAAGTTCCTTTAAAATTGCCTGTTCCCTTGTATTTGTTCCTTTGCTAAAAGTTTTACCTCAGAAAAAACAAGAATTCTAACGCCAGTGTCATTTGTTTCATGATTGGGATTGGGAGTGCATGTTATTTCACTGCTTTTATCAATAATTTCGTGAAAAGTCCATTAAATAGTGCAAATACCTTCCACAAGTTCAATAGTGTCTTGTGGAGAGTGATCAGAGCTCATGTTGTAAAAATCTAACATTAATGGTGCTTGTGATGTACACCTATAAGTGACCCACGGAATCTTCAAGAAATCAGCATGACTCCGAAAAGAAAGCAACATCATCACCAGGTATAAAACTTCCTTTCCTTTATTCTTTTATTTTCTTGTGATAATAACACTATCGATTGATCTTTTCTTTTCATTTAAATGCAGTCCATTTTAAATATTAATAGTCGGTACTAAACAGTGTACTTTACTTAGATTTGTCCATAACGCTTTCACGACTAAAACAACTACGTTTCAATGTTACGCTCGTAATTGTCGGAACTTAATTTGAATTATTAAAATGAATTTTCTCAAAAATGGATGCAATAAGAATAATGTATTTGTAAGATTGTACGAATTGAAAATTGTACGAATGTACAAATTAAGCCTCAATGTTAAAAAAACCCATTACCTTACTTTCGGAAAAAAAGATAACATGGGTATAAATATCATTCTTGGAAGTGAAAAGCTACAACATGTTCAAGTAACGAAATATTTGGGGTTACTCATAGACTCTAACCTCTCGTAGAACTCCCATGTTGAGAATGTAAAATTCAAAATTTCCCCGATAACCGGTGTACTCTATCGACTCCAAGGTGTGCTTCCCACATATTTACTGCGTGCAACATATTATGCTATGATCCACTCCCACCTGAGTTATCTAGTTAGTATCTGGGGCACCATTACCAAAAAAAAAGTTCCGAAATACAAGTAATTCAAAATAGAGCCGTACGTAATATATATAATCTGCCATGGGATACACATGTCAAAGATATATACTCACAGACGCAAATACTTCCTTTTATGGTCCTGCCAAAGTATAACATCACAACTGCCATTCTACAAATAATTCAACACTCCTCACACACCAACACTAAACCAGTCTTTAATTCTGACATACACCAGCACAAAACACGATCACAAAATCAAATACATTTATCGTCATCTACTTACACGACCAAATTTGGAATTAACTCCTTACAATACATTGCACATAAGCAATATAACGCATTACCTAGTAATTTAAAACTTCCGGCAACGAACAAAAAAACATTGGCAAATTACTTAGCAGTTTCATTAATGACTAACACAATATTTCTCTGGAATGTAATTTATGTATTTGTCTTGTCCTTAATCTAATGTTGTCTTTCCCGAAATGAGTTTTATAAACTCACTGGGAATAATACATTATAACTTTGTTATCATTTTGTAATGTATTATCTTGTAATAAAAAATAAAAAATAAAAAAAGATAGGAAAATATCCGGGCTCTTAACCAATCAGGTTTTTAAATATTTTTACCAACAAGTCCCAACGACATGGTGAATTTTCTTAGAATTTCAGAATACTCCCGAATGTAAAATGTAAATATAAAATGTTTAATTATTGAAGACAATATTAGCGATTCCAAAACGAAACTCCGGCAAGGCAAGGGTCTTGGGTTAGTCTCCTAGATGTGACCGTATTTTTTTCTGATTTTTTTTTTCAGATTGTCGCTTAGGAATCGCTAATATTGTCTTCTATAATTAAATATTAGAATTTGAGGTTTTACTCACTAAGTTATTCCAAAATATAAATATCTAAAATGTGCTACATTTTACTTATTTTTGAAGTTGTCGTTAAAGGAAATACAATTTTAGAAACTAGATTAAATTATCTTTACATTTGCATTTGAAAAAAAAAACATTGATCTTTCTAAAAAAATAATTTTTAATATCAAACATGAAAATGTTACCAAAAAAACCTACCAGGACATTTTGACTCGGAACGTCCATAGGTCCACGAATTTTGAAATAATTCGATATTTATAAAACATATTCCTTTTGTGTAGGTAATAAGTAAAAACATTGTAACCTCATTTTTTACACTGCTAATACAATTAAAAAAATTAAATATTTTTTAAACTTTCAATTAAAAAACGCCGAAATTCGCAATCATGAATTTTACAATTAAATTTTTTTTTATCCATGCAATAATGTATAAATATTTGATACAAACTGTGAAGAATAATTATTTATCTTTCCAATGACGCAACGGTCAGATCTGTCCTTCAGAGGCTATAATGGAATATGATGTTTGTGGTTAGTAATTTCCTTTCGAGGCCTGAAGGGTTAAGTCAGAGCTAACCTTTCGAATGAGAATATCTACACCTAATAATAAATTCAAAAAGTATAATAATAGGTTTCCTTCGTAGTCCTATATTATTTGATATCGGATTATCTGGGTAGGAAATAACATATTCATATCCCGAAAAACCAATAAAATTATGTTTTATTTGTACCTTTCACCCTATTTACATAATGTCTGTAAATACGTACAGAAAAGTTGAAATAAATATGAAACGTTTCCAGCTTATTTCCTAAGAAGTTACGCGAAATATCCCTGAATTCAAGAAAGTTCTGTGAGAATTTAATTCTAACTTTTAACTTCGAACTCGATCAGTTCTGTTCGGAACGGATTCCGATGGGAACTTAAAATCCTGTCAAGCCTCTGTTCACTGTTGGCAAATTCAATTTATTTTTAGTTCGTGCAAAGTTGTACGCTAGTTAAAAATGCTAAAACTTTTAAAGAATTAATGCTTGGTAAATTAATGTCTTCCGTGAACTATTAACACACTATTTTACTGAACAGCGGCCACGCGCTATCCAGCATACATTTTTAAGATATACAAGGTCGGGCAAAAGTAACATCATAATGTGAATTTGCAATATTTTTTGCAAATGGTGTCAAATGTCATTGTGCTTTGACATTTATGTTGCGAACAGATAGAGAATTAGTTGACAATAAGCAATGGAGCGATAAACACCTGAATTACGAAGAATTATTGTTACAGCTTATTTGACCAATTTCTTATCTGTTGTTTTAACGTAGCGTGAATTTCGTCGACGTTTTCCTTTCGTCCTGCATCATGTAGCCATTTTTTAGGGTTAATGCAAGGAGTATACACGTTTACCACAGCAAACCACAAACCTTGCAAGTCTTGAAAGCTAACATTGAAGAAGAAATTACCAAATTGGAGCCAGACGTTTTGCGGATAACAATTTTTAATTTTTAATGTCATCTATTTTACACCTCCAAATAAACTTTCCTTAAAACCAGCCAATTTTTTTAAAATTTCTAACAAAATGGCAGCCAATTCACACTATGACATTACTTTTGCACTACATTGTATTAACTATAAACTCTGTCTACCAACAGAAACTATAAATAACAACCACTTGATGAAAGAATTGAAATTATTAAAACTCTCACATGGAAGACTTGTTT
The DNA here is from genome assembly GCA_026573805.1 of Hesperophylax magnus. Classification (NCBI taxonomy): domain Eukaryota; kingdom Metazoa; phylum Arthropoda; class Insecta; order Trichoptera; family Limnephilidae; genus Hesperophylax; species Hesperophylax magnus. The sequence goes on along the minus strand of JAIUSX010000054.1, from coordinate 5,722,543 downwards.
CCGACTTGATTTTTATTTTTAAAATTGTTAATGGTTTAGTAAACAGCCCTGATTTACTCAGCCTAATTACCTTCCATATTCAAACTAGAACTACTCGATTGAAAATTCTTTTTTATTTGCAACTCATTTAGTCATTTAGATACTCGCTTATACCTATAGATCGCATGCAGTTAGAAATACTCTCGCAGAAATAGTAGATGTGTTTAACTGCACGGAATATAGTTACAAGAAGGATATAATAATATAAATCAAAAATTATAATAATACATTTTAGCATAATACTATTCTTCCATATAATTTGAAAAGCAAATTTTACTTCATGAGAATATTCCACAAAATTATTATGTATATCACAAGTTGTAAAAGCCCGTATGGGCGTATATATACTATGTAATTAAAATTGCAATAAAAATATGGATACTATTTTGATAAATAATAAAATATGATAAAGACACAAAGACAAATACTAGTGATATATATATATATAGCAATAGCGGGAATTTTTTTTCTGAATATATATAAATCATCTACGAAAATGTCTACTTCAGCACACTCTATCATATAATTAGCTTAACTATTATTACATATTTTTTAGCAGGACTTTTTTTTTAATAAGCATAAATCATCCACAAAAATGTCTATTTCAGCACACTCTACCTTATAACATAAATAGCTCAAAAATTGTTACATATTTTTGATCGATAGCAGGACATTTTTTCTAAAAATAAATCATTTACAAAAATTTTTACTTCAACACACCATATTTCGTAATATTATGAATAATAGCGGGACATTTTTATGTATAAATCATATACGAAAATGTCTACTTCAGCACACTATATTTTATAATATAACTAGCTCAACAACTGTTACATATTTTTGAACAATAGCGGGACATTTTTTCTGAATATGTATAAACCATTTACGAGAATGTCTACTTCCGAACACTATATCTATATAACATTAACATAATTATAATTGCCACACTAAATTTCCTCCATCAGAGTATCAATCAAAAAAATAATGACTCGTAAAACTACCAAATTATTATTTAACATCGTACGGGTCTTATTAGCAGGCGGCAGTGAGGAGTATCGAAACCAGGTACCTTATTCACCATTCACCGACAACAAAAGAGCAATAATGATGGAAGGCATGCGGTTTTTACATTAAAAACCTTTTAGCTCACATACACCATACATTCTATACAACAAACAGTACACAACACGTAGTCTGGATATATTAATTACACGATGAGAATGTAAATTAAGTTAAAAGCTTTATTATTGGATATGTTAAAACGATGATCAAAACAACCCAAGTAAAACGAATTAAACTAAACTGAAAGCTGTTTAATAATAACATACAAATTTTACAGTATATGTATTTGAATACACGAAGCAAAATGGGAAAATCAATTAGGATTTTAAAAATAAAATCTTTTTGAACAATAGATTAATAAGGAACACGCAATATATACAAAGAGTACATACTCGCTTTACTCGTTTTTTTACATTAACCCCACACAAGAGGCCTGAGGAAAAAATATTTTCCCTGAGGAAAATTATTTGCCGTGAGGAAAATGTGTGGATATGTCATATTTTGGAATGCTCTGTGGAGGGTCTTTTTTAAGTAAAGGAAGGAAAGGGAGTTCTGGGAAGGTAAAAGAATCTTAGGATCAGTGAGTACAGAAGTGACGGACATCAGTATATCCCTCCCACTGCGACGCAAGGCGATATGTCAAGAGACCAGTTGGAGAGGTCAAAGGGTGTCCCTAAACCAGCCTCTCTCGAGCTCACCCTCTTTCGTCGGAATAGGTTTCTATAATGAAGAATTGCGAAAAGGCAATAAACGGTAAAATCTTAAAATCTTTAACCAGCCAAGAATGATAATAATATCAAATAATTGAATAACTTGAACAGCGCAGTTTTTGCGAAAAATCAGAGCCGTACTTATATACATAGATTATTAAATATTTCTTATTTAAAATGTTATTTTGATTAATATGGCTCCTACAGTCCAGCTTGAATCTACCGGCAGTGCATTATATTATTGCCTTTCTGTAAGGTATTGTAGTAAAGCGTGTTGGTAGGTTTTGCAAAGGTGTTTATTCAGAAACTGACAAAGGTAAGAGAGAGGATGAGACACGCTACCATACCTTTATATAATATCTGCAACCATACTGTCTCCCTTGCACTCATCCTATATCACGCAAACATTAGAATTCTTGTGTAGAGCAAACTGTTTTGTGTATTGGCTTTGTCATTTTTTGATGGTCTAATTTCATCGCATGTCCTTGTTTTATGCCTGTGAATTTCCTTGTGGTATGTAATATGGTTTTAAAAGTATTTTCTCAACAGGTTATTTATTATTTTATGTATAAATATCGTCGCATTCAAGGTCAGTATCTGTTCCACTGTTAGCTAATTTAGCACATTTAATAGAGTTAAGCCGATGTGTCATAATCCCTTTGGCTCCGGACAGATGGTATTATCATGTGGTTATCAGTCAACATATAAAACAAAATTAAAAAATGTGCGCCAGTTGGGATCAGAATTTTTGATGAAAACCAAGGGAAAAAACTATATCCATTGGCAATGTGTGCAGCGCTGAATATTTCTTTCCATCTCCGTAATGCCAACTTTACGACCGCTCCGGAATGGCCTTCGCATCGTGGGTAATAAAAATTGGATATTACATAGTGTTATTGCTGAAGATGTAGTGGAGCAGATAGTATGGAAGTGGGGGAGCTCTCAATGGGGGGCACTTTGGAAACTTGGCTTCTCGAATATTGTCGTTTTGATGGTTTCAAATATGTATTTTAAAATGTAGCCCATAAAATATGATCAATACCTTAGAAACCAGTAGGGGTTCATTGGGATCGATCGGGAGTTCATCGGAGATTAGAAAATGGAAAAAAATTATTTCGTTCATATACCCTATGTTGGTCTTTTCCATAATTATACATATTTTTTCCTAGATCTAAAGGAATCACATCACTGCACCAGAAATTATCGATTTAGCAACAAGACAAAAATTGGCTATTCGTTAAGGCATCTGTGGATTGAGTAAAATGTCGTAGTTTTAAAATCTAAATTCTCAATTAAAACAAAATCGTTCGATTTTTTAAACATAAAAAAGTAACTTCTTTAATTAACTTATTTTAACGATAACTTAAAACACGATAATCACAGAAATAAAATAAATATAATGATTTTTGCAAAATTCCGTACAAATTTAGTGTCATAGTCGCTGCGCACACGGGCAGCCAACAGATTCCTAAGGTTTACAAACTTGCACGATTTACCGCTGAAGCGGCAAGATTAGTTTTACATGAACTATTTTCATAGAACAGAAAGTTCCATTGTCGCGGATTTTGAAACGCGCATATGGATTAATTTAGCACTTGCTCTCAGGCAGATACGGACGGGTGAATTTTAGGTGTGGTAAATTTATAATGCAAATGAGTCTGTAATTTTTAAATTATTTCCTTATAGTTTTCAAGGGAGTTCACTACAAAAATGCATTTTAGAGAAAATCGCCACTGCTGGCTACAATTAAAAGCTAACTGTTTTTAGTTGCAACTGCACGGAGCCATATGAAACATCCAACATTTTGTAAACATACATTGATCTCGCAGTATTCGACATCAAGGAATCAAGAACTAAAAGTTGGTTCGCTACCGACAAAATTGGAATTTTGAAATCTGGGACGTAGTAACTTAAATAACATAATTATTACGGGATATGATTTGATGGAAGAAATTTCCTAGTATAAATCGTTAAGGCGATGCACTACGTCGTGTAATATTTTGAATCGAGCCGCCATCAATAACAGTCCTTACGTAGATGGCGATAAGGCTTAAATTCCCGCTTAACACCATCCAGCTGTTTTGATTTAAGCAAGAAAAAAAAATGGCCAAAAAGTGCCTTTTATTTTATTTTGTGGATGTTCAGGCATAAATATTTAAATTTTTTCCGGTAATTTTATAAATAACTTAATTTGCCACATTATGCAATAAAACCATAACCGAAAATGGGTTCGTAAGTAGGAGATTTTTAACTTTAAAGCAGTTTTCATGGGCGTTATAAATTATTTTTTTCTGAGCTTATAAAAAGATTTATGTAAAAAATACTCGATTATTTCAAAGGCCATGATGTTTTATACTCGCGGTATTTATTTAAAGCATCTGAAACATTTCTAGGCGACCAAATTTTCAAACCAAAAACACATGATTTTGCATTACTACGTAGTGCATCGCCTTAAATATCTACATACTTATGAAATAGCGCTTAAGCATTTTGATATTTGAGTTTACTGTTATATGAATTTATGATGATAGTTCAAGAAATTGGTGTTTGTGTTTCATGTATTATAATGCATACATCATGTAAAAAGCTTTATTCAAGATTTTAATTGAAAATTATAGATTTTTAAGGTATTGTAGATCTATATGTATATTCACGATACATTATTGTGAAAATGGCACAATTCACGATTGTCACATAAAAATGACGAATTTCGAGTAAAAATTCGCGTTTTCGCAAATCCGATGTTTTCAGGTCTGTAGGGATTGGTAATAAACAGATAAATTTTGTTCGCAAGTTAAACCATATTTATTTTACAAGCCGACAAATTTCAGATTGTGGAATACATGCACAACTTAGAAGAATCTTTGAAGCGTTGAAAGCCTGAACTTTGTAATGCGTCAGCAATAAAAGCACTCAGTTGCCACTCTCCACTCGTGCAAACTGCAACTCTTTACCTATAACTTACTTGCAACCACCGAATAGATAATCCCAAGAAGTGTGATATATTAAAATTTGAAAGAAAACTATGAGACCTTTCGATTTCCAGGACACTCAGTGTAATTACTTAACCAATTAACACACTTACCTAAGATGAGAAGAAAACTAAATATATTGCTTTCAAAATAACCAACACGGAAGATGAATTATAGAACTTTAGTATGGTCATCGATAATTGCCAATATATAAAACGATTATGCGATTGTCTGTCATTAGAAAAGGTCAATGAAAGAAAGTGTCTAGGTATAGAAATCGATAAAAAATCTTAAATGGATAGAATACATAAACCGTATAACTAATAAAATTAAAAATAAAATAAACAGAAATGTTTTTGACAAAAGAGAATTAATTAGAATCTACACAGCCAAATGTCAATCATTCTTAGAATACGGAATAATTGGATGGAGTAGTGCAAATAACGCCACTTTATATCCCATAATTACAACGCAAAAAAACATTTTGAAAATGCTACTACATGCTATACTATTTATATAAAAAAATGATACACTTGATCTACTAACGAAAATACAGAAACAAGAAAACAACAAGAAAAAACGAACACAACATTTGGACCGAGAAATTTCATTTACTACGTCATAAAATTTTACTTTACTCTATCTCTCCTACAAATATCGTCATATTCAAAAATCATAAATCAATGGATCTGGGACAAAGGGAGAAACGAACATGATAGAATATTGCAACCAAACACAGACTGATTGAAGTGAGATAAACTGTGTTTTGTAAATACAATACACAAATTTAAAACTGTTCAAGAAAGAATTTTTGATATTCGAAATTTTTTTATCAATTTAAACACAGTAAGGAAACATTGGGCTCACTTTAGGCGTACAGAGACGTCCACAATACACCTCTATCTGTTTTTATCTTCAGGGCTTGAAACGTGCGACTCTCATGAGCACCGGCGAGCAAGACTATTGAAGTTTCCTTAGTAATTCCCGGCAAAGTTGCCCAAGTTTGCGCGGACAATGTGCCAAAACTCGGCAGCCGCACCATGTGCAAGCGTATTTCCATACATTTTGTGCCATTTTGCGCCATTTCGTGTGTTTTCGTGCCGTTTCGCGCTAGCTCCGGGCTTATGGCGTAAAACATCCTCACAATGGCCGGCGAGCAGTTAAAAGCGGAGAGTTTCGCCCAATAAACTTTAGAATGGGCATCGTCGGGCTTTTTATCGGCTCCTGAAGCGATTATGCCTTGCGAATGTGGCCATATTAGAAATTACATCACGCTGGTAAACATGGCTCCATACCAGAGATGGAACACCAGGCTCACATGAGTCATATCACTGAAGAGGTTTCCCGGTTGATGTGTGTTGAGGGTCTGTGTGTCCGAAGTAAGGTTAATTTTACCTTTCTTCGGGTGTCTTACGTAAATTGGTGAAATCAGTTATCTTTAATTAGTTATTTTAACTAGGATTGTATTCACTTATTCGTGGTATGTATTCCTGGAGCGTTTCCGAATCATTTCATCATTTTCACCGAGAAAGATCAACTTGACATGTCGAATCCATTTAAAGATCCCGTTCTTGATTTTGATCACTGCGTTTATATGTATGACAAATGTTTCCATCCACTTGCGACATCGTATCCAATCATCCCTTTCTAGTTCCATTAGCTCTACAACTCAATAGTTCCAAAACACTTGTAAAGCGTCTCTTCCAAAAAACTTGTCAATAACGCTTAATTAAAACTGCAATATTAATAACGCCTTCTCCACAATAAAACACGAACATGTGTGTAGGACGGCCAGGAGGCCGAAGTCCTCTTTATTACGCTCCCAAATTCCTCTTTTATTACGCTTTCTCTGTTTTTCTAAACCTTGCTGACCCCTGTACCTTTGTACGCACCATGGAGGGGCGAACCTATATACTACCGACATTTGTCGGATAACTCTATAACTTTCATCATCTTTATATGTCTCGTAGCTCTATCACACATCTCTCCCTCTATTACTGCTAACTCTGAAATATTCAACTTGAACTGCCAACCTAATCGTAATCCTTCGGGTACAGCCGACATGTTATGTGACTGTGTCATGTGGCGTAACTAACGCCATCTATGGAAGTATCTTAAAACCAAATAAACTGGATATTAATAACATAGATCTAGACACTAAACATCTGTAGGCGGTATTGAAACTAATAATAAATAACAACACTAAAATACCCCAATTGGGGATGTTATAGTCCCACTGGCTCCGGACAGTTGGAAGCAGTTGGGACTCTTTTGCAGTATTCATATAAAAAGAGCAAAAACAAGTTAAATTAAATCTTCGTATACTGTGCCGTACGTTTTCTACCCCTGTCCTAGGCACTTCCTGCGGCCGCTAATGGCCAACACGGAATTCCCAGCAAGGGGTCCATTAACGATGATGCGATATCGTGCAATTCAAAAAAATGTCCCATTTTCAACAACAGCGTTCTTTCAGCCCGCCAGGAACCGTATCGGGTTTGTGTTTGTAACATGATATTTTTTTAGCCGACAATAGACACATTATTGTCAGGCGAACATAATCGCGTCATGGATTCGATTCCCGGCACCAATAATAATTGGCAGTGAAGATTATTTATCTCCACATTTAGAAATGTTTGGATAAATACTTCGTCCCTTTTTTTAGACCTCAATCCGTATAGCGGTACTATTTTTTTCATAGTTTGGTATAAATAAAATTACTGTCCCAACCTACCTGCAATAAATCAAACAATGGTCCCAACTTGTTTTCAGAACTAGCCCAAAATGACAACAAACAAAATGTGTATCATACACGGCGTCCGGAAACTCGAAGTACAAGCCAGAAACGGGAGAATTTACATCACAGTCACATCACATATTTTTTTCGGTCACGAAATTCAATTTTTTCCATTTTTTTTTTAATTTTTCATTTCTCAAGTTTGTTATTTAGTAGAAATTAGTTTTTTCTCATTCTTGTAACTTGAAAAAACTATTATGACGAATCAAAGAATGTCTTCATCTGAGTGAAAACTTTGTTTTCTTTAAATTTGATCCTTTGTCTAAGGATTTTTAATTACTTTTTATTTTCGTTATTTTAATTATATATGGAAGATTTAAATACAAAAATAGATACAGAATATTTACTATTATACCTTTCAGTAACTTTCATGACGATGTCTTTTTTGTCAGTTAGTTTTCTGATAAATCCTTAAACCAAGATTTGCTGGAGTTAATGTAATAAATAAATTATATAATTTCTTTGATACTTGGTGGAAGTTTGTTATATGACTGTACAGTTAAAAATTTAGAGCTTTTTGTCCAAAACGGTTCAAAATGACTACTGCTAAAATATTAAGAACCTCCTCAAATTGTCGGTAGTTATGGACAAAAAACGGGATTGCAGGCCTTATAAATGAATTATTTTTGGATTTCGTCGGGATAAAAACGCCTTGATAATATATCGTAAGGCCTACAATGCCGTTTTCAAACCGAATTAGCAATAATTTGAAGAGATTCTTAATAAATGATCAATAGTCATATTTCTCCGTGTAGTATTTATTACACTTGAGTACGTTTATATGGCCTGTTTTCTTTCAAACAAGGAGTATTTTTCTGAAAAATCCGTGTCAATAATTTTGTTATTTGGTAGTTAAATAATGGATTTCTTTTTGGATTTTCTTATTGATATTTGGTTCTTCGCACGAGATAAGTTCTCAAGTATTCGACAATTGATACGGGGTAAGTCTCGTCCGCATATTTCCAGAACCTTTTCAAAATAAGGCAGTAACTATTAAAATGTGAAAGTCGACTAAAATTTAATAACTACATTAGCATTTTCGCATTGCGCCATTAAGAAAATTTTATGAGATAATGTAAATATTTTACAGTTTCTTTTACGTCTACTTAAGAACGTTCGTTAGGCCTGTAATCTAATTAAACGTTCTCTCTTCTTTGTTGACCCCTCAGATAGAATACAGAAGAAATGATAAAGATAAACTCTCATCAAATTTCAGTTAAAGGTTGGTATTTAATTCATTTATGTTAGGAAAATTTTCAAAATAAGCGAGTAGTATAGTGTATAGTTATATACATATATAGGCTCTCATTTCTGCAGCAATCAATCAAGGGTTATATATATGTATAACCTTGAGGCAGAATAAGGATGAAAGTAGATTGATTGCTGCAGAAATGAGAGCCTTTATATATATATGACCCTGAGGCAGAATAAGGATGAAAGTAGATTGATTTCTGCAGAAATGAGAGCCTTTATATATATAACCCCGAGGCAGAATAAGGATGAAAGTAGATTGATTTCTGCAGAAATGAGAGCCTTTATATATATAACCCGGAGGCAGAATAAGGAAGAAAGTAGATTGATTGCTGCAGAAATGAGAGCCTTTATATATATAACCCTGAGGCAGAATAAGGATGAAATAATAATAATAAGAATATTTGGATGATTTTTATAGCACCGTTTTTGTGCAAAATCACTTCAAGGGCGCTGTACAAGTATATGATACATTTCTACTATGTTATTACTAACTATATATGGAGATAATATACAGTACAATACTTACCTGGTAGGTCATTTGAGATTAACACTTAATTAACATTAACTAATTGTTTATTAGCGAAATTTAGATACAGGATTTAGGACATAAAAAAAATAAAAAAATAAATAAATAAAAAAAAAATAAAAAAAATAAAAACTATAGCAGACTTAAGATCATGCGACGACCAGTGTTTTTTGATATAGTGTCCTCTGCGTGCAGTTCTATCTTTTATAAGCATAAACTTTTTAATATAAGTGTGTTTGTTGGAAGTGACTTGCCAGGTAAGTATGTTTTGGTATCTTTTCTAAATAATAAATGTAGATCCTAGGAAATAAATTGTACAGCGCCCTTGAGGTGATTTTTCACAAAAACGGCGCTCTACAAATTATCCAATTATTATTATTATTATTATAATTAGATATAACTGGACTTTCTCTCGAGAATGGTAAATTTAATTTAAGGGTGTGATAGCTTAAAAAGAAAAGTTTTTAGTTTAGACCTGAATTCTATTGGACTTGTTATGGATCTTAGTTCTGGAGGGAGTTTATTCCAAGCCTTCGGTCCAGATACTCCAAAAGCGCGATTAGTAGAATGAGATTAGTAAAGTAGATTGATAGCTGCAGAAATGAGAGCCTGGAGACTTACGTATGGTTAAAAAACACCAAGCATTACCGTGTTGCAAATATGGAGATTCGGAAATAATGCTAGATTATAAGAGCAATGAATGAGGGACGCTTAGAAGGACGGTAGGACTGGACTGAAATGATTCAGTAAGTATTTTTTAAACTTTTACAACAATTCCACACAGGAGGCCCTGTGGAAAATAATTACCCTCAGGGCATATGGCACCTTTGAGGTTGCTGTGTGGAGGGGAGTTTGACCATGAGTATGATTGAAGTGAGGAGACAGAGTAGAGTTTGTTAGTAAGCTAAAAACAAGTAACTACATAACATCCTTTGGTCTTTAGGTGAAGTTACATTCCGCTTTGTAAATTGATCAATTTTGTTTGAATTTTGGTACTGTAAACAATTTACCGACTATCGCAATCTCTAATCAAAATTTTTGCATTTGCGGTTTTTCTACGTGCGTCAGAGGCACCCCTTTTACCTAACCCATCATAGCCTGTGCACCGCCATATTATACCTTTCTCCTAAACATAAAACAAAGCTTATCAAACGTGAATGTGCGCCTAGTATATAATATATTATTGGCCATAGTTCGGGCCGTTTGATTTATGGTTACCAACTATTCCCGATAACAACAAAACAAACGTCCGCCGCGGTCCCGCCATTAATTATGTTATAAATTTCACGATAAAGGCAAAACCGAAAAAGCGGATATTCTATTTATCGCCGCATTTATATTTTACGCCGCGTTTGTTCGCCGCACAATGGCACATCCGCCATCGGTGACTTGCAATGAACCTTTTTTAATGGAAGATGCGATTGCGTTCAAAAAATAAAACCACAAAATGATTAAAAAAAATAATGTGATTACGAAGTAAAAAAACATTTACAGATGTACATATAATATTTATGCAATCGGATACTTGCTTTCCTTTGGCAATTGTGGTTGCCAGTGCAAAAAAACGTTACGTCGTTTATAATATTAATAATTTAAAGCCGTTTTAAAATACAAGTTGTAATAATTGACCAAGATACAATAGTACTTTGTTATCTGTACGAACCATTATGAGAAAAAAATTCTCAGTAATTCTCAGTGCTTGAACTGGAATTAAACGGAGCGTCGTTCCAGTATGCCCTCGAGATACTTAGGCTGAAGTTCCCCAACTGCAAAAAAATTCAAATATACGTATTATTATCTTAAAAACTTTTTTTAAAAAAATGATAAAAACACTTTGTTTGTATCACTGCTTTTAAAATGTCCACAGGTTTCGGAACCAATGGGCTCGTTCACATACTTTTTAGTGGGAAAAAAAGTTTTTAAATGTCCCAATTCCACGCTGTTTGACATTAACATTGAAGCGGCACATTGTTAGTGAACGAATGAAGGTGTTTTTATTAATTGTTTTTAGGGTGTTATGCCGTGTTGCGCTAACTCTTTCTTTAGCCAACGTTTCAGACACTGCATAACACCCCAAAAACCTTTAACAAAAATACTTTTGGCAGTTAAAATCTTAAATGAATAAATCTTGAATGAATGTGCCCGTAAAGTACGGCCCGCTCAAGTTTTAAAACTTTTCAAAACTGGTAAAAAAAACAACGGAACAAACAATATATTGTAGGTATTGTCTTGTTTTTTGACAGTAGTGTATTATTAAAGCGCCGTGAATTTGTGAATTTGTCAGTGCCTTGTGTCAGTTCTCGCCGTTCTCACTATTAAAACAACTCTAGAAACAAGAGTCATTTTAGTTTCAAATCGCTAGAATTTTTATCTATGCTGATTTGAAAGGATTCTGATATCGCTAATTAAATCGATTCCGTCTGGTTCGTTTTTAAGTTCTAGCACTGTCAATAATACGAAAAGGGTTATTTAAAATAAACAAATTACAAATAATTAATTAATAGGAAGTTAAATCGCGATCCAATCACCAAATTACAGTGTCGAAAAAAATCATGTTCCAGCGCCGAAAATTCAGCGTTCAATAATTCCATTTCATGTTGTTGGGCTCGACTAAGCCCTACAATCTTCCGAAACCGGTTTCCAGTAATGCTCGTCCGTTTAAAATGTGATTATTTCGCCTGCGAGTAAAATAAACTTTAATTAAAAATCTAAATTGAGGCCCTGAGCATGAAATGAAACTTGTAGCGAGAAACCAAACTGCTAATGAACGTTTTTTTAGTCGGGTCTTAGGAAGGTTTTTTCTCTGCAGCTGGTGATTAAGATAGCTCGGGAAGGCGGGTAAAAAGTTTTATTCCATTCCAAGTGCTTTTTTTTAAAGCAGCTTATTTTAAGCTCCCTATTTAGTAGCTTCAGTAGTTCACACACACTTACTTGAAAGACGAACCGGTAAGAATGAATACATTTTTGGAAAAAAAGCAGAATAATATCTGAAATCTGGGGTCAATAATTTGTATTATCCTTTTCTACTCGCAATTTCTCCATTTTTTATGTGGGTACCGCTCAAGAACTACTACTACTCCCAACCGTCTGAAGCCTTTTAGAATATGGAATCCCTAATTGGGATATATAGTGAGGCTGAAGGTATTTGGAAGGGGGAGGAGATGGGAAAGAGAAAGGAGAGGAAGTACCTGGCTACTCAGATTTGATCACCAAATACGGCGGAAGCCATTTCAAGCATCGTTTTAATTGTGAATGGTGGTCTTACCGGGGCGATACTCGGAGGATCTCCATGACTCACTCTTCAGTTCAACTAACTGGCTCGACTTGCCGATCTTGACAATCTGATTTGCCGGCATCTGTGTTTCCTTCCTCCTACAACACTTCACTCTTTTTTCTCTTTAAAAAAGGCCCTTTGCATAGCATCCCCGAAGATGTCAAAGATGACATGGCTCATGCCAATAAATACATAGAAGGCTGTTGTTTGTTTATTTTTTGTTAGTTATAGATTTTTTACATTAACTCCAAACCATTGGAATTATTTTCTTCAGGACCTCCTGCTAATAACTTTTCCATGTCATCTTTAGGGATGCTACGTGGAGAGTCTTTTTGAGGAGAGGACACAGTGCACGTAGGTTTTGAAGCAACCCAAGTTCAATTCTGGAGAAAATACGGCCGTCGGAGCATCTTCCATTGTAGTACCATTTCTACATGACGCATGTGCTCTAAAGATTGCGGTTCATTTGTTAAGATAGTCACATCTGGTCAGTTCGAGTTACACCAAAGATATCATTGGAAGACATGTTGGGAAAATTGCAACAGTTGGGGGAGACTAGATTGTCATTTCGATCAACGATTTTAATTTTTCCAAAAATACATATTGTTTGTAAAAAAAACTGATATTTCCAACTTTTAAAATAAAAAATAAATCATTAAAAGTATAAAAGAATTTTTAATTAAATAAAAAAAGTCGTATTAAAAATCATTTTGCGTTTGGAAGAATACGAATATTGTGAAAAATCAACCTGGCTCATTGTTAAAAATGATTGATGTTTTACAAAATTTACGAGTGGGTATAAACCGTAATTATATATTTCAATTCTATTAGGCCTGAAGGCATTTTCAAAAATGTTAAATTAAACAAATCAAACCCAAGATTCTATACATTGAATACGTTTGTAGGAGGTCAAACCACTGTCATAAAATAATGTAATTACTAACCGAAATCCGCAAACCGGTTATGTTTTTTTCAATAAAAATTATTTAAATATGTAATTCAAAGCGTTAAACACCAAAGCCAAAAAACCATAACTGAAATTATTTTTTTTTTATAATTTGTAATTTCATTCTAGGCTAGATAATCAATTAGACTTTTTATTCATACTATGCAGTCGATTAAAGCCAAGTAGAAAACCGCATTTAACAATTCATAATCAGAGCTCGACTTTTGCGAACTTCTGAGTCTTGTAAATTTAAGAGTACCTACTCGACGCACTAGGGATTAGGACCAGTGGCGGATCCAGGGGGGGGGTCACGGTGGTCATGACCCCCCCCCCTGGGCCCCAGCCCAGGGGGGGTCATGACTACCTAGGTCCTGGGCCCATCCAGGACCTAGGTGGACCACTAATTAAAATTGTTAAACATAATGTTTTTATATATTTTTTGTCACAATATAAATTTTATTTAAGTACTTTCAATATTTAATTAATTTAATATAATACTTTGTTTGAAGGCAAACGCATTATTCGGGAACGAACGCATCGAAAATTCGAATGTTACTGCGTCACCGCGCACCGCCACCGGCGCGCGCTTCGGCCGCCACCTTTCACATTATTATGACACATTTCGTGTAACCACGTGTGACGCTTGCGCGCGCTTTGTTTCGACTAACGTCTAGCGTCTAGCAAAACCTAACCTTAATCGGAACGACTAAAGTTTATTAATAAAGTGTTTACTTTTATTTGTTTACTAAGTTAAAAAAAATAAGTTCCAATATAAGTAATAGTGTTCTTAAAAATTGTTGCTGCAAATTCAATTCATTACAAGAAATGGTAAGTAATCTAATCAGTTTCTTCATTATGCCAGTGTATGTGTGTTTAAACTCAAATGTTATTTGTTAATGTTCTAAGGCTGGGGTTAGACTCGTAAGTTTTTTTCCTGTAAATCGCTCTTGAAGGCGAGTTTGGCCAAATTCCCAATGTAAACGACACCAAAAGTCACTTAACGTAATTTTAGTAAGTTACAGAACTTATTCTTTCGGAAGTTTTTTGACAGGTCTGGACAGGTCTAACGCGCCCGCGCGAATTACCAGCCTTCCTATACTTCCTAAAGCAATTCTTAAGGCGAGACACAACCTCGTTTATCGAGGTTTTGCCCAAGGCTAACATTTTAATTTATTTCGGCGAAATTATAATTGAATTTTAAAAAAATAAAATTATGCCGCACGAGGGATGCAAGTTATTTATATTTTAGATTAATAAAACAATACCTTACAATTTATATATTTTACGTTCAACGATTTTAAAACTTTATAACCCGTGTATAACTATAAAGTTAGCGGACTTAGCGGTAAGTACCAGATTTTATTTTTCTAGATGATGAATTAATAACTTCGGAAGTAGACACATTTTTAATATTTGTAACAAATTCTTCAGAATCAATTAAAATGAAGGCTAAAAGTGTGGATAGATTTTTTTACTAAGATTACGAAAACGTTAGTAATTTTTTTTATACACGAGCCTACGCCGCCCGGGCTTGCGGAGCAAAAGACAATCTTAATGATATACCTAGTGTTACCATATCCAACAATACCCACTTTTTACTTGTATATATTATTATCAAAATTAAATTATAACTTCTTGTAACTGTAACTGACCGGACCTAAGTCCTCCATCACAACACAAGCAAGCATTTTCGGCTTTCTGTGGTGGTGGTAGGAGTTATTGTTGGGTTATTCGTAACCCGGGAATGTTTGTCTTTCTTTAAAAAAAAAAAAAAAAAACTTGACCACGACTACGTGACCCCCCCCTGGCGACAAAGCTGGATCCGCCCTTGATTAGGACCTATTTCAACGTCACCATTCACAAACAAATTAGGTGGTAAACTCGCCAATTCAATTAAATTAGATAGAGCCTTGGAACTCATAATTGTACAGTGCCCTTGAGGTAATTTTTCACAAATACGGTGCTGTAGAAATTATCCAATTATTTTTACTAGGTACTAACCATTTCTTATTTGCAGTACCTTTTCGTGTTCTACATCTGTAAAATTTGTTATATATTGGTGTACAACTGTTTTATGGACACTACGAAAAATCTAATTTAGATTAATTGAAAACTTTGGGCACACGTTCTAAATTCAATATAATTTTCTGTGGTTATCGAATATGCCCATAGAATATCGCTTTCGGCCGCGCCATTGAAATACGAGGACGGCGATACGGTATAGAATTCTGAATTTTCGAAGCGGAAATTTTCAAAGAGCATACAGAGCCACAGATAGATACCACGAGGATAAGAGCCACGACGACAGAGCCACGGAGCCACAGGAGAGAGATCAACCACAGAAGTCGTTTTTGTCTGGCTTGAGTAATCAGCCAGGCCCCGCTACTTTTGCCGACCGGAGAGATCCCACCGGCCCACCGAGCAGGCGCTCGCGCCCACCCAACTGCCTTTATCAAGGCAACACTTTCTCGCTATACTTAAACAACGAAGACTCACGCTGGCCCCCGCAAACCGCCCACAAGCTCCAGAGACGTGCTCCCTCTTCAAGAGGAGGCACAGACTACCGCCTGTCAAGATGTTCCCGACGAGGATGCTCCCCGCTGACCACGAGGACTCCCCGGTCGTGGTACCGCCCGGCGCCCATCAGATAGCGCTTCGAAGGAAGACAGGGACCATGCGCCTTACGGTCCCCGCACCACAGCCCCGCTCCGAGGACCCAAGGACCCGGAGACCATCCACCACCACGACTGCCACCACGCCCGACGTAACCGAGATGACGGAGCCCATAGCAGGCCCCTCCTGGGCAACAGGACCCAGTCCTGCCCCCAGGCGCCCCCCGATAGGCCCAGCGTCGGCCTACGTGGCGCCCCCGAGGCCCCAGCAGCCGATGGAGACGGCTGCCCCCCAGGATGGAGGCTGGACGAGGCCGTCCAACCCCGCAAAGAGGCCCATGTCCCCACGGGGACCACAACCGCTCCAGTGTGGCAACCGATTTGAAGAGTTGCCCGAGGTAAGCGAAGGCGCCGGCGCGCCGCGTAATAAGCGTGCCAACACTAATAATTCTTTCTCCCCCGCAGGTACCGGAAGGAGAGACCGTGTTCCCCCGGTTGTGATGACCCTGGGGAACATGACACACGCGCAGATCACAGCTGCGGTGCAAGGACATCTGGGGGCGGGTAAGCTCTTCACTTTTAGATATAACAGGGGCGGCACGGCCAACATCTTCGTGCGCACGATGGAGGACCATCGCGCCCTCACCAATGGACTGCGAGCGGAGGCGCGCGGCTTCCACACATTCACGGCCGAAGCCGAAAAAATGAAGAAGGCCGTGATCAAGGGCCTGCCTCTAGTAGATGTACAAGACATCGCGGCGGATCTGGAATCGCAAGGATTCCCAGCTGTGAAGGTGGTCAAGATGACTGCCTCAAATGAGTATCCCATATACTTAGCGCACTTCAATAAGGAAGTCAACATGGGACAGCTGCGCGCGGCCGTCAAATACCTGTGCCACTGCCGCATTCGACTCCAGAAGCACAGGAGTAATCACCTTCAGCACGGCACCCAGTGCTACAGATGTCAAGACTTCGGACATGGGTCCCGAAACTGTTCGCACACAGCAAGGTGTGTAAAATGCTTACTGGAGCATGCTTCGGCAGAATGCCCCAAGAAGACGAGAGACGAGCCCGCCGCATGCTGTAACTGCTCAGGCCCGCATCCCGCCAACTACAGAGGCTGCCCCAAGCGGGTAGCGTACGTCGCCTCAATACAGCAGCGACCTGCCAGAAGGCCCCAACCCCCTCCGGCAGAACAGAACCCGAGCAGGCCACCTCCTCAGCCGAGGACGGATGGACGCACATGGGCCAACGTAGCCGGAGGCACCGCCCCCGCCCAAGAGCAGCGCGAGACCGCGCCGCCCCCACAGCCCCCCCGCCCCCAGCCCCGCCCACAGCAGGAGCCCGTGCGCGCGCCCACCACTACAGAGGACGACCTGGACATCATGGCCCTGCTCCAAGGCCTCCTGAGGATGCGATCGCAGCTCGCCCGCTGCACATCAAGAGCAGAGAAGCTCGTCGTCCTGATGGAGCTCCTCACGACCACCCTCGATGTCTAATCCCGAGAAGGTGAGAGTCCTCGTATGGAACGCATTTAGCGTGCGCAACAAGACAGACGAACTGCTCGCTTTGGCAAATGAATTAAACACCGACATAATTCTCTTATCAGAATCCCACTTGAATCCAAGCGTACCGCTGAGAGTGCAAGGCTTCGAGATTTACCGAGACGACCGACAGGGAAGATCAGGCGGAGGAACCGCAATATTCGTTCGACAATCAATGACGTCCACAAGAATTCCCACTCCGAAGTTGAAGCACGCTGAAGCCACGATTATCGAAGTCACCATAGAGGGTAGAGCGCATACCATCATCTCCGTATACTGCACCCAAAGTAACCTAGTGAGAGAAGATCTCAATAAATTGCTCAATCTGGGACCAATCGTTGTGATAGGAGGCGATTTGAACGCCAAACACAACTACTGGAATAACTACAGAGGTAATGCGAACGGAAATACGCTCTTTACACACATGCAGACAAATACCTATTCGATAATGGCGCCCGACAGACCTACGTACTACACGCAACGCTCTAGATATCCGAGTACTTTGGATATAGTACTCGAGAAAAATGTTAAGACAATATCTCCACTGCGCACATTAGACGAGCTGTCTTCGGACCATCTGCCCGTGTGCTTTACTATAGGCGGCACAACTTCAAGGACCCCCAGAAAACAGCGCAATTATAAGGATGCGGACTGGGAAGGATTTAAAAAGGAAGTCAACGAACGAATTCATCTCACTTCGGGAACTCTGCGCTCGCCACAAGAAATCGACGCAGCTACAAGCACTCTCACAGAGATTCTTCAAACAGCACAAGATACACACATTCCTCTCAAAGAAGTACATTCATACACGATCAAGCTTCCCGAGCACGTTTTATCGCTCATCAAGGACAAAAATCGCCTGCGACGCATGTACCACCGCACGCGTGACGAATACTTCAAGACAGCGTACAACTGCCTGCAGAGGGAAATCAAGACTGAAATCGCAGAACTCAAGCGCGAACTTTGGGACAAAAAAGTCGCGTCGCTCACGCCGAAGGATAATTCATTATGGAAAATGGCTAGCGCGCTGAGACATAAAGATTTCACAATCCCCCCGCTACAGAAATTGAACGGCCCTGGGACGGCTTTGTCGCTACAAGAAAAAGCTGACACACTCGCCGACGGCTTCGAGAGAGCCTACGCCGCTACAGACGGCCTTTCCGACCCGGCTACGGACCGGATCGTAGCTGACTCTCTACGAGATTTGAACGAAGCAGAGCAGACAAACGCTGAAGATATTCATTTCACAACGCCGAGCGAGATTGCGGTCACAATCAAGCGACTCAGAACGAACAAGGCGCCTGGAAGCGATCAAATTCACAACATTTTACTCAAACATCTCCCTCAAAAAGCCATCATATACACTACAAAATTGTTCAATGCCTGCCTCATGACTGGGCATTTTCCCCAGATTTGGAAATCAGCGACCGTGCTGCCATTCGCAAAGCCGAATAAAGATAGAACGCAGCCGACAAGCTACCGGCCGATTAGCCTACTATCTACGTTGAGCAAGGTATTTGAACAAATTATACTAAACAGGCTTGTCCCACACCACGACGAACACAAGACTTTGCCAGACGAGCAGTTCGGCTTCAGAAAGAGGCACTCCACGACCCATCAACTCACCAGAGTAGCGGAATTCATCGCAAGAAAATTTAACGAACATCGCTTCACCGCTGCTGCGCTCATCGACCTAGAGAAGGCATTCGACACCGTATGGATAGACGGGCTCGTGCATAAGTTGCACCGCACCAACACGCCCATATACCTAACGAGACTGATACAGGAATACCTAAAGAATAGATCGTTCAGAGTGTTCATAAGGAACGTGTTATCTTCAATGCGTGAGATTCCAAAAGGCGTGCCGCAAGGAAGTTTACTGGGACCATTTCTCTTCATTCTGTTCACCTACGACATCCCCCGAGACGAGAGATGCAATCTGTCTATCTACGCAGATGACGTCAAACTATACGTTTCCTCGCTGAAAGCGAACATGGCCGCGATTTACCTACAGAGGGCGCTCGACGCGCTCGTAGAGTACTACAAGAAATGGCGCCTGAAACTGAACGAGGCGAAAACCGAAGCCATCATGTTCACGAGAAAACGTATAAATAGAACACCTGACTTCAACATCGAAATGGGAGGACACAGCATTGAATGGAAAGATGAAGTTACATATCTCGGCCTGACCATGGACTCCCGCCTCAACTGGAAATCTCAACAAGCAAAGATGCACGCGCGCACGCGAAAAGCGATCGGCATGATGAAGCCAATTTTCAATAGACGGAGTCCGCTACTTCCCAAAACCAAACTCCTCGTCTACTACTCGCTCATTCGTCCGGTACTCTCGTATGCGATTCCCGTATGGAGCAGCATCTCACACACAGACCACAAGAAACTACAGACACTTCAAAATCTCTGCATTAAAATCACATACAACACGAGACTCAGAACAAACTTGAAGAGATTACACGAACGAGAACAAATTCCAACACTATACGAATTCACACACAGACTGACTGCACGCTTTTACAAATCACTCACACTTAGTAAAAATCCACTAATACGAGACATAGGACAATACAATGCTCCGAGCGACCTGACATTCAAATACACACACAGACTACCTAAACACATCCTCATGGACCATGACCACATATGGCACATACCAGAATCAGACGCGGACGAATAGCGAGCAGTAGGTATTTCCTAAACTCCCGACTTTCCTCCTAAATATATAATGTTTATATATCTATTTATATATTTATATAATATTTTATAATTTGTATGTATATGTATGTTTATTTTCTATCCTCCCATAAGTATATATTAACATAAAATCAGACACACACACACACATCTCAAAAATGCAGGACATCATATACCGATGTTACTGAAGGCCGTATACGTTTCAAGTTGACGTTCGGCCGCTCCTTCCGGGTAAGGTTTTCTGCGATTTTCCTTACTCCCAACGGCAAATGCGGAAGGAACCCAACAATAGGGCGCAGCCGAAATTTCCTCCCCCCATTCCCAACACAACACAAACAGACACGTATGTAGTATATGGCCGCTGTCGGTCGCTGGTGGTGCTGATGCTGGATGAAAACATGCAATTTTAGTAGGGTTTTTAGGTAACAAATTTTTTCCCTACCGAGAAAATACAAGGCCTCTAAGTCTATAAAAGCCAGGTAATATTTGAATAAACCCATATGAGGTAAAAATTGTGAGGCGCATATGACGCCGTTCTATTTGTATAAAGAACATTAACTTTAAATTCAGTAAATTTAAATGATTCACCACTTCATGGAATATAAGAATCTAGAAAATAAATAAAATAAAAATAAAGAGCATACAGGACAGAGCCGAGAGCCAGATAGGATAGATAGACAGATAGGATTGACAGGAGAGAGATCAACCACAGAAGTCGTTTTTGTCTGGCTTGAGTAATCAGCCAGGCCCCGCTACTTTTGCCGACCGGAGAGATCCCACCGGCCCACCGAGCAGGCGCTCGCGCCCACCCAACTGCCTTTATCAAGGCAACACTTTCTCGCTATACTTAAACAACGAAGACTCACGCTGGCCCCCGCAAACCGCCCACAAGCTCCAGAGACGTGCTCCCTCTTCAAGAGGAGGCACAGACTACCGCCTGTCAAGATGTTCCCGACGAGGATGCTCCCCGCTGACCACGAGGACTCCCCGGTCGTGGTACCGCCCGGCGCCCATCAGATAGCGCTTCGAAGGAAGACAGGGACCATGCGCCTTACGGTCCCCGCACCACAGCCCCGCTCCGAGGACCCAAGGACCCGGAGACCATCCACCACCACGACTGCCACCACGCCCGACGTAACCGAGATGACGGAGCCCATAGCAGGCCCCTCCTGGGCAACAGGACCCAGTCCTGCCCCCAGGCGCCCCCCGATAGGCCCAGCGTCGGCCTACGTGGCGCCCCCGAGGCCCCAGCAGCCGATGGAGACGGCTGCCCCCCAGGATGGAGGCTGGACGAGGCCGTCCAACCCCGCAAAGAGGCCCATGTCCCCACGGGGACCACAACCGCTCCAGTGTGGCAACCGATTTGAAGAGTTGCCCGAGGTAAGCGAAGGCGCCGGCGCGCCGCGTATTAAGCGTGCCAATAATAATCATTCTTTCTCCCCCGCAGGTACCGGCAGGAGAGACCGTGTTCCCCCGGTTGTGATGACCCTGGGGAACATGACACACGCGCAGATCACAGCTGCGGTGCAAGGACATCTGGGGGCGGGTAAGCTCTTTACTTTTAGATACAACAGGGGCGGCACGGCCAACATCTTCGTGCGCACGATGGAGGACCATCGCGCCCTCACCAATGGACTGCGAGCGGAGGCGCGCGGCTTCCACACTTTCACGGCCGAAGCCGAAAAAATGAAGAAGGCCGTGATCAAGGGCCTGCCTCTAGTGGAAGTACAAGACATCGCGGCGGATCTGGAATCGCAAGGATTCCCAGCTGTGAAGGTGGTCAAGATGACTGCCTCAAATGAGTATCCCATATACTTAGCGCACTTCAATAAGGAAGTCAACATGGGACAGCTGCGCGCGGCCGTCAAATACCTGTGCCACTGCCGCATTCGACTCCAGAAGCACATTCCACAGTGAGATTGCTAAGAGCAGGTGTCCCTCAAGGCTCTATTCTCTCGCCAGCTCTTTTCAATATATACCTAAGCGATATCCCCCGCCCTAGCATTCATAACTTTCGCACCAAAAAAACCAAAATAGGCAAATTTGCAGACGACACTGAAGTCATGTCGACTTCAGTAAGCGAAATGACCGCTACACGACGCGTCCAAGACCACGCGTCGAAACTAGAATCATTTTTTAAACAATGGCGAATTAGCATCAATCCCTCAAAAAGCGCCGCTTGTGTTTTCTCCCGTAGACGCCCTAAACGACCCCCTAACATCCACTTGTTCGGCGAAAACGTACCTTGGAAAAAAAACATTAAATACCTCGGAGTAACTCTAGACAGCAGACTAACTTGGAAAAAGCATTTAACAGAAACTCTAAATTCAGCAAATAAAACTCTTGCAGCCCTTTATCCCATGATATCTAAAAATAACAAAAAATTATCTCCAAGGAACAAACTACTAATATATAAATCCACTATAAGACCTAAACTCACTTACGCTAGCCCTATCTGGGCACACGCTTCAGAGCCCCAGCTAAAAAGACTACAAACATTTCAAAACAAAGCCATACGCATTGCCCTGGGAGCTCCTAGATGGATGAGGGTTGCTCAACTACATCGGGACTCTGAAGTTCCCCTCCTTAAAGACCATATCTTAAGTCTCGCGGAAACATTTTATGCGGGCCTCCCCACCCATGAAAACGCGTCCATCAACTGTCTCGCACAGTACGATGTAAATGAAATAACTACCTTTAAAAAACCCAAACAAATCCTCCGTAAACCTTAAATCCCCCATATTGCAGCCATGTTTCCTTGCAAAAATATTTTAAAAACACAACCAAAATTAAATTAAAATTTATCCTACAACCAATTTTAAAATCATGATGAAAGAGAAAGGGGCCTTTTTGGCCCGGAGCTCTATATGCCAATATTTCAAAAGTCAAAAGTCCAGAAGCACAGGAGTAATCACCTTCAGCACGGCACCCAGTGCTACAGATGTCAAGACTTCGGACATGGGTCCCGAAACTGTTCGCACACAGCAAGGTGTGTAAAATGCTTACTGGAGCATGCTTCGGCAGAATGCCCCAAGAAGACGAGAGACGAGCCCGCCGCATGCTGTAACTGCTCAGGCCCGCATCCCGCCAACTACAGAGGCTGCCCCAAGCGGGTAGCGTACGTCGCCTCAATCCAGCAGCGACCTGCCAGAAGGCCCCAACCCCCTCCGGCAGAACAGAACCCGAGCAGGCCACCTCCTCAGCCGAGGACGGATGGACGCACATGGGCCAACGTAGCCGGAGGCACCGCCCCCGCCCAAGAGCAGCGCGAGACCGCGCCGCCCCCACAGCCCCCCCGCCCCCAGCCCCGCTCACAGCAGGAGCCCGTGCGCGCGCCCACCACTACAGAGGACGACCTGGACATCATGGCCCTGCTCCAAGGCCTCCTGAGGATGCGATCGCAGCTCGCCCGCTGCACATCAAGAGCAGAGAAGCTCGTCGTCCTGATGGAGCTCCTCACGACCACCCTCGATGTCTAATCCCGAGAAGGTGAGAGTCCTCGTATGGAACGCATTTAGCGTGCGCAACAAGACAGACGAACTGCTCGCTTTGGCAAATGAATTAAACACAGACATAATTCTCTTATCAGAATCCCACTTGAATCCAAGCGTACCGCTGAGAGTGCAAGGCTTCGAGATTTACCGAGACGACCGACAGGGAAGATCAGGCGGAGGAACCGCAATATTCGTTCGACAATCAATGACGTCCACAAGAATTCCCACTCCGAAGTTGAAGCACGCTGAAGCCACGATTATCGAAGTCACCATAGAGGGTAGAGCGCATACCATCATCTCCGTATACTGCACCCAAAGTAACCTAGTGAGAGAAGATCTCAATAAATTGCTCAATCTGGGACCAATCGTTGTGATAGGAGGCGATTTGAACGCCAAACACAACTACTGGAATAACTACAGAGGAAATGCGAACGGAAATACGCTCTTTACACACATGCAGACAAATACCTATTCGATAATGGCGCCCGACAGACCTACGTACTACTCGCAACGCTCTAGATATCCGAGTACTTTGGATATAGTACTCGAGAAAAATGTTAAGACAATATCTCCACTGCGCACATTAGACGAGCTGTCTTCGGACCATCTGCCCGTGTGCTTTACTATAGGCGGCACAACTTCAAGGACCCCCAGAAAACAGCGCAATTATAAGGATGCGGACTGGGAAGGATTTAAAAAGGAAGTCAACGAACGAATTCATCTCACTTCGGGAACTCTGCGCTCGCCACAAGAAATCGACGCAGCTACAAGCACTCTCACAGAGATTCTTCAAACAGCACAAGATACACACATTCCTCTCAAAGAAGTACATTCATACACGATCAAGCTTCCCGAGCACGTTTTATCGCTCATCAAGGACAAAAATCGCCTGCGACGCATGTACCACCGCACGCGTGACGAATACTTCAAGACAGCGTACAACTGCCTGCAGAGGGAAATCAAGACTGAAATCGCAGAACTCAAGCGCGAACTTTGGGACAAAAAAGTCGCGTCGCTCACGCCGAAGGATAATTCATTATGGAAAATGGCAAGCGCGCTGAGACATAAAGATTTCACAATCCCCCCGCTACAGAAATTGAACGGCCCTGGGACGGCTTTGTCGCTACAAGAAAAAGCTGACACACTCGCCGACGGCTTCGAGAGAGCCTACGCCGCTACAGACGGCCTTTCCGACCCGGCTACGGACCGGATCGTAGCTGACTCTCTACGAGATTTGAACGAAGCAGAGCAGACAAACGCTGAAGATATTCATTTCACAACGCCGAGCGAGATTGCGGTCACAATCAAGCGACTCAGAACGAACAAGGCGCCGGGAAGCGATCAAATACACAACATTTTACTCAAACATCTCCCTCAAAAAGCCATCATATACACTACAAAATTGTTCAATGCCTGCCTCATGACTGGGCATTTTCCCCAGATTTGGAAATCAGCGACCGTGCTGCCATTCGCAAAGCCGAATAAAGATAGAACGCAGCCGACAAGCTACCGGCCGATTAGCCTACTATCTACGTTGAGCAAGGTATTTGAACAAATTATACTAAACAGGCTTGTCCCACACCACGACGAACACAAGACTTTGCCAGACGAGCAGTTCGGCTTCAGAAAGAGGCACTCCACGACCCATCAACTCACCAGAGTAGCGGAATTCATCGCAAGAAAATTTAACGAACATCGCTTCACCGCTGCTGCGCTCATCGACCTAGAGAAGGCATTCGACACCGTATGGATAGACGGGCTCGTGCATAAGTTGCACCGCACCAACACGCCCATATACCTAACGAGACTGATACAGGAATACCTAAAGAATAGATCGTTCAGAGTGTTCATAAGGAACGTGTTATCTTCAATGCGTGAGATTCCAAAAGGCGTGCCGCAAGGAAGTTTACTGGGACCATTTCTCTTCATTCTGTTCACCTACGACATCCCCCGAGACGAGAGATGCAATCTGTCTATCTACGCAGATGACGTCAAACTATACGTTTCCTCGCTGAAAGCGAACATGGCCGCGATTTACCTACAGAGGGCGCTCGACGCGCTCGTAGAGTACTACAAGAAATGGCGCCTGAAACTGAACGAGGCGAAAACCGAAGCCATCATGTTCACGAGAAAACGTATAAATAGAACACCTGACTTCAACATCGAAATGGGAGGACACAGCATTGAATGGAAAGATGAAGTTACATATCTCGGCCTGACCATGGACTCCCGCCTCAACTGGAAATCTCACCAAGCAAAGATGCACGCGTGCACGCGAAAAGCGATCGGCATGATGAAGCCAATTTTCAATAGACGGAGTCCGCTACTTCCCAAAACCAAACTCCTCGTCTACTACTCGCTCATTCGTCCGGTACTCTCGTATGCGATTCCCGTATGGAGCAGCATCTCACACACAGACCACAAGAAACTACAGACACTTCAAAATCTCTGCATTAAAATCACATACAACACGAGACTCAGAACAAACTTGAAGAGATTACACGAACGAGAACAAATTCCAACTCTATTCGAATTCACACACAGACTCACTACACGCTTTTACAAATCACTCACACTTAGTAAAAATCCACTCATACGAGACATAGGACAATACAACGCTCCGAGCGACCTGACATTCAAATACACACACAGACTACCTAAACACATCCTCATGGACCATGATCACATATGGCACATACCAGAATCAGACGCGGACGAATAGCGAGCAGTAGGTATTTCCTAAACTCCCGACTTTCCTCCTAAATATATAATGTTTATATATCTATTTATATATTTGTATAATATTTTTATAATTTGTATGTATATGTATGTTTATTTTCTATCCTCCCATAAGTATATATTAACATAAAAACAGACACACACACACACATCTCAAAAAATGCAGGACATCATATACCGATGTTACTGAAGGCCGTATACGTTTCAAGTTGACGTTCGGCCGCTCCTTCCGGGTAAGGTTTTCTGCGATTTTCCTTACTCCCAACGGCAAATGCGGAAGGAACCCAACAATAGGGCGCAGCCGAAATTTCCTCCCCCCCATTCCCAACACAACACAAACAGACACGTATGTAGTATATGGCCGCTGTCGGTCGCTGGTGGTGCTGATGCTGGATGAAAACATGCAATTTTAGTAGGGTTTTTAGGTAACAAATTTTTTTTTCCCTACCGAGAAAATACAAGGCCTCTAAGTCTATAAAAGCCAGGTAATATTTGAATAAACCCATATGAGGTAAAAATTGTGAGGCGCATATGACGCCGTTCTATTTGTATAAAGAACATTAACTTTAAATTCAGTAAATTTAAATGATTCACCACTTCATGGAATATAAGAATCTAGAAAAAAAAAAAAAAAAAAAATAAAGAGCATACAGGGAGCCACGAGGATGAGCCACATAGAGGATAGAGGATAGAGAGCCGAGACGACAGAGCCAGATAGATAGGAGAAAAAGTCGTTTTTTGTGGTTTGCGACATAACCACAGAAGTCGTTTTTGTCTGGCTTGAGTAATCAGCCAGGCCCCGCTACTTTTGCCGGCCGGAGAGATCCCACCGGCCCACCGAGCAGGCGCTCGCGCCCACCCAACTGCCTTTATCAAGGCAACACTTTCTCGCTATACTTAAACAACGAAGACTCACGCTGGCCCCCGCAAACCGCCCACAAGCTCCAGAGACGTGCTCCCTCTTCAAGAGGAGGCACAGACTACCGCCTGTCAAGATGTTCCCGACGAGGATGCTCCCCGCTGACCACGAGGACTCCCCGGTCGTGGTACCGCCCGGCGCCCATCAGATAGCGCTTCGAAGGAAGACAGGGACCATGCGCCTTACGGTCCCCGCACCACAGCCCCGCTCCGAGGACCCAAGGACCCGGAGACCATCCACCACCACGACTGCCACCACGCCCGACGTAACCGAGATGACGGAGCCCATAGCAGGCCCCTCCTGGGCAACAGGACCCAGTCCTGCCCCCAGGCGCCCCCCGATAGGCCCAGCGTCGGCCTACGTGGCGCCCCCGAGGCCCCAGCAGCCGATGGAGACGGCTGCCCCCCAGGATGGAGGCTGGACGAGGCCGTCCAACCCCGCAAAGAGGCCCATGTCCCCACGGGGACCACAACCGCTCCAGTGTGGCAACCGATTTGAAGAGTTGCCCGAGGTAAGCGAAGGCGCCGGCGCGCCGCGTAATAAGCGTGCCAACACTAATAATTCTTTCTCCCCCGCAGGTACCGGAAGGAGAGACCGTGTTCCCCCGGTTGTGATGACCCTGGGGAACATGACACACGCGCAGATCACAGCTGCGGTGCAAGGACATCTGGGGGCGGGTAAGCTCTTCACTTTTAGATATAACAGGGGCGGCACGGCCAACATCTTCGTGCGCACGATGGAGGACCATCGCGCCCTCACCAATGGACTGCGAGCGGAGGCGCGAGGCTTCCACACATTCACGGCCGAAGCCGAAAAAATGAAGAAGGCCGTGATCAAGGGCCTGCCTCTAGTTGAAGTACAAGACATCGCGGCGGATCTGGAATCGCAAGGATTCCCAGCTGTGAAGGTGGTCAAGATGACTGCCTCAAATGAGTATCCCATATACCTAGCGCACTTCAATAAGGAAGTCAACATGGGACAGCTGCGCGCGGCCGTCAAATACCTGTGCCACTGCCGCATTCGACTCCAGAAGCACAGGAGTAATCACCTTCAGCACGGCACCCAGTGCTACAGATGTCAAGACTTCGGACATGGGTCCCGAAACTGTTCGCACACAGCAAGGTGTGTAAAATGCTTACTGGAGCATGCTTCGGCAGAATGCCCCAAGAAGACGAGAGACGAGCCCGCCGCATGCTGTAACTGCTCAGGCCCGCATCCCGCCAACTACAGAGGCTGCCCCAAGCGGGTAGCGTACGTCGCCTCAATCCAGCAGCGACCTGCCAGAAGGCCCCAACCCCCTCCGGCAGAACAGAACCCGAGCAGGCCACCTCCTCAGCCGAGGACGGATGGACGCACATGGGCCAACGTAGCCGGAGGCACCGCCCCCGCCCAAGAGCAGCGCGAGACCGCGCCGCCCCCACAGCCCCCCCGCCCCCAGCCCCGCTCACAGCAGGAGCCCGTGCGCGCGCCCACCACTACAGAGGACGACCTGGACATCATGGCCCTGCTCCAAGGCCTCCTGAGGATGCGATCGCAGCTCGCCCGCTGCACATCAAGAGCAGAGAAGCTCGTCGTCCTGATGGAGCTCCTCACGACCACCCTCGATGTCTAATCCCGAGAAGGTGAGAGTCCTCGTATGGAACGCATTTAGCGTGCGCAACAAGACAGACGAACTGCTCGCTTTGGCAAATGAATTAAACACAGACATAATTCTCTTATCAGAATCCCACTTGAATCCAAGCGTACCGCTGAGAGTGCAAGGCTTCGAGATTTACCGAGACGACCGACAGGGAAGATCAGGCGGAGGAACCGCAATATTCGTTCGACAATCAATGACGTCCACAAGAATTCCCACTCCGAAGTTGAAGCACGCTGAAGCCACGATTATCGAAGTCACCATAGAGGGTAGAGCGCATACCATCATCTCCGTATACTGCACCCAAAGTAACCTAGTGAGAGAAGATCTCAATAAATTGCTCAATCTGGGACCAATCGTTGTGATAGGAGGCGATTTGAACGCCAAACACAACTACTGGAATAACTACAGAGGTAATGCGAACGGAAATACGCTCTTTACACACATGCAGACAAATACCTATTCGATAATGGCGCCCGACAGACCTACGTACTACTCGCAACGCTCTAGATATCCGAGTACTTTGGATATAGTACTCGAGAAAAATGTTAAGACAATATCTCCACTGCGCACATTAGACGAGCTGTCTTCGGACCATCTGCCCGTGTGCTTTACTATAGGCGGCACAACTTCAAGGACCCCCAGAAAACAGCGCAATTATAAGGATGCGGACTGGGAAGGATTTAAAAAGGAAGTCAACGAACGAATTCATCTCACTTCGGGAACTCTGCGCTCGCCACAAGAAATCGACGCAGCTACAAGCACTCTCACAGAGATTCTTCAAACAGCACAAGATACACACATTCCTCTCAAAGAAGTACATTCATACACGATCAAGCTTCCCGAGCACGTTTTATCGCTCATCAAGGACAAAAATCGCCTGCGACGCATGTACCACCGCACGCGTGACGAATACTTCAAGACAGCGTACAACTGCCTGCAGAGGGAAATCAAGACCGAAATCGCAGAACTCAAGCGCGAACTTTGGGACAAAAAAGTCGCGTCGCTCACGCCGAAGGATAATTCATTATGGAAAATGGCTAGCGCGCTGAGACATAAAGATTTCACTATCCCCCCGCTACAGAAATTGAACGGCCCTGGGACGGCTTTGTCGCTACAAGAAAAAGCTGACACACTCGCCGACGGCTTCGAGAGAGCCTACGCCGCTACAGACGGCCTTTCCGACCCGGCTACGGACCGGATCGTAGCTGACTCTCTACGAGATTTGAACGAAGCAGAGCAGACAAACGCTGAAGATATTCATTTCACAACGCCGAGCGAGATTGCGGTCACAATCAAGCGACTCAGAACGAACAAGGCGCCGGGAAGCGATCAAATTCACAACATTTTACTCAAACATCTCCCTCAAAAAGCCATCATATACACTACAAAATTGTTCAATGCCTGCCTCATGACTGGGCATTTTCCCCAGATTTGGAAATCGGCGACCGTGCTGCCATTCGCAAAGCCGAATAAAGATAGAACGCAACCGACAAGCTACCGGCCGATTAGCCTACTATCTACGTTGAGCAAGGTATTTGAACAAATTATACTAAACAGGCTTGTCCCACACCACGACGAACACAAGACTTTGCCAGACGAGCAGTTCGGCTTCAGAAAGAGGCACTCCACGACCCATCAACTCACCAGAGTAGCGGAATTCATCGCAAGAAAATTTAACGAACATCGCTTCACCGCTGCTGCGCTCATCGACCTAGAGAAGGCATTCGACACCGTATGGATAGACGGGCTCGTGCATAAGTTGCACCGCACCAACACGCCCATATACCTAACGAGACTGATACAGGAATACCTAAAGAATAGATCGTTCAGAGTGTTCATAAGGAACGTGTTATCTTCAATGCGTGAGATTCCAAAAGGCGTGCCTCAAGGAAGTTTACTGGGACCATTTCTCTTCATTCTGTTCACCTACGACATCCCCCGAGACGAGAGATGCAATCTGTCTATCTACGCAGATGACGTCAAACTATACGTTTCCTCGCTGAAAGCGAACATGGCCGCGATTTACCTACAGAGGGCGCTCGACGCGCTCGTAGAGTACTACAAGAAATGGCGCCTGAAACTGAACGAGGCGAAAACCGAAGCCATCATGTTCACGAGAAAACGTATAAATAGAACACCTGACTTCAACATCGAAATGGGAGGACACAGCATTGAATGGAAAGATGAAGTTACATATCTCGGCCTGACCATGGACTCCCGCCTCAACTGGAAATCTCACCAAGCAAAGATGCACGCGCGCACGCGAAAAGCGATCGGCATGATGAAGCCAATTTTCAATAGACGGAGTCCGCTACTTCCCAAAACCAAACTCCTCGTCTACTACTCGCTCATTCGTCCGGTACTCTCGTATGCGATTCCCGTATGGAGCAGCATCTCACACACAGACCACAAGAAACTACAGACACTTCAAAATCTCTGCATTAAAATCACATACAACACGAGACTCAGAACAAACTTGAAGAGATTACACGAACGAGAACAAATCCCAACACTATACGAATTCACACACAGACTGACTGCACGCTTTTACAAATCACTCACACTTAGTAAAAATCCACTAATACGAGACATAGGACAATACAATGCTCCGAGCGACCTGACATTCAAATACACACACAGACTACCTAAACACATCCTCATGGACCATGACCACATATGGCACATACCAGAATCAGACGCGGACGAATAGCGAGCAGTAGGTATTTCCTAAACTCCCGACTTTCCTCCTAAATATATAATGTTTATATATCTATTTATATATTTATATAATATTTTATAATTTGTATGTATATGTATGTTTATTTTCTATCCTCCCATAAGTATATATTAACATAAAATCAGACACACACACACACATCTCAAAAATGCAGGACATCATATACCGATGTTACTGAAGGCCGCATACGTTTCAAGTTGGCGTTCGGCCGCTCCTTCCGGGTAAGGTTTTCTGCGATTTTCCTTACTCCCAACGGCAAATGCGGAAGGAACCCAACAATAGGGCGCAGCCGAAATTTCCTCCCCCCATTCCCAACACAACACAAACAGACACGTATGTAGTATATGGCCGCTGTCGGTCGCTGGTGGTGCTGATGCTGGATGAAAACATGCAATTTTAGTAGGGTTTTTAGGTAACAAATTTTTTCCCTACCGAGAAAATACAAGGCCTCTAAGTCTATAAAAGCCAGGTAATATTTGAATAAACCCATATGAGGTAAAAATTGTGAGGCGCATATGACGCCGTTCTATTTGTATAAAGAACATTAACTTTAAATTCAGTAAATTTAAATGATTCACCACTTCATGGAATATAAGAATCTAGAAAATAAAAAAAAAATAAAATAAAGAGCATACAGGATGATCTCTGCCCTCAGTTAATAAAAGCCGACGCGATGTTGCACGCTGTTTCACGCTGTTTATAGAATCGTTTTGTAATTACGTTCTCACAGTCGATATTTCAAACTATTTCCTTCATTGTTTCAATATGTATGATTTCGTATTGTCTTTTTATCGCCCATCTAAAGATTTTATGGGTCATTAGTGCTGTCATGGCGTTTCTCTTTGTATTATTTTATCTGTAGGTAATGATCGCTATTGCTTCGAGACTTTTTAGGCGTTCCATACATCTCTAATTTTATTCATACATCAATTTTTTTATGTGAGTACTACACAGGAGTTCCAACTGCTCACAACCGTCTGAGACTGTGGTGTAACCAATTGTGGTAATGCTAATGAGATGCGGAAGGTTTGGAAAAGGTGTCAGCTAAAGACATTTCAAGCAAATTTTCGATTCTGAAAGGTGGTCTTGTAACACTCTGGATTATCTTATTCTTGAGTCCTTATTGACACTCTTAGTACCGCCCTAGGGATAAATCACTAATTTAGAATCGAGACATTGCTTGGAAAAGCTTTAGCCGTGTTTGGTGACCAGATATTAATATCCAGGTATCTCCGTTCTCCTAACTCCTTCCCTTCACCTTCCCCACCATCTCCAGCCTTACAACATGTCCCACTGGCTTTGGGCAGTTGGGACTGATGTGTCTAATGAACCAGGATTCTCCACTCTTGATCTTCTCTTGCTTCTCCTGCCTTCAAGTTTGTCAGTTCATCCACCAGCTTCCCCAGATTGGGTTCTAAAACGGATCAAATCTCGATTCAATTCAAAGCGCGATGTATTACATTAAATGGAACAATTCCATGTTGAATTGTATTTTTTTTGTCTAATTTACTAACAGAAAAGTATTTTTGTTATCTACTATGCAGCTACCTTGAATGATGTTTCAAACATTTAATAAATCCATGATTAATACGAGTCCTGGCATTAAAATTTTTAATGAATCTGTCAATAATTGATTGAGTTGTTAATTTTTTGAAATCATTTATCAAAACCAATTTAACCTCTAAAAATGTTATAAACTTATTGGAGACTAAAAAAGATGTTATTGTTAGTATGTATGTATTTTTATTAGCTAATTTTTATATGGTTCTAGTGAGTCGTAGTCTATCCTCCTTAAATCCCAATTTCTTATTACATATTTGTATTTATTTATTTGTACCATTAATGCCTTTCGGCTTTTAGATATGATACTTTTTAAAATTATTTATTTTATATTATAAAATAAAATAAACAGTACCTACATTGGTTTTAAAACATTTAAACAGTTAAAAATACAAATATCATAGTGTTAAATAACAAATGCTTTAGTGCTAGCGTGATTCATTTTTGGGTTATTATGCCGTGATGCGATTCCTTCTTCTTCAGCTAACGTTTCGGACCGCATTACAATGCACATCATCGGGGAAGATGTTCTTCAAAGATATTTAAAGAAAGACTTGACAACATTTTGAATTTCTCCTTGTTAAAAATGGGCAGATATCCTTGATGTGGAGACTGTAACGCTGCCCGAAACGTTGGCTAAAGAAGGAGTAAGAACAAGACGTCATAATAACCCAAAAAATAATCACGATAATCGCAAATCATTCTTTAGCTCAATTTACTAAAAATGTTAAAAGTTATTTTATGTACAGTACCTATCTACTACCTACCTATAGAAGGTTAGTTGCGAGAGTGGTACAAAGCGTTGGGTTTTCACCCAGACAACACGGATTAAATCATTTGTTAGGTCCATAATCCTTTTAATAAGTGCATTACTGAACAAGCACTATTTTTCGTTTATAATGATGGTATATTATAATAAGAAGAATTCAAATATTTTCAGGTTATTCGTAAATCGTAAACAGGAATGTGTATTTTTTAAATTTTAAATAAGAAACAAAGTATTTTTATGATTATGAGTAGCATTAAAAAAATCCCAGCAAATCTAATCAAAAGCCATTCGCCTATTGTTTCACAATATAAAACATTTCAGGTAGTTTATACCTACATGGCTTTTAAATTTCTTTGGGTTCGGGCGAAGCTTTTATGACTGGCCGTCTTCGGTGTCTAACTTGGTTTATCCGAACCCAACTTTATCGTCGGGAACCCATTCCGGAATTCAAATTCCGAATTCAGAATCACCGTTCGAGGCACTTTGAATTCAAATGTTTCTGACACGAGGTTCTCTATTCAAATTCTACGGCCGATGCCGTCAGAGGAACAAATCTAACCCAACATTCGAGATAATGTCACAACGTAGTATAGAATATAAATAGCTACGCAAATGTGCTCACTGATATGGGTTTTATTAGGCTGTAAAGTTTATGTATTATGTTTGGATAGGCGTCATTAAGTTTATAGATACTATATTACAATTTCGGATGTGAGTGTGTTTGTGCGTGATACAATATCACGGGGTCGTGGGTTAAAAAAATAGTAAGATTAATAAGATATAATTATTATCAGTATGTATAATTAATATATGCTGCCGTTCTTACAATAATTTGTGGTGTAAATAGTCACTTCCAAGCAGTTGATCGGAGTTTTATTATTTAATTTATTAATTTTCGGGAAATCGACAGTTTACATTTAAAACCTAGTCCCCTTCAACACAGAATCTCCTAGTTAGAAGGACTACGAATATAATCAAAATTTATTATATTATAAATACACATATTCTTGTAAAAATGTAAAAAAAAGTATATGGCTATTAAATAAAAACAACAATTAAAAAATCAGTTTGTATATAAGTATTATATAGAAAAAATAGAACCAATTATGGATTTCCTCCCTGTGACTTTACCTCTACTGAGACAACATAATATGGAATAAGTAAATTAAATGTGTAAGAAAGGAATATGAATTAAAAAATTCATACAAAACAAAAGATTATATAAAACGAAAAATTTACAAAACAATACATTTATAGCCATCGAGAGAGGTTGCAGATACCAATCAAATCATAATAGAGATATAAACAATAGAGACATAAACATTACTCACAAACCATCAGAGAAATATTCTTTTATTATATATTTCAAATATTACATATTTGAAAAAAAACACAATTATAATATTTTCATTTTATATCCTGTAATTTTTCACGTGTCTGCGCTAGTTATATCATAGAATTGTAAGTTATTGCGGTAGGTATAATTGCGCAAAGTTCCACATCTTTTTTTACTTATAAAAAGGAAGACCAATATTCCAGAAAAAATTCTGACATTTTTTTAATTCCTGCTACTACCATCGTTGTAATCAGAAAAACTTTTGCAATGATGGGGGACTTAACTAGCAGAGGAGTGGGAACGTTGAAATGGCATCATCTATGTTTGTTGACCATATCTGAAGCTCGTAATCAAACTAACTTCTAATCTTCCTTTCCAACTACCCATTTTTGTCAGTCTCAAATAACAAGCAGTGGTAACAACACACCACAAATGTTATTAGTAATCACTGAGTTACATATAAAATTTATAAACCTCATTGTTAGTAATATAGACGATGTTGTGTTCCCACAACTGGCTCCGGTGCCCGGACAGTTGGGAAAAACTGCGGTCGCTGTAACAAAACTGAATGATAACAATCAATTGATTTGGGTTAAATATAAATATTATTTATTTATTTTGCAGTCTACATAAAAGAGTTTTACACCAATATTTTATTACAGAGAATATTACAAATTTAAAACATTGTCGCAACCAAAACTGCTTACGAATAACATTTTTAAATGCACTTATAATTAATAGACTGTAAATAATTTAGACGAAACGCAATGAAATGGCGTTTGCTAGAATTGGGTTTTTGGTTGTTGGAAAAACAAGGTATGGAAGGAAAACGGGATGATCAATCACTTACCACTGTATCTCTGCGAACGAGCACACAGCACAACCACAATATAGTGAGTTCCGCCGCGATGCCTGGAGGTAATTATCGCCACAACAAAACGAATTAGTACTTAAAACGACATTTATGCACTTCTATGATAGTCGACTTCGTTCTTTTAACTTTTGAACGAGATTATATGCACTAAAAATACTATATATTTGGAATCCTTCTTCTGTTTTCAAAACAATCACATTCGAATTTGCACTATTTATTTGCAATTGTCATGTTCTATATTTCAAAAAGTTTTCCAGCAAGTGAGGTTACGAAGAGGTAGGAACTGGATACATGACATTCCGGCAGGAACCAAGTATATTCTCATTTCAAGACCAAACAAAGACATAATGGTATACATGAGAAATGGTAAAAAACGTATACGTAAACAAGTAGTAGCAATAATAGGTAGGCGATAAAGTAAGTAAATAATATAATATGTAGTTATATGTATAATAAAGATTTAAAACAATATCTAGTGATAAAAAAATATTAAATGTACATTCAAGTGGTGACGTTATTGTGTTATGTTACGCTAGTACATCTAGAAAAGGTTGATAATGATATTTTCAAATTAGAAGTATATAAAGGTCATCGTGGTAGTTGCTCGACTATCCGTAAGTGACGTTGAAAATGTCAATAGTCAATGCAGTATCGTTAAGAGTTGCTCTGTTGATTAGTGCGTTCTGATAGGCAGAAGTCCTCGTTTTCGCAGAATAAAAAAAGTGCACGGGATCTCCCACGAGTATACTAATTATTAGGCACGTATAGGTTAACCCCTTTCAAGAAATATGCATGTAAAATAAACAAAAAAAGATAATAACACAAGAAAGCATGCCACTTCCAGAAAAAGTGGTTTCACAACTACTAGGAATAGAATACGCCCCTTCATTAGTTTAACATGACAATGGCATCTTAGCAAAAGTAACATGTCCGTCTTCGGTTCTCCACTCTCCAAGCCCATCCATCTTTGTCGCCAAGATTGGTTTCGCCGTCCTTTCATCTGTCATGGGCTGACCCAAGTGTCCTATTATTCATCTTATCCGTAATGCTTCCTTTGTGTTTATCTTTCCCAACATCGGACCGCCTTCTCAAAAGCAATTCCAGCACTATTCCAAAGCAATTCGTTCGTTCTACTTGATATTGTGGCCAAAAACTTTGAATATAATAATTTACAATCCATGAGAATTTTACGTTTGAATAAAAAAAGTTATTCGATGTCAAAAAAGTCAGGAGGTAATAAATACAATTTGAAAAATATTTTGTCAACTCCTGTGTTACTTAGCCAGCAATAAAACGAGGTAGGTACACGAGTAGGTACCTATTTTTAAAAAATCCGTTAGAAAGGTACTCTTCTGTTCTGTATACAATGAAATTATTTTAAAATATTCTCTGGTTCACACTTCGACAAGGTTCAAATTTAGAATTTTAAGCCGTTTCGCGTTTTAACGTTTGATTTTAACATGTAACTTGGACTCACTCGAACATAGAAAGACACACTAAGTAGGTACTAGGTATCATAATTGGTGCAAAGGTGAACAATTTTGAAACCAGGGAACATCACAAAGAAGTACCACTCCCAGAAGACTACTTGAATGCAAATCAATTATAGTACATTTGGTATGGTTCGTTCAATACGTACAGCGTTTATCGATTCTCGGTTTTAACGTTGTTAGAATTATTCAAGTGTTGTAAGTGACTCGGTTACTAAGTTTATGGGTTACTTTGATAATGAAATAAGACTTTAAATCATAGAGCCGAAATGTGTTTTTTGAAGACTGAACATCGCACAGCAAAAAATTTATTTATATTTTGGGTTTTGAACTGTCCATTTAACTTACAGAACATAATATGCTATTCAATGTTCAAAGAGGCGTACCAGGCACACTACGCTTCATAAATAAGTCAACAACACTAATTAAATGCAGCAAATAACTTGCCAATAACTCACCGATTACACCACGAAAAATTACGACATATTTCATGATTCTTTTCTAACATTCAAAATTAATTTATCACTTTTTTAGAGTGATAATAATTATTTTACAACTACTTACTTATTTATTACTAAACTTTTATTAACAGTCAATTCGTGATCATATAATTCTTGATTTCATTATCTCTCCACACACTTACTTCCTTTTTATTATTTTTCTATTTACTTACTCATACATTGATTAGTTAAGATTAAGAACCGTTATCGTCACAAGCGAAATTACTAGGATACTGTATGGAACTTTGTAATTAAATGTACTTTAACTGTGTATTATTAAACCTTGTAACATAATGTACCTACAATATACCTACTTATATCGACCCTCAAAATGTCACTATTCAAGAATTTAATTCAATTGATTATATATTGATTTTCTGAGACACTCTCCAATCTTTACTCACTTACGTGCCGTATATCTATTCTTTATTCACTTACGTGCCGTATATCTATTCCAAGTCTCTAATTAATGTCTGCTTAGAACCGCACCATTTTTTCAAATCATCAAGCGTCTTATTTTTTAAATTGTCCATTACACCCATTTTGACTTCTCCTTATTCGTTATACGGTTAAACAAAATCTGCCACAACCTCACACGCACCTCAGCAATCAAATTTATTCTATTAATTTTGTTGACGCTCCTTTATGTGTCAAACCATCTAAGCGTCCAATTTACATATGAATCTAAAACTTGGACGAAAATGGGCAGTTGAACTAATACGTTATAAAACTATTAGTTCACACAGTTCCTGCCGCTAAGCTCAGTATGGACTCAAATGATTCATCGAAGGATGAGGAATGTCGACGATATGATCAGTTAGCGATATTTGTGAACACGGTCAGAATACGATAGTCTGACAATCTGTAGACAAAATCCGCTGCTTTTAGCGCGGCCTCCAAGGCGTCGCATAAATTTTCAATATTCACAATTTTTTTAATAGGGTCGTTCGTTATGAACAATTAATTGTCAATTGTCTTAATGAATGGAAATGAACTAACTGAGCTCTTAGAATTGAAAGAACCCGATACATAAACTTAATTCATTCATCTAAGACGCGATCAATTGATTCCGTTCCAGCCTGGAGAAACAAAAGATGTTAGTTAAAACTAAAGACCTCATTAACTTACTTAACTCACTATTTAGTGTCAGAAAGTGCATGTGGACTGCCAAAGTTATTATTTTAATATGAAATTGTCAATTTATTAGTAGTTTTAATTTTCAAGTAGCTTTCTGACGTTTATAAATGTCAATGTATATAAAATACCTTCAATATTGCCAGCGTCTGTTGACTTCTAATTTATTGCATTTTCAATATCGGTCTGGTTACCAACAGCGCGACCGTGCTCGGGAAATCGATATAAATCGCCGATATTGTAAAGTTATCGATTTCACTGTGCGAGATCCCCTGGTAAGTAAAAGAGGGATTTTAAAAGTTCCAATGTGAGAACAGTTTTGCTTTTAACGATTAGTTCGTCATAATTTCATGAATAGTGCACTGAACTATAATTTCAGGACAGTTTGATTTTGCAAAAAAAATATCTATTAAAATCATAAGCAAAATATGTAATATTGTTTAATCTATGTTACAATCTGTATATTGTGTGCTAAGTTAGTCATTACAATCAGCGAGGATAAAGAACAACTGATATGCCGGCTCTAAGTTGAAGAATGCACATAACACACAGGTTCTTAGTGTTTGTTGGACTAAGGTGAATGCGCGCTGCACAGCATGACAAATGCAACAAAGGACCCCGACGGTAGGATGTGGGAGGTGCGAGATGTGAGGCTGGAAGGATACGGGCACAACTTTCCAAGGAACATGACAGTGCAAACCTGTCAGCAGAAGTGAACTTAAATACATAACTGCCCAGTGTTCTTCAGGATCCTGATTAAATAAATGGGAGAGTTTCCCAATACCAATACATTTAGTTCATAATAATCGTATTTTTATTTACCTACCTACCTGCTTAAATGCACTGGACTGTGGCACCCCCCAATCGGGGTGTCTTGGGTGCCTGGGGAGTGGGGAGGGAATGTTTGGTGGGGAAGTTCCTGTAATTTTTTTGGCAATGCAGTTAAAAACGGGATTTAAGGCCGTAACGAATACAATAACAGGTTTCCTGATTAACTTTTTAGTAAATTACGAATAATTGCCTCGATAATATATCACGACGAAATGCGAAATAATTCGTATTTTCATGAACATGTGTTCCGACATCGTAAAAATATATTCGTAATTTACTAAAATTTTATCAGAAAACCTGTATATTGATTCGTTAAGGATACATATGACGTGTTTTTTAAATGTAGATATTCTCAATTAATTATCAACAATCACTTTCCTCCATGCATTCCGATCTGATCGATCACTAAACACAAACACAAGTAATCACTAAACACAAGTATAGCTTTTTCAAGGATCTCACGAAATAAGGTGATTTTCTCACGAAAACGGCGCTATATAAATAATCCAATCATTATTATTATAGTGCTGTCTAATAAAGATTCGTCTTTATCGGTAAATAAATAAACAGAAAACGGAACTCTGGGATAAAATCGTCTTTTTTTGCATATCGTATTAATATTGAAATTATTTTTTGGTGATCATGCAGTGTTATACTTTCTCCTTATTTATAAAATGTTTCGGACAGCGTTACAAAGTCTATCATCACGCCCTGATGCATGATGGTAGTGAGTTAGGAAAAAAGGATGAAACGGATAAGTAGTCTTGAAAAATTAGCGTTCGCGCCCAGAGAAAATATAATGACTAATATTGAATAATGCTAATTTATTAATAATCTCACCAAATTATTCGTAATTCAGTTAAAAGCAGGGCTGCAGGATCTAATCGAGTGAATTGGTAGGTTTCCTGACAAACATTTACTAAAAAAAGTATAATCGCGATGTCGCAAGATGTGTTCATAAAAATTATTATATTTTTGCATTTCTTCATTATAATTACACGAAATTTTACTCGATAAAAACAAAGTTTCGCTACTTTTTATCATAAACTATTAATAAGTTAAGATTACATCACTCTTGATGAAAAATACACGCAAATTTAAAAAAAATATATGTATCTAATTTTCAGGTATAAGTGATTACAGATTCTGATTACCGATTACTGACTGGGCTTGTCTATCCCCCCAATATGGTTGAATCATAAAACAAATTAGTGCACTATCACGTCATGATCTCGTCTACGTGATGGCCGCATGAATAGTGTTATCGGCGGTTTCACGATCACGTTATTATATTTTTGATTTGAAAGTCGAACGTGGTTTCCATCAATTGCACAGAAAAAAACATTTTGAAATTTGCGCAAAACGACGCACGCGGCGGATTTCGTGTGGTGATTAAAATTTCATTCGAAATTCGTTTTCACAGCTGTGATACAACTACTTGGGTACCTACCGATAACGATTCATTTACAGTAAAAAAAACTGAAATCACTAGCTTAATATTTTTCACTGTCTATTTATCTATTTATTGATACGTATAAAGAAGAATGTCTTTGGATATGATTTTTATACAAATCTACAGTTTTATTCCGACATTGATGGAATTTTGAGTACTTTATCTAAAATCAACCTAATGGAATTAAAGGCTGTTTAATTTACACCACCTAATAATCTTCCGTATAAAAAATGGATCGACTCGATATATGACAACTCGATATACTCGATCGAAAATTCTTTTTAATTGCAAAAAAAATATCAGGACTGAGTTATTTAGAGATTCGCTTGCAAATTCTTATATAAAAATATATACGTAATACTAGAAGTCAGAATTTATTTCAGTGCATAAATTCTGGGACTAACTACCATATGTATTCTACTTTGCCCAGAATACTAATGGAGGGAAACAATTATACCAAGTCAGTGAACATCTTCAATTTATCTTTAAACAAATATAAAATGTTGTTAATGAAGCAATTCATTTATGTACAATAAAAAATGTATAGTTCTTAATATTCATATGTAAAAGCCTTGAAAAAGGGCATTAATTAATAAATACATAAAAACTTTCGCGGAAATAATGGATGTGTTCGCCTGCTCGGAATATAGTTACAAAAAAACTATAATAACAAATTAAATAGCGTAATACCATTATTTTGCACGGGATCTATATAATTTCTATTTAATTATTATGTATATCACATGTTTGTAAAAGCCCGTATAGCCGTATAATATTAAAAATAAATTAAAAAAACAAGAGAAAGGTCACTGTCTAAGTGAGATTTAAAAAAACTCTGAGTAGGTTGAGCAACGCTGGGGGCTTCAGCTATTTTATAAAGTTATCTGTGCAGTATCAAAGATTTGAATACTGAGTTAACTACTTCCCAACCTGCCTGTTCCCCATCTCACTCTCCTCCCAATTCACCTCCACCTCACATAATTACGCTATTGGGGATGCCATAGTCACAATGGCTCCGGGCAGTTGTTATCTTGTGCGGTATTAACATAAAAAATCATTGGAGATAGACATCAATAAACCTGAATGCTCAACGTTGACCACATGACCACATTGATACAACGTCTTATATAAAACGCAATTACATAAATAATAATAATCGTGTTCAGGTTTCGATTGATTGATTGGTGGATTATAAGCGATACCAATTAATTTTATTGGAATGATGAATACATTTATTATAATAGCGTTGGCAGGTCATTAATAATTTATGAAACGTATCTTCGTAACATCGAATATTATACGAAATAGAGATATGATAGCTGTTTAGAAATTATAGGGCGGTCAATGGTCAGAAACATAACTTATTATTTTTGAAAAAGGAGTGCATCATCGGGAATACGCGAAATTAACCAGAAACTAGGACGTTTTTCCAGTTCGTGAAATCCATCGACCATACCGTTCCCGATTGTGATATATTATTCAATAAATATAAGAACCTGACTATTCACGTATGGTCACCAAAAACGGCCAGTTCAATCGAGGTTTTGATTCGGAATTGTTATCCTAATTTCTAAAATCATACTCATTCAGTAAAAAGAAATTATGTTGCATGGTTTTCGTTCATAATGGCCAGTTCATTCAAACTGTTTGGATCTAAAAAGACTTAAAATTGTTCAGGTTTAAATATTTAGGACAGGTGGTTTCACAGTGAAAATTGAAGTTCCGTTAATTTTCTTTTCAAGTTATGTTATTATTTCATCATCATCCGGTTTTTTCAATATATTTGGATAAATACTAGCTTTTAATTATTAAATACTAAAGTAAAACCACTTCACATCCGTTAAACGGTATTTTTGCTAGACATTGTTTAAAGAATGTGAAATTTAAGATTCGATTTGATACTAATAAAAAATATGTTGAACTCTATTTTTTAAATTTGGCAACATGATTTTATGCGACTTATGCACGCATGCACATTATATTATTTAAGCGCGGAAGCCGCGGTTGACAGCTGTTTTTATATAACGGGTTTTCCAATAAGAGGTGTTATTTAAATATACAATCGTAAAAGATCAATGGTTTCGTTGCTTGTGTGGCACTTAGCGCCGTCTTGTTGAAAATAAACGTTGTCCAGATCAATGCTATCTAATTCCGGCCATAAAAAATCATTAATCATCTCTCAATAGCGCAATCCATTCACCGTAACTGTTGCTCAAGCCTCATTTTCGAAAAAGTAAGGTTCAATGACTCCGCCGGACCATAAACCTCACCAAACAGTCACACGTTGAGCAAAAAGAGGCATTTCAACAATAACTCTTGGGTTTTCCGAGCCCCAGATGCGACAATTTTGCTTGTTGACGAAGCCACCGAGGTGGAAATGGGCCTCATCACTCAAGATGATTTGCATTTGATTCACTCAAGTGAATTTTAATAATTTCAATGCGTTGTTGAAGCGTGTATTGTTCCATTTTTATTAATGACGTAGTTTTTACTTGTCAAATGTAAAAAAATGACAGCTTCAAAAGTAACATCTACCGAATTAGCGGGCTATTCAAAATAACACCTCTTATTGGAAAACCCTGTATATTCATAAATCTTCTTTTGTTAATAAAATTATCAGTTTATTATTTTATTCGTGTACTTCAACATATTTAAAACTTATTAGTGTTATTTTTCGTGAGTTTTAGACAAGTAATTATGTAATAATAACATTTGCAAAATCTACTGCATGTTATGGGATCAAGTTAGGTAAA
This sequence comes from Hesperophylax magnus, assembly GCA_026573805.1. Taxonomy (NCBI): domain Eukaryota; kingdom Metazoa; phylum Arthropoda; class Insecta; order Trichoptera; family Limnephilidae; genus Hesperophylax; species Hesperophylax magnus. The sequence goes on along the minus strand of JAIUSX010000054.1, from coordinate 5,677,873 downwards.
ACGGTTTTGCCAGCTTTTAAATTGAATTTTATGGTCTATATTTTACAAGAACTTCTTTAAAGTGATGTTTTTCAATAAATTAAATGCCTAATGCTCATAGTAAAAAATAAACGTTTTAACATGTGCAAGCAATGCGTTAAAAATGCGTTAAACAAAGCAAAGCAAGCAATGCGTTAAACGTACAGTTTTTGTTGTTGTTTCCTGGAAATAAAAGCAATTTCAATTTATTTTATGTACTCCTATATTTTTATGTATGAAAAAGATAAAAAGTGAGGTTAAAGTTTTTTTGCAAACTTCTTTCATAAAACGGGTATATTTTTTAAAACTGTGTGTGGTAAGTTTTTTTTGAAGTTTTTCACATTTGAAATAATATTGCACTTTTAAGGATCAAGGTATACTATTTCGAATACAAAAATCTTATAGGCAATTTTATCTAGTTTCTAAACTGGAATATTTTATACGAAATTTATAGAAAATTTAAAATACTATGGAAAAATTGTGAAATAGTTTTGGCAAATTATTATTACTTAAAGTTTGTACAACAGACAAACAACCCTTTTTGACTGGATAAGCAAAGTATATATCTTATGTATCTTTCCATGAAATATTTTATGTCAGTTTCTATTTTACTTTTCAATTTCTCAAATCTCTCAAGAGTCCCCGACTTCTGCTACCATTCGCATTTTCGTCATATGTTTTTCCTAACACTCTTTCTTCGCTTATTCGCTATACATGCCCAAATTGTCTAAACGTCCCTTTTTAAACATCGATTCTTTCTTTCTTAAACGTCCACTTCGATCCCGATGAGTTCAATTTGTACACCAGGATTATTTAGGACTTAAAATACGTTCTCTGAGAAGGTAGGTAGGATTTTAATCAGCTGGTATACCTTCCTAGCAAACTCAAGAACCCACACAGGAATGCTACAAAGGATTAAGCGTTGTTTCATCTTTTTTTCTTCCATCGTTTGCTTCTTTTTTCTTCTTCTTCCCTGTTTCTTTTTACATCCGATATTGTTAAATGACAAAAAAGCCTATCATGCCAATTGATAAATATATAAAGATTCGTAAGGTATTACAAGAATGTTATCCACCCTTTGAAAACAACAAATCACAAATTGTGAACGGATAATACTGCAAAGCTAAATAAAACACCACACGGCAATATTAAAATTTTACCCGGGTGATAAAACTATTATTTCAGATATTCAGTAACCGAAATTCAGTAACAGAATTTTTGCGAGGGTTGCAAAATCATGAAAAAAACCCGAAATGTGATATTTTGCATAAAATTGATTTTGCGCATGGAATCCATCATTTTAGCGGGATCTTTTTTTGACGATTCTCGTTAAAACTATGATTAAAAACGGCATTGACCAAAATATGATGGAATGTAAGCCATGGTGACGGGATTTTTTCGAGGTTATGATTATAATAGATTTTTTCGAGGCTATGACAGGAAATAATTATAATCAAAAAGGTACATACCAAATAGGTACCTCTAGATAAAAAAAAATATATTTTAAGGATTGTACCTCTTACTGCGTATCTGTCCAAAATTGTAAAAGATAACAAATATTTCACAAAAATTATGATTAGGTTAGGTTAGGTTGACGACCTCCGTAGTCGAGGCGTAGTCGACTAGCAATCCGGAGGTAGCGGGTTCAAATCGGATTTGTGTTATTTCACATTAAAACAATATAAGGTATATTTATTAGAGTGGACGATACTCTCAGTATCGCCGTAGTTTAGGACCACCATTTAGAAATGAAAAGGTCTTTAAAATGGCTTATTTTATAGCCGTATTTGATGATCCGGTTAAAATCGGGATTGCTGGCCGTTTCCGGATAAACTTTTTATAAATTCGTAATATATCGGAATACGTGCTCATGCATTTGCCTTAATGCGAAAATACTATAAATTTTATGAACTCGTGTTCCGATATCTTGATGATACATTCGTATCTAAGAAGTGTTCGTATCGTTAAGTTTATTAGAAAACCCATCGATTCATTCGTTAAGGGTCTGAGATCTCGTTTCAACCGGATTATTAATAAATTAGAAATATTCTACAAAAGTAATTTTTCTCTGTACGCATATGTAGGTTCTTCCCCACCTTCTTCTTGCCCATTTCCCTTCCTTACCCACTACCTTTATAGCCTCACAGAGCTTTGGAGCAGTTGCAACTCTTGTGCGGTTCACATAAAAAAGGTTAAATCATTTGTTGCTTCATGGATAGAAAAAAAGTATATAAAGATATGATTTAAAAATTTGTAAGAAGGTTAATAAATATTGTCCTAGAACCGTATACAAGGGGATAACACAAATATATCACACGGAAAAATAAACCTGCCTACGTAGGTACGTATCACTGACAATAAAACACGGGCGAAGCCGGGAAAAAGATTTTTTGTTATGAAATATTTTGGAGACTTATGCACATCTGGTTATGAGATCAATCTCCTCTCCCTCCGTATTGATATGTCAGCATGATCGACATGAACGCAGTGGCGTGCTAAGAAAAATTAAATAATAGAAACATGTGACAAATTTCTGACGATAATAATCAGGGAAATTGAAACAAAACAACAATTGAGGCAACTCGCATTGTAATATCGCCATTCGGTCCTCGAAAATAAAATCTGCTTACTAATTACAAGTCTTTTTTATAATGGCGCGCAAATTTTTGAATGCGTAAAAACTTAACTACATATCCCAAATCGGGAACACTAAAGTTTGAGTTGGTTTCCAAAATGTAATATTTTGTTACACTATTTAATTAGGCACTTTTACAAATGTGTAATAATTTACCTACCTCACTCAATTTTAGCGTCGCTACGCTAGGTGATTCGTGAACAAACATTCAGAACCTAAACAGAAAAGTTCCACAATGCACAGTGCTGCTAACCTTTGCCTTACTTCAGCGAACTTAACTTTTCTGCACGCCGTCTTTTTATTTCAATGTGCGCTCAACGGCGGTCAATGAATCATAGTTCTGGTTGTACGCTCATATTAAAAATAAATATTTCTATGTTTATATTAGTCATGTGTTACATAATTTACAGTTCTTTATATTCGCAGTCCTCATCACTAGGAATTCTTGTTCCGAGGCGGACTTAACGTAGGTTGTTGTGTTGGTGTTGTATATGTATGTTGTCTTCATGATTTTTATAATTTCCTCATCTTCGATTTTACCCATATTATGTTGGAGTTGTTTTTAATTTGGAAGAACATTATATAGTTTTGTAGAATGGAATTTGTGGTTTTTATGACCAAATTAATATATGCCTCTAATTTTGGAATTTTCATACCTGAACTTAAACTACACACCGCCTATCTTTTGTCATAGAGCAATGCACGCCATTGGTTGCGTTACTACCTGGAATATTTTCACCAAAAAATACGAATATTTTAACGGACGTGCGTACAAAATAACACGCCGAATGCTTCGAAAGAAAGTCACCCCAGATGGCAGGTGAGTGAACGATTTTAATTGGGCACTGCGGTTTAATTTTGTCACTAAACAAGCATTCGAAAGAAGTAGGTACTGCGTCTATTAATTCATTTCGTAAACGCCATTTCCTCAATAAACTACCAAGTCTACTTATTCGAAACAAGAAAATTGATCAGAAACGCTGTGCAATGTGTCAATTAGAATATTTTTAATCTGTAAATAGCATAAAATAAAGTCGCTATACGCGTAATAAGATTTTCACTATCGTTTAGAGAATTTTTTCCGGAAAGTTTTTATATGAGATATATGCATATTGTAATTTATAGAAAGTAGATAAAAGTCGATGTTTTATAATTAAGTCTAAAAATATATTTTCGAGTACTACATTGTTAACGCTCGGTATACCTTATAAGATACATAAAAATAATGTATTACGGAATTGTATACCTATCTTAAAAAGGCCGCGATGGTCTCCTAAGGATAAGTCCAGCAAAGCCAGGAACACACAGGTCAATAGTTATTTATATAGCACAATTAAAAAAATATATGTTTCATTAAAATTAATCTGAAATAATATTGCGGCACATACCACTTCCAGCGTGGTAAATACTCTCACTATCATCTTGGATGAAAGACCACCATCGAGAATTGAAACGACGCATGAAATGGCTTTAACCGTGTTTGGTGACCAGATCTGAATATTCAGGTACTTCCCAACCGTCCTCTTCCCCATTTCCTACGCTCCCCGCGCCATTAACTATATACTTGAGGATGTGATCACGTTCATTGATCAAATGCATTGTACATATACATTTGGATTAGTGATCGACGAACCGGTGGATGCAATCTGTTAGCCATAAAGTGACGATAGTTTGACTAGTCTATAGTTAGTAATAAGGTAGATCATTGTAGAAATGTATTATATATTTTTGTACAGAGCCCTTGAGGTGATTTTCCCCGAAATGGCGCTGTACAAATCATCCAAATATTATTATTATTTTTATAAAATATTGCTAATTTATTAAAAAATCGCTTCAAATTTTTCGTAAGCCTTTTAAAAACGGGACTGCAGGCCCTTAACGAATGAATTGGTGGGTTTCATGTTAAAAAGTAGGTATTCATACAAATTGTCATATTTTCGCATTTCTTAACTATATATTAACAGCAGGTGCAACAACAAGTGTTCTGATATTTTCGGAAAGTAATAAAATTTTATTAGGAAATGGCCAACAACCTAGTTTTTAACAGAATTTTAACAAATCAGCAATACTCATTTTTCTCCGTGTTCCTACATACTACATAAACTTATACATAACATTGGATTACAAATAAACTTAAAACTGAGAAATAATTTCCATAATAAACTGGATAGGCGCCAGTGAAGCATAAAATCAAATGTTTTTTAAAGAAATCACGTAAAAAAATTGGATGTATTTTTGCTTATTTTAATTTGAAGTTTTACTAAAATGATTAAATTTTAAGTATAGGTTTTCGAAGCTCTTAGAATTATAAAATAAAATAAAACATCCAAACAAAAAAGCGCCACTTCTTAAAAAAAACCGTCTCCATTCAATTGAGTTTCAAGATGATGAAAGAGTTTTTTGACTAAGTGTGCGCAGCTGTTTGGGTGGTTTCCGTTTGAATCTGGATAGGTCTTCAAGATAACTGCAGTCGTTTCCTTTGATAAGTATTCCCGGGCACGCTTGTTCGTGGCCCCTTCTGGGAACGGTTGTGCGATGAATATCTGAATGCTAAAACATGTCCCGGGTCTGGCGTGCCCGCGTGCCAGCGTGCCCGCGTGCCCCACGCCACGATGTTTCTACGTCCGGAGCGCAGACTCTCTGAATTAATGCCCTTTTGTTTGGCATACAATGGGCCCGGCAGAAATCAAAATCGTCGCGGGACGTAAACTATTCTCGATGAGATGAAAAACTATCCTGTTAAAAAAGTGACAGCGTTCCAACTTCCTGATAAAATATTAGTCATTCACGATGTATCGAAAACACGTGTTCTTTTACTAATAAATATTATGACGGAATACGTCAATATCAATATCAGTATTTGTATGAACACTTCAATAATTCATACTTTGTTATGATCTCTGTCAATTTATTCGTTAGAGGCCTACAGTCCCCTTTCTACCCGGAAAACGAATAATTTGATGTGATTTTATATCTGTAGGTATTTTCCGCGTAGAGTAGACCAGCAATACGAATCTTTGATATAAATATTTGCCCTTTGTATGTGAATATCACAAAGAGTCCCAACCGGTCTCAACTTTCAGTAGCAATTGGGACTATGGCATCCTCAATTATGGGGGTATGTTCTTAGGCTAAAAAAAAATAAGGGAGAAAAAATTCAACCATTTCAGCTGTCCATTCAATTTTTCTGTGTTCTAAATTCCCCGAACTGCGATTTCGAGTATATGATTTCAAACTTCAGATAAAAATGACCCATCAAAAAGTATTATCGTGATTAATTTGTGGGTTACTATGCCGTCCTGCTCTTCCAGTCAACATTTCGGATGTTGACTTTACTTCGCGCTGTCCGAAAAGAAGAAGGGATTGCAACACGGCATAACAACCGAAAAATGAATTACGACGGTGCTTGGATGATAATAATAATAGTACTTATGGTTAACATATATTGTACCCACCGGTTCATTTTTTAGCAAAAAAATATTTACAAACGATGCATTTGACCAATGAACCTGACGCTGCATTAAAATGTGCACATTATTTTATATTATGTACAGACCATACTTACAGGGCCTCGACTTTCGACGAAGTCATACCACTCGAACAACCACTCGTTGTTCGAGTGGAATGACTTGTAACGTTTGGCGTATGTAATTAAATTCGACCAGACCAAGAATAAGAATGTCCACCAATGTATGTACTTTCGACGGCGATTGCGAGCGGCCTGGATTGAATAATCGATAAATAATCGACTGGAGAATCGATACCCTGGCGGGTCACTTGAGATTGACAATGTTTATTAGAGAAATTTAGAGACAGTTTTTTTAGATACAGACGACATAATAATTGAAAACACGTGATATTAAAATTTTACTGAAACTAACCAAACCTAACCCATCTCAAGAAATTCAATGTACAGATTTTTTTATTATAATAATACTGGATTAATACCAAATTAATAGCATTTTTCAAAACTAAAAAAATGTTATTAAACTATATTGATTCTCTTTTAAAAGATCCATACTGATTCAATTCTAATGTCTTGCCTTGGAGCGAACAGCAAATACCTACACTAAATTTAATTTATTCAATTTGTGTTTGTAAAAAAAATCTTACAAATTAAATATTTTTACTACGCCGCCGAGAACCAAGGATTTTATCGCTCGCGGCTGCCAATTACAACCAATAAAGAATCAATTCAGTCAATAAAGATATTACTCGCGGTGGCATTTTAAATATATATAGGACTATCTGAAGTCCACGGTGTTGCCCGGGATTTATGCAGAGTTTTTCGAAATCAGTAGTACACTTTAATTTTCCTCTTATTGTGAACGTCAAGGGTGCAAAATTCTTCAAGGCGTATCAATTCTGCTTTAGGGGATGGTAAAAAGCGAAACGGTTGGTTTTTCTAAATCTAATGTAGGCAGTCACCTTCATCTCGTTTTGAAGATCAATTTCTTCAATCTCGGAACAAAACTGTAGATTTGTATTAAAAACAAAACCAGACCGCCCGCCTATCCATTTCAGACATTCTTCTAATGTACAAGCTGAAATCCCCTGAGTTGCCTGGGCTTTACGCAGAGTATTTCGAAATCTAATGTAGTCAATGACCTTTCTCTTATTTTTAAAGTCAAATATGCAAAATTCTAACTATCCACCATGTAATAAAACTGTAGATTTGTAAAAAGACATTCTTCTCAAATAGAAATAGACTAGTGAGCCCGCGCAGAAGTTGTCCTGCCACAGGCCGTCTTCTGTGTAGGGAAGTTCAAAATTGTGGTTGTATGTATTTTTAAGTGAGAAATCTAAAAAAAAAATTCTTGAATTTTTTTTAAAGATGTTTACATCCTGTTGGATCCAAAACGATCCTATATTTCAAGCTGGAACCAACCATACACATTCACAAAATTTCATTGTATTTGGTTGTTCGGTTTCGGAGATTAGCGTGTACGAACACAGCGACACGTGATATTAAAATATAGATATGTAGACAGAGCTAGTATATTGACATTTCCAACACAAGAAATTATAAAATTTAATAAAAAAATTGCTAAAAATAGGCATGATGTCTGAAACTTATACTTGAATATTTTTTTCAGTGTTTCTGTTCCAGTATTATTGTTTTCTGCAATGTAGATTTGAAACCAATCCGCCTTTTAGTTCTAGTACATTTAGCACGCGCTTTCCGACTCTATTTTAGGGCGTTGTCACGTCAATTATTATTTTTAAGTTGGCTATCGGAAAAGGTAGTTTTTTTATACAATTATTACCCGTAAACCATTCAAATAAAAAAAAAATAACAAATTGACGAAAATAAGTTATTATAGGTTGATCCAATACATATTTAAGAAGCTTTTTTTACATATGCCATTATCCATTGAATACTACTGTATTGTTTTATGAAATTCACTATTTTTTTAGTATCCAGGGATTTGTATTATTTTTTAAATCAGTTTTGCAAACAAATTGGATACCGAGAAAGTCCACGTAAAAGCTAGCGTGACCGATTGCGTTCAATTTTGAAACAGCCACGAGCGAACACATTATAAGAATGTGCGTGAATGCGGAAGATGCAAAAAGTGGATTGCATGGTTGCCCAGGAGCGTGTTTTCCTCCCTCGTGTTGGCATCTGACTATGTAACTACTTTGAATCTAGATACTGAGAAGCAGCAGGAAAAATAATATGATTTTAAAATTGTTATGGATGTAAATTTGTGCACAAGACTTTAAAAAATCCCACACATTTACATTTGCCAATGCACGATGTAAATTTAACTGCATAAGTAGGGCAGAACCAAGCGAGGAATGATAAATTCTCCGTAAGATCCTCGGGTCATATTAAAATGTATCATATTTAAACACTCTAAAACACGAGGTATGATTTTTAGATTTTCTCTGCCAAAAGTATTTTAGTGATTTGTTTTTGGGGTATTATGCCGTGTTGCGCTACCTCCTTCTTTATCCAACGTTTCAGATCACACATTTGATTACACATCTGCCCTGATGATGGACATTGCAATGCTGTCAGAAACGTTGGCTAAAGAAGGAGGTAACGCAACACGGCATAATACCCCAAAAATAAATAACTATAAACTTCCAAAACACGTTTCGATCATATAGGTCCATCAAGAAAAGTGAGGCAGATTTAGAAATTTTACACACTTATATTTTATGAGAATATAATAGTCGTTTCGATAAAGGAACTTTACCACAGGGTCAAACAAACGCATTCACGATAAAAGGTTTTTAACAAAACTATCAGCGATTAGTCGACTTTTGCTAGCATGCCTGCATTCTCCGTAAGTTGCTAAGTTTGTCGTGGCTTTACAAATTATAGAACGCAGAAGTAATATGTTGGAGGAGAAGAAATAAATCATATAAAATTACATATTTTACCTTGCTTGATGGCCATTAAACACGAATTGCAGCATAAAATACAATAATACTGAAAGTACATCATTTTGAGATGATGTTATTATTATGTTTTATCTACTAGCGCAGATGTAGGATTTGTGAAGCTGGAAGTATTTAACAACAACAAAAATGCCTTGGAATCCTTTTAAAAGAACAAATTATTATGTCAGTTAACTTGAAAAATTACGAAATCTCTCCAATGATATTCTAAAAATACAAGACGCGGAATATTAATACCAATTGAGCAAAAAATGTAGCATCGCTTATGAAAATCATAGTCATTCAAAGAATATTGAACGGGCCGCTAAAATATGTCCACAGGTTCATTTTTATGTGTCCATCATTCATTTAATCATCTGTCAAACATCGGAACAAAATAAATACGCATTTCGAATGAAAAATTGTAATTTCATCAAATCATTATGGTGGATACTTAATTACTTCTCTGACCTAGTACCAATTTTGAAAATTAAAATTTATCATTGAATTTTAATAATAATATATAGAATATTTCATATTTCTTACCCACACGCCAACAACCGAAATTATGTGCACGTTTACAAGTATACTTAAAAATCTCTGGTCATTTGAGCTAACTCTTGATGGCTTCACACATATATTTATTTTTTAGGGACCCTTCACTGCGCTAATGGACTGTGTTGATATTATATTTTTTATAGGTACTACACAGCAGGGGTGGCAAATGTTTTCATCTAAGTTTTATTCATTCCTTCATAAACACTTTTAGATTTACAAAAAGGGACGTATGGTACCATTCTACGTCCTATCGATGTCAATCTATGAACTAACTATAATAGCCTTGATATTATGATGATGATGATGATTGTATTATTTGTATATCGTTGTTTTCGTGAGAAAATCACCTCAAGGGCGCTTAACAACGTAATGTGTTTAATTTATTCCTATCACATAGACTTTTAACTTATTACTTTTGGCTTATAATTAAGACTAATGTCGAGTGATTTACAACTTACTAATGACTCAAAACTATATATATTTTATGACCGAGTTAGTATTTACACAATACCGCTATAATATTACTTACTATATGAGCTCACCCATAGATGGCACTAGATACTAGGTTATTAGGTTATCGTATATTAGGTTTGTCTTAGATATAGCGATAGCTGTCGAGAATAATATGAAAATAAATTAGGTGGCTAACTCTAGGTCGGGATCCAGATATTTCCAACCGCCTAAACTAACCTAACCTCATCTAACCTAACCTAACCTAACCACCGTTCCTTTCTTAAACTGGTGTGATTTTGATTTGTATTTTTATTTTGTAAGTCTTTGATTATTAATTTATTTATAGTTCAAAACCTTTCCAAACAATGAGTGATGCGTGTCATTTGTATTACCATTCATAAATACAAAACAACTAACACGTATATTAGGAACACTAGATCTTAGGGTCAAAACACATCGAACAAGTAACCACAAATGCAGAATTTGGGTAAAAAATCTTCCTGTATTATGATACGAAACTCTACAATAAAATCCCACTCTTATTATTACATTACAATATTTTAACATTTAAATCTCAAATAGAAAGCTGGATAAATTAAACATAGGGAGATTAGAAATAGATAATATACTGATACCAAACACAGACTCAAATTGAAACCACTCAACTGAACAAAAAAACCCATGTAATATATTTATAATTATTTGAGGAAAAACACTATTTTGTACATGTATAATGCTTATACATTTCTTGTTTAAATATAAAACCAAAACTCTCTTACAACACAACTACACCACCAGAACAATAACCAACGGTCACTACAAAGTACCTTCACTACATACCACGTCAGCTCAAAGACAATTTTTCTTCCTAGCTTCTAAAATCTTCAACCTTATCCCTGAAAACCTAAAAACCGTGAGTCAACCCCATTCCTTTAAAAAACAAATTACGAAATGGATCCATACACACGGAATAAATTACAATACCCATTCATTCTACACTCTATCGATTTAATCACCTTTCAGACTAAACATAATAAATCCTTATTCCTTAACTTAGCGGTATAGTATGTACATAATTAATTAGTGTGATCTATTTACTAATAATTTCTCAAATTTTTCATCTTCTTATAATTCTCTAACTTCTCCATCCTCTTCTTGCAACCCAAACTATCTATACATCATTTTTCTATTTTATATTATAGTAATGTATACATTCTATGTCCGCAAACTGTAAAATTCACCCGCCATAACACAGGGTCAGCCCTGGAATGGAGGGTGAAATATCACAAAAAACCACATGTACTCTCTTAATCATGTGTCAATAAAATAAAATAAATATTACTTTATATTATGCATACTACTAAAATGTAATAATATATAAATGAAATACTCAGCACGAGAGATCCCAGTGAGAATACCATTATATCTATTTCATACAAGATAATAAAACACTAATTTGATTTATTATTTTTGATTCGCCATCCCTGTTATATAAAATTTGGTATAAAATATAATGTATTTACAGATTTGGTCGGTGTTTTGGGAAATGTTCTCATATATCGGGCAGCTGAAACAAGGAATATATAGACTGCTAATAACCCGATATCCTTATCGGCAGAAGACTCAAATCACCGAAAGGGGTACGGAACGTTAACTTTTGTTTGCTCATATTAATTTTTGTTCACACCGGCGAACATCCGAAGCGCCGAAACGACAAACACGTTAAAAACGTTGAATAGTAAGTACGTTTTGTACCTATTCTGGATACGGTTGAATGCGTTTGAAACACCTCATTAGTTCTTAGACCGGTAAAAAGAAAATAATAGATGTTTTTTATTATTTGATAGGTCTATATTGATCTTCAAGCATCGAACAAGTTCGAGGGGAAATATAAAATTCTTCTTTCTTATCTTTCATTGGTGGAGGTTATAGCGAGATGCTGAGGTTACTCTGCCGGTTGACGACATCGCGAGTCATTATTTGGGACGAGACAATTCCTTAAAATCTTAACGACATAAGTGAAGAAGTCATGCACAGAAATACGCGACGCGCGGCCTTGGTGTGTTGGACAGACCTACTGTTGAATTTGCCCTAGCAAATCTACAAAATAAAGTGGGAATCTTAATGACATAAATAAAGAAGTCGTGTAAAAACAATTGTCGTGATGGACGGACCTACGGTCGAATTTGCCTTAACAGGCCTAGAAAAGTGATTTTTCCGTGGGGTTTCTTTGAATTATTTCTAACTTATGTGTTACTAAAATCTCAGATATTAATGAAAGTTTCTAATTCAAGGTCTAGAAAAATAACATAAGGTGCTTACCGCTAATTTTATAATTGAAAAACGCTTCACATCATTTTACAACCGTTTTACAAAAAAATATTTCAATTCTAAGGTATATTTTTTATTCATCTTAAACATAAATTACTTATTCCGTGGGGATCACTCACAAAATATACACATATTATCCTTACGAATTCGACGGAATTAATTAAAAGGTAAGCCTCGAGCGAATCCCCGTTATTAAAGTCTTGTGTCGCACTCACGCAGAAACCGATATAGCGGACATTTTTATGTTCTGTAGTTTTGAACAAGTTATTTATCGTTGGGAGGAAAGGACAAAATGAGGAATTCCAGAGCCCTGGGAAGACTTATTGACCCTTTCTCATCCACTAATTTTCGATATTGCGTTCCCTGTGGCATAATAATTTTTGAGATTTTTGCAAACCAATTGAAATATGGGGAGAGGAAAGGGAAGATGAATGTTGAGAAGTGCCTGGATATTCAGATCTAGTAAATGGAGAGTAAAGGCACTTCAATGAATAAAAAGAGATTACCTACGTATCTTTCAATCTGAAGCGAAGTTCAAATGTAGTAAATATATTATTAGATTATTATATATATATTATTAGATTCTATGATGCGTGATCTCCCAACAGTTTATCCCCTGACAGTTGATCCCCCTGACAATCGATACCTCTGCCATTTGTTCTGTCGAACGCATGAACTCCTAAATAAATAATTATGTATATTCTCTATTATACTAAAGTAAAGCCGATATCCGCGTCTGTCTATATTTGCGCTTATTTTTTCCTAAACTACGCAACAGATTTTGATAAGAGAATTTCTACTCTCTAGAGAAGGTTTATATATATAATACATGCATATTATGTTTATACAAAGTAGAGAAAAATCGAGCAGTAGTACACGTCAGATAGTATAAAATTGTTATTGTTATCAACCTTACTAAAAAATGCGGTGTACACTTAGTTATATTATCAGTAGGTAGGTATATCTTATTTTCTTAAGTGAATGTATATCGAATTTTGTTATTAGGCGGTACAGCCGCTGCGTGTACTACTTCTGGACACCATTAAAGATACCTGAAATAATCGTTTGGGCATCAAGTGTCCAAGAAAACAGCTGTCAGGATGATCAACTATCGGGGATCAACTGTCGGTGGATCAACTAGGGTGACAATATTTTTATGATAAGTCCATACTAGGATTTCAAAGTTGCAAACTCTTTGTAAAGAGTCAAAGAAATTTAGAATTCAGACACGGAGGTCGTTGTTTGATTGTGGAAGGCATAAATAAATGACATTCTTATGTTGGTAGTTAGATGTGACGGGTACATACCTGATCGTGGTCACGGCAAACCGTAAAATAGATTAATGTAATGGTTTTCACGTAAGGAGGTTAAAAATAAGGCTTTATTATCACTATGTATGTACACACGATCAGACTTTGCAAGCTGGCACTCGTAAAACCTATTTGATTGACTACGTGACAGAGATTCACAATCAAACATTTTATTCAGACTTCAGACATGCGCGCGGATCCAATTCGTGATTGGTGCCGATTGTGCAATGAAGTACAGTCGGGATTTATAGTATCACTTGGAAATAGACGCGTTTACATATGAGATTGATCGACTTTTTTTAAATGCGTTTATGTCGATGATCGATTCGTAAGTGATGATATTCTATACATATCAGCCTGTAGGTGGTGTATTTTGATGGCGTCTGTTTCTACTTTGATGATATTACATTACTTTTCCGAATGTTGTGTAATCTTGGATGAGGAAATTAACCCAATTCCCGACATTCGGTCGAGCTGAAACTCGTCAGATAAACTAGCAGTAGATGACAATGCATTCTATCAACTTTTGATGACAATTATGCATAGAGACCCGCATAAATAAACCCGCGACAATTAAGAAATTCTCAGAAATTGAATGATATTACAGCCGCTTATATACGAATAAATTAAATTCGTAATTAGCGATTTTCGTTTAGTACTTCCTAATATTATCTTCAATAATTAAATCCTACAATTTGAGATTTCACTCATTAAGTTATTCCAATAAAATAAAAAAATCCATAATACATCTTATGTATAAAAAGTAGTTATAGGCCGAAGTCGAAAGTCACGAGATATAAGCTTTAGATGTAAGTCACTATTAATAGTTATTATGAATTCTAGTTTTAAGCTAACTGTATTTATTATTTAATAAATATATTTGGTGTACAGCGCCCTGCAGGTGAGTTTTCACGAAAACAGCGCAATATAAATTAGCCAAATATTTTTATCATTAAAAAAACTACTTCAGGCCGCTTCAGAACACGAAAACTCTATTGAGGCGGTCTGTGAAAACAAGAAGAAGAACTGAAGAAGTAGAAGGTTCGAAAGGGAGAAATGTAAACAAGAATGTTTCATGAATGGTCGAATCAAGCGAATAATTAACAATACGATTCGTTTAAAATAGATCGAAAATATCTCGATAAATTTAAAGACACACTTCGAATTTTTTCATTCTTACAACAGAACAAAATGTGTTTGAAATAATTTTCGAAGCACAATATGCATTTTTTTTTCTATTGAGGGAATTTCGAATAATAACTGTTTCGACTCTACAAATGTATAGAGATCTTCAAAAACATTGTTTTAAAGTGTTCTAAAGAGAACTAACTAACTTACAATCACGCCGTTTCTCCGCAGGGGTAGGTAGAGCGAAGGACGGTAAAACATCTCGGTCTTGACACACACTCATTGCCTCATTCACATTCATACATACTTTTCTATTATTCTGACTCTTGACATGGCCCGACTTAAGTATATAATTCACTTGATCGTGCCACGTCTTCCTTGGGCGTCCCCGACTTCTTCTAAAATTCACATTTGCGTCATATATTCTTCTTACTCTCCTTTCTTCGTTTATTTGCTCTACATGTCATATAATATATTCCATCTAGAATTATTTAAGAACAATATTGCATAGGTACTTCAATCCATTATCTAGAATGTGTCGTCTGTACAATTCTATTGAGTGTAACTACATAGATATATATGCAAATAGTCTCACTTATTTTAAAAAGCAAATTAGCAATAGATTGTGAATGTTTGTTTGTTTTTTTTTATTTACTCTATTTGTTTTTTGTTTTTATTTTTGTTTCTTTTGTTTTTTGGATCATATATGTATCTGTATTTTTTGTTTTTGATATCTCTTTTTTTGCCTTTGCTCACGTTTTGCTGTTTATATATTTTTTGTTAATACATAGTGTATAATGACACTTAAACTGTGCATGATGTGAACATTTTTAAGTGGACTGTTGACATTTCCTTTTTTTTTTGCAGCGCTTATCTAATTTTTTTTTCTCATGTTAATAGTCTCTAAATGTTCCTAAACAATAAATAAATGTCCATACCATCTGAGCGTCCCTTTCTTAATCTTACTTATTACGCAAACATCAGTCTCGCATTATTTGCGAATATCCGCATTTCTCATACGATCACACATGGTTTTACCAACATACGCCTCAGGGATCTCATTTCTATAGCATTCAATCTACTTTCATCCTTTCTTTGCCAGTTCCATGCCTCACTTCCATACATCAGGGTAGGTACCAGCACTCCATTGGGGACTGCTAACTTCGCTTCTTTGGACAATTTTTTGTTAGCGCAAACTGCGTTCAGTCCTCCATTAATGGAGTTACCTGCATTTACTCTTCTTTAAATCAATATCTATTTAAGCGGGGCTTAAATAGAAACTAATAAAATAAACCGGGACAGAAAATGAGACAAAAAAGTAACATTACAAAAATTTTACGTTGAAAAAGATAATATTATCATAATTGTAAGCCTTTAATCAAACGTCTAAACTTCCAGGAATCGCGTCCGGTCATACGGGTTCAAATTTCAAGTGAAGATTCTTGAAATCCCAAAGTCTCGACGGATTCCATACTTAGCCTTAAGCTTTTAAGTCTTGAAAGCTGATACAGGCAGGTATACCTACACTTACTTGCCCGCTATACGAATATACGTAACCGACATTTTCGGGACTTGCGAACTCTCAAAGAATTCTCGGGTCGCAAGGGACTTAGCGGCTACCCTCTACCTGTATTCCTGTACCCGCAGTAAGCTTATATTGTCATTCAACGAATAATAATGTCAAATCGTCTAAATTCCGAGCTTAAAGCTTTAAGATTCTTCTCTACTTTTACCGAAACTCGAACTGCTAACATACAATATATACTTATTTGATAACAAAATATCATCTGAAATACCCATACAAATTGTAAGAATCTCCAGAATTAACCCCGCTGATTAGCCACCTTTTGACAGCCACTATGCTGACAGACACTATCCGACGGCAATCAGAAGGCTGCGGGTTCGATTCCCGTCGACGGCATTAATCCTCACTCTGGAGATTTTTCAATTTGTATGGGTAATTCAGGTGAATAATTATTGCTTATAATAATTTGTTATTTGCGACCGTTATCTTTTTGCTACCTATGTCTTATTTCTCTTCTCCCCCATCAAAGGGGGGGCAAAACCCCTGACTCTGCATCACATGCAGTAACTTTAATATAATATATTGTTTTGTTTTATTTATCCCTCACTTTACCATAGTAGTTTTTACACTTGTGCTATATCTTGCTAAATTAATATTTTCATTTGTATCGATTACGCCAAACCTTTATTTTGCAGCATTGCTCAAACGTGTACAAATATTAATACATCTTTCATATTGTGATACTAATTCCTACTGTGCAGTGCCAATTGCAAATATAGATTCTTCCAATATAAATGTAGCTTCGTTTAATAAAACAAACATAGAGTCCTTGTGATAGCCTTGAATGGGGTGGGAATGCTGTGGAATGAGTGAGTGGTCACCAAATATTGTAGTGATGCAATGATTTTTGGAAATTAAAAGTCATTGCATAACTACAATATTTTGTGGTGTACGTATGTACTTAATCTTTTATTACGCTGTCGTAACAAAACGCATTTTATTATGTGAAAGAAACCCAGAATTCTAAACCACAATGCATGCGGGTTCCTCATGGGAAACCACCGAGTGTTCCTTTCATCGTTGGGAATTGAACACGTGCCTTCTTTATCACCCAGCGATCGCTTTACCATCGCCGGGCCATCCCACTGAGGTCCTGATCGCATTGATATATTCTCTATTCAAACAGGGCGCGGCGTTCAATGCGAACATTGTACGAGTTATATGATTTACCATCGAGGATTTTCTCTCTCCGTGTAAATAACTTTGTAGTTATCTACTATGTACGAGAAAGCAGAAATTTTGTTTAGGTACATACGGAAATCGTAAATTCTCTCGAACCACGAGTTCTGGCGTCATTAAATTTGCACAACTCTGTTCCTCTGTAATATTACTACGTCAACGCAATTATTCTCAATTCACTAAACTTGAAATATTCACTAAACTATCACGATAAATAAAAAAAAGAATTTTGCTGAACGATGAAAGAAAATAAAACCAGTTATAAATTTATTTATTACCAGATGAAGTTACCAGCGTTGCTCGGTATTTGCGCAGAATTTTACAAAATCAGATGTAGACAGTAATTTTTCTCTTATTTTGATCGTCAAGTGTGCAAAATTTTAATTTTGCTTTTGAGGTGGGAAAGGGATGACGGTATTTTGTCAATACTTCGTGTTATACAGTGACCTTCCTCTTGTTTTGAAGGCCAAACGTGCGAAATTTCATCAATTTCGGATTAAAATTGTAGATTTGTATTAAAAATCCGCGCCGCCACAGACAATCATCTTTTTTATATTTATTTATTTATTAACACATACACAGTCCAATAAGATACAGTTAAGGATATTTTTCGTTATTAAATAGTTGTAGTACCTATTACGTTTGTCCATAAAATATCATACTATATTATCTTAAACAATCATAAAGACCATACTGAAAGTAACCATAACAATGCTTTCGATTGAAATTTTCAATAATTTTGATGTACCAAATGTACAACAAATATAATGCTACAAATTTACTATTGAAATTATTCAAAAATACTGAATCCTCTACAATACCGCGTATTCATCAAACAAGGTCAAATCACAATGATATAAAATATATTCCAAATTATAAAACCATATTCGGACAAAGAAACTACATTTTTTATTTTCCGGCAAAACTCCCCAACATCCTTGCGAAGAAAAGAAAAAATTTTTAATTATTAAAAATCAAGAATAAAAATCTGGCTGAAAGAGATTAATGAAAAAATGACATAGAAAACAAATAAAATAGAAACGAATAACTTTAGTTCGCCTCAGCACAGGTAACCCCCTAGTGAGAAGGGCTATGAAATACAATTTACTATACATATATTCACTATCATATTTTGTATGTACAATGTTTAAATAGCCTGTATAATAAAAAATAACAATAAAATTAAAAATATATATTGTTTATTTTCAAGTAATTATTTACTGAGGTAATTAGTTTTTATTTTCTGATAACACTGACAGTCTGTGAAGTAGATTCCTTGTTACCCAAATTCGCTGACAAGATGGTCAGGAGGGGGTCATTTTTGTTGCTTGTGTCAGATGGCCTTTATACAAATATTCATGTTTTTTGTTATTGCGAATCATTCTTGACCAAATTTAATAAAACAGCAGGGTCTGTGATAATCTGGGGGGAATCTATTTAAACCGGGTAGTAAATATATTATAATTTTCAAAGTGAATGTTATTATTATTATTATTATTATTATTATTATTACATTTATTACATACAAGATATACAAATATAAAAGGAAGCTTTGACTGTCCAACTAGGAAGTTTCCCGTTTTAGGACAGTCAAATTGGCAGGTTGCGTGTACATAATTCCAGGTAGGTACATGTAAAATATAAAATAAAATTAAAATATAACATATAAATGTAAGAAAGAAAAATAGAAAGAAAATATTTTTTTAGGAAAATACAATTTAGCAGTAATAAACAATAAAATCCAGATAGGTACATGTAAAATATAAAATAAAAATATAATATATCAATGTAAGAAAGAAAAATAAAAAAAATATATTTTTTAGGTAAATACAAAATACAAAATCGAAGAAATCAACTCAGACTACGTTTTTTAATAATTTTTCGGAATCTGTCCTACCTAAGTCTAATAACCATTTAGTAATTTTAGTACCGAAGGCTGATAATTCACATAGTTTAAATTGAGAGGGGATTTTGTTGTATATTTTTGGTCCCAGGTATGAGAAAACTGTTTGTTTGTATTATAACATTTATAAAATAAACCACTGTCTTCAAAACAACGAATCTTTTTACTGAAGGAAACTTGCAAATTTAACATAGATAGAAGATGGATATGTAATATTATTAATAGTTAGAAGTGTCCATAGATAAACGAAGAACGATAATTTTTATTAATTTACGATAGGATTCGTTTTCAAAGTAATATCGTTGCTTTTAAATGAATAAAAAGGACCGTAAAAACATTTCAAAGTCAGCTTGATGGGTAATCCATTACGCGCTATAAAACTCAACCCGACCACTTTTCCCTATAAAAGTGCAGCCTATGCCGTAATGACGGAAATGATCCACACTTACACTTTAAATGGGCTCAATATGGGCCCACTCAAGGCGCACTTAAGTGGGCCCATATGATTTGGGCCCATCAATTGGGTACTTACCGGGCAATTCTACACAGTCAATGTCGGACAGGGACGCCCCTTCCAGCACGGTATCGTGATGCCCGTTTCTCATAGGTAGGTACTTTGAACGTTACATGAACCTTATATGGAAATAAATTGATGCATGATTCACAGCAGACTCATGGCGATGGATTGATAAATCAATTTATCAAATCATCGCTTCGGATCGAATTTAAATTACGCTGAATGATTAAAATAATAAATGGTCAACAAAATCACCTCAAGGGCAGTTTAAAATGGCTACTGTAGGTATCCTTTACAAAATAGTGTATTATTAAATATATGTGTTTGAATATCAGTTTTTTTCGGTTTTGAATGAATGCAAATCTTAGAAGTGAAAATTAACCCATTTCCTGACATCCGATCGAGCTGAAACTCGGTAGATAGACAGATTATCGATGACAATGAATTCTATCGACTGGTAGCAGTTAATATAGTAAAATAAATGCCAGTCCCACCCGATCGGCATTTCGCGAGGTTTGTAGAGTTGTTGACTACAGTTCCTGGGTAGAAAGGTTCAATCCTCAGTCAAACCAATATTTATTCTTAATTTTTAAAAGACACGTTAAACTAGATGTATTGTGCTTAAAGGTTAATGGCAAGTCAATGGCAGGTCATTCTAGTACGTTGCATGCTCTGTCTCCAAACTTCGGAACATTAATTATTTGAGATGCTTAGATCAGACTTGGCCGACCTAAACGTGAGTTGTCTGTGAGTAAGATTATCCTTCATGCAAAGATTCTATTTTTACAGATTACATTTTATAATCTATTATATGTGAGTACCTACCTAAATACAAAAAAAATCTCCTTATTTTTCAGTGAGACTATGTCATCGCCAATTAGAGGGGAGGGGAAGGAGATAGGTTAGAGGAAGGTGGCAAAGTACGTCACTTTTCTCCAAACACGGCTGAAATCGTTTCAAGCAACGCGCAACGTTTCAATTCTCAAATGTGGTCTTACACCAGGGCGATACTGAGAGTATCTTCCACTCTGGAACGTGCGGCAAATATGCTATATTTTAATTTTTTATTAGTAAATTGTGGAAAAATACAAATTAATCAAATAAAATTTAATTTCCCACGCCGGAATTTGAACCCGCGACACCTTTGACTTGCTAGTCGAGAGTCGAGAGCCTTACCCCTCGACACGGAGGCCGTCAACCTCCTTGTAAATTTACCACAAATAATACAATATATAAAATATTTATGAAACTTAAATAAAACAATCATTCAATCAGCACCCAAAAACTTACTCCTTATTTCTTGGTTTTAATATCTCACTTTTTCTCATAAATAACGAATATAACAGAAAGTAAGGTTATATTATAACGCAGCTGGATACAATTTACAACACCCTAAGCTCTTAGCAGCAGTAAAATACCATTAAACAGAGAAAGAACATTTTGATTTACACAGCGATTTAAAATTCTAGTGAAGCATAAGGACTACAATTAGTCAAATTACTAATGGTACATTTCCTGTGAGCGCTTTCTTTGTAGACAAACTTCAAAGGGTGCTGATAAAGATACATTATATCGAAGTGATGAGTCATTGTTCTTTGAAATACGAATTAATTTGTTACCTTATGTAAATGTAAACTGTATGTACCTACATGAACAGTGTGCATATTTACAGACGGTAGTTACAATGTAGCTATAGTTTTTTTTTTATATACCTTCTGCTTTAGGGAAAAAAAGTGAAAAGGAATCAGTAGGTACACCTATTTAAGTTATCAAAAAATGAAGGAAGTGAGCCATTTCACAGAGGAATTCTTTTAATTCCTTATTAGTAACCGCCACCGTATTTATTTTGTTTTAATATTTTGATTGTGTGGTAAGACATTGATTCAGAAAGGATACACCTGTGGTATAAGTGCGGTGAAACCATTTATAAGTATAACTGAAGCATAAATAAAAATAAGCAATGAAATTCAAGACCGCTTAGAATAAGAATACAGAAATGGTTTTAACATGTACGTACCTAGTTTTTTAAAATAAATTTATATTACATTATCTCCACACAGGAGATCCTGAGGAAAATAATTTCCATAAGGGCCTATGTCATCTTTGTGGATGCTGAGTAGTGGGTCTTTTAGTGGAAAGGAAAAAGTGAACATGGATCTTGAAGAGTTGTAGAAGGGAAGCATTACAGAGGCTGGCAAATCGTTCCATAGCCGAGCTGTTGAACTCAAGAATGAGTCGTAGAAGCGAACCGTTCTCTAGTGAATGTCAGATGTCAAATGTCAGCATCAATATGTTGGATCGCGTTTTGCGTGTTTCTCGACTATGCAGTCTATGCACCGGTGCTGAAGGGATCAATGACGCTAGTTTCCCGAAACATCTTTCATTTCAATACAGGTAGAATAAAGACAGCATACTTTCCTGAGCCTGTGTTCTGCATATTTCAATCGTTCTTCAAAGGGAAATGTTTTAGTTTTGGGGTATTATGCCGTGTTGCGCTACCTTGGTAAAAATATACCCAATAAGCTGGAATATGCATAAGCATTAACTTGTGGCAGTCCATCCTCTTTCCTTACGCCTACGCTAAAAAAAACCTCATTCAACATGCTTACAACTAATATTAAACATTACTTCTGGTGACACGTAATTGAACATTGTATCCCTTTTGTGAATTTGCCTCTAAGCTTTAAAATAAAGCTGGGCTTACATTTAATAGGATGCCCCTAGCGAAAACAGACCCACATAACATCGTTACATTTAATTATATAATTTACTTTACATTTACGTCCATCTTTGTGAATATCCATCCATTTTTGATGGACAAGATAAGCGCTTATTGAATCATTCTGCATTATTCAAAATGATGCAGTAACCCAAATAAAATTGATTACGAATATATCTATTCTTCGAAACAGAATAGAGCTTTGAATTTATTTAATTTCTTTCTTGTTTTATTAATTTGTTCACATTATGTCACCCAAACTACTAGATTAGTATTTGAAATTAGGCTACCTCCATTTTATACTAATGGCTTACATATTTACTTTTTCATAGATTATATACACTCATCTGATTATGCAGATAACCATAATTATTATAATTATTTTATGTCATCAAGGCAATTATAAGTTCAATTTCAGTCATCAATATAATATACCACCAATACCACGTTATAATTTATATTTAAAATTTATAATTAAACTTGTTAAATTACAGAAACAAATTTGTTTTTTTTTTTAATTTTCGGATCACGTTTTGCGATTTTTTTCCAAACAATTTCAAATAACTAATTACTTATATTATAGATCTATTTTTTAAGAGCTTAAAAACTTAAGGCGTCTAAGAGAAGTATGTTAAGACAGTTCAAATGTCTTCGTTCTATACTGCTAAATTTTATAAATATATAAATTACAAACAATACAAAACAAAATAAACCTTTGTCTGTCCAACTGGGAATGATTCCCGTTTCAGGACAGCCAAATTGTGTATTTAGTACATAATATTCTTACAATGGAATGGCGATGCTGTCAAAACAAATTTTGAGAACATTGTTGATTGCATTCGAAGTGACAGGATGGTTTCTTTATCCTTGAAAGAATCGCAAAGATGTAATTTATTACCAGGGTCAATTTGAACAACATTAGTAATTGCATTCAGAACAGATAAATGGTTTCTTCCGGGACATCACAAGTCTGAGATTATTTCCAGGGCATTTTGGAGAACATTTACAATTGTATAGTTAGAATTTCCAAGGAATTTCCACATTTATAAATCAGTATAAGACATATAAATCCTATAGTACAATAAAATAAACAACTAGACTTGTCAAATAGCCACATTTTGAACATATTCCCCTCTCTCCACTTAGTTGAGTTCTCTCTCCCTCTTCTATCTTCCCTATAAATCCACTGTAAGTCTGTTATTGATTTAATATGTTTTTATATAACCCTGAAGAAGGTTCAGGGTGAACAGAAACTAGTTGGGTTTATATATTAAAAATATATGCAATGAAGTGGTATTAAAAACAAAGTTATTTTAATCTAATTACTATAAATGTGATATGGTTTGAGACAACTAAACCTGCTAAAAAATAAAGGATTCATATATAGCATTATTATTATTACTTTAAAACGCTATCGGCTGGATCCTTTTCAAAGAAAAAGGTTGCTTCATGAATATTATATAAGCCATGTATAGGCATTTATTTAATAGCTAGCCATTTCTCATTTAGGCTGCGCAGGCCCCAGGTCGAAAAACTGTCAATCTAAATAGCAATTTAAACGCTTCTATTCAAAATGCAGAATTATTTCTTCGTCATTATACTCGCTCATTCTCTTCACTATTCATAGCAATCTCATGCATCTTTAGTCTTGCGAGATCCTTTCGGAGTCTGTTGTAAAGAAGTCGGTAATCAATGACGTCAGAAACTGTACACACCTGTAGGGGCAGCTCTGTTATTATTAATTAACTCTGTGTCGGCAACACATTGCTTGCGAACACTATCCTTCTCACCATTCACAGGTGTGAAATAAGCGTTGATAAAACAACGGTGAGAGCGGGACATTATCCATGACTTCAGTATTTGGTGACGGGTTCTCTGGGAGTGTATTGGAAAGGCGAACGAAGCAATTAGCTGGTTTCGTTGATATTCTGTACCTATCATTAATATTTTGGGGTTATAAATGAAAGAGAATCCCCAATTGGTATATATTGTGAGGCCGAAGGTGGTGGAAAGGAAATGAAATGGTAAGACGAAGGTTGTGAAGTGCTTGACTACTCTGATTCGGTAACCAAATATGGCTAAAGCAATTTCAAGAAACTTTTCGATTCTGAATGGTGGTCTTTCACCAGGGCGATAGAAGGAGTATTTACCACTCCTGAATGGTGGTCTTTCACCAGGGCGATAGAAGGAGTATTTACCACTCCTGAATGGTGGTCTTTCACCAGGACGATAGAAGGAGTATTTACCACTCCTGAATGGTGGTCTTTCACCAGGGCAATAGAAGGAGTATTTACCACTCCTGAATGGTGGTCTTTCACCAGGGCGATAGAAGGAGTATTTACCACTCCTGAATGGTGGTCTTTCACCAGGACGATAGAAGGAGTATTTACCACTCCTGAATGGTGGTCTTTCACCAGGGCGATAGAAGGAGTATTTACCACTCCTGAATGGTGGTCTTTCACCAGGGCGATAGAAGGAGTATTTACCACTCCTGAATGGTGGTCTTTCACCAGGACGATAGAAGGAGTATTTACCACTCCTGAAAGAAAATATTAATATAAAGTTAATTGGCACATTTTATTTGATACCTGCATGAGCTTAGTAAATCTATATACATATTTAAATAAATTCAAGTAGGTACCTACTTGAATTTAACCTAAACAAAATATGACTCAATGATTGAAAAAATATCAGGACCCGGAAAATAAACAAAAGGTAACGATCGTAACTGGGAATCACTCCCAGTTCTTCTTGCATTTGACCAATGAACGTGATGCTGCGTTAGAATGCACGAAAAAGTACAAAAAAGGTTTATGCGTTACCTGTATATTATCAGGGAATATACATACTATCCATTCCTGTATCCATCCTTGTTCTTAACAGGAATGCTCGATTTCAATACATTAGAAGCCCGTAGAAAAATATTTTTAGGCAAACACTTTTTTAAGTTAATCTCTGGTACAATACACAATCCGCCTAAGTTGAAAGAGGTTAACTTTTATGTCCCTAACAATTATACTCGAGGGAGATCCCATGCACTCTTATAATATGCTCCGAAAGCGAGGACTTCTGCCTATCAGAACGCGCCAATAAACAGAGCGACTCAACTGCTTAACGATTCTGCATTAGCCATCGACATTTTCAATGTCACCTACAGACAATTCAGTAACTATCTTTTAACATATGTCACAAAATAGTAAAACTGCCTCTGTAAACTCTTTAATTTGCAATCTTCTCCATGATATATTGGTGTATAACCGTTTTATGGAGAACATGAAAAAATAAATAAATAAATAATATATATAATTGTGTAAGTATATTCTGTACAGTCCGATAATATACAGGACCGTACTTACCTGGGAGCTCACTTGAGATTACGTTGGTAATAATAAAAGTATAATCATGACAATATAATCAGGGGCAAAGAGCTCAATTAGTAAAGACGCCAGTCCCAGTAAGACTAGAGATGCTGGGTTCGATTCTCTGTTGCAACCGTTATCTTTTTATTTTCTGTGTCTTCGTCTCTTTCACATTATATTCGTTGGAATAATCTTCGTCAAAGAGGTTCACAGGCTTCAATTAGTTAATTCTAATAAATTGAATATACCCGTTTATTATGTAACGCGAGAAAAAGCCATAAATAAAATACGTTAAAGTTTGGGCACCCCAGTAACACGAAGGACCCTTTCTTCCTTGAGCGTGACCGGTCTAGCATGCAGAATAAATTAGCGTGCAAAGGGCAGCAAAAAATCCTTTGTAACTCGAAATCTTTGAAAGATTGCCGTGCAAATTCTGCGGCGCTCCTATCGAGAATTTTTTTGTGCGAAATTGGTATAAGAGACATGCAAAGCCATTATGAATATTTAAATTAGTCCATTAAATTATCTCAAGTGCGACAAAGGAAATTGACATCCGATTGGGGACTAAAGAATGAGATCTTTTGATGTTTTTTTTAATTTACAAGTGAAATAAAAATATAAAGTCCATCTATCACTATGATGTATGATGCTACATAGTAGAACTGTGAGGTATTGTGTCCGCTTTGCAGGACCACCTTTTTGATTTTTGTAAATCGTTTACCTGCGTATTTGTAATCCAACACACCTATGAATGAAACATAATGAAACTTCATGTAAGCAATTCCTTGCCAAATCGACGCATTGAGCTGCACCCATTTCTCCTTATACCTAATGTTGACCATAAAACAGAAAAATATTTATTAATCTGAAGCAGCGAAAACTTTGTAACTGTTTTCCTTAACATTATGAAATTCGCACTTTTTCGATCATTGGATATGATATTTTGATATTTTCATTTAATTTATAATGAACTCGATAATACGCCATTTACTTGTTGGTTCCATATATATATTTGTCTATCATCTATATGAAAAAAGTGTTGAAACTCGAACGAAGCCGGATGGTAAAGCCAATAACGTAACAATAATACAAAATTAATGTTGTAGTGTGGTCGAATGGATCGCTTTAGAATCACTTAAGGCGATGCCATACGTAGTAATGCAAAATCATGTGTTTTTGGTTTGAAAATTTGGTCGCCTAGAAATGTTTCAGATGCTTTAATTAAATACTGCGAGTAGAATACATCTTGACCTTTGAAACAATCGAGTATTTTTTACATAAAGTCTTTTTATAAGCCCAGAAAAAAATAATGTATAGGCCTATGAAAACTGCTGTAAAGTTCAAAATCTCCTACTTACGAACCCATTTTCGGTTATGATTTTATTGTGTTAATTAAGTTATTTATAAAATGATCGGAAAAAAAAATATTTATGCCTGAACATCCACAAAATAAAATAAACGGCACTTTTTGGCCATGTTTTTTACTTGCATAAATCAAAACAGGCGGATGGTGTTAAGCGGGAATTTAAACCTCAATGGAAAGGTCTGTAACAAATATACGAGCACGTCCTGGTTTAAAGCTGCAGTTTTAAAAGGTTCCCATTCCGAAGTGGCTAATAAAACCGGTATCAACAATGATAATATAACATACTCCGATAAGCCCTAGAGACTGTAATTTAACCCCATCTAATTCCAGATAAGAATAATTATTTATATAACCCTTCACATAATAAAACCCTTACAGAAACAGTTTCAAGTTTCCCCAGAGATCCCCTTTACCTCAGTGAGAATTCTCTGCGAGTTTTCAGTACCAATTCGCTTCGTGCAGTAATTCATTATTCCAAAAATATAATCTTCGGAATTCGGACCCTCTTCCTGGGAAATCAGTAAATCTATTCTTCAGAGACCCAAAGGGAGGGTTCCAGCATCTATTGGTCATAAAACACAATTGATTACCTAACTTAAATACTGCCCCTGGAGCGGATTTTAAAATGAATCTCTTAACATAAACATGCACCGAACTATAAACTGAATTATCATTCTAGTTATGGAAATTGGGGGCTCGTGGTGAAGTTTTTTATACGCTTTCTAAAAATTTGAGACCCTTGGGTTTTACGACGTCGTAACTTTGAATTCTGGACTCTAAATTTTTTTGAGCACGTGCTTGAACTACAAAACTGCTGGTGTCTGAATTGTTATAAAAAGACAGTTTTATAATGGAAAATATAAAAAGGTTTAGGGAAGTTTTAAGAATACGATAACAAAAGTTACTTAAAGTTTGACGTTTTGTAGTAAAATGTCTGAATGTCATGGCAATAAATACTAAATAATTTACGAATATAGAACCATCACTCCATTACACCGATCTCCTTTAATTCTATATTATATATTTTTCTGCTTTCTCTTACACCCTTTTCCAGTCTATCCAAAATCTTCAAAATCAATTAGGCATGTTCATTACGCTTACATCACCCGTGAATTATTTTCAGACCTTATCATACATATGGTGCAGCAAGGTTTTATAAATGCACACGAAAAAAACCTTACTTATTCGTTAATTTTACATTATTAAATTTGTTATTTTTTTAAAATATTACAAATGTTATTTTTTATATTACAGTTGTTATTTTTTATATTAATTTTGTTATTTTTTAAATTAAATTTGTTATTTTATAATCATTAATCTTATTTTTTGATTATATAAGGTTAGATTTATATTATTTTAAAATTGCTTTGGTTCTTCCTCTGCCATTTAATATAATATCTTTCCACATAAATCAGGAATGTCATCGGAACTCGACTGTCGACTAGAAATTCTAACATCTTCCCTTGATAAATTTTATACGCGACAACAACATTCAAACAATCTTTTACAAAAATATATTGATAGCCCTTCTGTCAATGTCAGACTTCTAATTTATTTATATTATTCTTCCTAATTAAAAACTGTTAAATCTCAAAACTTATACAACAGCTTGTCATCAGCAAGTCAGTACTCGCACCGGTTTAAATATAATATACAAAATAACAAAGATAAACATAACACAAAGTTAGAAGTCAGTCGGAGTTAGTAGAAGTTACCATGAAATCGTATTTTTGTTCTTAAAATGGTAAACGAATGTACACATTATATTATCTCTATCATCGTAATAATGTTATGTGATAGGACGTGCATTACGATATTTACGCAAAATTTCAGAACATTTGTTGGTAATGTCCTTGGTTTAGATTAATATCTTAATATCCTTCAAGATTACCAAAGACCCGAGTCACGTCTCAGATCTGAGGTCATTAAACAAAAAAAAAACTCCGGCGTGAGTTGACTTCATGTCATTAGGGAGCCATCGCGTAATCTAAAAAAGATGACTTCAGTCTAGTTATTAGTGGTGGATACGAATTCACCAAATTACCCGGAAACGCTTTTGGGTTTTGCTGCACGAGAAAAGATTGACCTATTGATCTGGTGATTAACGTTGTTCACTGAAAGCCAAAGTGAAATAATATATTATGTGTTCTTAGTACTTTAAACTAATTCAGAAATCAATTGTAATTACGAAAAGCCATCTGCTTATTTTGTTTATATTACAATTCGTTTTTGATTGCAAATTTATAATTTATTTTTATGCCTACACCAATAATTTTCAGGAAATTAATGAATTTTGTAATAAGACTTACAAAAATGTACGTTTAGTAATTACTAAATAATGACTGGATATTTTATAATATTATCTATTTGTTACGAGAACGATGTGCATTTTCTATAAAGGTGGGATCCCTTCTGATCTGTTTCATTATCTATTTCATAAAATCTATGAAATAGTGAGAAGAGAACAGCCTTTTCTATTGAACAGAACCAAAGTTCTATCGACCTCAATTTTTTTCATTAATTGATTATAGATTCTCGTCGATTAGATCAAGCGGGATAAATAACTAAAATAATTAAAATAATACTAAATAATTTTCGAATTTCAATTTATTTAGAATCCCGGAAAACTACCTTCTAAAAATACATGTTTTATTTGCAAACCTGTATTTATTTGTGATTTAAAAATTATTAACTTTGTCGTTTTTTAATTTAATATATTTTTTAAATATCATGTTTTTACCTGTCACAGTTGATATTGGTATAATTTAAGTATATAAAACACATACACATATTCGAATGTGACGTTATATCACAATTTCAAAGCAATCATTATAAGCAATCAAACGAAAATTTATATTTTTATTTTTATAGATAGATAGATTGTGATGAAATGCAAAAATATACTAACATGAAAGTACATACGTCAATGGTAATTGAAACTAACGTCCAGACAAAGGGCATAATATTATAAAGATAATGTTCTTATTATGCCCCCAACGCCACGATTGCATAAACATCTTTTTGATTCTTTCTCAACAATTCTGAGAAATTAATATATTTACCTATTGACAGAAGCTGGTTTATCGCAATTGAAGCGGCCCATAATTACGCCAACTATGCAGCACTGGAAACATGGTACCTTTACCTGTTTTCCCCTTTTGAAAATATTATAATGGTGAATGAAAGCGACAGGTTTTTGTCGGTTTTTGGTATTAGCGAAGGGGGACTTTTGCCATACAAAGGCTGATTTTTGTATGGAAGAAGTAAAGATGATGTATGGATATATAAGAAACAAGCCCGTTGGAAGCTTACAGGTTTTTTTTTCGAATTTTTCCTGTGAAAGATTTCGCATCTCCCAAGGGTCTGACATCGCGACATATTATGCAAATAAGAGTCTCGACATAATCCGATTTTATGATATCTTGAATTGGAAAGGAGATAATGCGGAATATATTATTTTTGTTGAGCGATGCATTCAATTATGCAGTTTTCGTTTGATGGTAACAAGAGACTTGATATTCACAGAGATTTTTTTGGCGTGAGAATAATAAATTCATTAAATGTATTATTGTAATTTGCATGAAGCTGTGTCCTGCTCTGCAGGAGATGTTGTTGCGGCAAATGCAAATTTTGAATGAAAGACGAGAGTAAAGAGCAGAAATGAGACTGAGGATTAGAATAAATAAGCAAATCATAAAGGCAGATTACCTTTGAGAAAATAAAATAAAAATAAATATCTATTTTCAACATAAAACTTTTAAAACCATTTAAAATAGTAATAAATAAATAACCCAGGAACTAGTGTGGACAAGTTTACAAGCCTCGCCAAAGGCTGATCGGATAGGACCGGCATTTATTTCGTATATTATCTGCTGTAATGGCATCCGATTTCAGAGTTAACGTCATTGACAATAAATTATTTATTTTAAACTGAGTATATTTAATTCTTTATTCTGAATTTCTATGGATATACAAATAACATATTTCTCTTGAACAAATTTTTAAGTTTCGAAAGAAAAATTATAGTGTTTTTGAAAATATAATAATAATATTTATAAGTGTTTTATTATATTTTTTGTAACAAATAGATATAATGATATCCTCACTGGGATCTCACATGCTGAGGATTTCATTTGCATATGATTAAAATTTCGTAGTATGGATAATATAAAGTAATTATAAATAAATTTATAGTGTTTATTTGTAATAATTATAAATATATGACAAGAAGTTTTTTGTTCAGTTAAGTGGTTTCAGTTTGTATTTGGTGTCAGAATATTATCTATTTCTGATCTCCCTATATTTTGTATCCATCTTATTATTTGAGATTTAAATGTTAAAATATTGTTTTGAGTTATGAATGAGAGTGGCATTTTACTATAGAGTCTAGTACCATAGTATAGGAAGCTTTTTTGTCCAAATGTTTTATGTTGTAGTTGCTTGTTGTATATGTTTTTGACCTTGAGATCTAGTGTTTCTAATATATGTGTTAGTTGTTATTTCTGGTGTTTTGTATTTATGAATGTAAAGGAGTATTGTTTGAGAATAGAGTTGTTTGTGACATGATGAGAAGTTTGTTGAAGATTTCAGTCAGTGTTAGTTCTTACAGATAATCTCCATACATTTGTAGAGCCGAAACGGTAATTATATGTAATTTCCTCGATAGAAAAAAAATGCAAATTATGCTCCGAAATTATTAACATAACCTCCATGTACAGGATTTTCCAATAAGAGGTGTTATTTTGATATTCAATCGAAAAAGATCAATGGTTTCGTTGCTTGTGTGGCATGTAGCGCCGTCTTGTTGAAAATAAATGTTGTCCGAATTAATACCATTGAATTCCAGCCATAAAAATCATTAATCATCTCTCGATAGCGCAATCCATTCACCGTAACTGTTGCTCCAGCCTCATTTTAAAAAAAGTAAGGTCCAATGACTCCGCCGGACCATAAACCGCATCAAACAGTCACACGTTGAGGATTGAGAAGCTTTTCAACAATAACTCTTGGGTTTTCTGAGCCCCAGATGCGACAATTTTGCTTGTTGACGAAGCCACCGTGGTGGAAATGGGCCTCATCACTCAAGATGATTTGCATTTGATTCACTCAAGTGAATTTTAATAATTTCAATGTGTTGTTGAAGCGTGTATCGTTCCATTTTTATTAATAACGTAGTTTTTACTTGTCAAATGTCAAAAAATTACAGCTTCAAAAGTAACATCTACCGAAATAGCCGGCTATTTAAAATAACACCTCTTATTGGAAAACCCTGTACTTTCGAGAGATTTTAGCTCTATTTTTTCACAACTTTCGCTTAATTGTTATAATTTTTCACATATTAGCGGGCTCCCTCTAGAATTTGTAATTACATATCTTCCCTTTAAACAATCTTGTTCTTTTTGAACGCTTACTCCGGAGCACCTTCTGTGTTGATTAATATTATTTACATTTAAAATTGTCTCATTGCTCTATTCTGGATTGTTTTGGTTTTTTTAAGGTACCTATATTAATAAAATATGATTTAAGAATAATGGAACAGCAGACAGTCCAAATATGGTGTAACAATTATTTATAAACAATAAAATACATAATTATATAAACATATACATTTTAGAATAATCTTTTTTTTTAAATGCAAATGTTTCAAAGATAATTTAATCTAGTTTCTAAAATTATATTTCTTTTAACAACAATTTCAAAAATAAGTAAAATGTAGCACCTTTTAGATATATATATATATTGGAATAACTTAGTGACGGCCGGCGTGGTCTAGTGGTATACGCTTTTGACTACAGATCCGAAGGTCGCGGGTTCGAACCCGGCGTGCGCAAATAAATTTTATTTGATTAATTTGTGTAATTTCACAATTAATTAATTAAAAATAATATATAGTATATTTGCGGCACGTTCCAGAGTGGAAGATACTCTCAGTATCACTCTGATGTATAAGACCACCATTCAGAATTGAAACGTAGCTTGAAATGGCTTTAGCCGTATTTGGTGACCAGACCTAATTAGCCAGGAGTTCCCACACCTTCCTCTTTCTCATCTCCTTCACCTTCCCAAAATCTTTAGCGTCACAACATACCCCAATTGGGAATGCCATAGTATCGCTGGCTCCAGACGGTTGGGAGCAGTCGGGACTCTTGTGCGGTATTCACATAAAAAATACTCCTAGGTACAATATTATTTAATAGCGTGAGAAATTTGGCCAAAATTTGTTTTTTATCGAAAATCTATTTGTGAAGTAGTCAAGACCTACGAACTAATCTCTGGCGTCATGAAAATTCCATTATTTTTTACGTCTAAAGTTAATCAATTTATTTCTTTATATGAGTCCCAACTGCTCCTAAGCGTCGGGAACCAGCGAGACTATGGCATCCCCGAGTAGGGTATGTTATGAGGCTGAATGTAGAGGGGAGCTGAAGGAGATGGGGCCGAGGAAAATCCGGCTATTCATGTGGTCACCAAACAAGGCTAGTGGTAGTTCAAACAACGTTTCAATTATGAACGGTGGTTTTCACCACAAGGGCGATACTGAGAGTATTTTCCACTCTGTAACTTTATCGAATAAGCACAATAAGAAAAATGTGTATCGCTAATTTATTAAAATTCTGTTAATAACGGGATTGCAGGCCATTCCTGATTTATCAGAACACGTGTTAATGAACCTGCACTTAACTGAACAACTGCTCTGATAATATATTATATAGTGTAATAACGAAATGCGAAAATGTATCGATTTTTATGAACACGTGTTCCGACATCGCGAGAAAACATACCGTTTTTACTAAAAGCTTAACAGGAAATTTAATAATTTGTTCGTGAAGGGCCTGCAGTTTGAAATTACCAAAAATTTGAAGAGATAAACAAATTAGCAATATTTTATATCAGTAAGTTTTCTCCGTGCAACTATTCCCACCATTTTCTATTCCCTCGTAGCCTAAGAATTACCTCTAATCGGTGTGCTATAGTTCCACTACCTTAAAGGAAGACGAAGCTTGTCGTCACATAACAAAAAAGAGAAAATAAAATAATATAAATTACTCGACCGTCAACCGTTTCGAAAAGGTACGATTTTCAATGCGTTCCCCAATTTATGGGCAAGCCAGGAACCATATTTGGCTGACTGGTTTTTGCTTGCAAGTCATCAATCATCATTAATTATTTATGGGGCACTATGAGGTCAGATTAATCATGTTGTATTTTTTATCATCAATTATTATTATCTCCCCGTCAATGGCGTAAATTTTATAATGCTGTGTTTTGTTTTCAAGGTTTACTGGGTTGTAATAAAGCTAGATATAATAACAGTAGGTTTTAAACAGACAATCCATTAGTTAGTGTTTAAACTGCAGGCGAACATGACACAAATATCGTAAAATATTTTTTATCAATTGATATCTTAACCAAATATTGTCGTAACAGCATTGAAGATATTTATACTCCTTCCAAAAATATAATACATCATCAAATAATTTTTTATGATTAAAAACCAAAAATTCGTACAGCACGAGTTACATTTACGATTATTTATAACGCGGGAATCTTTCTAAATATACAGAAAGCGTTTGACTCAATATCACAAAAAAATCTATTGAGTAAATTATGGGTGTGAGAGGTATCCTTCTAGAATGTTTTGATGACTACCTCCCGGAAAAAAATCACGTGGTAAAGAACGATAATAAATTAATGACGGGTTGTTTCGGCGAATTATAACAATTCATCAAATTTCAACGTTCATTTTCGGGTTCTATGAAAGTCCTAGTCAAGTTCTGTTATTATATCACTATAGGCTAGTTGGTTGAAAGAACTGAAATAATAACAGAACTAGAAAATATCTTTCACAGAACTTGAAAATTAACTTTGAAATTTGAAGAATTTTTCAAATTCACCGAAACAACTCGTCCTAAGTAACTCGCGAAAAAATCATTCGGAGTACCTCAGGGCTGTATGCTTGGACCAATACTTTTTCATGCTCGTAATAAACAAACAATGCAAAATAGACCTCAAAAATGGAAAAATTATATCATTTGCCGATGATCCTTTTTTAGATGATATTTTTTAGGATGGGAGGAGATAAAATCAAAATCTGAAACAGGGCTGGTAAGATTATCAAAGTGGCTAGAATGTAACCTATTGACATAAAATGCAAAAAAAAACAAATTCAATGTTTCTTTTACTAAAAACGAAAGAGGTAAAGCAAACAGTATTATGAACAAAAAGTTCATGTGGATAACACGTGTATCCCACTAACACAAATACCCACCCATGCGCATGCCAAGACCTTGAAAAGGTGGAATTAGTCAAATATCTTGGAATTTTAATAGGTGACTCTGTAACTTCATTTTCAATTTACGCTAACATTTAAAATACCACCAAAATAATACGCAAACTAATATTCTTCCTGAATATATAATTGTTGAAAAGAAACAATTGAAATTGTGTACTACGCATTGTGCCATTTAATTATTGGTATGGCATACTAAGCTGGGGCGGTGCAGCCAAAAAAATTTTAGATCAGTTAGCTAAAGCGCAAATACAAATGATTTGGCAGATTTAGGAAACTTATTTAAGGAAACAAAATAATTAGGTGTAAGGCAGATCTAACCTGAGTTTGA
The DNA here is from genome assembly GCA_026573805.1 of Hesperophylax magnus. Lineage (NCBI taxonomy): Eukaryota > Metazoa > Arthropoda > Insecta > Trichoptera > Limnephilidae > Hesperophylax > Hesperophylax magnus. The sequence goes on along the minus strand of JAIUSX010000054.1, from coordinate 5,641,801 downwards.
TAGGTGAAAACCCTATCAAACTCCGTTGCATAGTTTAGAAGAACTAAAAGCACAAACAGACAAACGCGGATAGTAACTTTGTTCTAAACTATTTCGATATTACAGAAGATGCTAAAAAATAAGTGTGTTATGGGCGTGTCTGTGTGTCCGTAGTGGGTAGGACCAAATTCAACTTAATTCGAGTGAAATATGCTTATGTAAATTTGCTTATTTTAAATAAAGAAGTAATGACTCGCATGTTTTCATGTCAATAATATTCATTTTGCACATAATAAAATGTATGAACAATAAAGAATACTCAATGATTGCACTTCTTCGAATACGCGAAAGATGGCACAATCTGTGACAAACAAGAGCAATGAATTACTCATCCTAAAGATATAAAGGAAATTTATTGTCGTTTCTGACGCACAAACTAATATTGGCGATGTTTTTTGCTGCAAACCTATACACAGATATTTCAAGACTTTTGCTTACTCAAAAATATCAACTCAACACCTGAGTATTGAAATGCCACATATTAATTATCTTCAGAGCTAATTACATGAAATAATATGATTTAATTCGATTCGGTGTTAATGGGAATGATGATAAAAACAATCATACAACTCAGTATACACAAATAACATATCAATGCATTCTATTCTGGCAGACTTATTACACGTATCAGTATACTGACGTCAGTATTTGTATACCATTACACGTATCAGTATGCTGACGTCAGTATTTTTGCGAGATTTCCGAAGAAGACGCGTTTAATTTAATGGATATGAAAAGAAAAGCTTGCGTTGCTATCATTTTGGCGCTCGGTACCTCCAAAGAAACGAGTGAAGTGTAGACGAAGGACTGGCTTCTCAAAAAACAAAAATTCTCAAATTAATACTCAATTTAATACTATAAAAATTATTTTAGGATGAGCAAATAGAAAATTCAATACATTGCCAGATAATATATGGTTATTCCATATATTTAGAAAAAATACAACCGTGAATGCTTTAGTCAATTGTCAGGTGAAAACTGGAAGTATTTGGAAAAGAAAATTGATAACGATAATAATAATTATTCTTTATATTTTAAAATGTAATTATTTGGATGATGTAAAGTTGCTTATAGAATTATATTATTGAAGTGTTTTTAGTGCAGACGTATGGTTTTTTTTCAGTCTGTGTTAAGGCGAAGCTTAATGCCAAATCAATATTTTGATTAATCTTTATAACGAATTGGTGTACATTATGTATACCAAAAATTATGATTTAGATAAATTAAAGGATTTCCTATCGTTTCGCTTGAGTAGAATACAAATAAAAAATAAAGAACTCAATAAAAAATATAAATGCAAACTACTAAAAAATTTTTTTTTTCAATAGAAATGTATGAACGTGTAAAGGAAACAACTTTAAAAAAATACAGTATTATAGCCAAGATTATTTGTGACAGTTTCACTTGATTAACTTTTTTGCTTTCTTACAAAATTATTTACAAAATAAATAAAAAACAGTTTTTTGCTTGAAATCGAACTTTTCTAGACTCCTTTTGTCAAGCGATGTTAATGCCTATTACCTACAATATAAGGTATACCAAGAATAAACAAATTTTTGGCTTGTAGCTTCCTCATTTATATCTATCTGAACTATCTATGTTTTGTATCCAGCTATTAATTTGGTTATAAAATGTTATTGTGATTTGATTTTTAAATAAGAGTGAAGATTTTGTTATGGAGTTTAGAAGAATGTAGTTGTATGAAGCGGTTGTAGAGTTTACAAGTAGGTGCTTGTATAATTTTGTTGTTGTTGAAATATTATATTTATAATTGCTCGTTGGAAATGATTTTGATCTTGTGATCTAACAGTCGTATTCGTTCTTATTTCTTGTGTTTTGTACCTATAAATGTTAATGTACAGGAATATTATTTTCGAATAAATTCAAGATTACGTCAGTGCTAATTCTTACAGAGACTTTGAGAAACTTTTCATGATTGCTTTTTGGATTCTAATGAATGAATTAAGAATATTGCAGTGCGCTATCCGATAATATCGTGTTCTAATAGTGATTGAATCGAGCTTGACTCTTCAAATTGTAGATTCTGTGGTGTAGAAGTGGGAACTTTAGATCATATATTTTTTGGTTGTCTCTCTGAAAACAGATATCCTCTCTTCTATCAAGCCTTATCTAAAATTGCCTCCCCTCCATTCAACATCTCATTCGACTCCAATCTTCCAAAGAATATTGAAATTTTCCATTTTAAACAAAATAAGTACGTAAACTCACCGGCCCTCTCCATAATTTGAAATGATAGCTTAAACACCCTTGAAGAGTGAAAGCCAGAAACATTAGAAAATAATAGTGATTGAAGATAGTAAAGTAGATTTTAAGTAGGTTAAATATAAATTTACGTTAGAGTTAGTGAAAATTATTTTTGTAACCTTGGTAGGTACCCGTTATATAAATTAGGTGCCATACATAGACATGAATATTAGTAGACCTGCCCTAAGTGATTAAAAGCGTATTATTCCCCACTCCCCATACCGGTTCCATTGGAGCCGGCTGGGCTCGCGTATGGCCTCCCATGAATTTAGAAAACGTGACGTCATCATTCTTGTGCGAACTATGGTCGAGGCATCATCGGATCATTTTACGAAATAACACGGCAAAATGATGGCTTGCGCTATGAAAACTTGTAAAAATAGAAGTGAAAAAGAGAATAAACCCAATTGTCGTATTACATACCATAGGTAAGCATTATTTTAATTTGTTGTAAGCTGATTCACATCGTATAATATGGATCAGTTTTAGAAACATATACTATCACGCGATGGACGCAACACACAAAGCCGCGTGCACAATAATCAGCGATGTGCTGTTTACTGGGGTAAGTAAATTATGAACATTCGTAAAAGTGTCTTGACTCAATAAGGAAACAAAATATTCGACTCTGAAAATAGAAGAATTTTTTTTTGCCGAATTTGGACTTAGCAAATTTGTTCATAACGTGGCGAGTAATTTGCGCTCCCATGTAAAAATGTCTATTCATTCAAAAGCAGATTTTACTTTTAAGAACTAAATGGTGATATCATAATGCGAGATGCCTATTTACTGTCAGATTGATTTATTGACGAATCACAGTCAGCTTTACCCCCTTCGTTCTTCAACAGTTGATTTTACCCCTCGCCATTATCTTCTCGTCTATTAATATTCATATGTCTGTGGTGCCATACTATTAATTCGTTTAACATAACATAGTTCAGTCCTCAGTTGAACTCCAGACTATTATTGATTCGTTGAAAGTTCAATAAAGCGATTGCTCAGCGTAAAAATCATAAAATTTATTGAATCTGCAACTAGCTCGAGAAACTACTGAAACTTTCGAAATAAAAGGGTAAATAAATCAAAGTTTCATCTTCAACTTATTCCGGTTGAACACACGGCTTCTTTTTGGTTTAAATAATTTAGTTTTGTCATATTTTAGATTCCCTGGATCTTCGACTAAAAACTAAAAACTACTGTGAAACATTTAGCGACGATAAATTAGATTTCAAAACATAGTAATCGAAACAAACATTAGTTTCGTTTGGTAACAGAAGCTGCATTTTAAATTTATAGACTAGACGATTTTCGATTGTGTCAATTTTAATAAAACTTTTAAACGAATTTGGTTGCTAGTGTGTTAGATGCTAGCCCAATGGGTCTAGCACAGTGAAATCGATAACTTTACAATATGGGATCGATAGGCTTTAACTACTATTGATATCCAGACCGATGTTGATAATGCCAAAAGTCAGAATTGATATACACTGGCAAAATGGCATTCCTAAATGTCAGGCGGCTACGCCAAATTTAAAAATACTAATAAATTGACATAGTCGAACTAAAATATTACTTTAATTTACATTGGCAGTCCGCTTGTCCTATTCGACACAACAAAAAGAGTTAATTAGTTCATGCTATTATTAGTCATAACACTCATAACAGTCATAACTAACGACTTTAATTTCTCGAACTGGAACGGAATCAATTGCTTGCGTCATAGATGAATTAATTAACCTATGCATCGTGTATACGATTTATTTCAGTTCTAAGAGCTTAGTTAGTTCACTACCATTCATTAATAATCCAGTCATTTTGCATAACGACAGACATTATTGAAAAAGTAAGGTTAAAACGGCCTTAAACCAGGCTTAAGATCGGCTTTACCATACCAACGTTGAACTAGCGTACATAAATCGAATTAGTAAAATGATAGCTTAACCGTTGTATACGATTCATGTATATATTCAATTTGGTAGGCGGGAATGGGTACCGCCGCCCTGGGAACCATTTATTGGATGACCAACACCTCTGCCACAGGTCACCCCAAGTGGTTCGCTACGTTTGGTGACTTAGCAGGGGTGCCCGGGTTCATGGGTTAAGGTTTGCCCGGGTCTTGGTGGCGGGTGCGTCGGCCCACCTTCTGCGTGGCGGGCCGGTTGGGAGATGCTGGTTGAGGGAGACCCTTTACAACCGGTTACCGCTGTCCGGGCCGCTCGATAGTACAGGGGCCCGACCCTCAGGCTCACGACTAAGGGTGGGCTGCCCCATCAGCGAGTGAAAAAACCCCGCCACTGCTGTTGTGCCGGTTCGTGACCGGAGGGGACCCAGCAGCAGCGTTTGGGGCGCATTGGATGCCCTCTCCAGCCGGACTCTCCCAGCCTATCGCCTAGCACCGCAGTGAGTGGGCTGGAACCAAACGCTCATCACTCCTGGACAGCCTGAACCCCATATTCCTACCCACCCCTCATACCTTTCCATTCCAGACCTTCCTTTCACTTCATACCCTTAAAAAAAAAACAAAAAAACAAAATTAAAATCATGAATATACATAAAAACAAACTTAACATCATTACAGCGGCGAGTAGCAGGCGTCCCCGGTGTGGGCCAAAACTGTTGGTAAATTTTGCCAACATTCGCGGCCTGCACACAAATTTAAATTCCGTCCATCACCATCTTTTGTCCCAACGTCCCAACCTTCTTTTCCTATCCGAAACTCAGATAGCCGAGCCGCCAGACTCCTCCTATCTGGACTGCCCGGGCTTTACCCTCGCAAACAAATTCCGACTGAAAGGAGGAGTCTGCCTCTATAGTCGAGCTGACGTCAACTGTGTGCGACTATTGAGTCTGGAAAACTCCAGATTCGACGTAATGTGGGTGCGCGTCAATCTTGCCAGTACGGCAAGATTCTACGCATGTCTATACCGCTCACCGAACCATAGCGAATCAGACACTTCCGAGCTCTTCAAACATTTGAGCGATACTATTGATGATCTCTTGCCCCGCTACCCTTCGGCCGAGTTTGTTGTTCTGGGGGACTTCAACGTTCATAACGAACCATGGTTGAAGTTCTCAGGCCCAACGGACTCGGCTGGCCGACAGGCGGAATCCTTTGCCATTTGCTACGGATTAGAGCAATTGGTTCAGGAGCCTACAAGGGTTCCTGATGTCCAGACTCACCGCTCCAATCTGTTAGACCTATTCTTAACTACTGTGCCACACGGTTATAAGATTGACGTCACAGGGCCTCTAGGATCATCTGACCACTGCCTAGTGACGACATCAATCCCCGTTAGCCTCAGACCAACCAATGAGAGGCTGAGGAGAAAAGTGTGGCACTATAGGTCAGCAGATTGGTTCGGTATGCGGGCCCATTTCAATGCTTTTCCGTGGTCAGCTGTTTGTTTTCGGACTTCGGACCCTTCAAGATGTGCCCAGAAGATTGGTGAAGTCATCAAATCGGCGATGGATGGCTTCATACAATCGACTACTAAAGAAACTGGTGTGGGCTCAAAGCCGTGGTTCAGTCGACAATGCTCCGAAGCAGTTCGAAGAAAAAACGCGGCTTACCGAGCCTACAACACATCTCGAACGCCCGAAAGCAGATCAGCATACAACAAATCGGCAAAGGAATGCAAGAGAATCATCAATAGATCAAAATTCGAACACGACCTGCAGATCAGCAAAAAGCTGGCTGCCTGCCCGCATGGCAGCAGAGCATTCTGGTCGCTTGCGGGCTCAATAGGTCGAAATTTTTGCAAACCCAGTTTGCCACCTCTTACCAGACCTGACGGCTCACTAGCAAACACCGCCACCGAAAAGGCAAACCTTTTAGGGAAAATGTTTGCGGAAAACTCGACCCTCGACGACGGGGGTGCTGTTCCGCCGTCGGTTCCTCACTGCGGCTTCTATATGAAAAAGCTGAGGATCCGGCATCGGGATGTACTCCACGTCATACGGGGGCTCGATGTTAACAAAGCTAGTGGACCTGATGGAATACCTGCCCTGGTATTGCAGAGGTGTGCTGCGGAAATAGTTCCAGTTTTGACAAAGCTCTTCAAAATGTCCCTGAAGTGTGGCACTGTGCCCTCTGGTTGGAAAAAAGCGGTCATTCACCCTATTCCCAAGAAAGGTGACCGCTCCAACCCGGCCAACTACCGCCCCATAGCGATCACATCAGTTCTGTCCAAAGTGATGGAACGTGTGATCAACGACAAACTGCTCACATACCTCGAGAAGAACAAAATTATCAACGACCGTCAATACGGATTCCGGCGGAACCGCTCGTGCGGTGATCTTCTCGCGTATGTGTCGCATGTTTGGGGGCGGTGCCTGGAACGTCACGGTGAGACCCAAACGGTCGCACTAGACATATCCAAGGCCTTTGACCGGGTCTGGCACCGAGGACTTGTCAACAAATTGCCTTCTTACGGACTTCCCGCATCCCTGTGTACGTGGATTGCTGATTTTTTAAGGGATAGGTCGATTCAGGCTGTTGCTGACGGTTTCACCTCATCCTCACACTCTATAAATGCTGGCGTCCCACAGGGATCGGTTCTGTCTCCGACTTTGTTTTTATTGCACATCAATGACCTTTTGACATGTGCACCGATTTATTGTAACGCGGATGACAGTACAGTTCATGATAGCTTTTTGTTTGACAAGCCCCCAAAGGGCACACAAACTCCAACGGCTCGGAGGGCTTTGAAGCAGAGAATGGACGGTTATCTCGAGAGTATTTCCTCCTGGGTTAAAAATAATCTCGTCGAATTTAATGTTTCAAAGACCCAATCCTGTCTGATTACGTCTAAAAGGGATCCAAATGATAATCTAGTCTCCTTCAACGGAAGCAATCTTCCGAACAGGCCTTCCATTGATATGCTTGGTGTAACTATAAGTGACCAGCTCAGGTACGGGGGCTCCATCGAAGCCAGAGTAAAGTTGGCCTCTCAGAAGCTGGGCGTACTGTACAGGGCCCGCAGATACTTTAATAGTACACAACTGCTCACCCTGTACAAATCGCAAGTGCGCTCTACTGTCGAATTTGGCAGCCATCTCTGGTCTGGAGCCCCAAAATACCTGAAAAAAACCCTTGACTCTGTGCAGAAACGGGCGGTCCGTTTGATAGATTCCCCAATCTTAACAAACGGACTGCAATCTTTAGAGCACAGGCGTCAGGTAGGTATGCTGTCCTTGTTCTATCGGTATTACAATGGAAGATGCTCTGAGGAACTAGCGTCATTGATCCCTTCGGCACCGGTGCGTAGTCGGGATACACGCCAAACGCGTGCCCAACATTTGTACACAGTTGACACTTGTCACATGAGAACGGGTCGCTTCTACGATTCGTTCTTAAGTTCAACAGCTCGGCTGTGGAACGAACTGCCGGCCTCTGTGTTTCCTCCCTCCTACAACATAGGACTCTTCAAGACCCATGTTCACTCCTTCCTCTCCACAAAAAGACCCTCCACACAGCATCCCCAAAGATGACATAGGCCCTGAGGGAAATTATTTTCTTCAGGGCCTCCTGTGTGGAGTAAATATAAAAAAAAAAAAATAAAAAAAAAAATACGAACCGATTATTTATTAAGAGCTGCAAGAGTTCATATTTTCACATTTATTCATTAAAACTTCTAACTTTTAACTTTTTGCTTTTACTTAACATATTTTTTATTTTCCTCAACCCGCTTCGAAACGTATCCCTATACAGTTGCACACTGCACAGCAATGGCCTCTTTGGTTGAAGTGTCTATAGATAAGTAGATTTATTTAATTTTAATTTCTTATTTCGCATCATGCAGCGTTTGCATTGAAAACTGAACAATGGCGACTGATAGGGCTTCACAAAGAAAGATGGCTGGACAAGAGAATATGGCCATTGGGAATGGTTTAAAATGTCCTCGTGCTGAACACAGAAGCTTGTATAAGGTGACTTCCTACTTCTAATGTTGAATAGTTAGTAGGAAGCAATGATCTGATCATAAAACTGCAGTTTTCCATAGTAATAAAATGTAATTGGTAGGTAAGTCTTTACTTATAAAAACGGTTACATTATTTTTGTTCTTATGAAGACTCATAAAAAACAATGATGTAGACAGTACATTATCGATGGTCTAGCACACACATGTGTTAAGTGCAGTTGTAAGTAAAAACAAATAGTATTTTGTAAAGCATTTATCAAGATTACTTACTTTGTAAATAAATGTTTCGTGGGGAAGTTACACACGCAGAGAAATGAGTATTGATGATTTAAAAACGGAATAGCGAACCATTTCCTGATAAATTAATAGTACATTCTTAATATATCGGAACACGTGTTCATGCACCTGCATGAACAACAGTGGCGGCTCGTGATTTTTGGGTGTACTAGAGTGCTAATATTATAAAAAATGGCATTTCTGATGTTGTTATATTGTTATATAATTTCAGTATAGCCGTGCGCCGCACGGAATTCCTGAAAATCTTCATACAAAAATCATTTTTTCGAAAAAAAATAAAAAATCGTTTTTAGCTACCACAACATCAATTAAGCTATTTTTGTAATATTAGCACTCTAGTAACCCAAAAGTCACGAGCCGCCACTGAACACACGTTTAGATGTTTTCTGAATGACTAATTTTTTATTCTCCGTGTACTTACCATGCATTCTCATATAAAGAAACCTTGTTTTTTTTAATATTTGTTTAGTTATTAATGTTACATAATTACAATGAAGTCCCGTTAAATTGCGAGATAGTAGGGTCAAAACAGCAGCAGCATATTTAAGCTCTAATCTTATAATACAGTAGAACATGGATGTCATTGCTTCGGGTTTGAAAAATTGCATACCTACTTCTTGTTCTTATCACAAGCGAGTGTATCACATGTAGGAACTATAACCGGTACATTTTGCATGAACACCGGAACACGCATGCGTCCCAATGTGGCGACTAACAAAATCTTGCCTGCGTCGAACATTAGTAGTTCATACAATCTGTGACGGACGTACTGCTCCGGGCTCGGCCGCAGTCACCCACGATAGAATTATAAAATAAAAATTTAAAATTAAAATGAGAATTTATGAGAAATATGTCAAATGTGTATAAACTGTAACTGAACTATGTATGAAATTTAAATGTAAAAGAAATGTAAATGTATGTATGAAACAATGTAAAAATGATAAACAATAAATAAAACATCGGAGCTTGGCTAGGGGGCACGGGCAGAGAAGTATACTGAGAGAGCTGGTGGATTAAGAGCATAGCATTTAATTCGGGCACGGTTATGAGAATCGTGCTTATACGTGAGGGGACGCTCGGTCGCGACCCGAAGCAAAGGGCCGCGCGCCGTCATAGCGTGGTTTGCTGCCCGAGCGTTCCACAAGCTCGATTCTGGGAACCGTGCCTGAACAAAGAGAGGCCGGGGTCGCGTTCGACCAAGAGCCCGAAAGTACCGGCCGAGAGGCGGTAGCCAACCCGGCGGCGGGCCGCGGGCACGTAACAAACACGGGCCTCGATTCCAGGAATCAAAGAGAAAGCGGGCCCGTGTGAACGTCGCTCGGCCAGCGAAGGCCGCCGGGGTCCTATAAAACGGGCGACAGTCCCTTGGAAGGGCAGATAGCCAGCAACCTCCACCAGCTCTACAACTCTCTGCTCTGCCTCCTACCTCGCTCCGACTTCTGATCTGATCTACTCGCCTTCTCTTCTTCTGACCCTCGCCTCACCCCGGACCTTCCTGCCTCTACCCGGACTCTACAACAAGGACCAGCATCAACATCGGACCAGCTACGACGGCCACAGAGACGCCCCGCTCGACGCCTCGCTCGACGCCCCGCTCGACGCCCCGACGCCACTGAAGGAAGACGCCTTCAGCCACCACGGATTGGGATCACCGGCCCTATTTTGCAGTCTTGTGTGTCATACACTCCTGTCTGACACATAAGTGGTCCTTCGCCGCCGGATCTCTCCGTGGAAGATGTCACCTTCACTGCGCTCCGGGAAGAACAGCGCTGACGGGGACTCATCGCAAGGAAGCGACGATCCCACACCAACCGGGGCGGCCGCAGCCGCGCCCCCCGGACTTCAGCCTACCGCCCCCCTGGCCCCTTCTGACCCCCGAGCGGACCTACTGGCTGGCCCCTCCGGCGCGTCACCGCCACAGACGCCCCCTGCCACGGCCGACGCCTCGTCGAGAAGTGAAGCTTCGAGCGAGGACACGCTCCGGCAGGTGCAGCTCGAGCTACGAGCTGAGAGGCGGCGCAACCAGAAGCTGCAGGAGGACAGCGCCCGACAGATTGCCGAGCTGATCGCTACGCTGAAGGGCCTTCCGCGGACCGCTTCACCTGCAGCCTGGCAACCGGAGACGCACGCCAGAGCTCCACTGGCGGAGTACCCGCCGACGGCGGCGCCATCAGGCGGCTTCGGGCAACACCTGGGCTACGCAGCGGAGACGCACGCCAGAGCTCCACTGGCGGAGTACCCGCCGACGGCGGCGCCATCTAGCGGCTTCGGGCGGAACCTGGACCACACAGCGGAGACGCACGCCAGAGCTCCACTGGCGGAGTACCCGCCGACGGCGGCGCCATCTAGCGGCTTCGGGCGGAACCTGGACCACACAGCGGAGACGCACGCCAGAGCTCCACTGGCGGAGTACCCGCCGACGGCGGCGCCATCTAGCGGCTTCGGGCGGAACCTGGACCACACAGCGGAGACGCACGCCAGAGCTCCACTGGCGGAGTACCCGCCGACGGCGGCGCCATCTAGCGGCTTCGGGCGGAACCTGGACCACACAGCGGAGACGCACGCCAGAGCTCCACTGGCGGAGTACCCGCCGACGGTGGCGCCATCTAGCGGCTTCGGGCGGAACCTGGGCTACTCAGCGGAGACCGCGCCGCGGCTGGACTACGGACCGACGCCGACGCCGGCGCCCCCGGGCGTACCTACACACACCACTGTGCCACCAGCTACAGCCCAGCCCAGCGATGCCATCGGGAGCTCAAGCCGTGCAGTGAGGGCTCAAACCGGGACGGAAAACCAGGCGGCTGATCCACTCACGGTCGGCGCTTCCCCAGGCGTCGCGACGCTGCGAGGTGGACCAGAGCCGCAGTACAGCTACCCCGGCGTGACCCGCGGGCCCGCCCAGTTCCCAGCGTTTCCCCCGAGTGCAGACTCCCCCTCGCAGCCCCCCATGGAGGGATACGGGGCTTTCCACCGCGCAGACGAGGCAGCAAGGCAGACGCGGGACTGGGTGAACCAGGGGAGTGTCCCTCTCGCCCAGGTGACGGCCATGTTTGCCGACGCCCTCCGGCAGTCCCAGGCCGGCGGTACACCCCGCTCCCACCCCGAGGATGAGCGGATGGCGTCGCTCATCGCCCGGCAGTCCAGCGCCAAGGACCTGCCGCCTTACGCTGGCGACGCCATAGAGTGGCAGGCCTGGAAGGCACAGTTCCTGCAGTCGACGGCCACCTGCGGGATGACGGCAGCCGAGAATTTGATGCGGCTGCAGCGTGCCTTGAAGGGAAAGGCACGTGAAGCCGTCAGCCCTCTCCTCCTGGACCCGGCGCAGGTGCCGGAAATTATGGACGTCCTGGAGCACCGCTTTGGGGGCGCGCACTCTATCGCCACTGTCATGTTTGACAGGATAAGGCGGCTGACTCGGCTGCCGGAGGATGCGTCTACCGAAGCTCTGGTAGAATTTTCCGGCGCGGTACAGAACGTGGTCGCTTCGCTGGGAAACCTGAGGAGCGACTACCTCTCCAACCCCGCCCTACTCAGCGAGATCGCCTCGAAGATGCCTCTCGCCCTCCGCCTCTCATGGTTGGACAGGGTGGCCGACCAGGCCCAGGCCGCCACCGTGGTGCAGCTCGCCGGGTTCCTGAAGCGGCTGACCAACGCGGTGCCGCGGTCGGGCCTCACCGATAGCGGCCGAGCAGCGCGTCCGAGCATGGCCGAGCATCCGCGGGCCACCCGCCCCCACCGCGACAGTGTCTTTGTTACCGAAGAGCGGCCGGAACCCCGCAGTGAAGTGAAGTGCACACTGTGCAAAGACGCTACGCACAAGTTATTCCGGTGCCCCAAATTCGCCAGTGAAACAGTGAGTGCGCGATGGGAATTAGTGAAAGGGGCCCGGATATGTTTTAAGTGCTTGGACGGTGTGCACCAAACGAAAACGTGTAAATACCGTGTGAACTGTGGGGTGGGAGCGTGCCGGGTTCCCTACCATCGCCTGCTGCACGACGCCGCTTACGCTCGCGTCCCCGAGGTGCAGACAGTGACAAACACCTGGGACCAAGTGGAAAAAGTGCTACTTAAAGTTTTACCAGTGACATTGTGCGGCCCCGGGGGCCAAGTGACCGTGCACGCGCTGCTCGACGAGGGCTCGACGGTGACCCTCGTTGACGCCGAAGTGGCAGACATTGTCGGGGCCGCGGGACCGATCCGCGGCCTGCGCATTCACGGCGCCAACGGCATGTGTTCGTCGGATGCCAAGTCGCAACGGGTCAAGTTGTCAGTGCGCGGTGACGGCAGTGAATATACAATGGTGGCCCACACAGTTTCCGACCTAGACCTCCCGCGACAAACAGTGGCCGGCCGCCGGCAAGTGAAACCACGGCTATTAATCGGCCAGGACAATGTTCATTTAATCGTGTCGCGGGAGGTCCAAGAAGAAGATGGCGGCCGCATGACGTCACGGACGGCGCTCGGCTGGATTCAACATGGGGGCACCCGGCGGGACGTAGATAGCGGTACCACATTAAACATGATCGGCGAGACGGCTGAAATGGGCGAAATCGGCGAGCTCATACGAAAGCACTTCTCAGTTGACTCGCTGGGAGTGACCGCAGTGAGCCGGGTGTCCGCCGACATACGCCGCGCCGAGAGCCTCATGGAACCCGCTGGACTCGGGTCGCTGGGAGACCGGGCTGCTGTGGAGGGAGGACGACGTGTGGCTGCCCGACAACCGACAGTGCGCCGTAAACCGCCTCAACGCCCTCGAGAAGCGCTTGAAAAGTGATCCCGAACTGGCGGCAGCGTACGCGGCCAAAATTCACCATCTGATAGAGCGCGGGTACGCAGTAAAGGTACCCGACGCCGAGGCTAGCGTACCGTCGCGACGGAAGTGGTACCTGCCCCACTTCGCGGTCACCAACCCGAACAGCCCCGGGAAATTGCGAGTGGTTTTTGACGCCGCCAGCCGCTGCCGGGGGACCTCCCTGAACGACCGGCTGCTAACCGGGCCCGACCTCCTGTCATCCCTATTGGGCAACCTGTTGAGGTTCCGGGAGGGCAAGATCGCCATAGCCGCCGACATAGAGGAGATGTTCCTCCGCATCAAAATAAAAGCGGAGGACCAAATTGCGCAATATTTCCTATGGCGAGCCAGCCCACAAGAGGCAGCGACCACATACAAGCTGTCCTCAATGATGTTTGGGGCCACTTGCTCCCCCAGCAGCGCGCAGTATGTCCGCAATAGGGTGGCCGAACAAGGCGCCGCGGAATTCCCCGCCGCCGCCGCAGCGGTGCAAAATAAATTCTACATGGACGACTACCTGGACGCCGCCGATTCCGTGAGCGAGGCTGCGGCGCTGGTACGAGGCGTCGGCACCCTCCTATCCCGGGGAGGCTTCCACCTGGCAAGCTGGGCCTCCAACGCACCCGCCGCAATCCAAAGCGTGCCGGCAGACAAGAAGGCCAAGGCGGCCATAGCCATCAGCAGCGGCGCCAGTGAGACCGAGAAGGTGCTCGGCCTGTCGTGGGATCCCGCCAACGACACCTTCATGTATGAGTTCAAGGAGACGGAGAAGGCCGAGCTCATCCGGCACCCGACCAAGAGGCAGCTGCTGAGCACTGTCATGAAAGTTTTCGACCCCGTGGGCTTCGTGGCCTGCCTCACGGTGCGGTCAAAAATTCTCCTGCAGGATGTCTGGAGGTCCAGCGTCGGCTGGGATGAGCGCATCCACGAGGCGCACGCAGCAAGGTGGGCCGAGTGGATCAGAATGCTACAAGGCCTCAGCATTCGCATACCGAGGCGTTGCCTGCTGAGCAAGGCAAACTCCTTCGCTCTACACCTCTTCTGCGATGCGTCTGAGGCAGCCTGCTGCACCGTGGCCTACCTGGTGGAAACTACGGGAGAGGGAAGCAGCACCGCCACATTTTTGTCCAGCAAGTGCAAGGTGGCACCGCTGAAACCGCTCTCCATTCCCCGCCTCGAGCTGCAGGCTGCGCTCATGGCTGCCCGCCTGGCTGACACCCTTCGAAAGGAATGCCAGGCCCCTATAACCTCTACCGAATACTGGACGGACTCCACCACGGTGCTGTGCTGGCTCCGTACGGACCCCCGCAGCTACTCAACCTTTGTGGCGAATAGGTTGGGGGAGATAGACGAGCTGTGCGACATCGCCAGCTGGCGCTGGGTTCCAACCAAGCTGAACCCGGCTGACATCGGAACCAGGGACCTGGCGGAGCCGGACCTCACCCAGAGCGGAAGGTGGTTCACCGGCCCTTCCTTCCTGACGGCGCCGAGTAACCAATGGCCCCAGGAACGGCAGAACCAGCAGCCGGGTGACGAGAGTTTGGAAAGGCGGCCAAATTTTGTGGGCCTCACTCTCGCCGTGGAGGACGGGCTGCCTTCCATCCTGCGGTTCTCGTCCTGGAACCGATTGATCCGGGCCACAGCATGGATGCTGCGGTTCATTCGGCGATGCCGCCAGGGACCCGCCAGGCCAGCCGAGGGCCCCCTAGCCCTGCAGGAGCTCCGGGCCGCAGAATGGCGGTGGATAAGGCACTCCCAGGGAGCAGCCTTTGGAGCAGAACTACGCCAGCTCCACTCGGGGCGGGCCGTGTCCAGCAGTAGCCGCCTCGTCTCCCTCGCACCCCACCTCCACAACGGGGTGCTCAGAATGGGCTCGAGAATCAAGGGAGTAAAGGGGGTACCCGAGTCATCCATCATCCTGGACGGTGGGAACAGCTACACTCGGCTGCTTGTGCGCCAATACCACACCCGAGCCGATCATGCGAGTGTGGAGACGACGATGGCCGAACTGCGCGCCAGCTTCTACATCCTAAAGCTGCGCTCAGTTCTCCGCCACATCAAACACCTGTGCCCCGCTTGTAAAATGCGGCGGGGCAAACCGTCTCCCCCCATGATGGCACCCCTACCAGCATCACGGCTTGCACGGCATGTGCGGCCGTTCACCAACTGCGGGATGGATTACTTCGGGCCCCTGGAAGTTACCATCGGGCGCCGGAAGGAAAAACGTTACATCGCCCTCTTCACATGCCTATCGACGAGGGCGGTGCATCTAGAGTTGGCCACCACACTCAGTGCCGACTCTGCCATAATGGCAATCCAAAGGATGTCGGCCAGGCGAGGCCAGCCGGCGACCCTGATGTCCGACAACGGGACTAACTTCCACGGCGCAGACAAGGAACTGAGAGACGCCGTGGAGGACATCTGTCGGGACCCAAGGGTCCAAAATTATGCGACCACGCAAGGGATGGAGTGGAGCTTCATCCCGCCCCGCAGTCCCCACATGGGGGGAGCTTGGGAGCGGCTCGTACGCTCTGTTAAACGGGCGCTCTCAGCTACGCTCAAAGCGAGAGCGCCAAGAGAGGAGACCCTCCTGACGGCACTGGCCGAGGCAGAATACACGGTCAACTCCCGACCACTCACCCACCTATCGGTCGACCCCAGAGACGAGGAGCCGCTGACGCCCAATCACTTCCTCATGGGCTCGACGGGGAGGCGGCCCCATCTGGCAATGTACGGGGCGGCCGAGGAGGAGGTCTGCCTCAGGAAGCAGTGGAGGATCGGCCAACAGCTCGCGGACATGTTTTGGAGACGTTGGGTCCGCGAGTATCTGCCTACTCTCGCCGCCAGGAAGCAGTGGCAGCAGCCGGTGCAGCCTCTACAGAAGGACGACCTGGTGCTGATTGCGGACCCGGCACTGCCCCGAAACAGCTGGCCACAACTCGCCACCTCAGGGGGACCGGACGCCGGGGACCACGCCGCACCAAGTCGCAGCACGCCTCCCGCTAAAATGGGTGTAGCCGAGCTCCACGGGGGGAGTGTGACGGACGTACTGCTCCGGGCTCGGCCGCAGTCACCCACGATAGAATTATAAAATAAAAATTTAAAATTAAAATGAGAATTTATGAGAAATATGTCAAATGTGTATAAACTGTAACTGAACTATGTATGAAATTTAAATGTAAAAGAAATGTAAATGTATGTATGAAACAATGTAAAAATGATAAACAATAAATAAAACATCGGAGCTTGGCTAGAGGGCACGGGCAGAGAAGTATACTGAGAGAGCTGGTGGATTAAGAGCATAGCATTTAATTCGGGCACGGTTATGAGAATCGTGCTTATACGTGAGGGGACGCTCGGTCGCGACCCGAAGCAAAGGGCCGCGCGCCGTCATAGCGTGGTTTGCTGCCCGAGCGTTCCACAAGCTCGATTCTGGGAACCGTGCCTGAACAAAGAGAGGCCGGGGTCGCGTTCGACCAAGAGCCCGAAAGTACCGGCCGAGAGGCGGTAGCCAACCCGGCGGCGGGCCGCGGGCACGTAACAAACACGGGCCTCGATTCCAGGAATCAAAGAGAAAGCGGGCCCGTGTGAACGTCGCTCGGCCAGCGAAGGCCGCCGGGGTCCTATAAAACGGGCGACAGTCCCTTGGAAGGGCAGATAGCCAGCAACCTCCACCAGCTCTACAACTCTCTGCTCTGCCTCCTACCTCGCTCCGACTTCTGATCTGATCTACTCGCCTTCTCTTCTTCTGACCCTCGCCTCACCCCGGACCTTCCTGCCTCTACCCGGACTCTACAACAAGGACCAGCATCAACATCGGACCAGCTACGACGGCCACAGAGACGCCCCGCTCGACGCCTCGCTCGACGCCCCGCTCGACGCCCCGACGCCACTGAAGGAAGACGCCTTCAGCCACCACGGATTGGGATCACCGGCCCTATTTTGCAGTCTTGTGTGTCATACACTCCTGTCTGACACACAATCTGAAGCCAATTTATGTAACAATAAACTCTTAATTTGTCTTTCTTTTCTATTCATATTGTAACGATGCTCTAGAACACCCCGAAGAGTGTAAGTCATAATAATACACACTGGGATAAGAAAACAATAGAAATACATTTTACCCACTTGTTTTTCAATCTCTGTACAAACAAATAATATATTCAATTTCATAGATACTATAATCGAAATGAATTTTAATCTGTCACTGTAAACAAAGTAGTGATGTCAATGTTATTGGGGACTTATATTAAATTGTTATTGCATTTGTCATAAACTAAGTCAGTTCGTATTCTGCGCCTTTGTACTTTTAACGATAGGCAACAACACATAATTGTTTACAAACTTGCCCACTTATAATTTTCGTATTGCGACAGCAGAATTTGAAATGATTAAATTAGCTCGAATTGAAGGATGACAATTAAACGAACAAGTACCTTTTTATCGTGACGATAATTTTTTTTTTGTAATTGCTTAATCGATATTGTAGAGTTCACGTCAAAAAAAGTTATTTAACTATGTTGATTACCGTAAAAAAATGACAGTTTAACAATTTTATAATTGCAAGTACCTACAAGAAAAGAAAATAGAGAGCATTTTTACTAGATCGTTAAGTTAGGCTCTTTACACGTTTTGTACATTCGTAATTATATGACAATTGAAATCGTAACTACCATTTGAGAAGGTGAATCAAGAATGACTGGCCAAATAATTAAGTTGCTAAGTAATAAAAACCCAATTGCCTTTGATTGCTAGTTTATTAGATTACTTTAAAATATTAGCGATCATAAAACGTAATACTAGTTTCTGTTGCGGGTCTGTTTGAAAATGACTGTAACTATGGCTCAAAGAGCTCGGATTTGCTTTGAATATGAGTGTCATTTTAAAATTGGAAGTGATTGTGTAAGAATTCAGATAAGCGATAAAGTACCTACCTGTAACTACCCAATATTTAAAAAAAATCGGTATATAGGTACCTAATATTATTAAAATTGGAAAAAGTACTCACCCATAATATTATATTTGTTAAAATGTATATTTTTTGTTTAAATGTCTTAGGATGAAAAGAGGTGAAAGCCGACGTTGGCGCTCCAAGTCATAATGAAGTTGTAGCCAGTTGGAACCGTTGCGTAATGTAATAATCAGAATCAGAAAAAAATAATTATTTAAAATCTTCCACAGATTGTTAAGGGTGTGGGGGGAGGGGTATTCTTTAAATCTCAGACATTATTATCTCTACCCACTACATATTACCATTTTATCCCGAGTCGAAGCAATGTTGCTATTCAATAGGAAAACTATCTGTCTTATATGAAATGTCTACATTTTGCCATGACAGCAAAAAAACTACCTACTTAGGAATATGAAGCATTGCATGACAGAATACCTACTACATCGCAGGGGTCGGGAAACTGGGGTTAACTAACCCAAATATGGTTAAAATCAGAATATCTGGGGTGATGCTTTATAAATAAATACCGACATAAAATTTCACAAAAAATATCATGATTATAACATCGTTTTCTACAATATCCAAACTTCTCGTGGTGCTGCAACTAAAGAACTTTCAAAATGTAAATAGTTATTATTCGAAGGCTCTTTGTGTTTCTAACAATATTCATTATTCCAAAGTATTTAGAATATTTTATTACTGAATAACTTTGTAACTGTACAAAAAATGTTTAGAAAAGTAAAATAGTTCTTAGTTATATTTTGATTTTATATCTTTTATGATATCTTTTCAACAAATGTAAAAAAATTCAATAAATAATATTAAATTATGTTAAAAACTATGAGTTTTTCCTGACTTTGTAGAGAGAGGGGAAGGATCTCATTAAGAAAAATAGTAATGTCTATTCAAAAGTTACACTGTGGTGTAAAAATGAATTACGCTGTTATTATTGCGTTTTATTCATTTAACGCCAAGTATATGCAAAAATTATACTAGCAGCAACGCACGAAAAAAATGAGTAATGCTAATTTATTAATAATCCTGTTAAAAACGGGGTTGCAAGCCGCTTCCTGATAAATTATTAGTAAACTCGGAATAATATCGGAACACGTGTTTACGTAGATGTGTCTGTCTTAATAAAATATGTATTATGACAAAATGCAAAAAAAAATTGAAGAGATTCCTAATAGATTTAAATCAGGTAGATTTCTCCGTGCGGCTTAAAGACAATTAAAACCTTTTTGATGACAATTAAAAAATAGCAAGATGCAAAAAAATTTCGCGTACCGCTGGTAACTAACCCCTGCTCCAGCTAGTAAATGCTGAGTGCGTGACGTCACACCAGTTTTCAGTAGAGTACATTTAGTTTTATAGGACAAGAGGTGCTCCACTCGGGAGGTACGTTGCCTCATACAATACCAAGGGGCTTCTTCCCGCTCCTTTGAAAGAGTACAGCTACTTTATTACGTGTGAAACTACAAAGTACATTAGGTTCTTATTACTCTGCTCGGGAATAGATCTGATATTTTATACAATTCTATCATTTGTATGTTGGTGGTTCACATACAAAATTGTGCTAAAATGTATTTTCTTAGTTTGTTTTTATTTACGATTTATCTTTAACCTACGTACTTACCTACATAAAGTGCACATCACCTACATAAAGTGCACATCACCTACAAAGCTAACCGACCATTACTGAAGACAAAAAAATATTTACAAATATGATGGAGTCACATATCTTTTCGTTTTATTGTGGACTGTAAATAATATTTGACAGAACTTTTGGAGTAGTTAGAATCGGAAAGAGATTCTGACTTACCCTTGGTCTGTGGTATACGTCTTGTTAAAATGATGATCAAATCGATATTATGGCCTTGAAGAACACTGCGAGTGATCACTGCACAAGCTTCCGTTATAAACTCGAATTAAACGCACTGAGGGAACATGTTCACTGCACAGTGCACAGATTTTCTTAATGTATAATAAATTGTTACAATGTCACTGATGTATTTGTGTAGGTACTCTATACTGTCAGACAGATACAGGTAATTGGGTACCAGGTAATTTTGTGGAGGAATGCAGAAACATAATAATATGTTAAACGGAGATGTTAATAGTCAATAGAGGTAGTTTTCATTTCCCACTTTCTTCCATATGTATAATGTTGCGAATAAACTTGCGAACCGAAACACGAATCATGGGAAAGTAAAGGAATCATGCGAACTGCGCGCTATCTAAGATTTTATTTATTTATTTTTTATTTATTTATTTATTTTAATAGATGTACATATATATTACAATACATTTCAAAATGATCCTTTGTCTGTCCAACTGGGAATGATACCCGTTTCAGGACAGCCAAATTGTATATTCAGTTCATAATATTTTTAACAAGGAAATAGTAAAAAGGTACAGTGAGATATGTTCTATCAAATATTTAAGATGAGAAAGAATACATACATAATTTAAAAATATATACAACAAAGAAAAAATAAGTAAGGTGATCATATGTTTCCAAAATTGCAATAATAACCTCAATAACACGAGTACGTTTAATCACAGTGCCCATAAATATACCAAACCACTCATACAGTGCCAAACTGCCGAAGCGCTGTGGTACGAGTCGAGTACCTATGTACATTAGGTACCTCTCGCTACCTTCCTGTAGTTGCAGGGGTTCGGAACTGTGGATTTTAATATTTTAGATAAGGAGTTAAGTCCTTTTTTTTTTTTTCAAAGAATTACTACATTTAATTACATCGATAATTGCATTCAGAAGACGATCACAATTTTGAAATTCTTTTCAGGTCTTTTTGTAGAACATAACAATTGCATTTTAGAAATTACACAATTATTATTAACAATTGCATAATAGAGTTTCCACATTTTTAAATCAATATATGACATATTAGTTCACATTGTATTTATGACTATTTAATTTTTAGTAAGTACCATAAGTAAGTTATAGAAAAAAACCCATTTATAAACCAGAATAAATTTATGACATATGAATATCCAATGTATTTGTATAGAGCATTTCAAGGGAATTTCAAAATTTATATTTGAAATGGCTAGTCGTTATTTTACAAGAATCAAAGAACACTCGTTATATCACAAGGATAATAAAAAAGACAGAGCAAAATATATATATATATACATATACATATATATACATATACATATATATACATATACACACACACACATGTGTGTGTGTACATACACACACACATATATGTGTGTGCACATGTAACACACACACACATATATATACATATATATACTTACATACATGTATATTTTTTTTTTTTTTTTTTTTGCATAACTTAGACTTTTTAGTACATATTAGGTATGTGAGATTGCGTTAGCATATGTTCGCTCTTGACTCTCCCCATGTCTAGAAGCCAATTGCTAACCCATTTCCGTAAACTGCTTGCACTTTTCAGTTTCCATGTATCGGGTATGATGTTGAACAATTTAGGCCCTAAGTAGGAGTATTGTCTTTGGGCATGTGATGTGTTTATAGTAGGTGGAACCACTGGATTCCTCCCTGCATGGCGGGTGTTGTGGAGATGATCAATGGATGAATATTGGTGTCGGTGTTTTTGTGTGTGTAAAATAATTTTTCTTATGTATAGTTGCCGTACATCAAGAACTCGCATCTCTCCAAATAATAAATCACTGGGATACCTGAAGGGTTTCTTAAGGATGACCCTTAGAAGTGATTTTTGTGCTTTTGCGAGAGGGTCCATTATTGTTTTGGAACAGCCGCCCCATCCCAAGGATGCATATTCTAGCAAAGAGTTACACAATGCATGGTACATTTGTTTCAGATCTTTTACGCGAAGAATATTTCTAACAGACATGAATAGATGAGTAAGTTTTCTGATCTTTATGGAAGTTGAGACTATATGTTCGTCCCATCTCAGAGATTTATCTATCATGATTCCAAGATATTTTATGCTATCGACACATTCTAAGTTTAAGCAATTACAAGTGGTTTGGTCATTACAATGGTGTACAAGGATGTTGTGTGTTTCTTTTGGTTTTCCTGCTTGTGTTGCACTGAAACGGAGGAATTTGGTTTTATCTAAGTTAAGAGTGAGGAGATTGTTGTCTAACCATTGTTTAACCTTATTTAAACCTACTTCTGCTTTACTGTGAACAGCATTCCAGCTTTTGCCTTCAAATAATAAAACTGTGTCGTCAGCAAAGGTGATGATGTGGTCAGCAAAGGAACTGTTACATAGATCATTAATATATATATTAAATAAAAGTGGTCCTAAAGTACTTCCTTGGGGTACACCGAATTTAATATTAGCTGAATCGCTTATAGTGTCGTTGATAAGCACTCTTTGGCTCCTGTTATCTAAATAGCTACACAACAGATTGAAGAGCTGTCCTTGTATACCAATGCGCTGTAGTTTTTTTAACAGAATTTTATGAGAGATAGTGTCGAATGCTTTAGCTAAATCCAGGAAGAGCGCAATGCATTTTGTACCTCTATCTATGTTATTAGAGATAATGTTTGTCAATTTAGCAATAGCATTTTCAGTGCCTAAACCAGGACGGAAACCGTATTGATTATTGGAAAGAATGTTTTTGTTTTCTAGGTATAGGGTGAGCCGATTCTTAACAATTTTCTCTATAATTTTAGACACAGAGTTGATCAAAGAAATAGGTCGGTAGTTGTTGATCTGTAATTTATCCCCATTTTTGTGGTGTAGAATAATGATTGATTGTTTTAAATGGTTGGGGAATTTTCCAGAGTTAAAACTTAGATTACAAATGAACGTTATGGGTGATAATATGGCTGGTTTTATAATTTTTAACAGGTTTGTAGAGATCTTATCTGGGCCACACGCATTGGATGACTTAAGTTCGTCAATAGTTTTCATCACTTCGTGTGTCGTAGTTCGAATGTTATCTATTTTATGCTCGGGATTACGGTCTGTTTCCTTAGCGAGATCAGTTTCAGTTGTGTTGATTTTATCGAGAATTTTTTGTGCCAGAGTGGTTCCCACTGACGTAAAATAGTTATTTGCAAAATTTACTATCTTTTTTAGGTCTGACGTGATAGTGTTATCAATGTGTAGTGATTTAATTTCAGATGATTTATTGATTTTGGTTTTAGTAATATTGCGAAATGCTTCCCATAGCCTTTTTGGTGTAAAGTTATTTTCGTAAATAATGTTTTTAAAATAGTTTTCTTTAGTTGAAATGATTAATTTTTTACACAAGTTCCTATACTTTTTATAGCGAGTTTGTAATATATTATTCTCTGGGCTACTTTTCGCCTTTTTGTGTAGTTGGTTCCTTCTATGAATTGATTTGACAAGGCCTGGGGTGATCCATGGTGTAAGTTTTAATTGTTTATTGGATATGAGTTTCTTACTAGTGTGTTTGGATATATAATCATGTAACTTGGTGATGAATTCCGTCATTGCTGAGTCAGTATCTCTTTGGTTTAGAACGTTTTCCCATTTTTCTGAATTTAAGTCCTCAAGTAGGTTAAGGTAGTTTATTCGAGGTATGTATTTAATTTTGGCTGCGGTGGGAGGCTTATTTTTAAGGCAGAGAGCTGTAGTGTAGTGGTCAGAAATTGTGGTGTGAATAACAAATGAGTCGCAATGTTTAATTTTTTTAACGTTAATGTGGTCAAGACAAGATTTACTTGAACCCTGTTCTCGAGTAGGGCTGTTAATTGTTTGCATGAATCCATTTTCCGTTAACAGACACAGATAATCATCGGATTGACGATGGTACTCAGGAATCGTGTTAATATTTAAATCGCCTAAAATTATTTGCCGTTCTAATTGTTTTGAGTTGTTGATGATTGATTGTAGGGAATTCAAAAAAGTGTCAATATTTTGGAAAGAGGGTGATCTGTAGATTGCGAAAATACATAAGTTATTGTTCAATACGATTTTCATACAGTTTGCTTGTGGTAGTGATATTTCATCGACTTGAGTTTGTAGACCATCTTTGATGTAAATTACAATTCCACTTGATTTATTTAAATTTATGCTAGTGTGATATTCTGAGTAATTATTAATTAATTTTGAGGTGTATTCTTTATTTATCCAGCATTCCGATAAGATTATTACATCGAATGCGTTATTGAATTGATCTAAGAAAATTAGGAAATCGTCAAGTTTAGATATGCTCCTAATATTCTGATGTATAATCTTTAGACTGTAGGAGCCCCAATCATAGTTTTTTAACTTATTCAAGCTATCAATAATATTCGAGGTACAGAATATACCTGAATGGTTACTAGTATCACAAGGTAAATCAAACATAATTAAAAGTTAGTTGACTGAAGAATATCAAACAGCGTTCAAATAATATGTTATTAAAATTAAAGACTATTCCCAATGTAGTTGCATAGATAGATGAGTATGGAAATAAGTTGACAGTCATTTGATAAAATAATGCAGAATGTTTAAAGTCGCTGAAACGTCGTGATAGCAATTTATTATATGTTGATGGTAACAAAATAATAAGTTTAAATGGGCGGGATGGGGTGTGTTCGTACAATTTTTTAGTGAAGTAATTAATTAACGCTAATCGTTTTACATCTTGGTAGATAGTACATTGGGGACTGATAGCTTCGCTGTATCGCCGAGTTAACGCTTTGTTGCATATACCTGCCAACGAGCGAGACGGTACATACCTCGAAATTTTGATTCTTTCCGTTGTATTACATCGCTGCAAGCTTGCTTTCATCAGATATGCATATTGCATTAGAACCTGTATCGCGTCTAACATAAATCTGGCCCGCACGTGTCCACGTGAACCGGTACCCCTTCCCTTTCGCTTCTTGTCTAGCCTTCCAAAATAGTTGCTTGCCCCGAAATGTCAGCTGCTCGGAAACGTAGATTCTAGAAGTCGGTCCAGCAATACCAATATTAGAGGTATTTAGTTTGTCTTCCAAATTCGGGTTGTTTTTGTTAAATGTTTTCACATCCGCTAACAGTTGTTCCTTGGCCATATTCGATTTGAGTTTGATTATTATTTCTCTCGGATATTTGTTATTTATTTTTTTTGCTCCTCGATGAATAGCGTCTATGTCTTTGGTTTGGATGTTGGACTTAGTTTTTTGGCATATGTTAAAGATGACGTCTTGTAATATTTCTCCTTTATTTTCCGGGATTCCTCTGATTTCTAAGTTGTTGGCCATTAGAGCTCTCTCTTGGAATTCAAGACGGTCCTCCAGTACATTAACCCTGGCTTCCAAATCGATGTTCTTTTTTGTAAGTACCTCGTTCCTTGATTCAATTTCACGGATCCTGGCTAGGAAGTCCTCGTATTGTGAGCTCATGAATTGAATGCTTTCTAAAATTTTAATGTTTTGTTCCATGATGTCATTTTGTTTCCTTTCGAGATTGGATGTCATATCCATGACTAACCCTTGCAGATCTTCTAAGTTTGTTTGGGCCTGAGCGGTGATCGTCGGTCCTTTATTGTTCATTTTTCTACCTGGCTCCAAAGGTTCGTTACCGCTAATTGTCTCCGCTGTGCTAGAAGTGGCCGCAACTGCTGTCTTCGAATGTTTGCACTGTTTGCATTTCAGTAGCGCACGTCGTTCCTGAGTGAGCCTACGGTAACTGTACTCTGTTATTCCTCCACAGGCGAAATGAAATGATCCTTTGCACGCAGAGCACACAAAAATTGACTCTTCTGTTATAACTGGATCCGGGCAAATATTGCAATGCATTTTATAAGTAAATTTAATTACTACCTGCGTTACACCTTAGTGATATTAAATTATATTTTTTTGTTTTTGCTGATTACACTCCGTAGGTACGGTAGATCACTAATATGAAGTTTATAGATTTTAGTCCTTGGTGTCACAAACTGCAATCAATATCGTTAACTTTCCGGTTTTTGTGTTTTGTCACTTAGTAATTATTTTAACGCAGAGCAAAAATATTATGACTGTTGTAATTGACTGTTGGAATTTATATGTTCGATGGTTCGTTATTTTCCCATGATTCGTGGTTCAGCTAGCGGTTCGGCTCGCAAGTGTATACGCGCAATTAATGCAGACCCAGTGTTAACATAATATATTATTGACATGAGAAAACTAGATAATTGTATATCATTTTTCTCACAGTGCGCCATAATCAAAAAATCAATCCAGAAATTTTGAATAAAATTTTATTTTACCCCTGATAACTTCGCAAGAGCGCGTAGGCACAAACCATTCATTCTTCCGAGATGCAGGACTAACTCACCATTAGCAACGCCTCTCGGAAGAATGATAGTCCTTCTAAACTCACAAGCCTCTGACATCGACATTTTCCACCTGACCATAAATTTAAATCGCTAATTAGGCAATTATGATTGTGTATTTGTATAATGTATCTTTGTTATTGGAATTTTTTATTCTATAAATATGCATTTAAAATATAAATTTATTTATTTATTTATTTATTTATTTAACGCCCAGAGGGCTTTTACATGTGGGTGGTACAAATTAAATGACAGTTTTGAAACATAAGAAAGAAAAGAAAGAAAATAAAAATAAAATTACATAAGTATATGCGAGAAATAAAATAAAAAATAACAAGAACATAAATTAAAAAATACAGCGATTTGACTGGTTTACAAAAATATAACTTCCATTTAGGAATAGTATTGAAATAGGTCTTTTACGTAATCCACAAAATTCGCAAAGTTAATATTAAATATATCGACATCACCTAAGTATTGGTTTCCCATAGTGTGAAACCGTTGTATTGGGGAGTTCGCAATGTAATTGCGCTTATGTGTGTTGCAGTGGAATAGTGTATTTTGTCGTGTTGTTATTGTAGGTATTCGTATGTTTATGAGTTGCAGAAGTTCGCAACAGTCGAATTTAGAGTTTAGAATCTTGAATAAAAAAGTTAAGTCGTTTATTTTACGCCTGTCTTCCAATGTGTGTATTTTTAGAGTGTTTAATAAGAAATGATTTTGTAAGTCTTCTAGTGGGATATTTAATTTAAAATTAATAAAACGCAGAAAATTTTTTTGTATTCGCTCAATGTTATTAATGTGAATTTTGTAAGAGGGAGACCAAACTACTGAGTTATATTCAATTATGCTTCTAACTAGAGATATGTATAACAGTTTAATGGCTTGTATGGAGTTAAAGTTTTTAGTTGTTCTTAATACGAAGCCTAGTGTTTTTATGCCTTTGTTTACAATTTGGTGGATATGATTGGCGAAACTTAGTTTTTCATCCAAAATAATTCCGAGATCTCTCATTTCCGTGACTCTTTCTAAAGCTGTATTGTTAATGTAATATTCAAATAAAACAGGATTTTTATTTCTGCAGAAAGTCAGGGTTTTGCATTTGTCTACATTTAAAAACAGATTATTTTGTACGCACCAATCTTTAAACTTATTAATATTTGATTGTAGTATTTGGCAATGATTTAAATCAGTTATTTTTTTGTATAGCTTGATGTCATCAGCAAAGAGCAATACCTCGACATCGTCGAAGCAATTTGTTATATCGTTAATGAAAATGAGAAACAAAACCGGACCAAGGTGACTACCTTGCGGTAGGCCACTGGTCGCACAGAAAGCTTTCGATAGCAAAGATTTTATTTTAACAAATAGTTTACGATTAGTTAAATAGCTTGTAAACCATTTTAGCATGTTGTCTCTTACTCCTAGGGCAAATAGTTTTCGGGTTAGTAGTTTATGGGATACTTTGTCGAATGCTTTTGAAAAGTCTGTATATATGCAGTCGACTTGTTTATTTTTTGCAAAAGATTCTAATATAAAGTTTTGAAATATTGTTACGTTAGTTGCGGTTGATCTACCTTTGATAAAACCGTGTTGTTTTTGGTCGATTAGTTTTATTAATTTGGGATAGATTTCATCAAGCACCATTGATTCAAAAAGCTTAGAAAGTACTGACTGTATACAAATGGGGCGATAATTGGTTATGTCAGTGTCGTCTCCTTTTTTGAAGATAGGTGTAATGAAGCTCGATTTCCAGCGGCTTGGAAAATATCCAAGGAACAAGAGGCGGTTGAATAGTACTGTAAGCGGTTTAGATAATGCATTGGAGCATTTTTTAAGGAATATTGGTGGAATGTTGTCTGGGCCAGCAGATTTGTCAGTGTCTAAAGAAAGTAATTTCTGTTCGCAAGATTTTTGTGTGATATGGCAATTTGTTAAGTGTGTAGTATTACTAAATTTGTATTCGGGTATTTTATCATCGGGGGTTTCGTCATCGTATACGTTTTTGAAGAAATCTGAAAAAAGGTTTACAATGTCTTGTGTATTGTTTGCACTGATTCCATTCATTTGCATTATTGGTGGGTAATCCGTGTTTACATTGTTTATTTTTTTAAGAAATTTCCAGAGATTTTTGGATTTAAAAACATTATTCTCGATGGTAGTTATGTACATTTTGTAGCAATGTTTAGAAAGATCTTTACATTTTTTCCTAGTTTCCCTAAAGTTTATATAATCAGCTATGGATTTGTTTTGTTTGAATTTTTTGTGTTGACTTTTTTTTTTGCTGAAGAGAGGCAGTTAGCTCCGATGAGAACCAAACTGGGTAAGTATACTTTTTCGGCGTGTAAAAATGTACATAGGATTTAATAGTGTTAGAAAATGTAAAATAAAGTATGTCTAAAGATTTATCAATATTTTCATCAGACAAAAAAGACCAGTCTATATTTGAGAGATGGCAGTTAATTGAGTCAAAGTCTGCTCGTTTAAAGTTCAGAGTTTTTTGTTCAGGTTTGGCATCGTTATCACAGGGTATGTTTAATTTCGTGTATAGGGGAGGATGGTGATTGTCGGCAGGTAGGAGCGGATCATTAGACAGTTCTACAGATATTTTAGGGATGTTTGATAGTACCAAGTCTAGTAAGCGATCGTTATTATTATAGATGAAATTGTGCTGGTACAGGTTTAAAAAATTTGCTGTGTCCAAGATTTCTCGTGCCCGGTCATTTTCGCTTTCGTTTGTGATGTAGCCGCTGTCGTTGGATTCCCATTTTAGATTTGGAAGGTTGTAGTCTCCAAGAATAACAAGTTTTGAGTTTGGATATTTTGACAGGAGATGTTCAACGTCTTCACAATGGTTTCTGTATGTTTGAATATCGGAGAGTGGTGGTAGGTAGGTGGTTCCAATAATAATTTTTTCCAGTCCAGTAGAGATTTGCACAAATAAATGTTCAATGTTGTTGTTTTTCGTCGGTAACTTCCTAGATGAGTACTTTCATTTAATTGCTATTAAAACACCTCCACCTCTTGACTTCGAACTTGATCTGGCATTTCTGTCACAACGAAAAATTTTGTAGTTAGTAAGTCCAAGTTCAGATGATTTTATTGCAGAGTCAAGCCAGGTTTCCGTAAGTGCATATACATCATGATGATGGGACGGAAGAGCTGCGTGTAGATCGTCTAGTTTTGTTCGTAGTCCACGGATGTTTTGGTAGTATATTTTCAGCTTAGTTATACTCGGTTTTTTGGATGGATGTTGACTATTTTAGGTGACGAATTTATATACTTTATAGTTATGTCCGTTTCTCCATTGGCTTTACGTTTTTCAAGTTCCGTCCGTAAGTCCATTAGGTGCTTTTGCTGTGCTGGGGTCGAGTCAGAGTAAATGCGTACATTATTCTTTAAGAGATGTTTTTTTCCTTGTAGTATTCTAGCTGTCTGGGAGTCTTCAAACTGGATTTTAATTGGTCTTGGCTTGTTATTATTATTATTACCAAATCGGTAAACTTTAATAATTTTATTTTTTGCAGGTATATCTATATTGGAAATTATTTCCGTTACTGCAGTTTGGTCATCCAAGATTTTGTCAGTAGCTGTTACCTTTGCACTTTCAGGTACATTGCACAAAATTATATTTTTCGACCTCTCCGTAATTTCGTTCATTTCGTGGATTACCTCACAGATATTAATATTGTTTTGAGATGGAATAATTTTTTGAATATCTTTGTATGCCCGCAGTTCTCCTTCCAAGGCACCAGTTTTGGCAGCTACCGCTGCCGACATGCTGCCAATTGCTGCTAAGATTTCGCATGCTATGGGTGTAATTTTAGCGATTTGGTCCTTGTTGAACTTATTTCCAGGGTCAAGAAGCACTTTGTTTATGGCGTTGACTGCCCTTTCTGCATTTGAGATATATGATTGGACATCCATTGTATATTATTATAATTATTATTTTTTATTATATAAATAATTGAACTCCGTTTCAGAACCACTGGTTTAAATACACTGACGCAAGGTAGAGTGATATGTATTTTGTATAGGCGTATTTAATTTCCGTTTTTGAACTTTTGGCACTGGGACACTAAAAAAACTGCAGTTTTAACACTTTATTTTAATAAAGTTAGCACTTATTATTAATATTATGTGTTGTTTTAGTGTTCAGATTTACTGTAAGAACGTTATTTTTATTATTTAGACTGGAGAGGAATTGTTGACGTTTGCACTGTCAAATAGTATTGTTGTGATTTATAAAAATTAAAATAACAATATTATTTATACCTAAGGCCCTTTAAGGATAGTAATCAATCAAACAAAATTAAAGCTGATGAATATAAAATAATATTAGTAAAACATGTAACAGTAGGTAACATACAATATTATAGAAGCTAGAACTATTACTAAAATTACATTACCAACGCTACTCTAATATGTAGGATTCAACAAAGTGCTGTATAGATTACGCTTAGTTCTATAAATGGAGTCAATAAATATATCAATAGTACTCCCATACTTGTTGCCCAGATGAGTGTGTCTGATAGTTGGTTGTGTATGTATTGCAGAAGAATGTTATATTTTGTCTTGTATTCCTAGTCGGCACATGAAATTTCATAGTGGCAACGATGGCAGGACTGTCAATTAAGTTATTAACAACCAGGTCTGACATAATTCTCTTATCAGACATGGTTATTAGATGTTATTAGAGTATTCATCAAACTGACATAATCAATGTAATAAATTGGAATTCTGAGCTTAAAATTTACGTACCTAAGAAATTTGTGCTGAACTCTTCTGCCACTTGACTTCTGATTAATTAAATATAGAGGGTTCTCATACATATATACATCGAATAAATTAGCCAAGTTCTTCACCTATTGCGAGTATATATTTGTTTATTTAATATACCTTATCCCGTGGATACACAGAGAAAAATGATCCTGTTAAAAAAGTGAAAGTATGCGAACTTCCCGACAAAATAATACTCATTCAGAAAATATCGAGAACACGTGTTCTTTTCTGAATAGGTATCATGACGGAATGCTACAATATAAGTATGTCAGTATCTTTGTTGCGAACTATTCATTCGTTATAGGCCCTTAGTCCAATTTTTGACAAGAAAACGAATAATTTGACAAGATTTTTAAGTAATTAACAAATTTTAATATTAGTTAGTTTTCTCCTGGTAAATGGTAGAATAACCGAAAATAAAACTGATAATATACCTCTTTGTGCTCATGTTTGGCATTTAACAATGTCTTCCTTTTTTAAATATAATTCCCGCACAAGAGACATGGCATCCACAATTGGAGTATGTTGTGATGTTGAAGGGATTGGGGAGAGGGGGTGCAAATGGGGAACGTAAAGTGGGGAAGTATTTGGAAATTCAGATCTGGTCACCAAACGTGGCTAAAGCCATTTCAAGCAACGTTTCGATTCTTAATGGCTGTCATTCACCTATCACTGTAGGATTAAGCATAGCAAGCATACTGAATATCCCAGAGAAAGCTGTCAACACACCTTTTCATTTCTTGTTATCTTCTTTTATTACCAACTAGCTCTACCCCGCCACGCGTTGCTATGGCTTAGTCTATGCATATAGAGAAAAAATAGCGCGTGTTGCTTTTATGTCCAACAGATGGCGCTGTTTTTCAAAACATTATGATTTTACCTGTCACAGGCGACATCTATATAATAAAGGTATATAAAAGCACATGCGTATTCAAATGCAATATTGTGTCAAATTTCAAAGTAATCGGTGAAGAACTTTCGGAGATTTAATGTTTTAAACAAACGAACATTTACATTTTTATTTATATAGAAGATAGATAAAATAGAATTCATCCAACTCAAAGGTTCTCAAACCACTACGCTACCATTTTAAATATTGACATTCCATCCTGTTTTCACACTTCTTCAATAATATTGACACTTTTGTTTCCGCGTAGGTATGTGATAGAACAATATTGTTTACAAAACAAATATTTATTTAGTATCTATGTGGATATAATTATTTATAATAGAAATACTTAACAATTTCAGACCTGAAGTGAACATATTTGATGCTTGATGACTATATATATGATATATTAGAAGTTATTGATTATTTCGTTTGAAAGAACATTAGATCTCAGGGGAAGTTTTTAGCATAAAATGACAAATCTTACTCTGTATACCAAAAGTATAACATTATTTAAAAAAAAATTAAATACATTAAAATTAATCATTGAAAAAATATCTTCAAAAACAAAAAAACGGGGAGAAATAGTTGGATTAATCACAAAAATCAACATATAAAATTCATTAAAACGAGGATTTTCAGAGGTTATAAGTCTTTTTTCATGTAACGAACAATATTAAAATACAATCAATCGCCTGTGTAGCCTTGAAATAACTCCGCTTATATTGACATACGAACTTACGAGCCCACCGACAATATTATAGTACCGCGCAGCGTATAGCCGCCTCTGCGTATTGACGGGATTACTGAGAATACTGAGCATGCGCTCATACACTGACAATACGCCGTCAGTACGTCAGTATCCAATTTCAGTACGGCCGACGCAGCCATGAGCGGCGCAAGTCAGATACTGCTCAGTAAAGATCGCGAAGTCACGCGGGAATTCATATTGACCTACAAGAATCTACCGGAACTTTGGGATGTCCGCACCAAATTCTACACAAAAAAAAACAAGAGATACGAAGCGTATCAAAAACTTGTTACGATCCTGAGGCGTTTGAAGACTGAGGCTAATGTGAACGATGTCAAGAAGAAAATCAATAGTTTGAGGTCAAATTATCGCAAGGAAGTCAAGAAAGTGGAAGAGGCTGCTAAACTGCGTAAAGATCCCAGGGACGACGTGTACCAACCGAGTTCTTGGTTTGAAGAGTTGTCCTTCTTGAAGGATTTGGATAATGTAGTCCAGGGAGGATGTTCCAGGGACAACTCGGAAGCGGTAAGTAAACTTGGAGTTTAACATAATTACAATTTCAGTTGCGTGGCGACATTATTTATTTACGTATCGCATTGTTTTCGTTGTCATTCTTCTCTACCGTTCAATTAATATTTACTTTTTATTTTCATACGCCTAAAAAGGATTTTACATAGTAACAGTATTATGTATAATTTACTTAACTTTACAATCGTATTAATTATTCATACACACAACCTAACTAACCGATTAGTATCTGAGTGGACAAATACATTTTGTTCCCACCCATATTAATAAATGTATTATTTGTATAGCGCCGATTGGGCCAGAAAATAACCTCGAACGCGCCGTACAATTTAATATATCTTTTTATGTAGGTATTGTTATCAAGTTTAATTTGTAAAACTAAACATAATTTTTTTTCGTTTTTTTTATAGATTCGATAGTATTATTATTAAATTAACAAAAAAAAGATTATTTGTAAACAAGTTCTGCTGTGTGATTATCATTACGCGTGACAGCTGTTTCGCCCTCTGAACATATTATCAAACTGTTAGTTTCAATATCAAAGGCATTATCAAACTTCAGCAGGCGAAACAACTGGCACGCGTAATAATTACACAGCAGGACTTGTTTATAAATAAACTTTTTTTTTAATTTAAAATAATTTTATTGAATATATAAAAGGAAAAACTAAAATTGTATCTAACCTATAACTCGTCACTTAGACGTCTTATAAATCTTAACTTACTGCTAAGATTAGTTACTAATGGCTTACAACTTACGACTAAGATCTAAACAAAACTTGTAAATTACACCCAAGACTTACAAATAGCTAGTAACTTGCAACTAGGACATAACTAGTGACTAGAAACTAATGAGATTCATTTATTGTTAGGTGTTGTGATTAATTCGTAGAAATCAATTTAAACTAAAATCAAATTTATTAAGCAAATATTTTAATTTTGACAGTTTAGATTCCAGACAGATTGATGACTTGAACGCCGAAATAGTTATCACAATAATAAAAACGAAAATACTCACAGAACCTAATATTAACATTATTAAATAAGATTTTTTTTTAATAATGGCATTCGTATTTATGATTCAGTTTTCTCAGTACAGTGACGATATTCAATGTGTTCATTCTTATGGTAATATTAGGTCAGATATGTATACCGACAGCGTGCCAACTTCGTGATAAAATATTAGTCATTCAGAATATATCGAGAACACGTGTTATTTTCTTAATAAATATCAATACAAAATGCGACAATATCAGTATGGTAATATCGATATCAGTATTTGTATGAACACGTGTTCTGCCTTTCTTGTAAAACATTCGCTTTTGACTGATACTTTGTTAGGAACTATTTCAATTCTTTCGTCATAGGCCTGCAGTCCCATTTTTAACAGGAAAACGAATAAGAATTACTATTATTACTTGGCATCTTTTCAAACTACTGACTAACTAGATAAGCTGCAACGACGTGAAGTGTTCGGGAGTTATCATTGTGAATTGCAAATATTTACGAAGATTAAAAAAAACTGATTATATTTTTTTAATAAATATAAAGATAAACATTCCCGGGTTAGGAATAACCTGATAATATATTAATTTCTACTACCATCACAATAAGCGGAAAATGTGAAATGATGGATGAAATGACAACCGGTCGGTGGCTTGACTACCTATCTGGTCATCTTAAAAGGTCGTAATTTACATATTATAAGTGAATGAGTTGTGTATTTGGGAAGAATATTGACGAGGGATGGAAAAAGATATTGTACGAAGCGTAAATACAGGAAACTCCATTAATGAAGGACTTAACGCGGTTATCACTAACAAAATTGTTCAAAGAAGCGAAGCTAGCAGTCCAAAATGAAGAGCAGGTGTAGGTATATCTCGAATGTTGCAGAAATTAGATTCCTGAGGGAGTATACGTGTAGTAAAATCATCTAACCAGGGTTATGAGTAAGATTGAAAGGGACGCTCAAATAGCTTGGGCGTGCAAAGCGAATGTACTTATAAAAGAGTGTAATGATGAAGTTATATCGCAAACGTGAATGTAAAAGAAGTCAGGGACGCTCAAAGAAGACATTACTCTATCAAGTGAACCAAATACTTGAGTCGGACTATGTCAAGAGTCAGAATAAGACCTAGTTGTTTGGCGGTCCATCCTCTCTGCATACCCCTGCGGTAAAACGACATGACGGTTAGTTAGTTAGTTAGATCACAAATGCAAATTTTAAATTAAATTATCTTTAGTTCGTTTTAGGTTAAAAAAAACTCACGAGAAATGAATATATAAGTGAAATTGTTTTGGTTGTGCTTTTAATTTAAGAAAACATTTTTTTAGTAACATATTTGTTTTATTTGTTACAGTCACAATCTGGGGATCTGGATGAACTAACCGAATGCCAGGCAACTCTCAATTACGATTACATAGAAGTACTAGTACCTCCACGGAAGGTAGCTAAACGGGAGTACGATGAACTGACGGAACCCCTGCCTCTGTACGATTACGCCAGTAACCAAGATGACGCCAATATAGCCAAGGTCTGGGAAGCCAAATTCAAGACATTGCCACCAGATCAAAAGTTCTACGCAGAAAAAGCCATTAATGACATTTTATTCGAGGCTCAAATGGGCACCCTATATAGAGATTCAGTTAAAATTAATTGATAGATAAGACTATTTATTTAAAATTTTCTTTAACCTTTCCGTTCTGACTTAGAATGTTTTCTCTCCGCCCCCAAGATGACACGTCAGCGTTACCGTATTAATAAGGTTAATTTTGCCAAAAAATTGTAAAAATAAGTATTTTTTATAAATAGTGAATATTTACATCCATTTAATACTGAAATAAGTATAAAAAACATTTATCCGTTATTACTCGTAGTACAAGCCGGATTTTTTTTCTATTTAGACATTTCGACTTATTTTAAGTTATTCAATTTTTTAGGCAAATAAAGGGTCAAAGATAAAAATTGCCGTCGTATCTATTCTTCGACACACCAAATAAATTAAACAGTTGATACTAACCCTCTAGCCAACGGTTTTATCAAATTTAATTTAATAAAAAACCAACTTCAAAAAAAAAATCAAATAAAAAGTTAAGTCTTTGACTCCAAATGCAATGCAGACTCACCAGTTTCCCGCTTTACTACGAGTTAGATGAACTTAATGAGGGTTATATGAAATTGTAATATTTAATTATTGAAAACAAAATTATGACCTTCGTCTTGCCGGAGCAGCGCCCCGACAGGGCAAACATCTTGGATTCAGGTCTTAGATGCGACCGTATCTTTAGCTGAATTATTTTTCAAAATTTCGTTTGAAAATCCCTAATATTGTCTTCAATAATTAAGTAATATTTAATGAATTGTGTGCTCACATATAACCGGAACAACATCATTGAACATGTATTTCATTACAGTAATAACTTTGTTATGTGATGTACTCAGTTAGAGAGCCAATAATAATCAAATATATGGAGATGGAAGCTTGGTAACGTCGATTGTCATCTTGGGTACAGGTCTTATGAATTTA
The DNA here is from genome assembly GCA_026573805.1 of Hesperophylax magnus. Classification (NCBI taxonomy): domain Eukaryota; kingdom Metazoa; phylum Arthropoda; class Insecta; order Trichoptera; family Limnephilidae; genus Hesperophylax; species Hesperophylax magnus. The sequence continues at coordinate 5,604,819 of JAIUSX010000054.1, read as the reverse complement.
AGGCATTTAGATGGATTGGACTTATTGAGACCTCACCGATCGCATCCACTTCACAAAACCGTTTCGAAGTCCTCGCGCCCCCAGCCTCAACGACAAGCGACACTATCTCGACAGCAGGATCAAAGACTACAGACTCGGACCCCACCGCCTCCCCGAAAACTTTCAAGGCGAAAATTCCACCTATAATCATCCGCACTACGACAAACTGGAACTCGATGCGCCAGAAACTACAGGCAGCCGGGGTTAAAGTAGCAAACTTCAAGGCAATCCCGACAGGCTACGTCCTCAAAACGGAAGACTGCCAGCTTCCGTAAAGCCACCCGTCTCCTCGACGAATTCCAAGTGCCCTTCCACACTTTTCAACTGTACGAAGAAAAGACTACGAGCAGTCCTGCGCGGGATACCTCCGTCTACCTCCACCGAAGAAATAAAAGAAGAGCTAAACCTCCCCGTAATCAGCGTCACCCGCATGCGCTCAGGACCAAACCGACTTGCGGCCCCCCTGGTTCTCGTCCAGCTGAACCACGGCGAAGCCGGACGAAAATTTTTCGAACTAGAATCACTTTTCCAGCTGCGCATAAAAGTGGAATATCTCAACCCTAAAACCGCCCCCACCCAGTGCCACCGCTGCCAGCTCTTCGGGCACTCCGCGATGGGCTGTCATCTGCCCCCCCGCTGCGTAAAGTGCCCTGACAACCACCTCTCAGCCACCTGCTCCCACAAGCGGGAGGACGGAGACGCCACATGTACTAGCTGCGGCGGACCTCACCCCGCCAACTACCAGGGCTGCCCAAAGCGCCCCGCACCTTCCACCCGCCACGCTCGCTGACCTGAGGTAAACCCACAAGTCACCTTTACATCAAACCCCACCAACCCCTCCATCTCCTACGCCCAGTCCATGAACCCGCCCCCCACCCGCAACCCCTCAGGTTCTTCAAACACCCCCCCCCCCAATAATTCCAGCACCATTCTCATTCACAGATTTCCTGAAAAAATTAAACATTAAAAAAATCGGCGAACTCATCGCCGAACTCATACCGAAATTTCTCTCAGACAAAAACCCCTCAGATTACATTAGCATACTGCTCTCTGCAGTCCCCCAGATTATTTCCCTTTTTAAAAATTAAATGATGGCTCCAAAACAACACCACCACCCAGCTCCACGCGCTCCGTTTGGCATTATGGAATGCCAATGGTTTCGATAAAAACCTGCTCGAAGCTCGCCTATTCACCAACACACACAAAATAGACATACTACTCATAAACGAAACACACTTCACAGCCGCACAAGCACCAAAAATCGCCAACTTCACACTGTACAAGAACGACCGGTTACACTCACGAGGTGGTGGCACAGTCATCTACGTGAACAATAAAATCACACAGCAACACAATACTACACCTACCCTCTCTACACTAGAGAGCACCTCCATTACCATCTTCACAAAATCTTTCGGTCCATTAAGAATCAACTCAATATACAACCCCCCCCAAAAGGAAATAGATCCCAAAGACCTCGAGTTGCTTCTTGATGGTCCCACCCCTACTATTATAGTCGGAGACTTCAACTCGAAACACTCCGACTGGAATAGTAGGAGCACCAACAAAAACGGAGGAATCCTTCACAAATTCGCCGTTTCCCATCCTGATCTAGTAGTCGCCGGCCCCGTGAGTCCCACACATTTACCGTCACGTGGCCACACCCCAGACGTACTAGATATCGCCCTCATACACAAATCTTCCTGGGCGTACAGTATACAAACCGTAAACGAACTCTCCTCCGACCACAACCCCGTGCTGTTAATCCTACGTAAATTCACCACCCCCCCCCCCTCAAAAGCCCAACAAAAAACTGAATGGACGGCCTTTAAGCAGACAGTGGACGAAAACATTACCATAAAATCAAACATTAATAGCACCGACGAACTCGACTCTGCGGTTGACAACCTCGCCCTCAAAATACGCACCGCCATAAATGACGCATCCAAACCTCTACACATACGCCTCCCCTACAGCCCGACCGACGACTTACCAAAAGACATCGCCGACCTCATTTCCAACAAAAACTTTCTCAAACGACGCTTCACTAGAACACCAGACCCTAGAATAAAGACTGCCATTAATAGACTACAAAAACAAATTAGACAAAGACTCTCAGAAAACACCAACTTATCCCGGAACAAAAAATTATAATAAATTAACCCAAAGGACGGCTCCCTCTGGCGCTTATCAAGACAATTAAAATCTACACCGACCCCAAACCACCCAACACACGGTGAAAACGGACTAGTTTTTGACGCACTCGACAAAGCCGAATCTTTCGCAGACAGCTTAGAAAAACAGTTTAGCCCCAGCTACAAACACGCAGATCCCGACCACATCGCCGACGTCAACCGCAACGTAAACCACATTTTTGACACCCTCCCCCCTGACAACATCCACTTCACCACCTCGGCCGAGGTACGCAGTGCCATAAAAGGCCGCAAAAACAAAAAAGCCCCCGGCCAGGATGAAATCACAAACTTCGCTCTTAAAGCCCTCCCCCACAAAGGCATCCTAGCCATAGTCAACCTTATCAATACAGCTTTCAGACTGCGCTATTTCCCCAAAAGTTGGAAACTCGCACGTCATAGTACTCCCCAAACAGGGCAAAGATCCACTTTTCTGCGAAAACCACCGTCCAATCAGCCTCCTCTCCAACATTGGGAAAATTTACGAAAAAATCCTCCTCACTAGGCTCATCAAGCACATTAACGAAAAATCCACACTACCCGACGAACAGCACGGGTTCAGAGCCCAGCACTCAACCCTCCACCAACTACTACGGGTCACCGAGCAAGTCATCGGTGGCTTCAACTCCAACAGATCTACAGGCGCCATTTTCCTGGATATAGCCAAAGCCTTCGATAAAGTATGGATAAACGACCTACTTTTCAAACTCCACCAAACAGACCTAGATCCCTGCTTGGTGTATTAAAATCATTTCTTCGACACCGCACTTTTCAAGTGCGATATCGCGATGCTATCTCATCCCCACGTTTCATGACAGCAGGAGTACCCCAAGGCTCCCTGCTGTCCCCTACCCTCTTCAACATTTACACTCATGATATCCCCCTCCCAGACAACCCCAACTCTAAAATAATGCTCTACGCCGACGACTCAACACTCATGGTAACCCACGGTTCGCCCAGGATGGTTACACATCGCCTTCAGCAAGACGTAAACAGACTTCAAGAGTGGTACGACCGCTGGCGCACAGACGTCAATCCCTCAAAGAGCGTAGCCGTCTACTTCTCCAGAAGTAAACGAACTACCGCTCAGCGAGGGACTATCACGATGTACGGCCAAGTCATACCATGGCAAAAGACCGCCAAATATCTTGGAGTCACACTAGACAGGAGATTAACTTGGTCAACACACATCAAAAACACTCTAACAAAAGCCCGGCAAACCCGCCGGCGCTTTATCACCACTACTACACAAAAACTCAAAAACCTCACTATCCAACAAACTCCTCATCTACAAATCCCAAATCCACCCCATCATTACCTACGCTAGCCCTATATGGGCCAGCGGAAACACAAAGCGTCTCGAGCAATTCCAGAATGCCTCACTCAGACGGTACACCAAAAACCCTTGGTTCGTACGAAACAGCATCATTAGTAAAGGCTCGAACATCCCCCCACTCCGCAAACACATGGTGGATTTAGCCATACCATTCTATAAAAAATTAACTTCTCACCCGAACCCTAGCATCTCGTGCCTAGGTAAACCTAGCCCCTACGAGAACCCTTTCTACCCCCTCCCAGTATCCATCACCTACCCACCCTAATGCTGGCTCTAAAAAAAGAACATTCAAGTACAACCGATACAAAAAACATAGTATTCGATTAGTAAAATCTTAAACTAATACCGACAAAAAACTCAGTCAAAAATACAAAAAATATAGTGTAAAATACAAAAAAAGCATAGTATTTTAAAGCCCCCAAGTTGTCAAGGCAGCCCAAGCATTAGGGCAGAAAAAAACCATCCCCCAGGTGACTTACCCTCAGGTCGCGAGAAATAGTCCTTGATTGGACTGAACCTCGCATAAATGTAACAATACGATACTATATGGACTTATTGAGCTAATGGACGGAAAAGGTAGAGCTAAATAAATATAACACGAAGGGCAAAACGGAAGAAGAAGGCACGATCAAGTCAACTTGAGTCGGAATAACAAATTTGATATAGTGAAAAGACGATATGGATAAAACAATGAGTATGTGGCAATACAGCTTATGACGTTATATACCTATATACGTTATATGCCTACTCCCGCGAGGAAACGGCGTGATGGTGACTACGTTGTCTTAGACAACCTACTATACGATCATCATCTGAAATTTATTTAAAAAACTTAAATAAATTATAAGTTTTTAAAATAAAAATATATAGTTAAAAAATCACCTATATTCTTACAAAAGCAATAAAAAAATATTTTTTTTGATATTTTTGTTTTATTTATATTGTAACCCTAAGATATTAAACCAACTTTTCGGGAGGCAAATGCAAGCGGTAATTTATAAACTAAATCTGTTATTGGCGTAAGTCAGGGCCGCATTTAGGATAGGCCATCAAGGCAGCTACCTAGGGCGGCGATTATGCGAGCCATTTGAAACTGTATAGTTCGTACACTGCATAGCACAGCATGATAAGATGAATGTTACTGATTAATACCCAAATCAATTAAAAAACATTTTTATGTAATTATTTTTATATAGGTATGTTAAAATTAACATAAAATATATATATATTTTTTTTTTTTATAGTGAATACCTCACAAGAGTCCCAACTGCTCCCGTCTGGAGCCAGTGAGACTATGGCATCCCCAATTGGGGGATGTTGTGAGGCTGAAGGTAAGTGGGGAAGGGAAAGAGGAAGGTGGGGAAGTACCTGGCTATTCAGATCTAGTCACTAAACACGGCTAAAGCCATTTGGAGCAACGTTTCAATTCTGAATGGTGGTCTTACACCAGGGCGATACTGGTAGTATCTTCCACTATGGAACGTGCCGCAAATATACTATATATTATTTTAATTAATTAATTGTGAAATAACACAAATTAATCAAATAAAATTTATTTGCGCACGCCGGGTTCGAACCCGCGACCTTCGGAATGGCAATATGATATAATAACAAAGTATATTTAGATTTAAAGAAACAATATTTAGAATTGTACTCCCAAGATATATATATATCCATCGAGGGATCATAATGCAGTACAGTTCAGTTCTTGGCAATTTATGTTTTAAAATAGCAATGTTCAGTTCTTAGCAATTTATGTTACTCCAACTAGATGCATTTGTTTTCTATATACATTTATAATATTGTCGTCCCTGTACCTACACTTTCTATTATCTTTCTATTGTTGTCTCCATGGCTTAAAGTGTATACAACTTAGTTATTTGTGTTTTGGTTTAGTGATGAATGTAAATATTCTTTAAGTATCAAAATACGTCTGTCTCGACACAGGTGTACCCTAGTGAGACAGATGTCGAAAAACACATGTAAAAAACTTAACATTGATAAATAAATAAAAAAAATACAGAATTTTTAAATAATTTTTACATTAACTCCACACAGGAGCCCCTGAGGAAAATGATTTCCCTTGGGGCTTATCTCTGGGGATGCTGTGTGGAGGGTCTTGGAGGAGTGAATGTCCCATGTTTTAGGAGGTAGGAAACACAGAGGCCGGCAAATCGTTCCACAGCCGAGCTGTTGGAATGAATCGTAGAAGCGTCACGTTCTCATGTGACAATTGTCAACCATGTACAAATGTTAAGCGCGTGTTTGGCATGTTTCTCGATTATGCACCGGCGCCGATGGGACCAATGGCGCTAGTACCTCGGAGCATCTTCCGTTGTAATACCGGTGTAACAAGGACACTATAACCACCTGGCGCCTGTTCTCTAAAGATTTCTACCCACCTGTTAAGATAAAGGAATTTATCAAATGACCGCCCGTTTCAGCACAGATTCAAGGGATTTTTCTGGTATTTTGGGGGTTCGGACCAGAGGTGGCTGCCAAATTCAACAGTGTGGCGCACTTGCGATTTTTAGTCATCAGTTGTGTTCTATTAAAGTATCCGCGGGCCCTGAAGAATATAGACAGCTTGGTGTACAACAGTGAATAAAATTGGTTCACACGACAAAAGGTCATTGATTTGCAACCAAAACAACATCGGAGACAGAACCGATCCCTGTGGGACGCCAGCATTTATTGAGTGTGAGAAAGAGGTGAAACCATCGACAACCATCTTATTCTCTAAAACTAGGCAATCCACCTACACAAGGATGCGGGAAGTCCGTAAGAAGGCAGTTTGTTGACAAGTCCTCGGTGCCAAACGCGGTCAAAGACCTTGGAAATCTCCAGTGCAACCGTTTGGGTCTCACAGTAACGTTCCAGGCACCGCCCCCAAACACGCGTCACATACGCGAGAAGATCACTGCACGAGCGGTTCAAGGGTATGAGAGCAGTTAGTCGTTGATCACACGTTCCATCACCTTGAACGAAGAATAGATATGATCGCTATGGGACGGTAGTTCCTTCTTCGGAATAGGATGAGGATTCAGAGGGCACATCCAGAGGATACAATGGAACTAAAAAAAATTTTACAATACGATATTTAACTGTTTTTTATAATATTTTTTATTCTGTAAAAAAAATTACGATAGTAAAGGGTTTTTATCAATATAATTATTAAAATTACATATTTTTAGTACACCGATCGGAAACTGAAAAAATATTTTTTAATCTTCCACACATTTTTAATTTTGTAAATCTCTTAAATTTTTAAGTTTGTGAAAATGTTCGTTTGTTCAAAATCTTAAATCTTGACAAAACGTTACATTCGAATACGCGTGTGTTTTTACACATCTATATCATATAAATGTCGCCTGTGACATGTAAAAAATGTTTTTTAGACGAAACTTAAAAAAAAAAAAACATCGCCATCTATTGGACAAACATATATCTTTTTAAAGAACAGCGCCATCTGTTGGATGTAAAAATACACGCGCTATTGTTTCTCTTTCTACACAGACAGACTGCAACTCGTGGAGGGGTACAGCTACTACAAAAATAAAAATAAAACTTACTAAAACAGTCCGTATCTCCAAAAAGTAGGCAAATATTGTTTTCCAGAATTCTATTTCCACGCTACACGCTAAAAAATAAACCAGTAATAAAACAGTTTTTTACTATAATATCCGCTCATATATATTTATATGTATGTTTTTTTTTTGGTTTTTAGAGGATTGAATCTTCCTCCCCGGGGAGCGACTAAAATGAGTGAACCAAGCTATTAACTAAGTCAAATCCTAATTGAATAAGATGGTACCGAGTTTTATTTCGTATATTAACAATTTAATGAAAATGCGTGTATGTGTGAATGTGCGTGCGTGAGTACCACCCATTGGTAGAATGCATTGTCTTCAACAAAGAGTCTGCCGAGATTCAGCTCGATCAAGTGATAGGAAAGGTTTAATTTTAACTTCCAAGATTCCATTTCATTCGTTTATTTATTCATTAATTCGTTCAAGAAATTCAAATATATTTCACCAATAATACGTCTCGACGCTATCTAGTCGGAGATTTAGCAGTATCAATGCCTTTCCTACTAAAAAAGTTGTTTGTTTTCTAGTGAAAAAATCTAATCAGCAATAATTTTTTAATTAAAATACCAGTAAAATATAACAATTATTATTTGACGGGTTTTGACATGACCGGCAATCAGAATGCTGCGGGTTCAATTCCCGTGGGCGGCATATATTTTTTCTCGGAAGATTTTTCAATTTATTTATGTGTTTCAGGCTAATAATTATTGTGTAAAAATAATATGTTATCAAACAGATGAATTCATTTTTATTTAACAAAACAACGGCGAATGCACGCCATTGTTACACGATCAACTTTTCGATCTATTTGATCGTGCCATATTATGTATTATTATCTCCATTAGGTTAGCAAGACCTACTCCAAGGTGAATTATACCCCTGGGAAAAATAATTAAGTAGATTGTCCTACTTTCATTCCTCTGTCGACCGTAAAATAAACTATAAGTGGGAGTACAAAGCAATGAAGCTGTCTTTTGGGAATAATAACTTTTGCGCTGAAGGTAAAATTATTTATCCAAATATGTGAGGTAGGTACTTCTCAATTAATTGAATAACAACTTAGAAAACATATGGGCAGCAACAGAATTAACCAACTAAAGTCTGATACTCTTTGCATGTTTACGTATGCAAAACTTCTTATTCTGACGCATATTGTAGGTACTTAAGATTGGTTAAAATCTCATTAACCTAATTTATACCAGACCACAAAGGACGTATGAAACTTTTAAGTAAGAAACCTTCATCAGCAATATAGCATTTTAAACCCTCTCTCTCTCTCGCATGTGTCGTTTGTCTATCGAAAATTTTATGTTCAATGAAATCGACATGTTTGACCCTCTCACGCATTTGTCGCGCGTTTGAATAACGAAAATGATAATATATGTTCAATAAAGTTGACATTTTTCGACCCTCTGTCGCATTTGTCTCGCGTTTGTGTAACGAAAATCGTATTTTCAATGAAATTGACATATTCCTCAACTCATCAATGAAACTCAAATTAATTTTAAATGGCATGTTTACCTACTTTAAAAACATAGATGTTTTCCTTGATTACCATAAACACACCCTACTTTGAACGTAATAAAATTATGTTTCATTGTATCTTGTATCTCAACGCTTGATGTGGTTTTGAAATGAGAATATGCTTGGATCCTACCGGAACTTCATTTATCTAGTTCCTACCTCTCCATAAACATCACCATGCTGGAGAACTAGTTTGAAGTTTGGAACAATTGCAAGAAAACAGTGCAAATTCTAATGCAATCAATCAGCAATACTCATTTTTCTCCGTGCATTTTGTTAAATATTCCTAATATATATATTTTTTTTAAAGTTGTGTAAGTATTTATAATATATTTAATTAATTATACCCGTCGATGTTGACGGTTATCCTAAGGAGATGGACAGAATCTTTTGCAGATTTTTCTGATAAACAATTCCGTATTTATACGTATCTTATATTGTTTGGCCAGCGTTAGCAAAGTAAGCAACTGAAAATAAAACATCTACTTTTACTCTACTTTCTATAAATATAAATTCTATCAAAATAAGTTGCGCAGTTTAGAAGAACTAAGCAGAAAAACATGATGTGTACCCGGCGTTACTCAGGGCTGTGAATGATTTGGAGTAAAGTTTTCAGTTTGTGAATTCTCGGATAAATGTTGAATTTTCTCTGCTTTCTATAAATCTAAATATAATGCATGTGTTATATCTATATAAACTAAGATTGGTTAAAATCTCATTAACCTAATTTATACCAGATCACAAAGGACGAAGAAACCTGCAACAGTAATATAGCATTTTAAACCCTCTCTCTCTCGTATGTGTCGTTTGTCTAACGAACATTTAAAATCATGAAAAATCTGGAAAAAAAACATTGGTTCGCTGGTAATCTAATATACTAAAAAATCATAACATTATTCAAAATGAAACGACTAGGCACCAGGAAAGAAGACTTGAGTATCACGATTATTAATTTATCAGTATTACAAACACTTGTATTATACTTATATTTTCAGGAGTAAATTGTTTTTGTAATGTTGTAGTCTTGAATTCAATTGATTTCTCTCTCCTATAAAATAGTTTTGTTTAAACCACTTGCAATTTTATTTCTCTAAATATTCCTTCTGTACTGCATCCCCAGATATGACGTATATCCCTAAATTAATTAAAAAAATTGTAAACGACACAAACTAACTTCTCCGCGGAGGTAGGCAGAGAGGACGGACTGTCAAGTCGGTCTTGGCAAACACTCCTCGCCTAATTCACAATACTCTTTTATTATTCTGATTCTTGACAGGGCCCGACTCAAGTATCCCATTAACTTAATCGTGCCATGTCTTCCTCGGGCGTCCCCGACTTCTGCTACCATTCACATTTGCGACACATATTCTCCTTAAACTGCTTTCTTCGTTCATTCTCTATATATGCTCAAACCATCAAAGCGTCCCTTTCTTTACATTACGCTAACGTCAGCATTGCATTCTTTGCGGATCTCCACATTTCTCACACGATCAGACATGGTTTTATCTAGCATACGCCTCAGGGATCTCATTTCTAAAGCATTCAGTCTATTGTCATCCTTTCTCTACCAGTTCCATGCCACACAGCCGGTGACCGGATAACTCATCAAAATGACAATAATGGAGTGCTGATACCTAATAATAATTATTGGATTATTTATATAGCGCCGTTTTCGTGAGAAAATCACCTCAAGGGCGCGAAACCTACCCTGATATATGGATGTGAGGGTTCCATGATAACTCCTCAAAATAAAAATTCAACACACCAAAAAAGTGCTATAAAGTTATGAAGAGTAATGTAATAAAAACAATGTTACATATGTAACTATTTAACCTAGTTTTGTTTAAATAGGTTACATTTTTTTTTTAAAGAAAGACAAACATTCCCGGGTTACGAATAACCTGACAATATTTGAAAATCTCCTACTACCACCACAGTAAGCTGAAAATGTTGCTTGTGTTGTGATGGAGGACTTAGCCAGCCGAGGAATTGAACACAATACGCCTGGGTGGGACCCAAACGCGATATCAACTCGGCCACCGACCGGTAATATGTAACTATTTAACCTAGTTTTTGTTTTATCACTTTTCATAACTTTATAACACTTTTTATAGGTGGAACCGTGAATCATGGAACCGTCACAGCCATACATCAGGGTAGGTACCAGCACTCCATTATGGCCAGATAGCTTCTTTGGACATTTTTTTGCTAGCGCAAACTGCGTTCAGTCCTCCATTAATGGTACCTAATGGTGCTGTAAAATAGCTATCAAAAATCTGTGTAGTTTTAGAAATTATTTTAGTGTTAAATTCGTAAATCATTTAATTAATAAATATTATTGTTTTTAAAAATTTTCACCATACACATTATTATCATAAATACCATTACAAACATGTAAGCGACCGTATTTTTTATAATATGGCGACGATAAGAAAAACAATATTATTTTTGTAAATGCTGAATACATAATAATATTTGCTTTTCATTTTGTAGCTGGCGACCATTTTATACATAATTTATCTCAAACCATTGTGAGCGTAGGCCATTCCAGCATTTTATTTTCAAATGGTTACAGTGCCGGCCGCCATGACGTTGCGGTGAAGGGCCTATAAAAAAGCTGGAAATAAATCGAAAATATTATTTCCGTCACAAAATACAAACCGCAAAAGCCATTCCATTGTTGAAGCAGCCTTTAAAAAATACAATTTCTTACAAAATAAATTATAAAGCACTCCATAATGTAACGGATATGCGAGCCACGTAAACACCGTTTCTAACGGACCTAATAGCAAAAGCCTATTTTCAGTATGATAAGTAAAGCTAAAATAAGATTATAATATTGAAAAAAGTAGGTTTATAATTAGGTATTTGTTCACCCAATGTGCCCCCCCCCCCCCTCCTTTACCCCCACCACGAACTACGTTCAGCCTAACAACATGCCCGTTCTCGTGAAGGCAACATCAACTGTGAACTGGTATTCCGCTCGTGTACGTCAGTCAAGTTGCACCGGGATCAATGCTGCTAGCTCCTCAGAGCAGGTTCCATTAAAATACCTGTAGAACAGACTCAGCATACCCAAATTGCTTCTGTGCATTAGAGATGGCAATCGATCTGTTAACAATGGATTGTTAGGTCAGCCACGAACCAAACGGCGCCTGGCGCTAGTAAAAACCTCAAGGGAGCTATGTTAGGTGTTCGGTATTATCTGGGCTACCACTGTGCTAATTGGCGCATTGATAAGTCGGCGCCTGGAGCGGACTGCTCCAATTGCACTGATTGTCAATCAGACGGACCGCCTTCCTTTGCATAGAATCAAGTAGGTTAAACAAGTATTCTAGGGCTCCAGCCCAGAGGTGGCTCCCAAATTCAATTGTTGGGCGTACTTGAGATTTGCATAAGGTTAGCAGCTGGTCAGTATTGAAGAATCTGCTGGACCATACACCAATTAATTATTGAGGATGCCGTGGTCTCACTGGCTCCAAAAGGTTCGAAGCAGTGTGCGTTACCTGTTCACATAAAAAATAGCATATGTTTATTAAATTCGTTCTCACAAAATGTTGGTACAGATAGAGTAAAAGATCGGACAAAAATTATTACATGAAAAAATTACACTTCTTGGGTTTCTAATCGATTTCGATACGTTTAAACCTACAGGCAAAACTCACACCTTTGCGCGAACTTCGCCAGAACTCAATTACACTTTATCCTACCTGCTTAATATTTTATTGAGATATTATTCGAATTCTCTGCTTTCGACAATAAATGGGTCATTTTAGGAATAACTTGAATCAAATAATGGCAATACTCTAATAGCACGTTTACAATAATTTACCGTGAACCGTGATTCTATTAAAATATAGATATTATCTTTCTAAGTGCTTTTCGCAATATACGACCTAGGAAGATTGCTAAAATAGAATAGCTTAAGTATTATTGATGAAATATAATATTACCTGCCAAGTTTTTTTCGCGATAAAAACACGAACACACAAGTTGTAAACGAGTAAAAAATATATAAATTTTCTACCTTGAATTAATTTACATACAAATTTTAATATAAGTAGTGAGGTTTACATACCCATTCACAAACAGATTATCTCCAATAAACTACTATAAAGGGTGACTGGTACTAAATGCGATGTATAATGTATTATATAATGTGGACGTATTGCAGAGATATATTTAAAACAATACATTTATTTGATTGTGGTGTCAGTTTTCAATCATTGCGGAGAGCAGAAAGCGAAATATAGTTTGAAATTATGTAGGTAATTGTGGAGTATATATATATATTGTGAGGCTGAAGGAAACGGGTAAGAGGAAGGTTAAGAAGGAACTAGATTTGCAGATTTGGTCAGTAAACATGGCTAAAGCCATGTTGGGTGTATACATATACAATCTCCTTCGCGATGACCTGATAACTGACATTTAAAAAAAGTTTTTTTCAATCTCAAGATGATCGTGATAAGTGATAAGAAGAATATGTAAGAATCACAAGATTATATAATAATTGTGGGATTTGTGAAGCTGAAAGTATCTATAATATTATTATGCGATCGTCTGGACGGTCTGGGCCCTCTGATTGGTCGAATTCAAATAATTTTACCATAATTTACTCTATGCAAATATTATTTTGGTATTTTGGTTTCTTTTACAAGTAAGGAAATATTTAAAAAAAGGTTATTATAGGTTAGGATAGGCTATGTTGGGTTATGCTAGGTTAGGTTAGATTAGGTTGGATTAGTATAGTTCAAGTTAGTTTATAGATAAGGTTAGATTAAGTTGGATTATTATAGGTTAGGATAAGTCAGGTTATGTTAGGTTAGGTAACGTTAGTTTGGGTTATTATGGGTTAGGTTAGGTTGGGTTATTATAGGTTAGGTTGGATTTGTATAGGTTAGGTTAGGTTAGGATTGGTTAGGTTAGGATTGGTTCGGTTAGGTTAGGTTGGGTTAGGCTAGATTGGATTATTATGGGTTAGGTTAGGATATAGGTTAGGTTAGGTTGGATAATTATAGGTGAGGTAAGCTTAGGTCAGGTTAGATTATTATAGGTTAGGATAGGATATAGCTTAGGTTGGATTATTTTAGGTTAGGTTAGGCTGGATTATTATAGGTTAGGCTGGATTATTATAGGTTAGGTTATTTTATTATAGGTGAGGTTAAATAAAATAATAGTAAAAAAATCATTTGTGCTAAGTATGCACTATTTTGCCGGAATATTGTATTACATTATATTTTTTTAATTTACGTTTTTCAATTATCTCTAGCCGCTCATTTCAGGAATACCGACAAAAGAAAATGTTATCAACAGAAATTATTCAGGCTGTCATACCATACAGCGAAAGCGAATTTTCATTTTACGTAATTAAAAATTAAAAAGCTAAAATTAAAATTTTCCCAAATGCTGTTCGATTCCTTTTATAGTAATTATTAAGGTAAATCAGAAGGTATTATTTAAAAATATTTCCTATTTTCCGTGTCCAGCGATTCCGAATATTTACCTATATTAATTTACCTTTAGCCATTTAGGCAATTATTCGGGAAAGGTAAAGTTTTACCCGAACAACTGTCATTCTTATTATGCCTAAACGCCTTCCTGTTCCGTGTTTTAACAATATATACTCACCCTCTCTCTGTGAATGACCTAATATCTACCTATTAAATGTAACTGTTGTTAGTATCACTTAAACTGGGCGAAGCCCAAGCAAGTGCCGCCCGCAGGGCCTAGCAGAAAAAAACCCGCGGAGCGGGTTTTTAACTGCTAGTTATGTTTAGTACAGCAAAAAGAAAAAAATCAGTACATTAATAAATAACTTAACATTACTGAAATACTTTATCTTTGCGAATCAGAAGCGATCCAATCGTCGCCCATCAAGTCCCTTCAAGTAGAATGATCTGATCCTCCTTTATTTAAGGCGGCAACTATTTGCTGACAAATTTGTCTTTTAATATTTAAATTCTAAATGCAATCCGGTCATCCTGAGGGTCTCACTATTCAACGACTCAACCCATTCACCCGCTACAATCGGAGCTCGAACTTTAGTTCGAGAGGTTTACCTCTTCCTGCCATCTGCAAAAATTTTCAGTTCCTCTCAGATCTTCAAATTATTCAAAATTATCTTCTTCCCTTATACAAAATAAAATTTGTTTTGAGATTTTCATGGCCAAAAGTATTATGGTGATTTTTTTAGGGTATGCCGTTTTGTGCTATCTCCATGTGTCCATCGCCACATTTGCCCTGATGATGGACACTGTAATGTTATCCGATACTTTGGAAAAAGAAGGAGTTAGCGCAAAACTGAATAATACCCATAAAATAAATCACTATAAATTAAAGTGTAGTCACGTCACCCTATCCCCAACAATTTTTGAAGGGATCGGCATCCTTAAAAGCCATTCGAAGCTTCCGGCACGTACTGTCAATAACATTATGTTCAAAGACATTTTCGTCTAAATGGCCCAACTCCTCTCTTTTTTTTCTGATGGCTCCAAATCTCCAGACTCTCGGTAGGTAAGTATAGGTATTAACGCTGACCACAATAATTCAAATGACAGAATATTTTATTTAATTTTAAACCAATTTTTAGCCGAGTATTTCGATTAAAAGCTCTGGTAAAACCGTAACTCTGATTTGGATTCCTGGACATATTGACATCGTGCGTATATTGACATCGTGGAAATATTGACATATTGCGGATTTCTTAACAAAACTTGGAGCATCTAACCCTATTGTTATCCTCGTAAACCACATTCCCCTATTTGACATTTTTTCCATCCTCAAAGATAGATCCCGCAATGTTTGGTCAGAGTATTGGCACGTTGCTAGTCAATCCAAGGAAGCCTGCTATGCCTCAATCCAAAGGTCTATCCCATCAAAACCGTGCATTTTTCCAAAAAATAAATTTCCTCACTTCGAATGATGGTTGGACATTCTTCCGTTCCATCGTACATTTTTAAAATTCACGTGCTTGACTCCTGAGATTGTACATTCTGTGGTCTAGAAATGGGAAGATCACATATTTTTTGGTTGTCCCTCTGTAAACAAATATCCTCTCTTCTATCAAGCCTTATAGAAATTTTCATCCCCTCCATTGAACATCTCATCTCTTCTAAGTCTGAATTCGACTAAAATCATTAATATAATTTTAAAATTTGCTAATTTAAACAAAACGAATCTACAAATTCACCTTCCATATCAAGCAAGGTTTTTATTTTGATACCTTTCATCAGGGTGATACTGAGAATAGGAACAGTCGGCTAGATATCGGTAACATCTATAGATAACGCTGAGGAAGAAGCAACATTATACACTCTTATTGACTTGTATAGTATTGTTCGTCATTTACTACATTTGGTGACCTGATTATTTCAGGCGATCTCAATAATATCTCTGACTCTTGACAGGTAACAAGGTAATATTTGGCAGTAGATACCAATGACCGTGTTATTGTAATTATAATGCAAATCGTGTTCACGAAAAAAAACGTGAATAAAAAACAACGCATTTATAAATTGTATATCATTTTATTATCATAAATACTTGTTATCAGTTGAAATAAATTTATAACATTTAATGTACGACGGATTTTATTTCAATCTGGCAAATTTATCACAAGCGAGCTGACATTTATAAATGGGACGAGCTATTTTATGATTGCCCATTGAAACAGACGAGCGACTTTCAAAGACAATTTAAACGCGATAAATGAAAAGTGATGGGTTCAAGCACTGACTATAAAATTCCTAGAAGTGTCATTAATACCTGATTTGAAAGAAATCTGATCAATTTACTTAAGACTTCTCGACTCATGGACCCAAGAAATGCCAATGATATTGATTATCTCCTGAAGAAAAATCGGTATTCAAAAAAAAAATCCTTATTTCAAGCACACAGAAACGCCCATTACACACTCCCATCGGTTTATGACTTCGGTGGGTTCAATTACCAATCTGTATATAGCCATTTAATAATGATTTAGGTCGGTGTCTTATGTTTAATAATCAATGCCGAGAGACAGATAATCAAAAATTGGAATAAGTCTGTTCCATCTTGGTAGGCAGATGACACTTTCAGTTTTGCCCAAGCAAAAGATAACTAATCCAAACGTTTTTACTTGAAATTTATTTTTTATTTATTTATTATGTGCATCTATATAAAAAGGTTTACACATTTTTTGGCTTTGCCTGTCTCACTAGGAAATCCTGTGCCGAGACAGACTATTTTATAATAAATAAAGTACATTTTTCAATGAAGCAAAAATATTTCACAAAAATTTTCAGGTTGGTAGGTAGTGGTAACAATAATGAGATAGAGGATTATATTTGGGTGAGGTGACTAATTTTTGCACAACCTTTTTTTGGTGATCCATTGTTTGGTCAGGATTTTGTATTTGTTAATATTATTCGATTTTCTTGTTTTTTCAGGTAGGTTATTGTATATTTTAGACGCAATGTATTTGAAATTTCTTTGACCAAATGTTGTGTTTGTTTTAGGTGTTTGTATGAGTTCTTTGGATTTGTGCCTCGTGTTTACAATATTTTGGGTATTTTCATAAAATGGATGTGTTTTATTTTTAAACAGATGAGTTAAGATAGTTTTTGTGTAAATTTGTCGAATATCTAATACATGGAATTTGCAGAATATATCTGCAGTACTTGTTTCTATGGGAACTTTAAATGGTAGATACCTACAAGTAACCTCGTTTGATGACCAGATCTGAACAGCCAGGTACTTTTCAACCTTTACCTTCCACATCTCCTATCCCTCCAAATAGGTGATGTTATGTCATAGTTCGACTGGCTCAGGGTAGTTCTACGGTACTAATCTATGTGTTTATTTAAAATCAATTTTCCAAAAGCGACCAAATTCTCTACCACTAAAAACAATGTAAATGTTTTTGAAATCCCGATTCCTGAGTCTATCCACCGAGAAATCGATATATTTTCACTGATCATAGAGTGGTGGATACTTTCAGTATCGCTCCGGTTATAGACCACAATTTAAAATCGAAACGATGGTTAAAAAGGTTTTAGCCGTGTTTGGTGACCAGATCTGAATTGCCAGATACTTCAGATACCAGATTCAGATACCCCTTCTCCTTGCCCTCCACTCAGTCCCACTGGCTCCAGACTGTTGAGACAACTTGGAACTCTAATTTGGAAACTTCACAGGTTCATGCAACCATGTAACACGTAATTTATTTTGATTAATCATTAATTCTATATACAGGGTGTATCGGCAAGTACCCGACAAACTTTAACCAGCTATTCCTCGGCACATTTGGAGTAAAAAATGTTATGGGCGCTTTGCTGTCCGGTAACATTTTTTTTCCATTAAAAACAAAAAATAAATAAAAAATCCTCACTCCGTCACTGTCATTTGCATTGTATCTCGTGTTCAGCTGCTGTTATTAGCAAGTGTGTCAAAAAGTGTCCTCGCTCTTTCGTACACACTAAATAATAATAGTTAAAAATGAGACGAATGGTGCCGTGCCATTTCGTTGTGATTGTAAAAGCGCGCCAACGTAGGTAGGTACGTACATTATTCAACGAAACTCGAACAAAATATTGCCAGATGGGTTTTCAAACTTTGACAAAGGATAAAATATTGGTGACATGTGGTGAAAATATGAATAATAATTTTTTTATTAAAAAAATGTTACCGGACAGCAAAGTGCCCATAACATTTTTTACTCCAAATGTGCTAAGGAATAGTTGGTTAAAGTTTGTCGGGTACGTGCCGATACACCCTGTGTAATTGTTTATTTCCTCAATAAACTACAATTGTATAATTTAAAACGCAAAAAAACTATAGACCCTCCGTGGTTGAGGAGTAAGCCGAAGGACACGAGTTCAAATCCCGGGGTGCGCAAGTAATTTTTATTTGATTAATTTGTGTTGTTTCACAAATTATTCATTCAAAATAATATAAAGTATATTTGTGGCGTGTTTTAGAGTCGAAGATACTCTCATTATCGTCCTGGTGTAAGACCACCATTCAGAATTGAAACGTTGCTTGAAATTGTTTGGCCGTGTTTGGTGACCAGTTCTGAATAGCCAGGTTCCTCAGCTTCCTTTCCCCAATCTTATTAAGTCCCTCCGTACTAGCGTCAGCCTCACAATATACCCCCAATCGGAGATGCCATAGTCTCACTGGCTCCAGTTTTACATTGCTATGTAACAATAAATTTGTGTTGTCAATATCATTTCGATGTTTACCATAACAAGTTTATCCACAAATTCGTATGTCAAAGAACATTTATTGAAATTCTATCAACGCCTATCATAATATTTATCAAGTGGACAGAAAAAATAATATACTTTCTTTTGTCTTCAAAATTATCACAACTCAATAATGTGGATAACAATTATTTCAAAAGCAACACATAATATTATCTGTCTGTGTTGATAAAAATATTAACGTTTATCAATTATTTGTTTATTATTTTTCTTTTCATTTTGTTTTGTTTTAAACAAAAAAAACTTAGAAATCAGTATGAATTGGACATCTAGAGTCGATGAGAAAGAATACTTTCAAAAATTAATTTTGTAAAAAAAAGTTTGAGAATTTTTGAAAAATAAACATCAAAAAAGTCACTGGAGACCAAAATTTAATTGACAGTGTTTACTCCAAATAATGCCAGGAATCACTGGATAAAGTATGTCAAGTAAGTCCCTTAACACCATGTATAATATTTAGGAAATAAAATATTATGCGATATTTAATTGAGGACCCAATACTCCGTTTTAATGACAAATCTGATTCAGCTATCAGTTTTCGAGGTCACTCACTTTAAATTAAAATATCTTTACACTAAATAATTTGATTAAAAATATCTTACTCTTGTTCTGAAACACCGTAGACAGCGGCGTGACAGCACAAAAAAGAAAAAAAAGGACACCAAACATACTAATTTCGGTTGTCGGTGCGTGAAATGTAAAATATTCCCGTGTGAAATTATTCACGTTCAAGTATCATTTTCAAAATTGGATTTAGTTGTGTGATGAATAATTCAGACAACCAATTACATAGGTTTAATATTTCAACAGAATATTATTTTTATTGTCTTTTAAAAATTGGAATTATAATATGCTGTTATTTTCCTGTTCACGGGTCTGTATAAGTTTATAATATAACTTGTTGTAGCGAAAAATTATGGGATATAACTTGTCTTGCAAATCTGGAAACTGACATTACTGACTGTATAATATGCGAGGTGGATATTGGTACCAACGCGCAACGCCACGAGAATCATCTATTGGATAACCAAAAACTCTGCCATAGGTCACTCCAAGTGGTTCGCTACGTTTGGTGACTTAGTAGGTATGCCAGGGATCGTGGGGTGAGGTTCTTTCCGGGTAATTGCGACAGATTGGGGGAGACCTTTTGATCTCTCCAGCTGGACTCTTTTGGAACATCGCCTTGCACCGCAGGGGGAGAGATGGATTCGCTCCTGGACACACTGACCCTCAGATTCCTAACCACTCCTCATGCCTTTTTCCTTCCCAGAACTTCCTCCCCTTCCTTTTCTTAAAAATACCCTCCGCCCAGCATCCCCAAAGATATTTAATTATTTTCCTCAGAACCTCCTGTGTGGAGCTATGTAATGTAAAACAATCACCTTTCAAATAATACGGAATGAACTATTATTTATCAACTTATTGCTCGTCAGGATTCGAATTTGACTATCATAATTTTAATATTTGAATTTGATTTTCATAATTTTAATAGTTGAATTTGATCCTAATAATTTTAATATTTGAATGTGATTTTCATAATTTTAATAGTTGAATTTGATCCTAATAATTTTAATATTTGAATTTGATATTCATAATTTTAGTAATTGAATTTGATCTTAATAATTTTAATATTTGAATTTGATTTTCATAATTTTAAATTTTTTCTTGACGCGTGAGTCAGTCCCAGTTAAATTGTTTAAAAAACATATTGTCTATGTAACTTCGTTTGAATTGTAAATAGGTGTTTGAAAGTTTTATTACATTCATGGGCTGTAGGTACATTTTTATCAGATGCGATTATTTTTTTTACTACCGTGCTTAATAGAGGTTTATTACAATTTAGGAAGTAGACAAGTGAAATTGTAATTTATAAGTCATTTAAGACCCAAAAGGCTTTTAACAAAAATAATGTAATTTTTTACTGTGTCGTAAAAGGTGTTCCGTTAAAAAAATCATAATTAGAATTTTTTTCTCGTTAACGAAAGAATTAATGTTCTCATTAGTTAATTAAGATACAGAAGCTAAATAATTAGCATTAAAATTGGAAAACCTTAATATCTTTACTCTTTTAATATAATGTAAGTTGTTAATTATTATAATGCTTGCTTATAAAATTATTTTAATTTAAATCAATGAATAAATAATTTGCGATAAAATATTCGCTGAATAAATATTTCAGTTTTCGCATTCAATTAATAAATATACCGATTATAAGTGGTTCTTCTTGCGAAATTTTCGAGGAAGATATAAATGGGACGTATTATTAGCAAATATGTTAATGTTAGATGAATTATTCTTATTTGTTACGGAAATATTACTGAGTGAAAACATATTTATAATTAAGTCCGAAATTGGGAAGATAACAGTAAAAAACTATCCGTATCGCTGCGGATGATGCGATGAAGGGGCGGGGTCTTTGGTGAACATTTGTATGATTCGTATAAATGAGTATATTAACAAGCAGTATATCTTTAACCATTTTCAGGTGATCACATTTTTGGGACCTTCCACAGTATTTTAATTATTTATTTATCCACGTCTTGATGGTTTTTTACATTTATACATTGTTATAGGGAAGTTGTGTAAGAGTTCAATAATACGTGTATGGTACATAAGAAGAACGATATATGCAGGTACAATACAAGTTATCACAGAAAGTTCTTTTGTACAAAGGATTACAATACTTATATTTAACTAGTGGACCCCGCCATGTTTTGCTGTGGCTAATGTCTTCCTCGGGCTTCCTCGACTCCTTCAATCATTCAATTTCAAGTAATACATTATCTTACACCTCTTTTTCGATCATCACGTACGTCTCATTTTACCACAAATAATTATTTGATTCATGTCTTTCTCGGGGTCCTCGAATTTTTATACTATTCGCTTAGGGTAGTATCATGAAAACCACATTCTTACCGTTAAAAAATTACATTATATCGACATTAATTCGACTCCGTATCCCATTCCAGTGCAGAGATAATGGGTTTAGTCTTCATCAGGCGTTGACGACTTTTTCAACCATTCACTCCCATACAGTTAATATATATACGAGTATATAACATATGGTTACTGTTAAAAACATCATATCATCCATATCTCGTCCCAATGAAGAGATAATGCGTTAAGTCTTCATCGGGCGTCCCTGATGATACAAATACTTACCACAGTACAATAATATTATTTCCGCCTTAAAAAGAATTCACAACCTCAAAACTTTACTCCCAACCATTCATAAGTCATAAGTAGACGTCAGCTAGCAAAACAGAAACAGTTTGTTGTAAAGCACGTTTGTAATTAACAAAGCTTAATTACTTGGGTATCATATTTAACTTTCTTCTACATTTCGTATCACATGCTAGTTGCCGTGTACATTTTTATAAATATGAATGAATGAATGGCTTAAGTTTTTACTTATAAATCTTATAATTTAAACTTTCGCAAACTAATCCGTGAAATGTTGAAACATTTGAAAGTTTCTATTCTCAGTTAAGCGCAATCTTAAGACTATATACCTTATTGTGTATTGTAATTTTAAAAAAATTACGTATTAAATATCTATTAATAATTAGGGATTCAACTGGAAGCTAATTCGCAACCTTTAGATTCATAGCCAGCGCTTTCGTCTCAAAGTCACGGAGATCCAAGATTAATATAGCTGATGCCGGATATTTTAAAGAAAAGATTGAATACAAATAAATGTTTATGGCATTAATTACAATCGCTTTAAAATCAAGTATACATGGAGTTGTGTATCTTTTGAAAACTATTTTGCTGAGCAAGTAGGTCGTTTTTATTGACGTACCGGTCCACATTGATTTTTAGTTTAGTTAAAAATATATACCAACGGTGTGATTTTGAATGGTGGCTAACGCATATAGGTAAATGGTAATTTTGCAAGAAATTACTAAGCTCTAATTTTTAGGTTTTGTAGCATCTAGTACAGCGAAGTGCTTTGTTGGGTAACCAGGCAAATCAGTAGATACAGTGGCAATTGAACATACTTTTGTGATTTAAAATCATCAGAAGTGATTAAGAAAAACTAGGTTAAATAGGTTGTGTTCGGTTAGGTTTACTGGCCAGATTATTTTTTCATCACTTCTCAAGACTTTATATAAGGTTTTACAAAGTGTGTTGAATTGTCTCTGTCCTGAGTTGGTAACATAGTTTACAAACTACTTTCATAGATTTCAAACTAGTTATGACGTAATTAAACACACCAACGTAATAATTTTCCTAAATTGCTAATTAAAGTGAAGATATGACATTAAATAATAAGAAACTAGAAGAACCATGCGTAAAATTATACAATGATGTAAAAAAAAATAATTGTCCGCTACCAATCCTTTTTTAATCGATTTTGGCGCGCCTTTAAATATCGCGCCCGGTATCTGCACCCTTGTTGCTTCACTGTTATTCCGGCTCTTAATAATAAATACACATTGTACCTACTTAGCTCATAGTTACATAGTTACTATATTGGTATTGTCTGCTTTCTCGGGTTCCATAGGTTAATTAGTCGACAGAACCCACCATACGAAACAAACACGATTCAGCCGTAAAATTCTGTGCCTGCTTTATGGCTATCTGTAATTTCATGATGTACATACAGGCAACAAGTAAGTATCCATCGTATAATATTCATACTTCGCTGCTTCATAATCTGCCCGTTATGGCGCCTGGAGGTCTGAAGGTTGTATTTTATGGTAATCGATTATTTATTGATCGAGCCAATTGATTAACTTTTATTAAAACTAATTAGTATCGTTGAAGTGGGACATTTTGAAAAATGCAATTAGATACTTCTTTATAAATTCTTACACGATTATTATTAGTTTAGTGTCAGTTATATTATGAAGTAGCCTATACAAATTTATAAATTCATCGCAGTAAAAATAATAGTAATAATGATTGTATTATTTGCATAGCGCCGTTTTGGTGAGAAAATCATCTCAAGGGCTAAATATATAATATTATTATCATTGAAGTAGAAGATAAAAATAATATATCTAAACGAAGCTTGAAACAGAACAAGACACATAAAAATAAAAAGATAACGGTCACAACTAGGAACAGAACCCAGGACCTCTTGTCTTATCGGGACAGGCGTCTTAAACCACTCGACCATTGGGACCTATTTATTAAACGTCATATTTGTCGATTTCATATTTCAAATTCAGAAATAAAAATATCATCTTAAAACTAATTTAAAAAATATGGGAAAAAATGAGGTTGTATAATCTTTTCTTCAATATGTTACATTGATGGATTTAACCTTCAAAAAAGTTAAGATAAAAGTTGTTCCTTAGAATTATTATTATTTTATTTTTATTTGCACATTACTCGGTATAGATAGATCACTATATCAATGGTTAAAAAGTTATTTAATGAACAGAGTACTGGCTGTTAAAATTGATGGCATAAAATCATGTAAATTTAGTACAGATCTTGTTTTTGTTATTTGTTAACGATGTTTTATATATTTTCGATGATATTCATGTCCTAAAGTTTGCAGATGATCTAAAATTATTCAAGGCAATAAGAAATGTTAATGATTGCCATATATTATCAAATTACTTGTCCAAACTTTTTATTTGGTGTCAAGAAAATAACTTGCAACTCAAAATAATAAAAAAATGTCAAATCATGAGGTTTTATCGAATAAGGAATCCTATATGATTTTTGTTTAAATTAATTAAGAATAATGTCCATAAACGATAATGTCATGAATAAATGGAAAAGGAGAATGAATTAATTATCTTACAACATGGCTTTAACAACTTTCAGAAGTTGTTTTAAAAATAACACTTAAAACTAAACGGAAGATGCAAATAATTTGAAAACTACAATTCAAAAAAATAAAAGTTTTCAGCCTCTGCACAGGACACCCCAGTGAGATTTTTATAGCATGTTTTCATACCTACCTAGGATTAAATCCATTAAATTAAACAAAATAAATTTATTATTCAAAACCAAACACTACGAAGTAATGCGAAATCATTTGTTTTCTGTTTGAAAATGTGATTGCTTTGAAATAATGTAGATGCTTTTAAAATACTACAAGTAAATACTACGTGGCCTTTGAAAGAATGAAGAACTATTTTAATTAGTCTTTTTATAAACCCAGAAAAAGGTTTAGTATTAGGCCTATAAAAACTGATCTAAACTTTAAAATCCTATCTTTCCGATTAATTAAGCATAATCTATACCAACACTTTTTCGAATCCTACAAATTAGAGCAGCGTTGGTAAATGAGTTTTAATGTTTTGTTTTATATGTAGTGTTGTTATAATTTATTTTTTACTTTATGTTACTCTTACGTTTTACTAGTATTTTGTACCTACTTTACAATGGATTACATCTATTTACTGTCAGTATCTCCTGTATAATACAGATATTCTCTTATGAACACTGCATCACTTTCATGTAAATGACTTTTTAGTCGTATAAATATTTATAAATAAAATAAAATAAATTATGATGCTTAGAAAATTGTCTTCAAAAATTTTAATGTGAATAAGGCTTGAACTTCTATAAAATAAAACACACTATTTGGCAATGTTTCGTTCTTGCTTAAATCAAAACAGGTGGCTGGCGTTAAGCGGGAATGTAAGCCTTATCGCCATATACACAGGCAGTCTTACTTATAAAGACTATATTATTAGCGCTGGTATAGCTATACGGTGAGGAGGGCCGTATACTTTTCAAATAAAAATATTTACTCATAATATTCATGCAAGATTTTTTTTGATTGGCACCACTTTGTTCTAATCCTCAAAAACACGGTCATTTTTGCATTTCGCGTTTAGTTGCTAACTTCACGTTTCTACAGATGACATTTGCAATGTAGTGACCGGTATACTTTGAATTGCTTTGAAATTTGATTATGCGTTCCGTATTTGCTTTGGTAAATCGATTTAAACTGGAGAGAGCTGGCGCGGGACCGAGATGAGTGGAGGAAGACTCTTGAGGAGGCCAAGACCCACCAGGGGTTGTAGAGCCAAAAGTGATGATGAAATCGATTTAAAATATTCCTGTGATAGTGCTGCCAATGGGTATAACAATTTTTTTTACATTTTCACGGAGCGACCAATCGATATTTGTGAAATCAAACAGATTTTTAACAGTCCGCGATCTCCACCTTAATACCATAGTAATACGTCCCTAATCCTGGTGGTCGGACGGTTTAAAAATCTGCCAGCCACTAATAATGCGGTATTATCCCCGGTACACGCAGTACGCATACGCGTGATTATGTGTGAAGTTTTCTACTAACCTGTTCTTATCGCTCTGTATTATCTATTTTGAGTAAGACGGATTGAGTGTTTTTGTTAGCGGCCCGATTTCAAAGGTTACACGGCGTGGTGCATCGCCTTAATTCAGAATGCTACAAAAAATACTACAGTCCGGTGTAGAAAAATGGACATTTAGAGCCAGAAACCATATATAAATAATATGTATTTGTACACGATACCTGAGGTGTTTTTCACAAAAACTACGCATTATAAATCATCAAAATATTAATATTAGTTTGTTGTTGACATGTTTCTCGTGAAAGCCATTATTTCCAAGCGAGATATTCAGGTTAAAAATGCCCCGTTTCCGTACTGAAATACCGAGTGAGTCTTTCCAATTTCTGCTTTCCTGGTATTCCGGTCATTAAATTATGCTTAAGCCACTTCAAGCAACGTGGCTAAACACGGCATTTATAAATGTTTTTTTGCCTTCGTATCATTTGAAAGCCATCTCAAAAAGCTTAACTCGGTGAAAGTCATTTGTATAAATATTAATTTGATATTAAAACAAGTTCTCATTATTCTACGCCAAGGCTCCTTAATCTCTTTTCAAGATTTGTATAGTTAAATTCAAATTCAAATCCAATTCAATGTAGAATGTTAAAATTTAATATGGGCTTATCAAATCAGAGATTTAATTACACTCAGGATTAACATAATTCAGTCCGCATTCTTCCTAAATAATTTGAGGGGCCTCGGGTAGGAACCTTCAAAAGATTGTTTTCGCCGAAAATGAGTTGAGAATGCTCCATAAACTATTTACCCTTATAATAATGAAGTCTGTTTGAAGAAAGCAATGTCGTTTTAAACATTTAAAGGACGGCAAAGGGCTATTGAGAAGATTATAAACACTGAACAGGTTAATTTAGTTATG
Organism: Hesperophylax magnus; assembly: GCA_026573805.1. Taxonomy (NCBI): domain Eukaryota; kingdom Metazoa; phylum Arthropoda; class Insecta; order Trichoptera; family Limnephilidae; genus Hesperophylax; species Hesperophylax magnus. The sequence continues at coordinate 5,577,731 of JAIUSX010000054.1, read as the reverse complement.
TTTGTAATTAATATAAATTTATAAATAATTTATTTATTTACTTATTGACGCCCTATTGGGCTATTAAGTATATAACAATTACAAATTTAATTTTTAACAACAGTATAAAACAAACAATAGAAAATCGAAATAAAATATAATGATTTCTCATACATTATTTATATTTAAAAAATGGTGGACTAATTTGGCTTTAAATGTATTGCAGTTTAAATTAAATATGTCAGCGACATCACTTAGTTCATTGCTCAACCTATGCATTCTTTCTAACACAGAATTCGTAGCGAAGTTATTGTTGTAGAATAAAATATTCCGTCTAGTATATTTTGGAGGTATATGTAGGGGAGAGTGGGGCGTGTTGAGACGGGGGCGTGTTGAGACATCGCGTTTAAAATTCCCGCTAGTTGACTTAGCTGCGCGCGCATCGCGCCGTTTCGTGTGAACCCCTTACCGCCAGTTTCTGTCAAAACGATGGTGCCGTGTGGTCGATAGAATTAAAGTTATACGACAAAGTAAGATTTTTAAGTGCTAAACGAACTTTTCCAAGAAATTTTCGAAGTCGTCTGCCAACCAGCTAACACTCGGTAAGTCGTTATATGTTTTTTTCTCCACAAACTGTATCTTTTGACTGTGTTATTAGTTATTAATGAAATGCGTACGTCAAGTACGTTTACTTGCATGGCCATTTTTATGTAAAATCGTCGGGTGGGGCGAGTTGTTACATCAAGGCGGGGGCGAGTTGAGGCAGACATAACTCGCCGCTAGAATTTAGTTTTTTTTACGTTTATATAACATATGCATTAATACAATATGTGTTATGTAAACAGGCGTATTTTTTTAACATATTATGAATGTATATATGTACCATTATTACCTAGATACATTTCCTTTTTGTGCCTATTTGTAATTTTTTTTTTCAGTCTTGCAAAATAGTCCGAAAATATAAAAAAAGACGAATAGAGGGGAAATTCCAGAAAACGTTTATGAACAAGCTGCAGCTGAAATCATTACTACAAACGTGTCACTTCGAAAAGCTGCAGTCTCTTTTGGAATTAATCATATGACACTAAAGCGGTTCATCGAAAGGAAAAAAGCTAGTCCTCTTACAAATTGTAAGGTGGGATTTTCCAATCTTGGTCAAGTTTTTACTCATGCACAGGAAAAAGAACTTGCAGATTACATCGCAAAATGCAGCAAAGTTTATTATGGGCTTAATACAACTGATGCAAAAAAGCTTGCGTATGAGTATGCGTTCCAAAATGTAACGAAAATTCCGGAAAATTGGAAGAAAACTCAAAGCGCTACAAAAGATTGGTTAATCAGCTTTATGAAAAGGAATGCGAATTTGTCTATCCGTGCACCAGAAGCCACGAGTTTGAGTCATGCCACTAGCTTTAATAAGCACAATGTGGGTTTATTTTATGATAACCTATCTAATATTCTTGATAGGTTTAAGTTTGAATGCCAAGATATTTGAAATCTTGTCGAAACAGGTCTAACGACAGTGCAGAAGCCAATATTAGCTGTGAAAGGGGCACGGCAAGTTGGAGCAGTAACATCAGCAGAAAGAGGCACGCTCATTACGATGCTGATTGCAGTTAGTGCTAGTGGAAATTCTGTTCCACCACTCTTAGTATTTCCACGAAAGTGTTTTAAAAATCAGTTCATTACTGATGGACCACCTGGATGTATTGGAGCTGCTCATCCAAGTGGTTGGATAACAGAGGAGAGCTTTTTACTTTTCATCCAGCACTTTACAAAGCAAATTAGATGTACAAAAGAAAAGCCCGTTTTGCTACTTCTTGACAACCATTCATCCCATTTATCGATAGCAGTATTAAACTACTGCAAAGACAATGGTGTACATCTATTATCATTCCCACCTCACACAACGCACAAGTTGCAGCCCCTAGACAGGTCGGTCTATGGACCTTTTAAACGATACTTTAATAATGGTGCGGATGGTTGGATGAAAGAACATCCAGGGCGGACCATGACAATATATGATCTGCCTGGCATTATCAAAAAAACTCTTCCGCTTGCTATCACGCCAAATAATATAATGGCAGGATTTAATTCAAGTGGAATTTTCCCGTTTAATAGGGATATTTTCACAGATGAAGACTTTCTTCCATCGGAAGTTACAAATCATGCTGAGGTGCCTTTGACAGACTCCTCTGCTGCTGATCTCACAAGAACACCATTGCAAGACCTAACAAATGCAAAAATTGAAGAAAAATTGTTGGACCCTCAACCATCAACTAGCGGAACCATTAAACCTGTGTGTCAGAAAACGCCAGAACAAATCCGGCCATTACCCAAAGCTCAACCAAGAAAGAACTTTCCAAATCGTAAAAAACTTACGAGCGCAATTTTAACAAACTAAGAAAGGAAAAGAAAGAGAAAAAAATTTAAAAAAGCGTATATACAAAACTAACTAAAAAAACAAGCACCCAATAAAACAAAGGTGGTGTCAAAAACAGAACTACATAAAAAAAATATTTTAGACGTAAAAAAACGAATTTTGGTGTCCACATCATCCAGTGAAACTGAAGAGGAGCTACCACTTATGGAAACTGACGGCAGCGATGCAAACGAAGAAGAGCAATGTATATTTCGTCGTAACCCCTATTCTAATGATATTTCTGGTGAAAGATGGGTGAGGTGCATAAAATATCATAAATGGTGTCATGAGTTATGTGCCTGAAGTGGAGTGGATGAATACATTCCTGACTTCATCTGCGACTTTTGCTTGACTGACTGAGATTTATTTTAAATGTTTTTATTTTTTTTTATTACATTGGAGGTATACTAAAACCACTTTTATTTAACTGATAATAATATATTATCGGGACTTTCGTTTTTACCAATTTTATTTCGTACCTACCTAATGCTTTTACTTAATTATTTGTTCGTCTCAACACGCCCCACCCCCGTCTCAACTAGCCCCACGGGTGGGGCGTGTTGAGCCAATTCCCATATTTTGTAAAATAATATTTTGTCACTTTATTGGTTTTTTACAAGCTTAATAATACCAAAATAATGTAGCCAAAGAGTTATTTGTTTCCATTAAAATGTCAAACCTTTGATTTCATTAAAGATTTTTCTACTACACTCAGTTTTGTAATTTAGTCACAAAACGCCCCACCCTCCCCTAAAGATAGCAAATTTATAGTGTCAGGGCAGTCCAACCTAGAATGAACAATTTTATATAATAAAAGGAGATCAAATATTTTTCGCCTTTCAGATAATTTCGAAAAGTTAAGTTTACTGCGTAAATTGACATAATTGATTTCAATAATGGGAATACCAATTTTGAAATTAATAAAGCGTAATTATAAATATAGTTTTGTTTAAAACGCCATACTTTAGAAGAAAGAATCATTTACAATATTTATGTAAAATTTGTGCACTTACAATAGGTACATATGTACCAAAAGCACAAAAGTATCAACTACAATAGTTGTACGTAACAATACAAATACATATATGTAATACCTTAAAGTTTGTATATCTTTCAAACAATACAAAATTTGTATGTATTTGTACGACTTTTGCTTCCCATTGTTTTAAGATACATCTACCTGAACTCCACGTTCGTTTTCGGAAATAAATGTATGCAAATCTTAACAACTGAAATTCAACCTCTTTCCGATAGATGAGCTGATACTCAGCAGATAGACTCGTCATTGATGACAGTGCATTCTATCAATGTTTGGTGGCAATCAAGCACACACAAGCGGACATATATGTATTTTTCAGAAATCCGATTAATATAGTGAATATTATAGAGTTGTCGGCTCCAGTTCTTGTGTGGGAAGATTCAATCCTAAATCAAACAAAAAAAAAAGTTTTACAAGACATTTGAAAATAGATGTATTATGGCATAAAAACTTGCTATTTGTGTACAAATTACTGCTTTCAATACAAAACTTCTTTAAAATATCACATCTTCTTATTTGTTATAAAACATATTCTATATAAATCATATTGTTAAGCATTGTGAACAAAATAGGTAAGAATGTTTTAAACAACATGTCGAAAATAATAACACACAAATCCAACAACGTTTTCTGTCTTTAACTTCTTATACAATTTTTTAACAGTACCTAATGTTTAAATCGGAATGTATCACCATATTTAATGGTATTAATAAATATGTTTTGTAATACGACGGCCTCTCAGTATTGCCCTGGTGTTGAAGTCGCCAAGACCACCATTCGTAGTTGAAACGTTGTTTGAAATGGCATTGGCAGTGTTTGGTGAACATGTCTGAATAACCAGGTACATCCCCACCTTCCTGACATGGACTCTTGTGCGATTTCGCATTTTAAAAATATATATCTTTATTTTTATTAATTTATATCATGCTGCAAATAATAATAATAATAATAACTAAACAATTGTAAATTTTCTCCAAAATGCCCTGGAAAGAATCTCAGACTTGTGATGTCCCGAAAGAAACCATCTATCTGTTCTGAATGCAATTACTAATGTTATCCAAATTGACCCTGGTAATAAATTACATCTTTGCGATTCTTTCAAGGATAAAGAAACCATCCTGTCACTTCAACAATGTTCTCAAAATTTGTTTTGACAGCATCGCCATTCCATTGTAAGAATGTTATGTACTAAATACACAATTTGGCTATCCTGAAACGGGAATCCTTCCCAGTCTGATGGACAAAGGTTCATTTTGTTTTGTATTGTTTGTAATTTATATATATATATAAAATAAACAAATAATAAAATTAATAAAAAAGTACAAAATGCTAAACGAAAATAAATGATTTATACATATTTTTAACCTCTTATTTACCACATAATTGTCTAATTAGATTATGACTCACATATGTTGCCTCACTCATAATAATTTTATTGAATTTATTTTACGCAACTGATATTTTCACAAATGTTGCAATATTAACGATTTTAAGAACGTGAGCACATTCAAATATTCCCCCGATATTTTTTTTAATAATTCACGAATAATTAATCTCTTGGGCATGGAGATATAATTATGCATATTGTAACTCTTTCAAAAATGTCATTTGTTATAAGCACTTCGTTAAAGTGTTTGCAAAATCTTCAATTTCTTTACAGGCAGTAAAAATTATATTTTTAAGGTGGAATAACTTAGTGAGTAAAATGTCATATTGTGATATTTAATCATTGAAGACAAAATTAACGACTCACAAACATAATGATTCAATCGGAAAATGAAGATAATATTAGTAACTCTCGTTAACTATCGTTAAAATTCTTAAATGCTTAAAAATAATATTCTTCCCATCATAAAATGTCATAATCTTAATCTCATAATCGATTCTCATTTCCGATCTTTTAAATAATATTTCAGTGATCCTCGGATTTTTGTGATAGGAAATTGATGCATTCTTGAATCCAAAGTCCTTGACCGTTTAAATACCGAGGTTGTGAGAAATCATTTAAAAAACGTACATATTATATTTTAAACATCTGTCCGGAAACTGATAGAAACTAAACTAAACTGCTAAAAGAAGTGATTGGTTACGGAACTGTGTACAAACTTAACTAAACTACTAAAATAAGATAATGATTAAGGAACTGTGTACAAATGTTGGGCGCAACCTTAACCTTAATCTTACCCTACAGAATTGAGATTATCACTGCCAAAAGTAGTATCATGTTTTTTTTGGGTTATTATGCCGCGTTGCGCTTCTTCCTTTTTAGCCATCGTTTCGGACAGCGTTAAAGTCCTGATCATCAAGGTTGATGTGTGTGTTTATGTATGTGATACGTGTTGCGCTCATCAATCCTCTTAGAGACGATATTTCAGTACCTATAATTAGTAAAATTAATATGGTTTTCATCGTTTAGTTTTGGTGTAGCCGACAAGTACCGAATGTCAAGAACTATTAAGCTTAACACCATCGCCTGTTAATATTAATTGCCTGTTGTAGGCACTGTAACTCACTCTGAAACGTCGGATATAGATCATCAAAATACTTGTAGCCGCGAAAATCTCCATCATGCAAGATATGGTCAAGGTTAAGGTTAAGTCCAATATTTGTGCACGGTTGACATTTGTCATATTCTTGAGTTTAACAGCTCGGCTATGGAAAGATTTGCCGACCTCTGTGTTTCCTCACTTCTACAAGATGTTCTGGTTTATACTGTTTTTGCAAATAAACAATAAATAAATAAATATAGATGAGTCCCATGTTCACTCCTCAAAAAGAGCCATGGCACAGCATCCCCAAAGAGGAATAGGGAATTTTAGAGTAAAAGTAAAAAAGGTTATGGACAACGATTTCGAAAGAATCGTGGTATTTTGCATAAAGCAGGAGAGAAGGAGCGGAATAAGACGGCAATTTAGATTGATTGATGATATGGTCAAGATACGCAGTTTTTCTCTTCTAGCGATCTTGCTCATGGAGGAAGTTGATGTTCCCTTCATGCCGCATGAAAAGTTTAACTTCCTCGTTGGTTATATTTTCCGTCCTAATTTCTCCCAAGATCACAGTCTGCAGCACTTTATAAGTAGATATCTCAAAATGTCAGTTAAGTGGTTTCTGCCACGGGCACTTCTTTTGATTAGCAAAGTTCGTCTTAATCCTCGGCATAATAACCCGAGAATAACGCTAATGTAGACCGCATAACTCATTTTTATACTTATAGTTTCAACATCAAACTTCTCTTTCGGCATTTGGAGAATGCTTTAAGTCTTCCAACTAATTAAGACTTATCTAAGACACATTTAAAGCGAAAAGACCAATTAAAAATAGTTAATTAGGTTTGGAAACTATTAATTACACGAGAGTGTTTTTAAAGGTAAGATTATTAATAACGTTATATTATATCTACCTTCTCTCATATTTAAAATTTAAAATAATGATTAAATTTTAATTAAAAATAAATGTCTTAGAAATGGTAATTCATCGTTGTAATTTTTTAAAATGTTTTAATTATCTTGGTTTTGAAACCGGTTTATTATAATTGAGGAATATTCATTTAACAATTATAATATCTAGCATCAGCTTACGCACTTTCTGTTTAGCCGTAGGGAAAACATGTGAAACCATATGTAAAAATATGTGATATCTGATACACTTAAGTAAGCTTATGTTTCTTACATAAGATAATAATTACTTACTTCTTTTAAAAATCGTTATGTTATCAAATTATTACGTTAGGATGCTATTCTATATTACAGGTGTTCTGTGATGTGGGCTGAGAGATATATTGAAATAAGGTAAATGCAGGTAACTCAGGAATATGGGAGTGTTATCTGGAACCCACATTATATAAAATATTCTAAAAGTATTGAATCTGTGCAAAAAAAATTCTTAAGACTGTTATCATATAAACTTGGATTAAATGCCTCACTCAAATCTTATGAAGAACGTCTACTAAACTTCAAATTTACGACATTGGAAAAAAGAAGACAATTTGCGGACTTAATATGTTTTTATAAAATTATTCATGATAAACTTCTTACCACTAATTGTCTGAGAAATATTCATATTAAAGTCCCTAATAGACATAATTTAAGGAGCCAAAATATATTCCATATTGATATATTTAATAACAATATTGTATATTTCAATCGACTATCTAGAATGTGTCGTCTGTACAATACAGTTGAATGTGACCTTATAGATATATTCGCAAACAGTCTCGCATATTTTAAAAAAACAAATCAACCATCTTCTACAATGATATGTTATGGAAAACAGTTAAGAGATATAATTGCTTTATTATTTTCTTTACTTTTCTTCATACATTGTACATTTACTATATTTAATATTTCATATTTAATATTCATGTTTTATATTTCTTTTTAATTATTATTATATTTGTATTTTTTTTCTTTCACTACTAGCATCTCCGCCTAATATCAACTAAACCTTGTTTACGCATGCTGTGAACATTTTTAATTGGGGTGTTAATATCTGTGCACATTCCCACCGAAATAATGTAAATGTAATAATTGTTAACACTCTGTAAATGTTTCAAACAATAAATAAATAAATAAATAAAACTCCGTTAATGTATGTAGTACTGAACGCGGTTGGCGCTAAAAAAAATTATCCAAAGAAGCGAAGTTAGCAGTCCACAATGGAGAGCTGGTGACTACCCTGATGTATTGTAGTGAGACATTAAACTGGCAGAGGAAGGATTGAATGCTGTTGAAATGAGATCCCTGAGGCGTATGCGCGGTAAACCATATATGATCGTGACTATCGTGAGAGGAATGTGGAGATTCTCAAAGAATGCAAGGCTGATGTAAGCGCAATGGGTAAGATTAAGAAAGGGTCGCTCAGATAGTTTGGAGACGCAGAGCGAATGAATGAAGAAAGGAGTGCAAAGATAATAGTATATGTAAGAACATTTTTTTCTATTTTTAATGTAATATATCATTGAAGAAGAAGATTTTACTAATAAATCTAAACATGAAAATAGAAAAATACACAGAAAAAAAAATAACGGTCACAACTAGGAAACGAACCCAGGATAAGACAACAGATCCTTTAAATTTATATTAAAACATCAATATTTGTATCTAACATTACAAAATGGTAGGTATTGGACAGTCGGTCGGGGCGGGATTTGGGCCGTTACTCGGCTGAGTGACCAGTTCGAAATAATTTTTTTCTTATAAAATTCTAACCGGAGACCAAAATTTCGTTCACAACTTTTTACATAATGCTGATACACCCTGTATTATAGATACCCGTGTACATGTTGTTTTTATTTTAAATAATGTGAAATGGCACATAATATGTATTTTATAATATCGGGAGTCAACCACGCAGTTTACCAACTCAATTTAATATGCCCATATTTTGCAGTGAAAATTATATATTTTTTTTAATTTTTTTATTTTTATTTTTATTTTTTTTTATTGTTCTTCAAAGTACAATCCCATTAAACCGCATTTAAGCAGTTTGTCAACAGGATGTTCATATTCAATTACAATATAACATATTTTCATAATATTATTACTTATTACAATACAACTTATAGGTACATCATATTTATCACCAACCACTGCCATAATCAAAAGTATTACTAATACAGAGTATCTCTGCTTAGCAGCCATGTTTTCAGCATATATATTATCTGAATCTCTGAGGTAATTCGCATTTTTTATATTGCTTGGTAACATGTTGAATATTTTGGGCACGTTGTATTCCAGGGTTCGCTGTCCGTATTTATTGTTATGTTTTGGTACAAGCATTCCTTCATTTCTTGTGAACCTAGTATTATGTTCATGTTCGACTTTCCTCTTATATTCAGAGTCAGATATATGCTGAATCAATATTTTGTGCCATAATAAGGCCTGTACCGGTAAGACAGTCAAGTTCCGATACAATAATGATATGTTTCGCCTCTGTGAAAATAGGTATCTGTTTTGGAACTAGTAATTTAACCATAGAATTTTTTACTAATTGTAGGTAATTTAAGTTAGTTTTGCAAGAGTGTCCCCATGTGGTTATTCCATATCGTAAAGTAGATTCTGCAAGTGATAAGTAAATTATTTTTTAAATATTCACGGGAACGAAACATTTCAATTTGTACAGTTTATCCACTATCGCCCTCAGCCTTTTACAAATTTTGATTATTTGCAAGTCCCATTTAAAGTTGCAATCAACAGTCACTCCCAAATAAACATATTCATTAACAAGTTCAATACTATCGCATTTGCAGTTCTGCAAAATGTTTTGATGAATACATGCAAAATTGTGGGATATTATTTCAGGCTTATTCAGAACTGAAGCATATGGAGATCGTATGTGCATCAATTTGGTTTTTTTGGTATTTATGATTAGGCCTGCGTTGTGTGACCATTTTATCAGGGACGTAAAGTCAAACTGCATATATTTAATAGCATTAGATAATTGATCTTCAGATATAACAAGAGCAGTGTCCTCTGCGTATACAAAATGTTTTACATATAAAAAAAGTTTTTTTATTATTGATACAAATATTATATAAAGCGTGGGTCCCAAAATTGAACCCTGAGGTACGCTAGCGCTCATTTTTTTCTTCCCACTCAGTTTTTCTAATATTTTTACACAGATATGTCTATTAAATAAATAATTTTTAAACAAATTAATAGGTTTCCTCTAATTCCAATTGCCTCTAAGATTTTTAATAATTTTTGTGTATCAATGGTATCAAATGCTTTCGAATTATCGATAAATAGTACTAATACACGTCTTTTATGGTTTAATTCATTATTTATATAATTCGAGAAGTTCTGTAATAATTTTTCTGTGCTTTTTTTCTTTTGAAATCCATATTGTTTGTTGTCTATAATTCAAAATTTTTCTATGTAATTGTTTAATTTTAAAGAAACATATTTTTCTAAAATTTTATCAAGTGCAGGCAAGATACTAATAGGTCGATAGTTTACTATTTCCGAGTGTTTTCCTCCTTTTTATATAGGTCTAACAATAGCACATTTAAGGTCATCAGGCATTTTCCCTTGTATAATAAGTCTATTTACAAAGTGTGTTAAAACAGGTCCTAAAATATCTAAATGTCTTTTTATGTCGTACATTCTTATGTTGTCCATTCCCATACATTTCGAATTTTTCATTTTTTTAACAATATTTTTAATCTCTGTGATAGTTGCCTCGGGTAAATACATGCTTTGAGGTAATTCTACTGGATCAGCATTGGATGCTAAAGTCACATCTGTGCAACATTTGGTTTATACTATCTGATAAGTAATTAGATGTAACCTATTTAGGCTCTCCAAGTTTCAAGTTTATTGCATGTTGGAAACAATTATTAAAACCTATTTAAATTCGAAGGATCTTTGTCTATTGTTAACGTGACTACTCGATGTTATGGCTTAGAAGTGTGACGTAGCATCGTGTATCAGAATTATATTTTTTTACGGATCTACTCAAACAATATGCATCATTCATTGTCTTAAAAGTTTATCGATCACTTTATCGAAACAGTTAGCAGTTTAATAGCTTCCTCTTTACATAATTTAGGAGTGTCATCATTTGTATCTGGTAGACAACAGTGCTTAGTTTTGACTGGAACAAACCGGAATGCAGCTCCGGTTTTTGAAACCCTAATTTTTTACTGATTCGGTTCATGATTCATTTGAGAGGATTGCTATAAGCGTTTTAACGACCCTCCACATTAACGACCAGATTCTCGTAAAAGCATTACGAAATCGTGCGTTAATATGAGGATCTTAGTTATAAATACATTATTTAGCAAATTCGTTATTTAGGTACGTTAAATATCGCTAATAGTTTTGCGACCTTTTTTTCATCTGTTTATAAAAATGTCCAACCAACTCTCAATATTGACTCTACCCTTCACACTGTACAGATTGGGCCCTCATTCGACCTGGTCAGTATTTCAGAAAAAGATGTTAAGGAGGCACTCTCAAATTTAAAGAAACCTCACTCCATCGGTCCTGACAATATTCCAACATTTATACTAAAGGGTTGTTCCGACCTTTTAATACCACCATTATGTCATCTCTTCAATGTATGCCTAAAAAACGGGATTCTCCCAGACATCTGGAGATTAACTAAAATAACCCCTATCTACAAGAAGGGTAACAAACGCGATATCCGGAATTATCGACCAGTTGCCGTTCTATGTTCCATCATGAAAATATTCGAGAAAATTCTACATAAATATATACTTAATCACGTTAATCCAATTCTTGATGACCGTCAATATGGTTTTAGACCCCAGATGTCAGTAACATCAAACCTCTTATGCATCTCAGATTTCTTATCACAAACTCTCGACAATCGGGGACAGGTGGATGTTGCTTATTTCGACCTGGAAAAAGCATTCGACAAGGTTGACATCGACATTCTTCTAAATAAGCTAGCTTCATTTGGTTTTTCCAAAAGACTTCTCTGTTTTTTTGCTTCATATTTTCGAAATCGTAGACAGTTTGTTTATTATAAGGGTTCCAGTTCATCGGAATTCATAGTTTTTTCTGGAGTTCCTCAGGGGTCTATCCTTGGACCAATTCTGTTTCTGATTTTTATCAACGATATTGGTTCAGTCATCACACATTCGCTGTATTTACTATTTGCAGATGACTTGAAACTATATCGCTCAATAAAAAACCATCTTGACTGTATTCTCCTTCAACGTGACATTGACTGCGTCTCAAACTGGGCCAAAATAAATGGCTTGAACTTCAGTACACCCAAGTGCAATATCGTCTCGTATACAAGATCAAAGAAACCGCATGTATTTGAATATACAATCAACGAAATTATTCTCCAACACCTAAACCAAATCAAAGATCTAGGAGTTATTTACGACAGCAAACTAACTTTTCACCAACACATCGATGATTTAATAAGCAGAGGATACAGGCTTCTCGGCTTCGTAATTAGAAACTCATATCCGTTTCGTAACACAAAAACACTGACGTTATTATATAACACACTAGTCCTAAGTGTACTTGAATCAAACTCGATCATCTGGGCTCCACATGAATTAACATACACTTTACGCATTGAAAGAGTCCATAAAAATTTTTTAAGGTTTTTATTCTCGCGGCTCTATGGACGTTACCCTTGGCTTTACCCATCGATTTATATATTAGGCATGACCAATTACCACTCCCTAGAGACACGTAGAGGTATTGCTTTGCTTAAATATTTTTTCCAACTAATAAACGGTCACTTTTCTAATAATGAGATACTGGCCCAATTAAATTTTTTTGTACCAGAGTCTCACTCTCGAGGACGTCATCACAATCTTCTATATAGTAAAGCAAGCCGCACTAATTTATTAATGAACTCACCTGTGGGGAGAGCTACGTGCTTTTTGAATGCGGTAGATAAAAAATTAGATTTATTTTTTGTGTCCTATAGCGCATTTGCAAGATTTTTGGCATTGCATATACACTGCATAAATGGTACAATTATAACGTCTTAGGCTTTATTACCTGTAATTGTTATAAATAAATGTACAAATTATATATATAAATAAATAAATAAATAATAACTGAAGGGATACATCTGTACAAGTACGTTGTGGGCGTGTCAGAGTGCCTAAAATCAGCTCATTTTTCTCTAATTTCGGGTGAAGGTGATTAAAAATTTTCATCAAAAAATCAATTTCATGTGACAATCTGAAGCCTAGGAGGCAAAAGATCATATTTTCACAGGCGAGATCAGTTTTCTTCGAAGCCGACTGTAGAAAAGGGATATTTATCTTATTTATAAAGTATTTGGCAGACTTAAAAACACTAGATTAAATGAAAATAGCAAACTTTTTTCCATCCAATATTATAACAAAAATGTATGTATACTTTGTATCCTGATGAAGAAGCATTTGGTTATGAAGCAAGATCAGATTTTTTTTAAATAGTGGTTTTTAACAAAGTTTCTTATTTTCATTTAATTTAAAATGATGCCACAAAGTGAATTTGTCATTGTTGAAGAGAAATTTACTTATCAAAACTTAAAAAAATATTAAAATTGACAAAAAAATATATTTATGTTTAGTTTGCCGAGTTGCACAGGTACTCTCAGCGTCACCCTGGTGTAAAACCACAATTTAAAAGTGATACGTTACTTGAAATGGCTTTAGCCGTGTATGGTGACCTGTCTCTTCCTATCTCTTTACCCTCAATACTGCATTAAACCTCACAACATACCCCACTTGTTGATGTAATAGTCTCACTGGCGGCTGGGAGCAGTTGGGACTCTTATGCGGTGATCAATTTTAAAATTTGATTTTTGCAATTTATATAGATTGAATTGAATTTACAATAATTTTGCGCTGGTACGGAGTAACGTTATTACTTATACCAACTTACACGAAAAAAAAAACACTTACTGATGTAAAATACTGTTAATTTATAAAAATTCCGATCAAAAAATTATTTTTTCGGTTATACATGGGACTGCAGGCCAATCACGAATGAATTAAAAGAGTTCCTAACAAAGTATAAGTCAAAATCGAATGTTTTATGAGGACGGCGGAACACTTATTCATATAAATACTTAAATTGTTATTGACCAACTGATATCGTTTCATTCCATCACGATAATCAGGGAAAGAACACGTGTTCTCGATATTTTGTGAATTACTAATATTTTATCGGTAATTTGGCAAGCTATCACTTTTTTAACAGTAACTTTTTTCTCAGAGTTTGGTACTCGTTCCGGTTGTTCAAAATGTTACAAAAGCGTGCGTAGTCCGGAATTTCAAATTGCTTGCGTATCGGTAGCCATTGAGTTATATAACCTCAATGTTGGTAGCCGCGTACTAACTACAGGCTTGTAAGCAATAGCTTGTCATTCTGCCGCAGCGAGGATATAAATCCGATCTAATAAGCTTCCCAAAATTCCCATAGCCCCATAAATATAAAGTATTAAATACATAGGAAGAAGGTCGTTACCCGGTGCCCGGTGTGATCCATCATGCACATTTATCAGTCCAGTACAGTAACTGCCGCTCCGCTTCCAACAATCAATTTTTAATGAATAAATTACGGGCGCATCTGCCCGCTAGATCCGCGCTGCTTTGATTGACTCTATCCTCTCTCTCTGCATGGGTACTGAAACATTATGATGCGAGCTCAATTTCAAATATTTTTAATTAATTTGTTTCTGCAATCGTTCACAGATTTTACAGGTAAATCAACGTGATAATATATTCGTAATTTTAATAGTTTGACAGGAAACCTATAAAACGCCTGCAATTCCGTTTTAAAACCGGATTATAAAGAATTTGATGAGATTCTTAAGACGGGACAGTACTCTAAAAAAAGTCGGAATCTTAACTACCTAAGTGAAGAAATCGTGCACAAAAATATGCGACACGCGGTCCTGGTGTATTGGACAGACCAACGGTTGAATTTGCTCTACAAAATCTCTAAAATAAAGTGGGAATCTTAACGACATAAGTGATGGATGAACCTATGGTCAAATCTTCGTGGGTTTTTTTTAAATTATTTCTGACGAAGGTATTATTGAAATCTCAGATGTTTCTACAGGATTCCCTCGGGAAGTTAGTTATTTACCGTGTAAAAAAATCTAGTGCTTAACGCTAATTTTATAGTTGAAAAACTTTTAAAAAAATTTCAAACCGTTTTTCATAAAATATTTTCACGGCAAGGTACTGTTTTTATCAATCATAAATATAAATATCTTACATTCGTTTTAGGATTGGTCTATATTATTTTTTTTTATATATTTATGTCTATTCTTGAATACACATTTTACAAATGATTACAGTGGTTTATATTGTAGTACATAGAAAAAAGTACATAAAAAAGGTATAAAAAATAAAGAACATAGGTTGATATAGGTAAAACTGTGTGTGGGTGATATTGTATGTTATATATATTATTGTTATGAATTCGTCTGAATTAAATAAAATTTGAGCCTCCAGAAAAACTCCCTTTATTAGAGTCTATTGTCGCCATAATAAATATCTCCATTTTTCTCCGTGCATCCTTCCTGACTACCCCTGTGGGCATACGCGCGTGATATTTATAATATTTAATTTGGTTTACGCCCATAAGGTAAGATAATAGTTGTGTTTATAATTTAATCAGAATAGCAATTCAATGTTTGATACCCCTGCTCCTCTCCATAGCGGATTTGAACCGTTCAAAAATAATAATGTATTCAGTCATTTCCGGATTGATTAAAAGTATGGAAAAATAAAGGAAATTATTCGTCTGTCATTAAAAATTCCTTCTGATTAGATTGAATTTTTAAGGCGAATTCTAATTTAGCGAAATTAAAATGCCAGCCTGATAATCTTCTTCTTTTATGTACTTCTTACTTCTTCGTCGCTTTGATGAATTTTTAATCAAATATTACTTCTTTAACCCTTAATTAAACTCCAGCAATCTATCCATAATGAAGTTATTTAATTTAGATGGATATTCTCTTTGAAAGATTAGAAACTAAAAGTAATTGTCATTAATATATTTTTTTCTATTTATCTTCATACAATACATATTATAAGGGAGTATTTATGCCCTTATCCTGTAAATGTCACGAATTATTCGTAAATGGTTCCTTCAAAATAAAATGATACCTATCAATTTTGTGCGTTGATGTTTAGTATGAGTATAGTTTGAGTTCACTGATTTCTGTCCATATAAATCAATTATCCACATCTCTGAGTATGTCACTGATTTCTGCCTTTACGAATTATCTATCCATATCACTGAGTATGTCACTGATGTATGCCCATATAAATTATTTATCCACATCTCTGAGTATGTCACTGATTTCTGCCTTTAAGAATTATCTATCCATATCTCTGAGTATGTCACTGATGTCTGCCCATATAAATTATTTATCTACATCTCTGGGTATGTCACTGATTTCTTCCCATATAATTCATCTACATCTCTGGGTTTGTCACTGATTTCTCCCTATATAAATTGGCCTTATTTAAGGCAGAAACCATCATCAAGAGTAGACTAGACAGAACAGATTCAACAGATACCGCGATTTTTGCCCTCTGAACATCATCTGTTAGAACCAATTTACATTCAGATCCAATGTGGGGTTACCAGACGTTCAAACTATTTCCTTGCCTAGATTGAACGGACCATATCAAATACCTTGGTCTTACATTTGATCAATATCTTAAGTGGAATACAAATTGCCTAATTATCACGAATAAACTTAGAAAACAAATTTATTTCTTCAAAAACATTAAAAACATACTAAATCTATCAAAATTGTTTATTACTCTCTTTGTCAATTTATCACTGAGTATGGAATAATCGCATGGGGAGGCGTAACACCATCAGCTATAGATTCATTATCGAAGACACAAAAAATAATTATGAAAGTTATTCTTAAAGTTCCCTTAATAAGTACTGCATATATATTCTACAAATTCCATGTATTAGATATTGGACAAATTTACACAAAAATTATCTTAACTCATTTGTTTAATAATGAAACACATACATTCCATGAAAATACCCAAAATATTGTAAACACGAAGCACAAAACCAAAAAACTCATACAAACACTTGGTCAGAGAAATTTAAATTATACAATAACCTACCTGAAAAAACAAGACAATCGAATAATATTAACAAATACAAAATCCTGATCAAACAATGGATCATCGAAAAAGGTCGTGCAATAATTAGTCACCTCACCCAAATATAATCCTATATCTCATTATTGTTACCACTACCTGAAAATTTTTATTAAATATTTTTGCTTCATTCAAATATGTACTTTATTTTAATATTATAAAATATTTGTAAACTAGTCTGTCTCGACACAGGATTTCCTAGTGAGACAGGCAGAGCCAAAAAAATATATGTAAACGTTTTTATATAGATGCACATAATAAATAAATAAAAATAATTTTCGTTTTTCCTTTGAATGTCCTATTCCGGTAGTTGTTGCATAACATCCAGTATACGTTTACATCCAGTAATCAAATGTAAACTGAATAAAATTAATTTCAAATACACACTGGGCCGGTTCTATGGTCCACTCCGGGCGCCCAATTGCCAAGGCGCCAAGGCACTGATAATACCGCTGATATGGTCCTAATACATCACCCTTGATATTTTTCAGAAAATCTGTGCTACACAAAAATACAAATCATCCAAATATAATTGATTGTACAGATCACCTACTGACTTATAATAATAATGATAATATTTGGCTAATTTATATAGCGAGGTTCTCGTGAAAAATCATCTCAAGAGCGCTGTAAACTACCTACTGCCTACTGCCTACTGCCTACTGCCTACTGCCTACTGCCTACTGCCTACTGCCTACTGCCTACTGCCTACTGCCTACTGCCTACTGCCTACTACCCACTACCTACTACCTACTACATACTATATGTTGCCCACTGCCCACTGCCTTTTTTTAACGATTTTTTTTTAATAGTTTTAACAGACATTCTTTTTTATGGGTTGATTTTTTATAATTTAAACAATTACTGTCATTTTCTCTAGGTCATAGTTATTCCTCCTCAGTTTGTTGAGCAACAACTCCAAAATATCTTAGGATATGTCGTTGGCGGATAGTTGTTGTTGGCCGATTTTGAAATTTAGCGCTCGCTGTCCAAGATGTCCAGTGAATAAACATTAATAATAATATATTATAAATAATCCGTCACGTTTCTCACTTCTCGCTATTTCACACAATTATTACAGATAAAGTATTGTGTACAAATTACCTTCATAAATAATAATCCAACGCCGCCACGAGCCGTCATTGAAACCATCATGGGGAAACTTTTAAATGATTTCAGTAAAATGATTACTGTAATTTACCGATAAATAAAATAACAAGAAATACCAGTCACCCGATGCCGGCAGGCGGTTGATATTCAAACGGAAATGGAGGTAGTATATTATTTCAGAGGAATACGAATGCCAAATGCTCACTTTTGAATGCAGTATATCAACATCCTTTCAGAATGTAATAAAACGAGAGATTTCTACTGAAATGCTAAAGCCGGATAAACAGATCGTCATTCCAAACTGATGAGATGCATATCTGACCAAATGCATTATCTGAATAATCAGTTAGATTGGCCGTCTAGCTGGGCGAAGGTGCATCTCACGGACTAATAAGAAAATGTTTTGAGTAAATAAAAATAAATATTCATTGAAGATGGGTATTGGCACCTAAATAAAGATCTCATAGTTGAGACCGTTACCTTTTTTTATTTAGGTTTCAAACAAATTATTTGGTACTTTGTAATCGTTCAAAAATATAGCAGCCAAATATATGGGAACATATATGAGATTGATAAATATTAGATCTGTATGGCTGAGTGGATAAAGACGTTGTCGGTTTGAGTACGACGGAGATCCTGAGTTCGATTGCCAGTTGAAAACGTTACCTTTTTATTTTTCTGTGTCTTTTTCTGTTTCATATTTAGATTTATTAGTATTATTTTCTTCTTCAATGATATAATTTAGATTTTTTATTATAACGTAAATATTTTGATATAAGATTCGAACACTCAGATTTTCTAATTGATAACAAATATTCCATTCCAAGGCAATTTAAACCTTTTCGCAAACAGCAGAAGGCGAAATTCAAAGTAATTTCATAAATATTGTTTAATTTATCATCACTACGAGTGGTTGAAAATCCTCAATGAAATTCATTATCATTGAAGGAAATTTTGATAAACTATTGAAAACAGTTGAATTCCTCGAGTATTATTCAAAATTATCGTTCTGCAACAGCTTATGCCAACTTGCGGTTTGATGAGTTTGCAATAGATCGCTCAGGACCAGAAACCACTCTTCTTGGAAGGATTACTTTCTCCTTTTAAGAAGGATTACTCTCTCCATCTTACTGGGATTATTCATTCCTTCTTAGAAGGACGCCTCCTCCACCAAATATATTATCTTCACCCAGTTACTAAAGGCCTACCGTACCTAGCGAATTTGCGATTATTTATAATAGGAAACATACCTGTCAAATAAAATGATTCAATAAATAGCGGAGTGGCACAACGTTACAGTTATATTTATCTGTTTGTCAGCAAATTTCAATGTCACCCAAGAGTTCCTCTTTCCTGTATTCCAATACAGTATGTTGTAATTTATTTTCCAATATTTTATATATTTATGACGATAATGAACTCAAATTTAAACAGATTGTGACTTTGAGGTGAATTTGAATATTTGTCGCATGGTTCTTACTTCTATGATTTGTTGTTTCAGGTTTACTATTTACTGAAAATTATGAAAAATATACACAAAGAAAACTTATCATGAAATTAACTTAAAATCACAGAGGCAAAGAAGAAGGGACCCTAGCGATTCGGTCTCGGCACACACTCCTGGCCTCATTCACATTCGAACACGGTCTTGTAGAAGAGTATGTTATATTATTCTGACTCTTGACATGGCTCGACTCCAGTATCTGATTCACTTGATCGTGCCATGTCTTCCTCGGGAGTCCCTGTTAATTTATTAATAATCTTGTAAAATTATTCGTTTTCTGGTAAAAATGGGACTGCAGGTCTATAACGAATGAAATAAAAAAATTCCTAACAAAGTATCAGTCAAAAGCGAATGTTTTTATAAATATCGATATTGACCTACTGATATTGTCGCAATCCGTCATGATATTATATTAGGAAAAGAAATGATTCGATTGTGATGGAAAAGAGTGTTTTCGATATATTCTGAATGATTAATGTTTTATCAGGATGTTGGCATGCTGTCACTTTTGTAACAAGATCATTTTTCTCCGTGTACCAGAAATCTGCTGCTATGAGTAAAACATTTGGAGGAGGCCCACCACTTCCCCGCCCTGTTTTAGGTACTGATGGTACCCCTTCAGAGCTCTCGCAAGGACGCTATTTTTTTTTTAATATAACGAGTTTACATTTAAAATTTCAAAACAAGACCTCAAAAATGTCCATGCATACAATGTTATTCGCAGTACCTACGCAAGTGCTGCGTATTAGTAACTTGTTAGTAATATCTACTCTATTTGGTTAGTTTAATAGGTCATATGTACAAGGTATCAATAATAACAGGTAAAAATAATAATTTACAACCACCTGCAAAAATGAAAAATGATAAATTAATTAATTAATTAAGTAAAACATCTGGTGGTTTGAAGATATTTAAACGTAGTTCATACATTTCAAAGAGCATCCTGCAAAAATAGTGCTAACCAACATCGCCATCGTTACTATAACAAACATGCTCATATTGGACAAACTTTTTGGTTTGTTTGAATTCTGCCACGGTTATTCGCTGTAAGTAACAATATTATTCATACTTAAAAACTTAAATACGCATATAAAAATCTTGATTGTTGTTTATTCTTTCTCATACAGACGTAGTTAATTTACAAACTTTGAAGACCATTATTTCAATTCGGTTTTTTACTTGGTCTAGTGTACCCGAACGAACACGAAATGAATAAATTTTTATCTATTCTTCAGTATATGTACATATCCAAATATTTCCACAACTCATAACATAATACCCAAGATGGAATCTACATGGAATCCAATTCAATGTTTGCTGAGTGGCATTTAATGCAGTTAACGAAATCCGAACTGTGCATTCTCGATAATATTAATTCACGACTATCAAGTCTTACATCTGCAATATCACGAGCTATCGAAAGGTTGAGGGAATCATAGATACTGCTTACTGTACTGCTAATTTATTAAGAATCAGGGACACATTTAAAGAAATATAAATATTTCACTTTCTAACTACATGAATACAGCTATATAATAAAAACGGGATTGCAGGCCGTTAACGAATAAATTGATAGGTTTCCTGATTTAGTAAAATATGAATGTATTATCACAATGTAGGAAAACGCCTTCATAAAAATTCTAATAGTTTCGTCATCATGTATTACCAAGCGAAATGCAGGTGCATGAACACTTGTTCCGATGTATTAGGAATTTAATAAAAGTGTTTCAGAAAATTAATCGGATTACCAATAATTTGAAGAGGTCTGAAATATTTAAAAAAAAAACTTATGTTTACAAAACAAGATTTTTTTAATACAAAACAAAAAGTTTTTCCTGTCGGCGGCATTTTTTTTTTTTCGGAAGATGTTTTCAATTTATATGGGTGTTTCAGGTTAATAATTATTGTTTATAATTCGAGATTCGTAATAAATAAGCAATACTAATATTTCTCCGTGTACTACTACTACAAAAGAGTCTCAACTATCCGGAGCCAGAAGGACTACTCAACGGAGGAATTTTGAGGCCCTAAGTAGGTGCACACACTGCAATTAAACGCAACGGTTTTGGATTGGCCAAACCGCGTACAAACAAGCACTGCGGCTAGCGTTTTTACTTAATTCTATTTCATGCTGGTACTGTGTAGTCGTGATATACACTCAGAACTGTACAGTACACAATACCAAGACAATTTTGCTCGCTTTCAACGCCCCAATTACAGGGAGGAGTTCCCTTACCAACTATTTATTTTGTAAAATAAGGAATACATTGCCGGCAACAAATTATCGTAAAAACTTGTTTGTTTAACCACTGGAGTGGCGTTTTAGCATATTTTTCCATTTTGCAAAAACATTTTGAGTGATCACTTGTTATAATGTGCTATATTTATACATGCTAAAAATATGTTATAAATGGCGATATCTTAGTGGATTCATTGGTATTGGAATGGTATTTATTAAATAATATGGTAAATGTATACATATCACACTAATCACTTCAGTGGTTAAGAGAGCCTTTAATAATATCTATGAATAAATTAGGTAGCTACCGGAAAACAGCTTCCGCAATTTATATTTTTTTTTTAAAATAACGTTATTTGTGTTTTATAATAATAACCCCTATTAATTACACTCGATAGATTGAGTCACGAGGTATAATACATTTATGCATATATACATAAATACATACTATAAATAATAATGATTATAAAACTCTTCTTGCACGATCTTCTCGATGGATATTCCACGTCGTTGGAGTTTTTCAAATCATAGACATTCATTGAAGCCATTAACATTTCCACAACAGATTGAATAGAGCAGGCATCACGCATTACCTCCTACGGCGGAAAGACATCTGATCTTCTTGATTACAGTCATAATGTAAAATGTAGTCATTTGCATCTGCGATGGTTCATCCCGCTGGAGCAAATCTTCGTTCAAGCCTAGAGGCACTCTGCAAAAGAATATGGCTATTAATTTATGTTCGCACAAAGCAATACTCGTAATTGCACTACTACCTCTACATCAAAAATGAATGTTTCTTTGCTTGCACCTCACAGATTCAAAAATGGATTTCAATGAAAATGTCAAAGTGTGTTCTTATTAGTGCCAGGAGTGATTAAGGCTACGTAGTAAGTATTCAAAGATGGTTTAAAAGGGAGATATGTAAATAGGAATCTTAGAAGGAGCGCGCTAATATTAAAAAAAACGATAATAACTAAGCGAAAACGGTGAAAATATTTAATAAAACACGACTCCTTTGAAATAGAATCTCACGCCAAATGCTTTAGTTGCATTTAAAGATACACTGTGTCATGCCTATAACATATTAAATAACGGAAAAAAACGTGTTTTAAATCATTTTCGCAGCTTACTTTGCGATTTTTTTTCATATAATTAGCGTTTCGGCATAAATAATGTATATATGTTATCTACAAAAATAACTTTTTTTAAAACTTAAAAAGTCGATAGATTGTGATTTAAATAACAATATGGTACACTTTAGTGAATGGTAGAAAAAGTCAGGGACGTCTGAGGTAGATACGAATCAAATAATTATTTGCGGTAAGATGAGCCGTACGTCATAAACGAGGAAATAGGTGTAAGAAGAATGAACGCTTTGGAAGAGAATGGTAGAAGTCGGGGATGCCCAAGGAAGACATGTAATGATTAAGTGAAATAAATACTTATCATTTTTATAAAAATCTACACGTTTGTTCCGAGATTGATTAAATTTTGCACAATTTACCTTCAAAACAAGAAGAAGATGACTGTCCACATAAGATTAGAAAAAACAATTCATCTCCCATAACCACACTTTATAGTAGAAGTTAATAATTATTGATGAAATTTTGTACACTCGACGTTCAAAATAAGAAGAAAATTACTGTCAGCATCGATTTCTAAAAATTCAGTAAAATTAAAGAGGTAAAATCACAAGCAGGAATCTACAATTGGTTTTATTCTGGCATGTTTTAATCAATTAACATTATCTGTTTTTATTTTCAACTATTTTTAATATCATAAAGACTTTATTTTTTATACAGTAATTGAGTGAATGTTACGTCGCTTTTTGTGAGTGTGCCGAAATTTGGGTGACACTAATGAAATGCCGTGCAATTTGATTACGTCTAGACACGTCTATCTCATTTCCCATCAAGCATTTCCGCCATTACGCGAATCGCACCGGGAGGCAAACGGCACTTACTCGAAATGTATATTTACACTACCTGATAATATAAAGCTGCTGCATTAAAACTGATTGGAGTTTTCTGCTAGGTGGTTGTGTTTTAACTGTATTTTTTTTCTTTAATTCCCAAAGGTTTTATTAGAGAGTGGGAAAATGTGCAGGCGATGAGAAATTTTGATAAAAATTAAAAAGCTTAATTTAAGAGTTGATTGTGTTCAAATCATATCTTATAATTTGGAAAATTTATTCATTTTTAGGAATGGATTTATTTAGTTACATCGTTGTTATAGCCGTAGTAACTTTCTAAAATAATATTTTCATAATCCAGATTTTTTAAATAATTTTTAATAATATCCTACAACGGTTGATCGCCTGCACGGAGAAAATTTACTGATATATAAAACTGTTTATTTATCAAATTATTCGTTTTCCTGTTCAAAAACGGACTCCAATCCTTTGAAGAATGAATTGATAGAGTTCCTAACAAAGTATCAGTTAAAAGTAAATGTTTTATTAGGACGGCGGAACACGTGTTCATACAAGTATTGATATTGACAAACTGATATTGTCGCGTTCTGTCATGAGATTTGTTAGGAATAGAACACGTGTTCCCCATATATTCTGAATAACTAATGTTTAACAGGAAATTGGAATGATAAATTGACTTAGCCAGCCAAGGAATTGAACACATTACGCCTGGGTGGGACCCAAACGCGATGTCAACGCAGCCATTGACCGACTTTACTTGTCAAGAATAACTCTAACTCTATCATTTCAAACTTGGATTTTATTATTAAAATTAATTTTCTGGTTAAAAAATATAAATATAGGTAGGCACTAAAATACTGCAAAAGAAATTGAAACAAAAGAATTTTGACTAAAAAATATTATCATATGTGTTTTATAGGTAGGTATTTTATCGAAAATGGAACTTAAATTCAAAGAAAATCCGGGTTCCAAAGTTTATTGAACCAGACTCACAGACAGACATAAAACCGAAATTACTATTTTTAATGATATTTCGTTGCCGAATGGTATAGTATTTCTCCAAGGCGGTAGCGAAAATATCTATTTTTCTAAAATAGGAATAATTACAGATATGTTAACTTAAACAAATTTACTTAGGTACGTAGGGTTATTCCAATACCTCACGGCGCAGTGTCAAGGAGCTTACCGCTCTAACCAAGGTTTTCATTGTTTTTAAGATATTTTAAATCACAATGAAGGTATTTAAAATTGTAATTATAATAGTAATTTGTGTAAAAAATTTAATTTGTATTATAGTAGTAATGTAGGTATATAAGTAGATATCTAATGCTTTCTTCCCAGTATTTTGTGTTAATTTTCAGGTAGATTAAATGGCTTTAGAATATTTAGGAATCCCGTTAGTCGATTTATTAATAATTCCAGGTGATTCAACTACCCTATTATGATCAAGAATGAGAGAATCACCTAACCAAATTGGTAATGGCTTATTACGCTATTAAGAAAACATTAATATTGTCCTAGAACATTATTGTAAGAATATCAATTTATTTGTATTCGATTCATAATAAAATAACGTTATCAGGTATCTACGTTTGTTAAAGCACATTTAAAAAAAAGGAACTGATTGAACAAAAAAGACAGAAAAGAAACTAGGTAGATGCACGGAGAAAAATGAGTATTGCTAATTAATTAACAATCTCTTCAAATTATTGGTAAAAACGGGTTTGCAGGCCTTTGAATGATGAATTGACATGTTTCCTAAAAAACATTTAGTACATTTCGAATACATTATCACGATGTCGGAACACGTGTACGAACAAAAGGAGAAGTTTTTTTATGCATTGCAAAAAAAAAAATTATGTTTTCTAATTCTCAGATAAGTTACAAGTTACAAGTCAAGCATTTATTAAATTATTTGTATGAAATAATACACAAATAAATTAAAGATCTTCTTCATTGCCTCGCGTAACACTAGCCAACATCTAACAATTAAAGGCTAATTGGTTGTTGTTCTAGTTTCATGTTTTTTTCCCCTCTTTAATGTTTCCCGTAGACCGGTCTTGCACTCGCGCTGATCAGCTGTCTGGCAGCGGGCGGGGGGCGAGGGGAGTGGCGGGTAAGTGGGAACGAGGAAGCTCGCTGCGGTGGAGGGGGAAAGGAGAGAAGCAGGGGGAGAAGAGAATACCAAACACCAGTCGTCTAGAAACCGCCGGCCCTCTAACAGCTGTGCCAAATCCACCTCTCCCAACCAAACTAAATAAGTCTGTGTTTGTTTACGAAGTACACTGGAGTTATTAAGTACTGTACTACACACACCAGTGCGCGTCCGAAGCCATAACTAAACCGCTTCCGGTCTCAGAGGAAATAAATATCGGGAAAAGACAAGACAACTTTCCCAACGAGAAGTGATTATTTTATGATCGTTTAAGATCGGTACAATAAGTTTGAAACATTTATCGGAAAAAGTTTCCAGTTGGAAAAACACACCAAAAGAACTGCTACACGCCGAAAATTGATTGGATCATTGTTTTTCGAAACAATTTTTGAGAATTGTGAAGTGATTTAGTAAAAATCCAAGATAACAGTTTCTAAGTGAATCGTGAGTCAAAAACACAAGAAGGAATAAGTTTTTTATTGATATTCCAATTGTTATAATAATGAATCAGTTGTAGAGATTAAAAACAAAGTTTAATTTAAAGTTGAAAAGTAATCATGACGATGGCGACGTGTTATCAGAATTACGTGCAGACCCCACAAATCCAGATCGAGACGTACCAGCCCCAGGCTTACATGAAGCCCAGGGTTCCTGCTCAAGACTACTCCACACCCCTGCACGTGGATTGCAGCGTGGAGTACGAGCTGCCTGACTGCGCCAAACCTCCGCAGGGCGTGAAGATCGAGCCCCTGCTGATGATCCATCCCTGTCACTTCAGAAATCTAGAAAGGCAGAGGAGAAGGCCCTTCGAGAATAACCTCCCCGTGAAGACTTCTCACGCCCCTATGCCCCAACCAAAGCAAAGACCTAACCTGAACTATAGCTGCGAGTACACCAACACTTTACTAGAGTTTCCAACTAATAACACTGCGAGATATAGGAACAATGTGAGGAGCCACCCTTACGCACTGCCGTGTGCTCCGAGATGTCCCGATCTGCCCTACGCATCCACCCTACAGCACCATCCCACGCTCATCTACAACGTCTAATCTCTCCTAGTTATAGTGCTAGTAAAACTATTTAATCAATTAAATGTGATAGCTGTCGTAAAGATGTGAATGTTGAACTTTCCGCGTGTATAATATAATACACGTCCGTGTCTTTAGTCGTACCAGTAACCCTCCCAATGTGATAATGTTGTGTTATGTTGTGTTTCTCTATTTATTTGGCATTCGCTAGGAGCATGTTCATTGTTCATTAAGACACGGTTGAATATGTTCTGCTTTACGTGCTAACGTGTGCGCTCACCCATTAATTTATTAATGTGCAATTATAATCAGCCCAATGTTCGTGAATTTATAACGAGTTTTCAAAGTTACGCATTTCGGGTGCCGATACGAGGAATCGAAATGTACAAACCTAGTATGTTTTTATGTTATTCAATAATTCGAATGTCATAAAAACATGTTGGGGTTTCGTAGGCGATTTCCTCAAATTATGCTTCATTTCAAATTACTGTTTTCGCTGATAAGGTCACCCAGCATGTATTTCTTGTTTTATAATAGTCATTATTCATTCTAGATAATGTATTAACAACATTAAACTGATATACCTATAAAATTATTATAAAATTTCCAAAAAGTGTAAGGAAGTAGAGATATTATCCAACCATTAAAATTTAATTAGTTTTTTGTTATTTTTGTAAATAGATATTGAGAATATATATTTCCTTATAAATTATCGTTATAATAAACGTGCAAAAATGCATTCGACAAACTTATGAAAGTATTTTTAATTAAGACTTGTCCTTTTTCACATATTTATGAAACATGCTGACATTTCTGACAAGAGAAACAAAATGAAGAAAGTACCTACATAATTTATTTGATTTGGAAACAAGGTTTCTATGTAATTAATAATATAATTACTTTTATCGCAGTCAACAGACGACCAACAAATTTCAGAATTCCAGCAAAACTCCACGATTGAATTTTTGATACTAAATAGCGTGTTATGTACATACAAAAGAGTTTAAAAAACGCATTTTCAATTTTTCAAAAAAATGACCAGTATGTAGTTTTATAATAATTTCCTGTTCGTGTCTGTGAACAGAACACAGACCCATTTTGTAATAATATTCCCTGGCACTTAACCGTACCGCTGCTGGTAGATAACATTATGCTCTCATGCATTAAAAAATATGTAAAAACGAACACAATTGATCGCATAACACATATAATCGATTCTCACTGTAATTATGTGTCTTCATGTTGTAAGTTTCGCTTCAAAGGGGGCCTGTATTAATGGTGGAATTTCTCACGATTCGTTATTTCTGTATACCTACACCCGTTATAGTATACCCATCGAAAATTGGATCACTTTTAGGTAAACGTAATGTGTCTGCCGAACCCAGAGAGGAACATGGCGTATTCCTAGAAACACACCTAGATATTATTGACAGCCGTCTTACAGTCCTATACGCAGTGATACTTTAGGGGAACATTGCGTATTCTTAGAATTACACCTAGATATTATTGACAGCCGTCTTACAGTCCTATACGCAGTAATACTATAGGGGAACATTGCGTATTCTTAGAATTACACATAGATATTATTGACAGCGGTCTTACAGTCACACACGCAGCGATAATATAATGATCTCACTGACGCACACAGACGGCTTCCGCGAAATTGTACAAGAACTTTTTAATTGGATTGCAAACTTTAAAGTTTTTTTCCAGAATCTGTTTAAGTTCGTAAGCCGTCTAAACCTCAGCAAGAATCTTATCCAACTTGCAAAAATATCATGAATAGTGTGCTTGTTCTTTCGGTAATTTAATTATACGTTTTCAAAGGGGCTTAATACCGGAGTCGGGCCAAAGCAAAGGTTCCATTAAAGCCTCGCCAGAAAAAACAGCTTTGATGAATAATCTTGATAAAAAAATAATGAAATTACCGTCGCCGGTTACAGTCGGGCAAATCGGGCTCTCTCACAATAGATACAGCATTTTATCATTGTGATGTTAAATAGTTTTTTTTGCCGGCATTCGTTCCTCGCTACATCCAATGAATTTTTAATCATATCCACGTTTATCATTGACATCTATTTGTAAGACTTTTAGACAACATTTCGTGATGTCTCTCGACTCACAAAGACCATCAGCTTTTTAATTCAGTGATTTAAAAAAACGCTCGTAAAATTCTAAGTGCGTACTTTAACCCACGGAAATAACTCCGCTGTTTTGTCCGTGATAAACATCCATTCAATTTACATAATACACACCCTCTTTCAATGATTTTACTGCCAATGTATGAGATTTGCATTTAACTGCTGCCGTTGCAATTCAATATGATAATGAATACCGTTTCCATTCATATGGAGTTAATTCAAAAATAAATGTTTTTCAATCAACTTTCTAATCTTTGGCAGATGTCGTTTGAATGCTTATTTTATGCACTAATCTCTTGATGTTAAACCCACACATATATATTTTAAATAATAATAATAATTAATGGCTTTGAATTATAAATAAGAAAGGTAGTAATCTGATAATGCAATAAATCAGAAAAAAAAGATAAGTAACAATAATTATGAAAAGACATTATTTTAAAATAGGATTTCTATGTTGTCGTCTTCTGACAAAATAATTTATATGCATTATGCATGTGTTTGTGAAAAAAAACAGTTGATTGGGTTCGTGTCTACAGGTACAAATGAATAAAAAAAAGGCGGAGATAGATTAGTTTTTTATTACCATCTTGAGAATAAAAATTATCGTGAGTTTTATACGAACATAAAATAGCCATAAGAAGCGATTACTTTGGCTTCCAAGATGTGGAATTACTTAGTATTTTGTATGCAAATGACAGTAGTTATTTCTGAAAGCCATCGGAAAAACGTATCGGAATTATATAATTTCCATAATAATAAAAAAGGGTTCACTGTCGTATCGTATCTTCAAACGGAACAGTCAAGCTCAACACAGGTACCTGAGTAGCTATTACTATTATTGATATATTGAAACAATTTTTAACCTTTTTCCACTTATTTGATATTTTGACCGTCACCGGTTTCAGCTTAATAAAGTAATATACAGATTGGTACAATTATTACACTATATTTGGGGATAGGGTTCACCGGAATGGTATACAATGATTTTGTTACAATTATATGGATTTTTCCATCTTCGTTGTTTGTGGTGTTTCACAGTAATATCCACCTAGATTTCGACGTTTATCACATATTTTTAGGTACTATAAATTTTGGCACTTTATGACTAGCGATCGCTCAAAACGTATTAGCAAACTTGCCAAAAATCGCTCGAGCAATTTGATATACTAGATAGTTCACAATTATTATTCACCTTGAACGGTTGACATAGGAATTAAAAGATGTAACATATTTTAGAAAAGGTAACTAATAATCTTATCTGAAACTTAACTGAAGTTTTCAAAAGTTAATAAAGTACAAGGATTAACCTCCAGGTATAAAATTTAATTAAAAGGCCACGCGTGCAAAAAGTTGAACTAAAAAACACATGTTTGTTCTTAAAAAGTTATTCAAAGCTGTTTCCATTGTGGCTTTCTAAAATGAGATTAATTGTAATGAATAGTTGGTTTTATATTATTTTTTATTAAAATTAAATCTCATTGTTATCCATTTATTAGTTATTTATTATCTTGAAGAATAAATCTCTGGATTTTATTGTTTTTTTTATGGCCTTATGGTGGAAATTTCATATAAAAACACGTTCACTTAAAAACATCTCTCATATTATAAAACCGGCATTATAATATCGTTCCGTGAATTTTAATAAGATATGATAAAATATGATACGTGCAATGATGTGGTACACTGAAAAGAATATACCTAGAAGTGTACCAATTCGTAAGAATTCTGATGTTGCCAATTTGCTTGAGATGAAGCTACAAGCCAAAAATGTGTATATTCTTGGTATGCCTTATATTGTAGGTAATAGGCATTAAAATCGCTTGACAAAAGGAGTCTAGAACGTTCGATTTCAAGCACAAAACCTTTTTTTATTTATTTTGTAAGAAAGCAAAAAAGTTAATCAAGTGAAACTGTAACAAATAATTTTAACTACAATACTGTATTTTTTGAAAGTGGTTTTCTTTAAGCGTTCATAGATTTATATTGAAAAAAAATTTTTTTAGTAGTTTTCATTTATATTTTTTATTAAGTAATTTATTATTTTATTTATATTCAACTCAAGCGAAACGATAGGAAAAACTTCAATTTATCTAAAGCATATTTTTGGTATTATTTTAAAGGAGGTAGCCGTATAATTCTCACATGGTTGTGCAATCTTTTTAACCAATGTTTAAAGGAAGGTTACACGCCTTTAGATTGGAGAAGGGCAGTGATCATGCCATTATACAAAGGTAAAGGGTCACGTATGGAATGTGGGAATCATAGGGCTATTAGCCTGCTAAGTTCAGTTGGCAAGCTGTATGGTAGAATTTTGATTGAAAGGGTAAGAAAGGAAACAAAGGATAAAATATGGGATGTGCAAGGAGCTTTTATGAGTGGAAGGGGGTGCATGGACCAGATCTTCTCATTGCGTATGCTCACCGAGAAGTTTCTGGCAAAAAACCAGAAACTTTTCTGTGCCTTTGTAGATCTACAAAAAGCATACGACCGAGTCGACAGGAAAAAGCTATGGAAGGTGTTGTCCAAGTATGGAGTGAATGCGAATCTGACTCAGGCAATTGCATCTCTATATGAGGGAAGCGTTGCATGTGTTAGGGTGAACGGTGGTTTTACGGGGTGGTTTGATATCACAAAAGGTGTTAAACAAGGCTGCGTAATGTCACCATGGTTATTCAATCTATACATGGATAATTGTATGCAAGAATTGAAAGAGGTGGGATTGGGCGCGAATTTGAGTAATCTGAAAGTATGTTGTTGTATGCTGATGATGCGGTGCTGATTGCTAATAGTATGGATGATCTGCAGTCTCTCGTGTCTAGGATGAACGAAGTATGCGTGAAGAATGAGTTAATGATGAATGTAAGTAAGTCTAAAGTAATGGTGTTTGAAAGAGAAAGTACGAGAACAGTGTGCAATATAGCTGTGAATGAGGAATACTTGGAGCAGGTGGATGAATTTGTGTATTTAGGAAGCATGTTTACGAGAGATGGGAAGGCTGACAGAGATATTGAAAGAAGAGTAAATGCAGGTAACTCCATTAATGGAGGACTCAACGCAGTTGGCGCTAACAAAAAATTGTCCAAAGATGCGAAGTTAGCAGTCCACAATGGAGTGCTGGTACCTACCCTGATGTATGGAAGTGAGGCATGGAACTGGCAAAGAAAGGATGAAAGTAGATTGAATGCTGTTGAAATGAGATCCTTGAGGCGTATGTGTGGTAAAACCATGTATGATCGTGTGAGGAATGTGGATATCCGCAAGGAGTGCAAGGCTGATGTAAGCGTAATGAGTAAGATCAAGAAAGGGACGCTTAGATGGTTTGGGCATGTAGAGCGAATGAGCGAAGAAAGGAGTGTAAGGAGAATATACGATGCAAATGTGAATGGTAGCAGAAGTCGGGGACGCCCGAGGAAGACATGGCACGACCAAGTGAATCAGATACTTGAGTCGGGCCATGTCAAGAGTCAGAACAATAGAAGAGTATGTATGAGACGATGTATGAATGTGAATGAGGCAAGGAGTGTGTGCCAAGACCGAGTTGTTTGGCGGTCCGTCCTCTCTGCCTACCCCTGCGGGGAAACGGCGTGATGGTTAGTTAGTTAGTTAGTTAGTTCCTAATAAACACCAATTCGTTATAAAGATTAATCAAAATAGTGATTTAGCACTAAGCTTCGCCTTAAGAGCCTTCGAGTAGATCCGATAGGCCAATGATATTGTTGTTTTTTTTAATGTAAATACCGCACAAGAAGTTGCAGCTGTCCGAAGCCAGTGAGACTTGGCATCCCCAACTGTGATACTGGTGGGAGAGGGGAGGAGAAGGCAATGGGGGATTCCTCATACTGGGAAGTAACTAATTAACGTGGGCAGAGAGGATGGACCGCCAATCAACTCGGTCTTGGCACACATTCCTTTTGTTTGATTCACTTCCATAGATCGTCGCATACATACCCTTCTGTTATTCTGACTCTTGACATAACGTACGATCTCTCTCTCTGGGTCTACTATTAGGGTTCCAGAATTCCACTGTGAACTGCTAGTTTCGCTTCTTTTGAAGTATCTGCACAAGAAAGAATTTCGATATGTGAGGGGTAAGACTGTCGACTAGTAATCCGGAGATTGCGAGATCAAATCCCAGCAGACGCTAGTAATTTTTCTTTAATTAATTTGTGTCGTTCCACAATTAATTCACATGTTGTATGTTTACTGCACATTTCAGGGTGGAAGAAAATCTCAGTATCGCCCTGATAAAATTCGATCATCCTGAATTTAAACGATGCTTGAATTGGCTTTAGGCGTGTCTTGTGACCAGATTTGAACAGCCAGGTACTTTCTCACTTTCCTTTTCCGATCTTCTTCCCCTCCCCACTACCTTCAGCCTCACAACATACCCCAATAGGGGATGCCATTGTCTAATTGGCTTCAGAAGGTTGGGAGTGGTTGGGACTCTTGTGCGGTATTCACATATAAATAAAGTAATGAAAACTCGCTTCACAACACACTTCCATCGGTTTATTACTTCAGTGATGTGGGTATAGTCTGTCCCGTGCATGTGTGGCATACGTACTATATACTACATACACCAACCGTATTCAGACTCGTACCAAGGAAAGGGGAGAATTTATGACTCCATTTGTAGAACATGTTGGCCTTATAAAACGAACTTTATTTATTGAGGGAAGAGTCCCAGCTGGGGGGTGCATTACTTGCGGTTAGCTTCTCGCTTTTTGCCCTCTCCTGGTCGCCTTAACCCTTTCGAAGTTCGGAGAGTTTAAAAAAACGGGACCCAGATTGCCGGAATACATTATGTAGATAACTGGAATTTGTGGTCAATTTATCTAGTGTGCGTTTAAATAACCGACTTATTACTATCAAGGAACAATCTTTCACGATAATTTCATGTAGAGGAAATGTGTTCAAAACGACATGTGCGAACAAAATCAATTTTGCTATTATCTCCGAAACCATTGAATTTTTGGTTCCCATTTAAACCAACATAGGTGCTATATCAGTGTTATCAACTGAGCTCATTTAGAGCATGATTTAGCTCGAAAATGAGGCCGTCAGCTCAAAAAAGTGGTTTACCTTCTTAGGTCGTTTTTCAGATAATCTAGCTCCTTTTTTATACAAAAGTCACCAACGAAAAATTAAAATTTATTAATTATGAGTTATTTCGTGAGGAACCAGTTGTTTTTGTTTTGAAATCATTATAATTTCTCGAGCACCCCTGCTAAGTAACCAAACGTAGTAAACCACTTGGTGTAACCCAAAGATATTAGAAGAACAATATCTTTGGTGTAACCTATGAAGGGGTGTTGGTTATCCAATAAATGGTTTCCTGGGCGGCTGTACCCATACCCGCCTAACAAATTGAAAAATAGTTTAATAAAATAAAATACTTTTTTTGTTTTAAAACCACGATATTTATTAATTTTTTTGCTTTTATGGCCGTACTCGCCAATTTAATATTATTTTAGAAAGCAATCACTTTGTGGTTTGACATATTTAATAAAATAAAATACTTTTTTGTTTGAAAACCACGATATGCTTTTATGGCCGTACTCGCCAATTTAAATTGGCGAGTAGGGTAGGGCGGGGCTAGTTGAACATGATTTTGCTAATTTGACCCCAGACACGAAACTCTTACAGATATTTTTGTTTTTTCAATTTATTAAGATAGCTTAATTATCTGGCTTTATAATGTTATTCATGAAATGATATAATACGTTGACCTTATGCAAGATATTATAATTTTCACGCAGAAAGAGAAATTGTTCAACTTGCCTCATAGGTGGGGTTAGTTGAACCACCCCACGGGGCTTGTTGAACAATATAGTGTCATATATTTATTATCATTCACACTCATGGTTTAATAAAACAAATTAAGATAATAAAGTTAATTTATTTTGAAATAATGAAAGAATACAGAATTAGGTAATAGGAAGATTATTTTATCGAAAAAAAACGAGTATAATAAAACAGGTAAGTTTTCTTAGAATTATTTAATCGATAAAATCGGCAAATGTACATTGGAATAGTTCCAGATGTGACCTCCACTGAATTCCACCTTAGACAGGCGTGACATTGAACCCACTCTTCTCCTGGAAAGTTCTCTGAATAAATCTCATTACAAATTAGGCAAACATATTCTTCACAATTGTCGGATGATGAGTCTGATAAGACTTTTTTCATAGTTGCCTTCTTTTTTGCATTATCTGTTCCTGTCTTTTGCTTCTTAGATTACTCTCGGGCAAGAGAATCCTTTTCAGGAGTGTCTGTTAAAATAGCTGCTCTTCTTTTCTTCCTCGCTGTTTGCAGCTGTTTTCTAGGCCCTGCCTTTGGAAATAATCTAACGGTCTCGGGTGAAAAGTAAACGCCACTTTTAGATGTTGGCTGTAGACTTCTAGATTCTCTTTGCTTGTTGTCGGTATACCGTGTACGCATCTAGAAAGTTAAAAAAAACGGTATTTTTGATGTGTTGAGTGAAATGAATGCACTACGTATAAAATTACAGTAAGGAATCTGAATGGGGCATATTGAACCAAATGGTTCAATTAGCCCCACCTATGTTTTATTACAAATTTCATCGGATAACTCATATACCACTAAATGTATTACAATTTTACATTTGAAAATATACAGTTAAGTAAACACCAATTTCAAATTGACTTACCTTGACTTGGTACCCTTTTCCTTGGTATCTATTTTCAAAAAAGCAATCTATCGTCTTTTTTTACTTTTGGAGCAAAAATCACACAAAATCCCACTGCACCCGCTACGGATGCCATGTGCCTACTGAATGCTTGGTGGCGTGGTCCCTACACTTCTAGCTTGCTAGAAAATGTTCAGCATTCTTCGTAAGTCTTTCGGCTCCGAAGATATTGGCGTGGCCCAACACGCCCCTTGGTTCAACTAGCCCCGCCCAACCCTACGGCCATAAAAGCAAAAAAATAATAAATATCGTGGTTTTAAAACAAAAAAGTATTTTATTTTATTGAATATGTCAAACCACAAAGTGATTGCTTTCTACAATAATATTAAATTGGCGAGTACGGCCATAAAAGCAAAAAAAATAATAAATATCGTGGTTTTAAAACAAAAAAGTATTTTATTTTATTAAATATGTCAAACCACAAAGTGATTGCTTTCTACAATAATATTAAATTGGCGAGTACGGCCATAAAAGCAAAAAAAAAAAAATAAATATCGTGGTTTTAAAACAAAAAAGTATTTTATTTTATTAAATATGTCAAACCACAAAGTGATTGCTTTCTAGAAAAATAGTTTTCTTTTACTAAAAAATTCTGCTATATGGTTATTTGATATTAACTAATATAACTGCTAACTATAATTCACAAATCTTTGATTAAATAGTTTTTAAAATTACGTAATATATTAAATATTAAACCTAAGTATGAAATAATATTTATTGAAGAATTAAATTATTACTAAGAAATGAAAAATAGTTTTATAAAATAATCTTTATAGCAGTAAATAAGTTAGTGGTACATGTTGAAGACGTTAAAAAAAACATTTTTCTCTATCAAAGAAAAATACTTCTTGTTTAATTTCTTATCTTACATTCGATACATTCTGTGACATCAATTTGAAACGTGCTTTAAAATAATATTTATCACTTGAATATTTCAAATTATTTATTTATATGATTTGTGAAATATAACATTATACTCTAGATATTACCTTTTACGCAGAAAACACATAGGTACACAAGCGTGAAAATAATTTCACATCAAAATTTTAGTATTATGATGATGCGGAAATAAAATCCGTTGTGATGTGGGATGACTTCCGTATATTTATATATATTATATTAATGTATTGGTGTGTAAAATAGTTGTGAATTAATCTGCGATGGTTCTCTCTTCCTCGGAATATGTGAATCTCATTAAACTGTATCCAATGCAGTCACAGCCATTGTGCAAATACAGCGCATACAAGTGTTAGCATGAATAACTAGTTAGCTAAATAAAAGGACTGACTGTGAATGTAGTGAATTCTCAATACCTCAAGGTACCCTATTAGGCCCTTTGCTATTTATCAGATATGTCAACGATATATTGATGGATATGTTAAAAAAAGATGGATTTACCACTAAAAGCTAATACATGGACAGAAATAAATAAAATGGCTAATACAGATATCGATCAACTAAAAAAGTTATTTGAAATAAACTAACTAAAACTAAGATTAAAAAAAAAAAAAACATCTTATTATGTCCTAAAGAAATACAAATTATATTACACTCAACAACAATTTTTTATTATTTTTATTTTTTATATATTAGTTCCACACAGGAGGCACTGAGGAAAAAAATCCCTCATTACCTATTTCATATTTGGGGATGCTGTGTGGAGGGTCTTTTCGTGGAAAGGAAGTTCTGGGAAGGAAAAAGGTATGAGGAGTAGGTAGGAATCTGGGGGCACTGTGTCCTGGAGTGACGGACGTATGAATCCATCCCTCCCTCTGTGGGACAAGGCTATAGAGGTCAAGAGGCCTCCCTCAATCATTACGTCCTCGTCAGTAGGTGGACAAATGCATCCGCCGCCAAGACCTAGAGAAACCTCATGAACCCGGGCACCCCTGCTAAGTCACCAAACGTAGCGTGCAACTTGGGGTGATCTATGGCAGGAGTGTTGGTTATCCAATCAATGGTTCCCGGGGCTACGGTACCCATACCCGCTTCACAAATTTAAAATACATCCCAGTGAGACTATGGCTTTTTTCTTCAGGTTGATAACTATACAATCTAGGTACCACTCTGGAACCTGTCGCATGTGTACTATTAATTACACGTGAAATAACACATTTCTAAAGGAGAACATTTTGTAATATAACAAATTGAAAAGGACACTCTTGTGTATTTTATGTCTATGATTATCTTAATATTTGTAAAAAAATATGGTCATAAGTTGAATGGAATATTAAACTGTTTGTAAAGATGTTTATCAATTATGGTAGATAATATTTATAACGAAAAAACATAAAAGCAATTTTTTTTCTCACGCGTCTTTAGTAAAAAAATATTCTTGTGAATGTCGAAATAAAATCGTTCATAACTAATTTTATTATTACGAATCAAGATTTTTACTAATGTCAGATTTAAAGCATTGTAATGAAGATTTTCATACTAAAATTTGTCATTTTAAGTTAATTTCTCATTGTTTTCTTCACACAATTGTTGGAGATAATCTCAACTGATGCACCATTGTACCATGCCGCCATTACGGACCAAAATGGAAGAAGAACAAACTGATGTAATATTTTTTTTGTAACCGTGTTTTATTTAATTTTTCTTTGGACGTACGTGGAACTTTTAAGCCCTGTGGTCTTTTGAGACTTATTGCTTTAAAATATCTGTAAGATTCATGATTTTTTAAAAAATATTTCTTGTTGATATTAATTTTTAAATAGATTCGCTGTTTCAAATAATACCTTGCTTTGAAAAGCAGATGATAAATATATTTGAAAGATTCTAATATCACAAACGGATGTCTAAATACAATTGAATTAAAAACATTAAACTATTGCTTTAAAAAATAAATGATTTTTATGATTGCGATTTTGCTCACCGACTATTTTTTTCTTGCAAATATTATTTTATTTTATTTTGTTTTACGTCCAGCTGGGTTTTTACATGGGTTATTAGAATAGTAAGTAGTAGTAAACCTATTGAGATATCGAAAATATTTCACAAAGTGTTTAAAGCATGAAATAATGTTAAAATGACGAACTAAATATGAAATAATATTAGTAAAACATGTAACAGTAACATAAAATAAAACGTAAACTAGAAAAATACTACACATAAGACAAATCAGTAAAACTACAATACCAACGCTCCTATAATTTGTAGGATTCAACAAAGTTCTGGTATAGATTACGCTTAATTCTATAATGGAGTCAGATCAATAAATAGTACCCCCAAAATTGTTGCCCAATTTATGTATCCTACTCCTAAGTTGGTGAGTGAGTGTGACTGATAGTGAATTGTGTATGTATTACAGAAGAATGTTACATTTTGTCTTGTGTTCCTAGTTGGTACAAGTAAACTACTAAAATACCACTTAAAACGAAACTAAAAAACATACTTAATTAGACAAACGTACTATAAAAGTTATAGTAACTACACTTTTTGGTTTCAAATAAACAATAATTTCAAAAAAATGTACAAATTTTGACAAATATTTCGCAATGGCGGTCGGTGACTTTGGAATATATTATAATTATTTTGAAGTGTCCATGGTAAACTTTTAAATGAAAACAAAAAGCGTAGTGTTGCCTCTTTCTAACTCTGCTTAAATCATATATCTCACAACAGTACAAAAGGAGATTGAACGACTTTTATAAGTCCGTCTCAGTTTGTGCCGTAAACTACACAAGATTCATGTGTCTAAATGGTATCTCTCTTTTATTTTCTCTCTCTTTCTCATAAATAATACGTGTAGCAGAGAGTATGATATATGATAAAAGGAGCTCTCGGTAATATAACTGAAAATAAGAACTTTCTCAAAAATGACTTATTTTGAAAGAATAATAAATATTTCTTTGTATTTGACCTCCTCGAATATTTACTGCGGATCGCAATAAAATTTTGTCTTTTGAAAGATATTTTCATTGTTTTGACGCGTCCACAGTTCCTAGATCTAAAGAAACCGCAAAGGATGAGAGCTACGAACTAATGATCCACTGTTCTTTCTAAGCACACTAAAACCCCAAACAAATGGTCTTTGTCACACAGCGACTGTAAAAAAAGGAGAAATTTAACAAGAAATTCTTATCAGTTCTTACGTGAACCACTCGGGTCTTGTCGCCTGTAGGAGAGAAAAAAAACAACAAAAAAACGTAGGCGAGATAAAAACAACATGTTTTGTTGTGGCATAGATAGATAAGTGGAAATTCTAATGGCAAGAAAGTATCTCAGTATTTGTTATTATCTACTGTTACGATTGTTTAGTTAAGACAATAAATATTAATATATTAAGTGTAATTCACGCACATTGTAATACAGCACTTTTTTATTGAATTAATAACTGACAGCCAACCAAGTTTCGCTTATGTCAAGCTTCATCGGGGCTCATAATAATATTAACTAATTATAATTAAATACAGACATATATATGTACAGAATGAGAAAGAGAGACAAATATAGAAGAAAACATCTTATTAATGTCGGAAAGAGATAGAAATAGAAAAGAGGGAGACAAAAATGTAGGAGGGGTAAGTAAGGGGAGGGC
The DNA here is from genome assembly GCA_026573805.1 of Hesperophylax magnus. Lineage (NCBI taxonomy): Eukaryota > Metazoa > Arthropoda > Insecta > Trichoptera > Limnephilidae > Hesperophylax > Hesperophylax magnus. Next base: position 5,537,290 of record JAIUSX010000054.1, on the reverse strand, counting down.
AATACATTTTCGGCAGAGGTTATCGGAACAAATTATATATGAGACTATCAGTTACATTTATTTGATTATTAGTTATTTTGGAGTTATTATTGACGGCTCTCTTAATTTGTAAGGCTTTTCTAAATAAAACATCTATTTATTTTTTGTTTAAATCAAAATTATTTCCTGTGTAATAATTTCATTTAACAATAAAAATAAGGTTTACCCATGGGTGCCCCAACAAGTCCGCTTATCGCCTACATCTTTATGAATAATATTGAAAATAATATTTTCGTCTCTAAATCACCTCTCTTTAAAAATATATTATTGTGGAGAACATACGTTGACGACGTTTTCTTGTATTGGGACAGGTAACAAAAATTTTAATATCAAACCTGAAAAGAGTTGTCAAAAGCGCTGAACAAATTTTTACTTAATTGATTACTCCAATCGTAGAAAAATTATGAGAATTCAACTTTATGAAAACACATTCGTTTTGTTTGGGGAATTCGTAAGAAAACTGGAACTAAACTTTTATCTCGTTCATATAATTAAAAATAATTTTTAAAGTTAAAACCGATTGTTTCGATAGCGGCGCGAAATATGAATTATTCATTTTGGCTATTTTTAGAAATATATATTTGAGGCAGACTGGAAAGAGTTATCATTTTTCTTTATAACGTCAAAGAAATTTCGTATTTCCGCATGATACAAAAAAATGGTCCGGACAGTAAACTTTTTTTTTTCTCAAATCCTCATGAAAGAATCCAAAGTGTTTTTCAGATTAAAATGCAGGTCAAAACTGAGGTAACCTGGTATTAAATATATCTACAAAAAAATTCCCCCAACCTGTCTCTCGCGATCTGGCCTATCACGTAGTTGGTAGGCAGATGCATCCGCCACCAAGACGCGGACAAACCTCACCACATGAAACTGGGCACCCCTGCTAAGTCACCAAACGTAGCGAACCACATGGGGCGCCCTATGGCAGAGGTGTTGGTTATCCAATAAATAATCCCGGGTCGGCGGTACACACATCCGCCTTCCAAATTACAAATGATGTTAGTTAACTTGGTAATAAACAGGCCCTAAGTTGGTGAATGATTTTTAATTCAAGAAATTACAAAAATCGGTATATTTCATACTTATTTCCTATTATAACCCAACCTAACCTAACCTTTCCTAACCTACGTAATTTGGTACTGCACTATATATTTTACGAGTAAACAAACAAACATATTATAGAAAATGGGCCACTTTTCTTAGCTTCCACAGACGCAATTGTTAACTTTAATAATTTTACGATAGTGAGTCAGGTCGACATTGAACACTCAATAACCAATAAAATACTAAATTTCAAAGAATTTCGCGAAATAAATTATGCATGGATTCCAAATGACATAGTCTAAGAGAAGTGTTAAAAACGGTTAAATCGGTATATACTATATACCAATCGTGAAATAATAATTTATTTATTTAATAATTTTCTGGCAATCGACAGTTTACATTTATTTTTGTTTGTAAATAAGTATTATATGGCCAAAATAAAACTAATTATGGATTTCCACCTTGTGACTTTACCTCTTCTGACAGCGTAATAAGTATTAAGTAAATTCAATTTGTAAGAAAGGAATATGAATTAAAAAATATATACAAAACAAAATATTATGTAAAACTAAGAATTTATCAATACATTTATAGCCATGGAGACAGGTTGTAGATATAAATCAAATCATAATAGAAATATAAATAATAGAGACATAAAATTATTCACAAACCATCAGAGAAATATTCTTTTATGGTCCTCTTGTATTTAATCTGTATTAATTCTGCTTAGAGTTCGTTTTGCATTGATTTACACTAAACTGGACAGAAGAGTGTGTTGAACGCGCAGGTACATTGAATTGAATCTTATTTATCAACTTTGGGCATTGAATATTATTGTTAACTACTTTATACAGGAATAGTGCATCCTTATGATGCCTTCGTACACGCAGTGAACCAATAAGTATATGAAGCTGCCTCTGTATAATTATTAAATCTTACAAATGACTTCTAACAAAGATGTTTTAGGAATTTCTTTTGAATTGGATAAGTTTTTAGATTCTCACGGCCAAAAGCATTTTTGTTGTTTGTTTTTGGGGTGTTCTGCCGTGTTGCGCTAACTCCTTCTTTAGCCGACGTTTCGGACAGCGTTACAGTGTCCATCATCAGGGCAGATCCGGTAGATCCGAAGATTCTTCGGATCTACCGGATCTGCCCTGATGATGGACACTGTAATGCTGTCCGAAACGTCGGCTAAAGAAGGAGTTAGCGCAACACGGCATAACACCCCAAAAACAAACAACAAAAATTCTTTTGAATTGCTTCGATTTTGTTTATGTGGATTTTGTAAAATGGAGACCAAACAACTGATGCAAACTCCAAATGACTTCGTACATAGGAAAAGTAGAGTTGCAGCTTTATTTGTGATTATTGCCCTTCTCACATTTATGGCGTTGAAAGCATAACGGAATAGAAGTTATGGGGTTATAATAGACTGTAAACAACCTATCGACAACTAAGATACCCACTGTAACCGAGTTATCTCAGTTAACCCTACCTACCATATAAGATTCCATTATCTATAATATGGGTCTAATAATTTTAATGGGGTTTAATATTATAAATTAAAGACACAAGTCAGAGTACATATCATTTGAACAAACAATACCTATTTTATTACAAATTTGCTTAAGGTGGTACGTAGTGTATTTAATATACCACTAGTTTTGCTTAGGAATCGCTGATTAAAGATAGTCAGGTGGTACGTCGTGGATTTAATATACCAATAGTTTTGTACTAGTGTATTGAATTAATACTAATAATTATTAACAATTATTATACATTAATTATTAACAATAGCAGAGATCGAGAAAGACAAGGAAGAAGGAAATTATTTTTTTTAGAAACATGCTAAGAATGGTTCTAAATGTGAAGTTAAATTGATTATTGATTGTAGGAATCCAAAATTTTTTATAATGAGATTTTTTATTTTTTTATTTCAATTTAAAAGAAATGTACAGATTTCACTTTCTTAACATAAAAATACAGTTTTTTTACTACCTAACTTACATAAATATAGTACATTTTAATTTTGGGCACTAATCTAATGCATACAGTTTGATTCATAAATATATTCATTCTATTTACTGTTGTCCATCTATCGGCAAGGATATTGTATGTGTGCACACCCTCATGGCCTATGTTTCTTTTACCACTTTCAGTCTTTACTGAATTTATGTACAGTTTATTATGTTGTCTTGTGTAGTGTTGGATTTTGTGGATTAATAAACATATGTTATATTAGTATAGTTTTCTGATCTTCACTAAGTTTGTATCATGGTATACCCTTTGAGTGTAGGTTAAAAAGTGTTTTTATGACTTTATTCTGTATTATTTTTAAGTCGTTTAAATACTATATGTACGTCTTTCCCCATATTTCAATTGGATAATTTAGATGGGACTATATTTAACTAAAGTATAATCACATCTTTTCTTGTGTTGGTAGAAGATGACCCATTCTACCAAAAATATATAAACGTGAAGAAGTGAAAACCCGTTTCCTGGTAAATTCCTCCTTATCTCAGATAAATTTTAATAGTAAGAATTATACCAAATTTGTTTATTTTAGTATAAAAGAGTCACAAAATCTTTCCTAGTCTTTCCAAGGTGAAAGGTTATCTGGTCATAAAATATGTAAAAGTTTTATTTGAAAGAGATTTTTCTCGCGTCAATTAAAATTTTATCATTTTTATAATAAATTGGGCGTCATAAAATAAATCCGTTTAAACGTCGCCTTCCTTTGGTGTAATAATAAACCAGTCAAAGTATTTATATAACAGAGCAGGGGTGTCAAAAGTTACTACAGTGTCAAACAATTAATTTGGGAAAAATAATTTTGCTAACCGTCACGCAAAAATATCACTTTATAAATATTTTTGTATACATAATATTTACAGCATTGTAGATATTCTTATCAAATTCATTTCAAATGTATCGTTGATACGGTTAGTAGCACTCAAAACTTTGCCAATTCATTGTAAGGTTTCGAGAAAAAGGTCGAATTTTATGTTCGAATTAAAATAACGTTTCTTATACAAAGCATTCAGAAGGTACAATGTATATAGTTTATAGGTGCAATATATTTCTTACAGCCAACCCAGTTCACAAGACGCAGAGTACCTACATAGTATAATAGTACGGTGTTTACTGTCGAATTTGGCAGCCATCTCTGGTCCGGAGCCCCAAAATACCTGAAAAAAACCCTTGACTCTGTGCAGAAACAGGCGGTCCGTGAGATAGATTCCCCAATCTTAACAAACGGACTGCAATCTTTAGAGCACAGGCGTCAGGTAGGTATGCTGTCTTTGTTCTATCGGTATTACAATGGAAGATGCTCTGAGGAACTAGCGTCATTGATCCCTTCGGCACCGGTGCGTAGTCGGGATACACGCCAAACGCGCGCCCAACATTTGTACACGGTTGACATTTGTCACATGAGAACGGGTCACTTCTACGATTCGTTCTTAGGTTCAACAGCTCGGCTGTGGAACGAACTGCCGGCCTCTGTGTTTCCTCCCTCCTACAACTTGGGACTCTTCAAGACACATGTTCACTCCTTCTTCTCCACAAACAGACCCTCCACACAGCATCCCCAAAGATGAGATAGGCCCTGAGGGAAATTATTTTCTTCGGGGCCTCCTGTGAGGAGTTAATATAAAAAAAGTATAAAAGCGTATTATCCAAGGTGGATATTTTCAATTGCAAACTGTAAGTAAAACAAACTGTAATTCCAATTGTTTTCAATTGCAAACTATAATTGCAAAATACAAGATGTCCATAAAAGAATTTTCTCTGATGGTTTGTGAATAATGTTATGTCTCTATTGTTTATATTTCTATTATTATTTGATCTATATATACAACCTCTCTCCGTGGCTATAAATGTGTTGATGCATGCTTTGTTTTGTAATTTTTCGTTTTATATAATCTTTAGTTTTGTATAAATTTTTGAATTCATATTCCTTTCTTACAAATTTAATTTACTTATTCCTTATTATGCTGTCTCAATAGAAATAAAGTCACAAAGATGAAATCCATAATTCGTTTTATTTTGGCCATATAATACACGTAAAAACTGAAATAAATGTAAACTGTCGATTTCCCGAAAATTAATAAATAAATAGAAATAGAGGTATTTAATACATGTAATGATGTAATGTATTGATTTAAGGTGAGTTTGTTTAAAAGGAATGTTTTTAGTGACGTGAATATAAGAGTCCATATTGATTACAACCTTCTTTACTTGTGGTATTAATAAGTGTTCTGTGAATCTTATTGCGTATTTATGTTTTAGTGGAAACTCGTCTGGAAATACCAGACATGACCAGTGACTACATTATGTAAATATGTGCATATTTATATATGTTTTCCGTATTAAGGTGAACGGGCAATTTCGGGTCTAATGCAAAACATCTATTTTGTCATACCTAGAAAAAATAAGATGGATTTACAGAAGAGTGAAAAAAAAACGCGAATGAACTATGTTTTTTTTTTGGATTATGAAATGTAAGATGTATATACGGGGCCCAGATAATACAATTCGACTCCAAAATGCTTATCACCAGTTTATTATAAAGTAGTCTTAATGTTAGTGTGTTTTGGAATAAACGAGAATTGCCATTGAAAATGATTGTCTGACGGTGGTCGTGTTTCTGTGGTCGGTTAATGAATTGCAAAGGTTAATCAACATGACTAGTAGAACCACTCTCCTGTGAACACAGTCAAGCAGGACAAACAAGTTATATGTATTTTGGGACTCGGGTTCAGATCCCGAAGTGCCCAGCAAACAGCAAACATTATAATGATCGGGTATACTTGAGATCTGTTGGTATTACTCTAATGGAGATGTGCTTTGTGTCAAAATAGAGTGCTTATGTATTTACAAAGTTTGCCAAGCAATTAAATATAATTTTATTCATATAAGAGTAGGTAGGTAAAGTGAATAAGTAACTTAATAAAAAAAACCAAAAACATCAATTCTGGTCGAGTTATTATCCACTAGATTGCACCGGACCACAAAAGTGGACCTACGCGCGATACTCTTAAATCAGCATAGTCCACTTTTTTGGAATTGCGATGTCACGTAAAAACCGTCCCGATTTACTCCTCTATTTATCTTTTAGCATTTTTTGTATTATTGTTATTGAAATAAAACTTCTTTTTTCGTGTAATCACCGAATCGAACTTTCTTTTACTAAAGATTTTAGAGTGATAACTCTGATATTTATTAGGTTGTTTAAGTGTCAAAGTTGGTGACGTTTTACGGTTATTTTTTTTTGGTTTCAGTACAAATATTAATATAGTTCTAGTTTTTTTTATCTAAGTATAATATGTTCAATTGTTACTTATTATTTTCCGCTTCTATTGGTACAAAATTATTAATACATTTTGTGTAAAATATTAGTGAATATCTTGTTTAAACGCGGTCAGTCGTTTGTTAATATAAAACATCAATAAGTTAATAATTATTTATATTATAGTATCAAGATTGAGTAAACGTAGTCATCTTATTAATTTTATACCAAAAACAAATGAATTTATTCACTTTTGAGGTCACACTTGCGAAAATTACAACTTATCGTAATTATTTGCGCGCTTTCAGATCTTAAATAGAAATAGTAATAAGATAAATCTTGGACGCAGAAACTAACCCACTTCCCATAATCTGATCCAGTTGAAACTCGGCAGATGGACTCGTTGTCAAAAACAATGCATTCTATCATCAACTTTTGGTGGCAATCACTCACACACATGCCGACATATACGCATTTTTCTAAAATTCGAAGAACTAATGCACTTAATATGCGAAATAAATGCCGGTCTTACTAACTTGGGATTTGATCCGTTTGATAACGCGGTGGATTCCGTTTACTGGGTAAGAAGGTTTGAACCTTAGGCAAACCAAATAAAAAATATAAAAAAACTGCAAAACGATAATGTGAGAAGTAATTATGTAAATTGTGCAGAGATGAGATTGAATGAGAAGGAAATGGACGATCTAAGCATAGAAGAAACATGGATCCACATAAAAGTGAGTATTTGTGAATCTGCTAGAGAGGTTTGTGGAGTAAGTACGCAAGGTAGGAAGAAAAGTGATGCATGTTGGGATGATGAGATTAAAGCACTGGTCTGAGAGAAGAAGAAGGCATGGTTATGTCTGATTGCTGCTGGCAGTGCTTCCACCGAAGAGAAGGATCGAGCGAAAGAAATATATAAGGAATGTAAGAAAAAAGTAAGAGTTGGAGTGAAAGAATGAAAGAATGAAAGAAACGCCTAGAGGAGAAAGAAGGAATCAAAATGACAAACCATTTCCAAGAAAACATTAAGTTGTTTTGAAAGGAAGACAAAAAGAAAAGAAGCATGAAAGTGATAAAATCGAAAGATAAAAAAAATGTTGACGAATGAGGAAAAAATAAAAGAGAGATGGCTGAAGTATTTCGAGGAAGTCTTCGAAAGCGAAGTGAGTGACAGTGATTCCAGGGGCGAATCAGATATGAATGATGATGGAGTGAATGTTACCGAAATTAGCATGGATGAGATAGAAAGATCGATTAAATGTTTGAAGAATGGTAAGGCTGTAGGTTTCGACAATATTGCTGCTGAATATTTTAATGGAGGTAGTCGTATAATTCTCACATAGTTGTGCAATCTTTTTAACCAATGTTTAAAGGAGGGTTACACGCCTTTAGATTGGAGAAGAGCTGTGGTCATGCCATTATACAAAGGTAAAGGGTAACGAATGAAATGTGGGAATCATAGGGCTATCAGACTGCTAAGTTTAGTTGGCAAGCTGTATGGTAGAATTTTGATTGAAAGGGTAAGAAAGGAAACTAATGATAAAATATGAGATGTGTAAGGTGCTTTTATGATTGGAAGTGGTGCATGGACCGGATCTTCTCATTGCGTATGCTCACTTAGAAGTTTCTAGTGAAAAAACAGAAACTTTTCTGTGCTTTTGTAGATCTACAAAAAGCATACTACCGAGTCGACAGGAAAAAGCTATGGAAGGTGTTGTCCAAGTATGGAGTGAATACGAATCTGACTCAGGCAATTGCGTCACTGTATGAGGGAAGCGTTGTATGTGTTAGGGTGAACGGTGGTTTTACGGGGTGGTTTGACATCACAAAAGGTGTTAAACAATTCCAATTCTTAATTTGGAAGGTGGTCAATGGGTACCGCCGCCCCGGGAACCATACTCTGGGTTACCAACACCTCTGCCACAGGTCACCTGAAGTGGTTCGCTACGTTTGGTGACTTAGCAGGGGTGCCCGGGCTCATGGAGGGTTGTGCGTTCTGGATCACACTGATGAATGGGTCGGCCTACTCACTGCGGGGCGGGCCGGGCTGGGAGAGGCCGGTTGAGGGAGATCCAGTAAACCGGTTATCGCTGTCCGGGCCGTTGGATAGTACAGGGGCCCGACCCTTGGGCTCACGACCAAGGGTGGGCTGCCCCATCAGCCAGCGAAAAAACCCTGCCGCTGATGTTGTGCCGGTTCGTGACCGGTGAGGACCCAGCATCTAGCGTTTGGGGCGCACTGGGCGACCTCCACAGCCGGACTCTCCTGCCCATTGCCTAGAACCGCAGTCAGAAGAACATACCTTACATTTGGTGTATCCAGTTGCTCCACTCTCCAACTCCCCACCCAACCTTTTTAACCTAATCCTTCCCAACCCATCCTAAATCCCACAAACAAATAAAACAAACTTAAAAACTATGAACTCACAACAAATTAATATAAACTCAGCGACAGCGAACAGTAGGAGTCCTCAGTGTGGACCGAGGATGAAGGTGAATTTCGCTAACATTCGCGGTCTGCACACCAACCTAACTCCCATCCACCACCACCTTCTCTCACAAAATCCCCATCTCCTCTTCCTTACGGAAACACAGATTGCCGAGCCCCCAGATACCTCCTATCTGAACTGCCCAGGATATCATCTGGAAAGCCTTTTCAGGCCCAAAGGAGGTGTCTGCCTTTACAGCCGTGCTGACGTCAGCTGCGCTCGTCTCGCAAATATCGAGAGCGCAAAACACGAAGTGTTATGGGTACGTGTGGATCTCACCGGTATGATGAGAATTTATGCGTGCCTATATCGCTCACCAAACCTTGCCGAATCAGACACTGTTGAGTTGTTTAAATACTTGAGTGACACTGTAGATATTCTCTTGCCCCGTTACCCATCGGCCGAGTTTGTAATCCTGGGGGACTTCAATGTTCATAATGAACAATGGCTGAAGTTCTCGGGCCCAACAAACTCTGCCGGTAGATCAGCGGAATCCTTTGCCCTTATCCATGGACTAAGCCAACTCGTAGAATCTCCGACCAGAATACCAGACATCCCATCACATCGAGCCAACCTACTCGATTTGTTTCTCACTAGTGAGCCACTCGGGTACAGAGTGGAGGTGACAGCGCCCTTAGGATCCTCTGACCACTGCCTGATTACCACCTCTGTCCCATCCTCCATGAACCGTCAACCCGACAAACATGTAAAGAGGAAGGTATGGCACTACAGGGCAGCAAAATGGGACGGCATGCGGTCTTTCTTCGGCGCCTTTCCTTGGAGTACTGTATACTTTAGCTCCGAGGACCCATCAATTTGTGCACGCGAGGTAGAAGAAGTAATCACATCAGCAATGGATTGCTACATTCCCTTCTCCGTCAAATCCTCTGGAGCGGGCACAAAACCGTGGTTTGACCATCGCTGTGCTGAAGCTGTCAGACTCAAAAATACGGCTTTTAATGCACTCCGGAAGATTAGCTCCATGAATAACCTTTCGGAATACCGAAAACGGGCAAGGGATTGTAAGAGAGTTCTAAATAGAGCTAAGAGCGATCACGACCAGAGAATTGCGAAAAAGCTGGCTGACTGCCCCACTGGTAGCCGTGCTTTCTGGTCACTCGCTAGCTCGATCGGAAGAAATTTCTGCAGAACCACTTTCCCACCTCTGACCAAGCCTGATGGTCGGCTGGCTAACTCGGCCCGCGAGAAAGCTGAATTATTAGGCAAAATTTTCGCGGAAAACTCAACTCTTCAAGATAACGGAGAGACTCCCCCTTCCATTCCGCACTGCGGTTTTCAAATGGAGGAACCGAAGATCCGGAACAGAGAGGTTCTCCGAGTCTTGAACGAGCTGAAAGTCGACAAAGCCAGTGGGCCGGACGGAATACCTGCCTTGGTCCTCAAGAGGTGTTCTGCAGAAATGACTCCAGTGCTCGCGAAATTATTTAGGCTCTCTCTCAAAGGTGGAAAGGTGCCAGATCTTTGGAAAAAGGCAATCGTCCACCCAATCCCAAAAAAGGGGGACCGTTCCGACCCTTCTAACTACCGCCCCATAGCCATCACTTCCATACTCTCGAAGGTATTAGAAAGGGTGGTTAACAACAAATTGCTCACATATCTCGAGAATAACAATATCCTAAGCGATCGGCAATATGGATTTCGTCGAAACCGATCGTGTGGCGATCTACTCGGATATGTAACGCATATTTGGGGGCGGTACATGGAACGTTTTGGTGAAACCCAAACCGTTGGGTTAGATATCTCCAAAGCCTTTTACAGAGTCTGGCACCGGGCGCTTATCGAGAAATTACCATCGTATGGGATCCACCCAACCCTGCATAGTTGGATTGCGAACTTTCTGAGGGGAAGAACAATTCAAACCGTAGTTGACGGCTCTTCTTCCTCACCGCACCAAATCAATGCGGGGGTGCCACAAGGATCTGTGCTGTCTCCGACGCTGTTTTTATTGCACATCAACGATCTCGTTGAATGTGCACCAATTCACTGCTACGCTGATGACAGCACCGTTCACGAGGGTTATCTTTTTGACAGGCCCCCTTCCACCTATGATGTCCGAACAGCTCGGGAAGTTTTGAAGCGAAAAATTGACCACCACCTAGAGATGGTTCGTGCCTGGGGTAAGGCCAACTTGGTCAGTTTCAACGTCTCAAAAACCCAAGCGTGTCTGATTTCGGCAAAGAGGGAGATCAATGACTGTCTGGTGCAATTTGATGGGAGCACTCTCCCCAATAAAGACTCCATTGAAATGCTTGGAGTTACTATATCAGACCAGCTCAAGTATCGGGGATCCATAGAAGCCCGAGTAAATCAGGCCTCCAAAAAGTTGGGCGTCTTGTACAGGGCTAGGAGATTCTTCAACAGTGACCAGCTGCTGACCCTGTACAAGTCTCAAGTCCGCCCAACTATTGAATTTGGGAGCCACCTTTGGGCTGGTGCCCCAAAATACTTGATAAACCTGCTTGAGTCTGTGCAAAGGAGAGCGATCCGTCTGATTGACAATCCGTTGTTAACAGACCGATTGCCTTCTCTGATGCATAGACGCAATGTAGGCATGCTGTGTCTGTTCTACAGGTATTTCAATGGAGCCTGCTCCAAGGAGCTAGCAGCATTGATTCCTGATGCACCGGTGCACGTGCGCGAAACTCGACGGACACGAGCTGAACACCCGTTCACGGTTGACGTTGGCTTCATGAGAACGGGCCGTTTTTACGACTCGTTTTTGTGTAAGTCGGCTCGTATGTGGAACGGGCTACCGGCGTCTGTTTTTCCTCCCTCATATAATCCGAGCCTCTTCAAGGCCCGCATTAACAAGTCCCTTCCTACAGCCCCTGCCTTGTTCCGCCTCACAACGCCGCCCAATCGGGTGGTGACATAGTTCCCCTGTCTGTGCACTGCACGGGCAGGGACACTCTTGTGAGGTGTCACATAAAAAAAAAAAAAAAAAAAAAAAAAAAAAAAAAAAAAAAAAAAAAAAAAAAAAAAAAAAAAAAAAACAAGGCTGCGTAATGTCACCGTGGTTACTCAATCTATACATGAATAATTGTATGCAAGAATTGAAAGAGGCGGGATTGGGAGCGAATTTAAGTAATCTGAAAGTATGTTGCCTGTTGTATACTGATGATGCGGTGCTGATTGCTAATAGTATGGATGAACTACAGTCTCTCGTGTCTAGGATGAACGAAGTATGCATGAAGAATGAGTTAATGATGAATGTAAGTAAGTCTAAAGTAATGGTGTTTGAAAGAGAGAGTACGAAAATAGTGTACAATATAGTTGAGAATGAGGAATACTTGGAGCAGGTGGATGAGTTTGTTTATTTAGGAAGTATGTTTACGAGAAATGGGATTGCTGACAGAGATATTGAAAGAAGGGTAAATGCAGGTAACTCCATTAATGGAGGACTGAAAGCAGTTGGCGGTAACAAAAAATTGTCTAAAAAAGCGAAGTTAGCAGTCCACAATGGGGTGCTGGTACCTACCCTGTTGTATGGAAGTGAGGCATGAAACTGGCAAAGAAAGGATGAAAGTAGATTGAATGCTGTTCAAATGAGATCCCTGAGGCTTATGTGTGGTAAAACCATGTATGATCGTGTGAGGAATGTGGAGATACGCAACGAGTGCAAGGCTAATGTAAGCGTAATGAGTAAAATTAAGAAAGGAACGCTTAGATGGTTTGGGCACGTAGAGCGAATGAGCGAAGAAAGGAGTGTAAGGCGGATATATGATACAAATGCAAATGGTAGCAGAAGTCGGGGACGGCCGAGGTACACACGGCACGATCAAATGAATCAGATACTCGAGTCGGGCCATGTCAAGAGTCAGAATAATAGAAGAGTGTGTTTGAATGTGAATGAGAAAAGAAAATGTATGTATTATATTATTTGTTGGGGTTTTTAGGAAAAAATAAATTAAATTTTTGTTTAATCCAAGCGTAAGTTATGGTGTTTTGGTAACTCTTGCAAACGCTTCGAAATTTTGACTATAAAAAATCTTATTGTTCTATCGGTTGAAAACATGTTTTTTTTCTTTCACAAGAATCGCCGATGTATGTATATTTTCTATCTACTTTAACGGGCTATAAAATATTCTTACTCTGGCTTAAAAGATCTTCCGTTTAGATTACGGTCGTAAAAGTATGGGAATATTTCCGACAGTTGTTTGTTTACGCTGTCAAATAATCGATGAAATGACAAAAATAACTAAAATTATATGACAGATAATATATTAATAGGAGTTCAAACTACGGTTGCTACCATAAAAAGTTTGTTTATTAGTTTGAAAGATTTCTTATGTTTCAAGATTTATTATAGAGAAACTATTATTGGTTTTTAGTATCTCTTGTATCGATAAGCATACACTTTTTTGATGCAATAATTAAGAGAAAAAGAGTTTTCTCTAAAATAGTTATCGTATTGTTTAAAGTCCCGTTGGCGTCATGTATCTTTTATCAGGAGATTTTTCAATGTGGATGAGTGTTTCAGGCAAATAATTATTGCTTGTAAAATAATTGTTCCGAAATAATTAAATATAATTTACTGGCCACGCCGGAATATTTGAATTATTTTTCTATTATGTTTTCTTTCGGTGTAAATCACATTTCTAGGGATGATCAATAGGCTAAGGAAATAAAATAAATATTATTAAATGGACCATTGTTTGTGTACGTTTTGTTTGGAATCGAAATTGGCGATGGGCATTATTTAACCGTGTCAATAATAATTTAACGTCACAGAATTGAATTTGAAACTGGAATACCACAGCCATTACTCTTTCCCGCGCATTTCCCGCAAAATGGCGTAAACTGCGAGAATCAAGTTAGGTGAAGCGAAACCAAATTATGGCGAATTTCTCACGGGAAATAACCGCTTTTACCTACTGATGTTGTTATATTCGCAACGTAAAATGTAACAAATTTGCATGTGTATTTATTTTAATGCGAATACTGCACATTTGTCAGAGCCAGTGAGACTATGGCATCCCGAATTGGGGTGTGTCGAGAGACTTGAGAACTTGGGAAGAGGAAAGCATTGAAATACCTGGCTAATCTGGTTGAGCCATTTCAAGCGACAATAACTAAACATAACATAAAATATAATTGAACTAATGTGCTCAATCGTTTAGTGGTCAATTATTGCAGCAACAATTTTTTACGAATGTTGGAACTAGAACTAAATAACTAACTAATCACGCCGATTTCCGAAAGGGTAGGCAGAAGAGAGTACGGACATGGCACACACTCCTTGCTTCATACTTTGAGCATTGTCTCATATACTCTTCCGTTATTCTGACTCTTGACATGGCTTGATCCTATATGTCACTTGATTGTGACATATAGGGATGATGATGTGCGAAATTCAAGATTGTTTAAAATTACAACTTGATTTAGACGCAATATCTTCATGGGCAGATGAGAATAAACTTTCATTTAATGGAAAAAAAATGTGTCACTATGACGTATACGCGTTCTAAAAACCCGAAAATTTTAATATAAACTAAAATATTGTCATCAGTAAAATCCATAAGGGACCTCGGGGTTACATTTGATACCAAACTTACTTTTCCAGATCATATAGTGGGATTGGTATCATCTTGTTATAAACTTCTTGGATTTGTGACAAGAATAAGCAAACAATTCTCCAAGCCCGAAGCAATGACATCGATGTTCAACTCCCTTATACGACCTAAATTAGAATACGCTTCTGCTGTCTGGGCACCATACCAGCAAAAATAAATTAGAATACGCTTCTGCTGTCTGGGCACCATACCAGCAAAAATTAATTAGAATACGCTTCTGCTGTCTGGGCACCATACCAGCAAAAATAAATTAGAATACGCTTCTGCTGTCTGGGCACCATACCAGCAAAAGTAAAATAGAATACGTTTCTGCTGTCTGGGCCCCATACCAGCAAAACTATATAGAATTATTAGAACAAATTAAAAAAAAATTCTAAGATATCTTTATATGAAAACGCATGGTGAATACCCACGATTTATGAATGACATAGATTTGCTCTCCGAAACGCACTACGAAAGTCTCCAATCTAGGAGAAATGGGACCCTTCAAGTAACAGCTTTTAAAATCATGAACTATTACATTGACAGTCCATACCTCTTGGAATGCTATAAATTGTTTGTACCGAACAACTACCGTCAGGGTCATCTACCGTCAAGAGGTATGGTGCTGCTAAATGATACCTCTAGGTCTCTTGACATTCTCAACATTGGCCTTGAAGATTTCAAAAGTCATTTTAGGCAAGAACTTTAAAACATTAGTTATTGTAAAATGTTTTATTTAAAGCTTTGTATATTTCATGTGTATTGTAATAGGATTGAATTAATCTGTAATGTACAAAAAAAATCTTCCTCGGGTGTCTCCGACTTCTTCTGCCACTCACATTCGCGTCATATATATTCTCCTTACACTTCGTTCTTCCTTTATTCGCTCTACGTGTCCAAAAAATCTAAACGTCCCTTCTTAGTCTGCTTTAAGCCTTGCTTTTTTTGCAATTCTCCACATTTCTCACGTGGTTTTATACAAATACGCCTCAGGGGATCTCATTTCTACAACATTCAGTTCATTTTCATCCTTCCTGCGCCAGTTAAACGTCCTACCGCCATACAACAAGATTGTAGAAGATACAAGTAGAAAAAATCAGATATTTGAGTTATTTCTAACAATCCTAACTCGAGAATATTATAAACCAGACGAATTGTACTCGGCGTTGCTCGGAGTTGTGAGTTTTTAGGTTATGAATTCTAAGATAAATTGACTTTTCTCTACTTTCTATAAATATTCATGTATTATATATATGTAAACCTTCTGGAAAAAAATCTTTAAATGATAGTTAAAACCCTATAAAAATCCTTTGCGTAGTTTAGAAGAACTAAAAGCACAAACAGAAAGACGCGGAAAGCGACTTTATTTTATATTATTTGGGAATAATGCCTCTATACGTAAATTCAAATATAAATGATAATTCGCCCAGTTTCCTCTTATAAATATTCTGTTTTTAAAAATTACAGAATACTAACATTTAACAGGCCGGAGTTCAGATGAATAAATTTCCATTAGTGAAATAAGTAATGTTCTCCAGTTCCGCCCCGCAAGGCGTAAAATAGTTCCCCACTGTATACTTAAATCATCGTCGGCTCAATGACAGGACCCCTTGTACCAGGATTAATTGGAATTCTAACTGAAAGCTGGCCGCATTGAAAGACATGGGAAGGGGAGGATTTTTTACCATTAAACGATGCCTTACTCTAGGACTGCTATAAAGAATTATTAACTATATGCAATTTCTAACAAAAATAATAACAATAAAGAAACAATAATGTTCTGTATTTGAAAAAAAAATCAACTAATTTCGGTTGTATTTCTGTAACTCCGGTTCAATGAACTCTAGAACTAGGATTTATTTTGAATATTATTTCCAAATTTGGAACTGATTATTCAGACACGTCTGTAAAGTACGTGAACAGGAAATTTATAACACGAGATACTCTCAATTAGGGATGTGTTGACAGCTTGGAACATGTACTATACTATATACCTACATAATATTTTAGGAATATTTTACAAATCCTAAATCATACCGGTGATTACATGACCGGTCGGTGGCTGAGTTGACATCGCGTTTGGGTCCCACTCAGGGGTAGTGTGTTCAATTCCTCGGCTGGCTAAGTCCTCCATCACAACACAAGCAACATTTTCCGCTTAGTGTGGTGGTAGTAGAAGATTTTCAAATATTGTCAGGTTATTCGTAACCCGGGAATGTTTGTCTTTCTTAAAAAAAAAATTTACAATTTTTTTTATAAATAATGTTTTTATTTGTGTTTTTGTATTTTATTTTTATTACCATGAATTTTATTAACTGTTCCAAAGTATTAAATTTTTCAGGATTTTTTTTTCTTCTATATTTTATTGTTTAGTTTTTTGACAGATCTGATGTCATGATTTTTACTAGACTTAGTTGATCTGGCATCCTCTAGTAGAGTTGTGAAGGCTTTGTTTTTTTTATTTCAGAGTTGATCCTGAAGGAATCTTTCAGGATCGAAAGGGCGAATTTCTGATAGTGTATTGATTCAAAAGTTCTCAAGCAGACTTGGAATTTCAATATTCGACAGTAATTTCTTCCCTATTTATCATCTTCTATTCGATTAATTGTTTTCGCCAAGCGATTTTACATAAATGGTTGATCCTGTATTATACTTATTTGTATTAACCCCCACAGGAGGCCCTAAGCAAAATAATTTTCCTCAAGACCTATTTCATATTTTGGGATGTTGTGCGAAGCGCATTGACTAAGGAAAATAAGAAAGTTTGGGAAGGTAAAAGGTATGAGGGTTGTTTAGGAATCTAGGGATAAATGTGTACAGGAGTAACGAACATATTAATATATCCCTCCCACTGCGGCGCAAGGCGATGGATCGAGTGACCGGTTGAAGATGTCAAATGTTTCCAAACCAGCCACTCCCGATCTGGCACACCACGAAACTGGTGGGCAGGTGCATCCTGAATTCACCTCGCCCGATGAACGCGGGAATTCCTGCTAAATCACCAAACGTAAAATAAATACTTCCAGCTTCATAAATCCCACAATTATAATAACACCTTGCGATTTCAGGGATGTGTGGGATCACCCAAACCTCCCCACATTCCGGAAAAAACACATTATTATTATAATATAATTAATAATATTGGCCCTTCGAATATAGATAGTGCTACAGTGGATAGTGGAGTGCTGATACCAACCCTGATGCAGGTAGTGAGGCATGGAACTGAAAGAGGAAGTAAGAAGGTAGACTGAAACGACCAAGATGAAAGTTCTTAACATTATATACGTGATATTATTAATTTTGCACGCGCAAAATAAACAAAGAACATAATAAGCCCCGACCAACTAAAAAAAATTGGTTACAAGTTACAAGCTAAAGGCCAAAAATAATAATACCTCCGTTTTTAAATACGTCATTTCTATTTTACGATAAAAAAAATCTAAAATTAACCTTTGGTTCTATGTTTTATTCCGCTTTCCACTTCAACGAAGTAAAATAAATAATATACTTTATAAATTTTTGTGTGTTTTCAACATCATTTGTAATTTATCTTGGATCTGTGACATTAAAATAGCTATAAATCTTGCCTTCATTAAAAAATCTATTGCTTTTAATTTCGCGTAACTTTCTTCAGACTTCAAAGAGAGTTTTGATGGCTTTTATGCTCTGTGTTAAATAAGATGCTTAAGAACAAATGTATAAATATGTAAACGAGATGAGCCCCAGCAATACCAAATGTAAACTTATCAGTCTGGTCAGTACGTAAAACAGACCAATCATCAACAAATGTGTTGTTTGTACGGAGTTTTGTTGTTCTTACATGTTTACCGGACAAGAGTTCAAATCCAAACTGCAGACAGGTAGGTACATATTATACAGAAATCCATGTAATTTTTTTTCTCACTTTTGTCTTATTTTAAATTGCATTGTCTACCTTCTAGAAAATCTGCCTAGTTAGAATCAAATATCGACCTCACAATACACGTTTACGTCTTTTACTTGAATGTGTAAAGCAAAAGAGCCCCAACTGCCCGAAGCCAATGGGAATTGGGAATATACCAAACATGTGACGATAAACTATTAAAAAAAGTGTTACAAGTTAGTTATTAAAGTTTTGTTGGGAAAAATAAAAACGACTAAAATTTTGTCAATGTTTTTTACACTTCATACAAAACTGACTATTATACAGTTTGATTGTCAGACATCTCTCACTTTTACATATTTACTTGTGAGCTCTCTCGAATATTATTCTAATTTTTCATTTGTTACAGAAATAGACAACTTTTTTTTCATTCACATAGATGTACAAACTATATAAATGTGGATCGAAATTCAATCGATTATTATTCTTTGAACGTTTTTGGCTTATTGTGGCAAGTCGCAAAAACGTCTTGAGCGATCGCGTGCAATAATCTGCAATAATGTGTAATTTATGAAATCTAAAAATAGGGAATAAATGGTGAAATCTAAAGGCGTTCATTGGATTAGAAATAATATGAATTAAATCGAATTGCCAAATCGAAAACCGAATGCCTATCGCTCCATTGGATAAGGGAAGTCATATCTAGTTTAATTTCAGCTCCAACAGTAAAACTGATTTATTTAGTTTGGCCATGGCGAAATACTTCATAATTAAAATGACAGTATGGCAACAAACCGTATCGCGAACATCCCATTATTATTTCTTCCAAACTCGAAATTTTTAATTAACGGATTTAAATTTTTAAACTTCGAACGAAGAACTTCGTTAGCAATTCTATTTATGATTCAAATTCGGAACGAAGAGAAAAAAACTCTTCCGTATTTCTCCCAGTGGAATGGTACAATCGTTCAACGCGATCCGTTTCGCTCGCCCTGCCGCGTTCAAACGGGCCGAAACGAGACAGAAATACGAGCAAAATTCTAAGAAGAAGATTTTAAAGTTTTCTACTTTTCGGAACATTTCAAGGTATTAATTTCACGAAGTTATCTCCTTTATTATAAAATAGTATATTTGGTTGATTTTCAACCCGATTTTATATGGCAGCGCCATTGAGGTGATTATTTTTTCAAAAAACGGCGCAATACAATTAGTTATCCAAGTGTTATTATGTTTAACTGCTTACCAAATGGAGTAAAATATTTTTTCCACCCAAATTGGGTAATGTTCACCAAAATTATTCTTCCTAATTATTTCTCACCAAATCTATTTATAGTAAAAAGTTACATATATTATACGTTAGTCAAATAAAGTACCTGACACCAAAAATAACACCGTTTTCTCTTAAGTAGTAAATGTTTATCAAAATTTGAACCCCAACTTATTCTGAAGTGTTATCGAAACATTATTTCACAGTGTTCAAAGTTTGCATTTCGTCATTAATGATTCTTATTGCTTATGGTAGTCGATTGAAAAAAGTTCTTTTTAGGTAGGTGTAATAATTTTGGGCAAATGAATTATTGAGTTTTGAATGTTCAGATTAAAGTTATAAAATATAGATATATTCCGTACATATTTTATAGTATGTAGTTTTTATTGCACCTTAAGTTGATTGGTTTATTGTGAATTTCTTTGGGAAATAAAATGTTTTTTACATGACAAGAAATAATGATATAGTTTTTAAGAAGTTTTAGTCAATTCGAATGTTAAATAAATTATCTGTGTGTTTATGATAACCATAATTAACCTAACTCTCATAAAATGCAAATTCGAAACCCGATGAAGAGTTATAATAATATATTGACAAACGAACTTTACTTTTGGTTCAATGTGTGGTCTTTGGTGGTCAATGAACGACTGATGTCATAGTTTATTGACATCTATAATAATGCCAATGGTTTGCCCCCAGCTTGTCGAAATGATACCCAGATTTTATGTTAGGGTCAGTCTATTTATTTGAATGTCTATGCATGCACATCAGTTTATAATAAAATGTTATTTATGTTTTGTAAATACCTACAAATTTAATGTAATTGTCAATGTAAATAAAAAATAATATGAGAAGTAAAATAAAATAATTAATAAATAAAATTCTGTCGTAAAATAATGTAATTCAGTAGCCTATACAAATTATCCAATAAATAATAATAATAGCGACAATCCTCGGGGCGAGATCGTGAATTGGGCCTTATTTTTAAATAAATCTATTTTAATTTCAATTTTCCAAAATTTTATAGAATCTATTGTAAGCGACAACGAGTCTCTCTGCTGAGTTCCAGCTCGATCGGACGTTGGGAACTTGGTTGATTTCCCCCTCCAAGATGTGCACATATTCGTTGATTCAATTAGATTAGATGAGATTTGTAAAATAACTCGTCTGACAATCTCGATTATACCAAATCTTTCCATGCAACATGGAAATAAATAGATAAAATAATTCAAAAGACCGCTTACATTCCATCGTACTGCTGGGAGAATATATTCAACATTTTAATCTTTTATTTCCTCATGTTGTAAAGATCCCAGGGTCTCATAAAAAGCGTATTTCTTTGGCACAACAAAAGGTCCCCGAATAGGAAGGACTACGTATGAAAATAAATCCGGGGTCATTCATAATATTGACCCTCTTTCAGTTGAAAGAACTTTGAATATGTGTCGCATCTCCACTTTGCTTTGATAGGCGTATAAAGGGTCTTTATACCTTTACCTATGTAGATATGCTTCGTACGCTGAGAAGTGCACAGATTCGGTGAACAGAAGGGACATATGAATCTCGCCAAATACTGTCTCTTTTTTTATGTTGAAATGTTGAATGGCCTATTCCTGTCTTGAAATAATTCCAAAAACGAATGATTTACAAAAAAATGTTGTGTTGAAATTCTCAAACATTTAACAGATAGTTGAAACATTTGCTAGTATTTTGATTACTAGTAATATAACATCTTATCCACACGGCAAAATTTTTGTAAGAATTGATAAGAATAAGTTAAAATCATGACGTGAGCTTTGACGTCCTAAAATTTGCACAGTTTCTTCTTCGTAGATTTTGTGGGTCATCGACACAATTTTTATCTATCATCATGATGTCTATCATTCGCCTATGTAGCTTATTTTTCCATGTTTGCGTTATTTTTAATATTTTATTAAAATGATTTTACAACAAATTTATACCATTTACAGTAAACGATTATTAGTACTATCTTTTAAACTGTCAACAAATGATAAAAAAGACGTGGTTTTATTTGTCCCAATTTAAAAAAAATTGTTTACCGCAATTCATCCATTCGAGCAATTTTTACCATATTATGCCAAGTTTGTATCACTAAAAACATTTCTTTTAAAAAATGTCACTACACCTTAAATGAATACCTTAAATAAATTAAATACCCTATTTTTTATTTTTTATTTATATACATTTGTTAACATGTAATTGTTGGGTTATGTAATATAATGTGTATTTGTTGGGTTAGCTGGAAGAAATAGGATGTAATCTATAAGCTATACCCTTTGTACTCTGTATTTTTGTGCAATAAATTTTTTTTTGAATTTGAATTTGAATCTGTAAAAAATGTTTCGAGCGATCACTTGCCATAAGTCAAATTTATAGAACTTAAAAATATGGCATAAGGTGAAATCTAGGTGGATTCATTGGCTTTAAACCGCACTAAGCAGTTTTAAATGATTCCATATTAATATTTTGAGGAATGGTAATAATTAAATATTATGGTAAATGTATATATGACACCCATCGCTAGGATATATTAATTAATTTATTTCCATATGATAAGATATTTCTATTTTTAACATTCGGGAAGACAAGTATAGAATTTTTTAAGGTTATAGAGTAATTAAAAATGTTTATTATTTCAGAATTTTCATTAAGTAGCACTATTCCTCTTGTCATACAATGCTGTACTAAAACAACTCTTCTGCCGTGTGGTATCTCGAACAAGTTATTTTACTGTTCAATAGAAACAAAATTAGTAATGCATTTAAAACTCGGGCAAAGCCGGAAAGTATGTAATTGCCTATAAAAAATATGGATTTCTACGAAATAAACACTAAATAAATGAATATGTTCGTTCAAACAAAACGTTATCGGTTCTGATCCTCCAATCCCTCCAAGCGGATTCTACCTTTCACGATTCCGCACTTTGCACTGGCACTGCACGTGTTTCCGCCTAACTCCCTTATCTCGTCTAGGCAGCAGTCTTCAGACTTAAGTTATTTCAGGCTTCAGGGTGGCCGTGCGTTTCTTACCTCCTCTTGGGCACCACTGAGAGGTGAGATTGTCTATTCCACGAGGGTCGGGTCCTGCCAACTACTACAGTAACTGCTAACTACAGTAACTGCCATATACTTCTGATTGATTGCAAATAAATTACGAATATTTTCAGATTTTATCGGAAGATGCCAGGCGTGGATCTATTCAGCCGGACGTTGCGTTATTCTCAGTCAGTTTTACTTATAAATATTCCCCAATACGCAGCTGCAGCGCTGGTATACGCGGGTTAAAATATTTACTCACAATAATATTCATGCAAGATTTTTTAGACTGACACCACTTTGTTCCAATCCTCAAAAACACGGTCATTTTTCCATTTCGCGTTTAGTTGCTAACATCACGTTTCTTCAGTTGACAGATTCAGATTCCTGGACACACTGATCCCTAGATTCCTTCCCACCCCTCATACCTTTTCCTTCCCATAACTTCCTCTCTTTCCTTTCCGTAAAAAGACTCGCCATACATCAGGTTAATGTAAAAAAAATCTGGTAAAGTTCTCCAAATAATACATATAAAAAAAAATGATAATTATAAAGGTGTTCGGGTGAGACAATGTAAAGATATTTATATTAAAAAAATTTAAACTCTTAATACTTTGTTGAACTTTCAAACAATATGACAGAAAATGAAATCGGATATGGTATGAGAATATTTATAAATGATGACAATCTAACAGGTCGAGTGACAGTTGCTATAAGTTCTAGGTTGGTTGAATCCTTCATGAACATCTGGCAAAAATAAACATTTCGCGACGTGGGAACTCGATTACAACATGCTCATTGTCAATTTTCAAACAGAAAAAAACGTATGTTACCATGTCCATATCATTACAAAAAGGCAGTTGGTGGTAATCATACGGCATATCATGTCCAATCATAAATAAATAATAAACCATTATTAGGTACTATGAAATTACGGAGAATTTGAAGGACATTTTTTTGCGGTCATAAAATATGTATTTTTTCATGAAATGCATGTTTCTATGTAGTTATTTTAAATACCCAATAAACAGAGTTTTAATTTTATAATAAGTGTATTGTTTTTACGAGTGAAAACTGTTTCGCCCTTCGATATAAAAGGAGTGCTGTATTTTTAACACATTTTTTTAAATATAAATACCGTACAAGAGGGACTCTTGTACGGTAACCACACCCAACCACTTAGAGCCAGTGAGACTATGGTTTCCCCAATTGGGGTATGTTGTGAGAGTAAAGGTTTTGGGGAGGGGAAGGAGATGAGAAGGAGGAAGGTGGGGGAGTACTTGGCTATTCAGATCTGGTCACCAAACACGGCTAAGTCATTTCAAGCAACGTTTCAATTCTGAATGGTAGTCTTACAACAGGGCGATACTGAAAGTGCCGCGAGTATAGTTTATATTATTTTAAATGAATAAATTGTGAAATAATATTATAAAATTTACTTGCGCCCGCCGGGATTTAAGCCCGCAACTTTCTGCTAGCTAATTGAGAGCTTTGCCCTTCGACCACGGAGGCCGTCCATCGAAGACAATATTAGCGACTCTCTAACAGGTCTAATATCATTCTTCATTTGCTTATTTCATGACTCAATTTAATTGGTACTTAGGTGTAACTTACATAGTGTAACCTACCTATTCTAATATTGGATTAAACACTTTCAAGAGTATCTGTATTATGTATATACATTTGTTCATTGTACACCATAATACCGGTATGCGCCTAGTTTTATGTAAGACTCAAAATGCAAATCAAAACCTTTCTGAAGAAAACCTTTTCTTCAAGGCCTACTGCTTTACTTAGCATATTAGATAAACATGGTGGTTAGACTTTTTTAAACAGTGTGGAATACTTCGCAAGGTCGCGCGCCTAGGGTTAGAAGATCAACACAAAAAACCTTCTCTTCAGGATGAAATTTAAATTATACGTGAAGATAAAAGGATGCCAAAGTAAAACCCAAATTATTTGAACAGTCATACATAGCTATAGCATCTTATAGTTTTTGCAAAAGGAAAGAAAAATACCAGGTGAAAACTCGAAGATAGTGAACGTAAACAAAAATAATACGAAGGATTCAATGGGCTTCCATGCCGCGTAATGCCGTGGGGAAACAAAGCTAAGAAGAAAAAATGTAGATAAAAATAAACTAATAAGAACTCTTCCAAATATTTTCTTTTTTTATCTGGAATCAAAAATAATGATCACCTACTACGCTACCCAGGTATTTCGTATGTTGCCAACCTTGACGAAGAATTTAGCGTATTTTTTTTATTGCTGCCAGTAGCGGTTGAAGTCGTTACTCCGGGTTGAATTATTTTGTAGCCATAAAACATACAGACCGGTCATATTATGCTAATATTTTTCACAGCTGTCGTAAAAAAGTTGATTTCTACGTATTATGAAAAACAGGCGAAAAACTATGATTTTTTTATTTATTTAGCGATTGCTGATATACGAAGCAGACAATATTCAGTTGATCAAAGTTATGAATAACAAACATTCCGAAAACCTAAAACGAAAGACTAACAACGTAAACATTTGATTTATCAATATCTATTACCCCATGAAGTATATAAATGGGAACACGCAATAAAGTACTTTCGCAAAACCGCCAAAGAACTTTATAATGGTTATGTTTCAATTTTTTTTTTACTAATTCGGGTAAGGTTTCTTATTATGGCAATTTGATTTCCGGGAAGTTAGTCATTTGAGAAGTGGGTCAGTAGGGGTTTTGAGAAATTAACTAACTAACCATCACGCCGTTTCCACGCAGAGGTAGGCAGAGAGGACGGACCGCCATACATCGTCTCATACATACTCTTCTTTTATTCTGACTCTTTACATGGCCCGACTCAAGTATCCCAACATATCGGTAAAATTCAATTCAATGATGAAATGCGGAAATATTAAGTTTTTTATGAACACGTTTTCCGACATTGTGATAAAACATTAGTATTTATTATTTTTTAATGAAAAACTAATGTTTTTAAGACAAGGTTTTATGCATGGCATAAAGGATAACAAATTATAAGCAATAATTTTATATAGGTAGATATTTTCAATTTGTATTGATATTTCAAGCGACTATTGCTCATAATTATTAGTATTTAGTTAAAAGTTTATTTGGAAACTTATAAATTCATTTATTAATATTCTGCAATCCCGTTTTTAACCAAATTACTAATAATTTGAAGAGATTCTTAATAAATAGCACAATCCAATATTAGTGAATGCGAATGGCAGCAGAAGTCGGGGACGCCGGAGGAAGACATGGCACGATCAAGTTAATCAGATACTCAAGTCATGTCAAGAGTCAGAATAATTGAAGAGTATGTATGAATGTGAATGAGGCAAGAAGTGTGTGACAAGACCGAGTTGTTTGGCGGTCCGTCCTCTCTGCCTACCCTTGCGGAGAAACGGCGCGATGGTTAGTTAGTTAGTATTTGTAGTGTGTGTATAGTTAAGAAATGTTTGTAGTCTTATAAGTAAACATAAAATGTTTCTTTAATTAACAGCACAGGAAACCACCATTTTTGAAACCAGATTTTTATTGATCCCAGCTTGAAAAATTTATGGAGTCGCAAATCAAAAGTTTTTATAGTCCGCCTTACAATATTATAGAACAGTTAAGGTTTTCAAAATGCTTTTTTCAAAACACTTGAAATGTTATTAACAACGGTTTTAAAAAATTTCAAAGCAGAACATAAATAAGATGCCTTTTTTGTAGAGATCTTTTAACAAAGCCGTAGGCATTTATCTGATTAGAACTCGTACTTATTTGATGGGTACAATAAATAATGAACTATTATTATTTAGGCGTTGTACTCACTCGTGTAAAAAGTACAAAGACGTAAGCTCCTTTGTCCCTTGTACACATTCGGGTACACTTTAGTCCCATTGGGTCCTTTGTGATCCGCAGGCCGGAAGGCACGGAACCTCGACGGTACCGTTTCGTTCCAATTGAGTTCAATTGAATTTAATTCAGCGATATGGTATCCTGCTGCGGCGGTAGCCGGTGTCGCACGGGTTCGCTCCCATGACCGCCTCAATGGGAGAAACGTCAAATGACGTTGATGAATGTAATGCGACGGTGATACGCTGTCTGATAAGCGACGCCGTTAGTGTGAACGCGACTCAACTGTCCGACTGGCGATGGTTTCACTTTCCCATAAGACCATAAGATAATGATCGTAATCTGCTGCAGTAGTTGTTGGTCGATGGTTGCAGTAGGCACATACTCGTATTAATGATTCCACAATCATAATGGCGCAGTTTTTTCCAGATATTATTATTTTTGTAAACACCTCAAAATCGTTGTAATTATCAAAGATAATGGAATGTAAGTTATAGTATCTTTGGTAATAATCAATAAATTATTTCACGAAATTCGCGGGTAGCTTATAAACTAAGACTTTTATGAGTAGGGATTTTCAGTAAATGCGCAATCTTTTCCCACATTTTTTAAATTGTGAAACCGCACAAGAGTCCCAACTGCTCCCAACCGTCTGGAGCCAGTGAGACTATGGCATCCCCAATTTGAGTATGTTGTTAGGCTGAAGGTAATAGGGAGGGGAAGGAGATGGGGAAGATAATGGTGGGGAAGTACCTGGCTATTCAGATCTGGTCACCAAACTTGGTCTAAGCAATTCATGAAAAATGTTAAATCAACTTCAACTTTCATTATTACTTGTGTGAGATAATGCCAAAGTTTTCCTCGGGTCTCTCCGACTTCTTCTACAATTCAAACTACTCTCTAAACACTGCTGGTACTAATAAGAACAAACTTTGAAATTCATCGAAATCCTTACAATAATTTTGGAGTCTGTAGGGTACAAACAAAGAAACATTTATTTTTATGAGTATAGATGGAATTTTTGTTATTTGTTTATGGGGTGTTATGCCGTGTTGCGGTAACTCCTTCTTTAGCCAACTTTTCGGAAAACGTTACAGTGTCCATCATCAGGGCAGATGTGTAGGAAAGAGTTAGCGCAACACGGCATAACACCCCTAAAATAAATAACAAAAATACTTTAGGCCGTGAAAATCTTAAGACATATGGATGGAATTGACAATAGAATAGAACCGTGTGAACGGAAGGTTACTATGCTAACCTTACACGTAATGCATATTATGAATATGTTAAATAAAAAATAGAATAGAAATAGAGTAAG
Organism: Hesperophylax magnus; assembly: GCA_026573805.1. Classification (NCBI taxonomy): domain Eukaryota; kingdom Metazoa; phylum Arthropoda; class Insecta; order Trichoptera; family Limnephilidae; genus Hesperophylax; species Hesperophylax magnus. Next base: position 5,509,497 of record JAIUSX010000054.1, on the reverse strand, counting down.
TGTGAATGTGTGACAATTAATTTCCATTTTAAAAGATTCGTTCTATGAAATATATCATAGAATAAAACAGGTGGGATACCAGCCAGAAACACAGTCCGTAAATTAAAATAACTATTTTGAATATTTAAATATCTTGTGTCACGTAATATTTCAATTTATTCGAAAACAGGTAATACAGACAAGTAACTACCTGTCAGTGTGTTATCAACTTGAGTGTCAATTATATAATTTTTGTTCAACCTTTTAGTAATTCAATTTTCTTCTCATGCATATTATTTCAACTTTAAATAAGTCACTTTTAATGCAAAAAAATGTACATTAGATATTATTTTAGTATATACTAGTGTTTCATTCAACAATTACTGCTTGTTACATTTTTTCACCTGAAAACAACCAACTTTATTTTATATGAGAAAGGCATTGTAAGTGCTAACTCTCTCACTAGATGGCGTCGAGACAAATTGTCTACATTTTTAGGTGAAATACTAGAACTTGTCAAATATTAATTATTATTTTTTTGGTAAACTAATGTTTAAGACAAGATTTTTTATGCATAGCACAGAGGGTAACAATTATTTTACAAGCAATAATTATTCGCCTGTAACACTCATCCACATTGAAAAATCTCTTGGTAAAAGATACATGACGTCAACGGGACGTTATGTTATTTTATTATTTTAGTATTATTTCAATGACTATTTTTACAGATTGACGATGTTCAAAATTTGCGTATAATAATTGTTAAAATTATACAATTCAGATTTTGTTATAAATATTTTAAATGATAAATTATAGTGAAGAATATATAGGTGTTGTGATTGATATGTATGTATTAAAGACGTAAGGTTCGATAGATTTATTTTTTTTAAAGAATGGAGTGGTCTTAGTTTTTTAGGTTGTCAGGGAGAAGGTTGAAGATTTTAGGATCTGAGTAGATGAATTAATTGTCTTTATGAGAAGAAGTATGAATTTAAAGTACATTGTATTGTCGGTTGGTTATAGTTTTAATGGTGTGATTGTGTTGCAAGAGTATTTATTTATTGTATTTGTACAAGAAATATGTTATAAATATAAATAAATATATATAAATTTTAGATGGAGTTAAATATGTTTGCATATTTATTATTCCTTATTAAACGTGTCTTAAACAAAATGTTTATTAATTATTTTATAAGCAATAATTATTAGCCTGAAATACTCATCCACATTGAAAAATCTCCTGATAAAAGATACATGACGCCAACGGGACTTGAACCCGTGTCCTTTCGATCTCCGGTCGACAGCTCTGACCACTGAGCTATGGCGGCTTATCTCTTATCCGCGAAATAATTCAATATATACTAGTGTTTCATTCAACGTCAACTCAAGTCCCGTTGGCGTCATGTATCTTTTATCAGGAGATTTTTCAATGTGGATGAGTGTTTCAGGCTAATAATTATTGCTTATAAAATAATTGTTACCCTTTGTGCTATACAAAAAAAATCTTGTCTTAAACATTAGTTTACCAAAAAAATAATAATTAAAATGTTTATTGTGTGTGTATGTTGTATTAATGTAAGTTTTGGACACCATTCTTACTGAATGTGAAATAAAATTATTTACTTGTTTTACTTATGTGTTCGTTCGGTATATATTCTCATTTTTAACCTGCTTTTTTGTGTTACACTACCAGGGAGAGATTGGGAATGCATTAATCACCTGTGCACAGCCGGGAGAGATTTCACAAGCGTGTGAACAAGCTTAATGCACGTTTGAGAAAATTACGTTTTTATGACTGGTTCAAAATTACGATTTTACGAATGGTTCAAAATGCAAGCTGTGCAATGACTTTCTTCCCTCTTACAACACGAATATCTTCAAGGCCCATGTTCAATCTATCATCTCCTTAAAAACACCTCCCTCACAGTATCTCCAAATATGTCATTGGTCTTAAGGGAGTCGTCAAAGCTTCCTGTTATTAGATACATATGAATTGTTTAATTTTAATTAAATGTTACGGTTAAGTAACGTAGTTCAAGGTTTCTAAGAGGCAGTAAGATGGGGTGTCCTACCTTTAGGGAGGCGCCACGTGATTGTAAGTTAGTTTTAATTGAAGAATTAAGTCATTATTCTGTGAATGACTGTCCCGTTCAAGGAAATATAAGGGACACGAGAGACACAAACTCTAGTTTCTAAGCAAAACCTAATGGCGGTAGAAATGCCCTAGTGATCTTGATTTTGTAGTAATTTAGTCTTGGGACGAATAGAATCTTTTATGCAGTATTAAGATTTATTATATCTCAAGACTTACAACAATTGGTATATTATATTTATCTGAGACATGAAGCAAAAAACAGGTTCAAATTTTTTTACCCCCAACTGACCTCTAACGCTCCCAAAGTTCTAATTAAATCTACCGAATCCGTTCACGTTTCGCGAGATATTAGCATGCAATAGCGCCATCAATTGTAAAGCTAAATGTTTACAACTAACACTTATAGCCGGCAACTAAGTACTGAGACATCTAAGACTTATGGCTAGTGACTTTCAACTAAAACTTAATAAGTTGTGACTCAAAACTAATACATCATAATGCCAATACATAATCGTACAGTAATTACTTACAACTATGGCTTAATACATAATACTACTGTAATTATTTTATTTTTCTTGAAAGTTTTGTACAAGTCATTAGAACAATCATAAAAATAAATACAGTGTAGTATTTAAAGTCAGTGCGTGGGTAAGATTTATCACATTTGTATGGTTTAACAATAAAACATAAAATTAAGGTGATTTCCTATTGAGAAAAAATATATAAAATGAGCTTATAAAAAAAAACAATAAGTTAATAGAAAACAAAAAAAAAATTTCATGTAAGTTTCAAACAAAACATAAAATATTGTACCTAGGTTTTAGAAACAAGAAATTTTATAAAAAAAATAATTATTGTGGTATTGGGGAAATCAGAAATAAATCAAGGACATGTATGTATAGCATTATTAAACCAAGGAGTTTTATAAATCTTATTAATAATAATTATTGAATTTTACAAACAATTGTTATGGCGTGGTTATAAATTGTCCACCAGAAGTCGTTTAAATGTTTTGTTTGCGAAGATTTTTCTCAAGATCTTTCCCTCTGCAATATACTGTAACCGTTCTCAATTATTTGCGAGAGCTAAGAACTGCACACAGCTTAGCACTAGTCCGTGGAAGAGTTTTATAGACTCCTTGGTCCTTCCTGGGAGGAGATCCGATTTCTCGGTACTTACGTAGAGACTGGGTCAGCTACTAGGACCGAACGTACCTGCATAAATCGTTCATGAATATGTAGGTACTATTCTGTTAGCAAATGTTCTGAATTTAAATTTTTTAAAATACCTTTGAAATGAAATGAGGTTAAAAAAGTCAGTTTCCGGCTTTAGCTCTGATCCTGACAATGTCAAAAACTTTTGGTATTTGGTTTCAACTTATGATCGCTTGGATATTTTACCTTTTTTCAATTAACTTTATTTTCTGTAACCAGAATAAGACAGCCTTATTAAATAGGTACCCACATTTAAATGTTTTCGGTTTATGGAATGCTCAAAAACATAATCAACAAAGCTGATTAAATTATTCATTTCGATGTAAATATTAATATTCATATAACCATAAAACCAAAAAACCAAATTCTCTGAAATCAATTAAATGTGTCCAATATCCCAATGTTAGGTACATTACCATAAGCTAATAAAATTCCCATTAATCCTTAATCACCTGTTCAAGTGACGCTTTGTCACTTTAGATACAATAATTATTCCATTATGTACACGACAACAATAATAATAATAATAAAAATTGGATAATTTGTAGAGCGCCGTTTTTGTGAAAAATCACCTCAAGGGCGCTGTACAATTTATTTCCTAGGATCTACATTTGTTTTTTAGAAAATATACCAAAACATACTTACCTGGCAAGTCACTTCCGACAAACACACTTATATTAAAACTTACTTACTTTATATGTTTGCTTTCTTTCTTTCTGTTACTATGTTAGATTTAAAGTTCATGATATCTCAAGTTATATTTTGCCTCATTTTTTTTCAGTTTTATTTTATACCCCGAAGATGTTTGTACTAAGCGAAACCGGTATGTTATAGTAAAATAAATAAATAAAATTTCGTGGTTATAAACCAATAAATTGTTTTATATTCATCATTAATCAGTTCTCCCGTAAATTTGAGAACGTATATGTAATTAATTATAGATGAAACCAATGTCATAAATTGTGATTAAATTTAAATTTTATTTCGTGTACAAATTATGTCAAACCTCAAAGTGATAAATTTCTCCGAAAAAACGCGCATAAAAATGTGTTTATCTTCTTCTGCATAATTATTTGGAAAAACGGAGTTATTCTGCTAATTAATTACTGGCGGATATACGAGTAACTGGTACTCAAACATTCCTCTGACGGTTTCTGCCATCGTAGTCCTGTTGTGGTTTTCCTTATCACTTACATTCCTGCTTTGACCGAATCGTCCTGTTTCTGTCCTGCCTTGTATTTCTTGGTCTTTGATCAAAAATTGTTACTATTATTTATGAACTGTAGAAGTTGGGGTCGAAGAAAATATGGCTCGATCAAGTGAACTAATGTCGGGCCTTGCTAATAGTCAGAATAACAGGAGAGTATGTACGTATGAGACGATGCGGGATGTACAAATATGAATGAAACAGAGGATGTGTGCCAAGACCGATTTGTTTGTCCCTGCTTATTCCTGAGGAAACGGCACGATGATGTGAATACAGCTCAAGAGTCCCAATTGCCCCCCAACCATTTGGAGCCAGTGATACTATGGCATCTCCGATTGGGGTATGTTGTAAGGATGAAGGTTGTAGGGCGGTGAAGGAGAGGGGGAAAGGGAAGGTTTGGGAGTACCTGGATATTAGGATCTGGTCACCAAACACGCTATTATAGCCATTATAAGCAACGTTTCAATTCTGAATGGTGGTCTTACGCCAGGGTGATACTGAGAGTATCTTCCGGTTTGGTTAGTAAGTTTAATGTTCCATCTCGTAGCGCGCTGTTAAGGCCCTTAAGGTTCCTGTTAGCGAAATATAAAATGACAACTGGATCTTATTCCCGTTCAAATGTTTTTTTTTTAATATCAGCTGTTATTGCTGTTGAAAATACCAATCTCTGAAAATCTATTTTACAATACATGTTTTATTAATAGTGTACACAAAAGATAAAGAAAAACAAAATAAAGTATCAATGAATAAAAATATCAACCGTCCAATTACAATATGTAAGGATAAACAATATGTGTAAAATGACAATACAAAACAGAGTCAATAAGGTTTGGGTCAAGGACAGCAAAGTGAGAACAAGAGATTTGAGAAATTCAGTAAAGTTCTGGGAAACAATGTCACCTTATTCATTTTATTTTATTCTTGACGCTTTGTTTTGGTATAGGCCACAATTCCATTGATCATAAATCATAACCTAAAACCCGATGCAAGGAAATGTGGTTTTTATTAATACAATATATTTCTCTTTGGATTGTTTTTTTTAAGTAATCTATTATACAGGGTTTTCCAATAAGAGGTGTTATTTTGAATAGCCCGCTATTTCGGTAGATGTTACTGTTATATAAAGTTATAATAAGTTATGTTAAAAGCTGTTGTTTTTTGACATTTCACAAGTAGAAACTACGCCATTAATAAAAATGGAACGATACACGCTTCAACAACGCATTGAAATTATTAAAATTCACTTGAGTGAATCAAATGCAAATCATCTTGAGTGATGAGGCCCATTTCCACCTCGGTGGCTTCGTCAACAAGCAAAATTGTCGCATCTGGGGCTCGGAAAACCCAAGAGTTATTGTTGAAAAGCCTCTCTATCCTCAACGTATGACTGTTTGGTGCGGTTTATGGTCCGGCGGAATCATTGGACCTTACTTTTTTGAAAATGAGGCTGGAGCAACAGTTGCGGTGAATGGATTGCGCTGTCGAGAGATGATTAATGATTTTTTATCGCCGGAATTAGATAGGTATTGATTTGGACAACGTTTACTTTCAACAAGACGGCGCTACGTGCCACACAAGCAACGAAACCATTGATTTTTTACGATTGAATATCAAAATAACACCTCTTATTGGAAAACCCTGTATTATCAAATAAGACGAAAACATGTTTCACTCTATTATTTCCTTATTATAGATAATATTAAATCGAATGTGCGTGTTGTAAAAAATGTATTTTATTATTTTTTTCTAAATCGATTCAATTTTGTTTATAATATTTGGCTAATTTATATAGCGCCGTTTTCGTGAGAAATCACCTCAAGGGCGCTATACATACGAGTATCGACTCAAACTGTAAATGGCTTCGTTCGTATTTAAAGTATAGTTAGAAAATGTTTGTGAAATATTTCTTGTAATTAATCCAGGCATTTTGGCTGCATTGTTTGTGATTTCATTAGTGTGACATTTATATTGTTACTTACTACCGAGAATCACAGAAAGATTACGAGTATTGGAACTGGCTACAAATATGTTTTCATTTAACAGATATTGATTTACAATTATTTTTGTCATTTGTTGAGAATATTACGTGGTCACACTTTGAACCATTAAAAATAAGTGGTTATTCTGACAGTAATTTGATAAATGCTTTTATATTTTTAATTTATTTATTCGTGTTCTCCATAAAACGTTTATGCATCAATATATTAGGGAGATCACAAATTTAAGGTACATGTAAGTAACAAAGGAGATGGGGGGCAGTTTTAGTATTTCCTGACACATTCTAAAGATAGTTGCTGAACTGTCTGTAGGTGACGTTGAAATGGGTTTAAAGGTATGGATTTATACAGTTTGGCATCCTGTTAATTAATTCTATGGATTATTATTGTCAAATAATGTATTCATTACTAATAATATATTATTTTATCTTTTGTACTTGTACTTTATCTTTTAGTTATACAATATTTTAAACTTTATGCCTTTAACCTTTATATTTATGTTAACAGCACGTATTGTGCCTGTTGTATTTCAATAAATAAATTATGTTTTTTTTCTAGCCTTGTAACTCATGGAGTGTCTCTGAGAAGTCCATTATTTAATTAAGCAAACTTTTTATTATTGCAGTCCAGTTGTAAACATTTTAGAAGTCGAGAACTAATTACTCTTGGTCCATTACATATTTTTCTATGTTTCTTTTGTCTGAGACCCCGAGGCCATCTACTTGAGCTATATGCGGAAGATGTTGTTCGTTGTGTTTCGTACTATAATCTATCAATAAATCTCCTACCAAGTGAACATCCCATTTCTATACAATTTGTAATGCGTGTTTTACATAAATCATTGTCACACTCGGTCTGGAACTGCACGGTGTAAGACAACCGACATTATTCATAGTAAACGGAAATCCATACAACTGACTTTGACTAGTTATTCTTTACAAATGTAAAAACGATTATGCGTTTTATTTGTTAAGGGTTTATGAACCCAGTTTTTTTCCAGGAAACAAAATAAGAATATCTCTTTGAAGAATAAGATAATAACACTAACAAATCATGATAAAGAAACAGAACAAGACACAGAAAATAAAAATAAACGGTGGCAACTGGAAATGGAATTCATGATCTCTACTATTACCCGGAGAACGCTTCTAACCACTCAGCCATTGGGACTGAATTATTATATTTGTCGATCTCATGTTTCAAATTCAGAATTAACAATATTAATTATCTTATTTTTCCCATATTTTTGACAGTAATTTTTTTGAATGATCACAAAGTTCTAAAGAATTGGTTTTTAACCTAGATAGTGTCTCGGATAAACATATCTGATGTAGAGGTGTGCCTAATATAACGTTAACAGGTATGGATAACATAGTATCTTCAAATAATGACATACCTGTTACTCTAGTACCGCATAACATAGTATTGAATAACTTCCCGTTATTTTATAAGTCGACTAGTCGACCGTTCTGACATGGAACGGTTGACTTGTAAAATAACTGAATAACTAAATAATTCGAATAACGAACGGAACGGAATAACAAAATTATGAAATAATGTTAACTTCTTGGAACTTGGAAGTTCCAAGTTCTAAGAAGGTAAGAACGTAATTCGGGAAATTCCCGATCACCGAAGATATACGAAGTATTGTTTGATAATTTCATTATTCCGTTCCTTTCGTTAGTGGCATTATTTACTTATTATATACCATTTTAAATGTCTCGGATTGATTTGTGGCTTTGAGAATAAATTCTGTAAAAAAATTAAAAAGTTTATGATTTTTTAATAGCTAAATCCTAAAAATATGTGATAAAAATATATGATAAAATATAGTTGGATTCATTGCCTAGATATCAATTTAATCAGTTTTGTGTGTCTCCATATTCAAATTCGGCGGTAAGATATTTTTAATGTGGAATGAACTTTTTTCGCGCAGGAATGTCAAGCAATCAAGGAGAATATTTTTTATTTCTGTAATCGCCCCAGTGGTAAAAATATATATATTTTATTTGAGGTATTTATTCAAAATTAATTCAACAATTTTATGTACTTCATAATGTATATGCAACCTAACTGTCACTAGAAAAGTGCAAAGCAATAAAAATCATCAAATTATAAACATTATTTATTTTATGCTCCTCTCCTGCCCTAATATGAATATAACATATTATAACATTTCATTATCGACTCAGCCGCTCGGCCCCAGCAACGAATAACGGTGCCGTTCGTTATTACGTATCTACAAGCTTATCCAAATTCTTGGAATACTATGTTATTAAATAACAGGTATGATATTATGTTATTGGGTTGGGGTGTTATTTGTTATATTAGGTATCGGAAAAAAACCGTTATTCACACCTCTAATCTGATTTTTTTAAAAAATATTTTCCGTTTTTATGTCCGGGTTAAATCTTCCCCATAGGAAAAACTAAACCCTTCCACACACTTTTCCACAAATGATCATCAAGTCAATCAACATTATGCAAGTGCATTATATAAGCAAAATAAATACAAAACAATACAAGAACAACACGTCAACTCACCAGAGATCAAATGGGAAAATAATTCACTGACTCCAGATATTTTCATACCAGAGGGTTTGGCTCGGTAGAACTCCTAACAGGGCCTATAAATCCTACTGATCCCTCAACATAAATATTAAAAAAATCTTTCGTTATCCTACATGTATTTAAAATGACTGATTTTTGCGTTTTTATATATAAAAATTATTATTATTTATACGGAATACGGTTAAATGATTATTAAATTAGTATTAAATCTAAACAAGTCTAGTTTTGTTTCATGTTTCGGTTAGATTTATTAGTATTATCATCTTTTTCAATGATATATTACATTGATAAGTATCAAAAGTTTTAAAAAGAAAAGTTGTAACAATGAAAATGAAAACAAGAATGGTTAAAAAAACACGAAATTCAATTAAAACCACTTAATTTTATAGCACAAAAACTAAAATGTAGGGAAAATGGGTCGTGTATTTTTTGTGGCATTTTTTGACTTGGTAGAGTACTCAGTGGTAGAACAAAGCCCCGGCAAGGCTGAAGTCCTGGGTTCAATTAGTAGATGCGACCAAATCTTTTTTCGATTTTAAATTTTCATTTCAGAGTCTCTAATATTGTCTTCATAAAATATTTTATTTTGAGGTTTAACTCATTAAGTAATTAATAAAATAAAATGTAAAAAAAACATTTACTATGTTTTCATATAATGTAATTTGGAAGGTGCCAGAAGTATTGGGATGTCCATTTTAACGATTAATAACGAATTTAAAGCTAGTTTAAGCGACATAGAAAAATAATGCAATCGAAAATATCATTCAATACTGTCAAAAATGTCATTCGAATATTTGGATGTATGGCGGACATAAATTTAAACAGGAAATTAAATGGAAATGGATGAGTCAGATTGAATTTATGTGAATTAACACAGTTCCTTCGTGAATTGATTCAATGGCGTATTGGTTCAAGTGTTTCCTACCGGTATTAACGGCATGCAAAGTGACGGCTTGGAAATACATAACGTCACATGGTGACACATTATAAAAACTCGTGACTAGTCGCCACTTATGGAAGGGCAGTAATAATGTTTTAGACTATTAAATAACTTATTCCCAAAGCGATGACTAATTCAGTAGTTGATGGCCTATAATTAAAAGGTGTAATCACATAAATCATTGGCAAAATATAATAATACATGATGAAAATTGCAAGACATAAAGATTTCTGTGGCTGTTTAGTACCATCGATTGGTACTAAACTGAAATTTTAACCAGAAATAAAAATGAAATGTTTATTTATCATAAGAAATACAAGAAGTGAGGAAAAGGAGGCCTTACGTTGTGAATGATGTTTGTTTGTTTTGGAGTTCTGCTGGTTTCTGGAAACTTTGTGGTTCTCTCATAGTTCACAGATGTAAGCAACAACAGATTTCCACAAAATGAACTCTTTTACAATTATCACACTAATGTGTTTTACTTGGGGATAATAATTTCCACTATTTTATAGACTTTTCATGGTATTGTAGATACGAGGAGCGAAAATAACAAGCACTTTCAACGATGATGAAAATAAACACGAAACAAATGATACTGACGTCGGTCTTCTATTTTAAATCTTCTTTCTTCCAATATCAAACAGGAAAGGAACAAAAAACAAGGGAAATACAATTTGAGTAGGAACTGGGATCTGCAATAATTATATTAAGAAGTGGAGATTTTCCGTTATTTCATGGACTACTTCTCCAAACGCTGAGCTATCGCGGCAATCTTTTGATTCCGGTATTCCTACAATATACATAATCTGTTTGAGTAAGTATTTATTCTTGTTTTAAAAAGTTTCCTTTCTTCAAATTTTATCGGATAGAAATTACAATCTTTACTAATTCATCAGGGGTGGTTCAATCACTACACTAAAATTCTCTAAATTCGCCTTTAGATTCTTCCCGCCTTGTTAACTTTCATTCCCAAAAACAAGACCTAACAACACAAATCAAAGAATACGAGATGACAATGCCAACGTTGCGAATCATTAATCCATATTAATAATATCAAAGCTAATATAAGTAACCCTTTTTCCATTCATTTTGACTTCGGAGCTTTTATCATTATTCCGCAATACAATTTCAATTCATCGACATTCAATATCCAAGGCGAAAAAGTTGGATGTTTGACATCCACGTTGTAAAGCAAAATTTTGGGGATCTTGCGTTATACAGGTTGTATGGAGACGTACCTGGAAAACCATAACCAGCGATTCTTATGGTAATTTGGAGTAAAAATGTCACTATAATTCTGCTGTACGGCAATTTTTTTTCAATTAAAAACAAGAAAAGCAAAATTATAATATATCTTACTTATCACATGCCGCCACACAATGTGAGGCGCACTCCGTCTCGTCTATCTAAAGATGATGGAACGAAACCGACCGCGTTACCACGTTACACGATACGTTGAACTAGTGACGGCGTTGAAAAAGTGTTTAATTTAAAAAAAATATCATCGGACAGCCAAATTACATCAGTTTTTTTTAATTCCAAATCATTTCCCGAATAGCTGGTTAAAAGTCTGTCTTACATCCCGAATCACCATGTATAAGACAGCGTCTCCGACAAGGTATAGCTCAAATTTCAACAAAACACGTTCAATACATAAATTTACCCAACCGCAGAAATAAGCATTTACATTTTATCTGTACATCTCCTGTTCCATTGAATACAATAATATCATGCTTTCACTGCTATAGTGTAATGGCATACAGACTGAGGCTTTCAATAGTGCCCGCTCCCGGTCTATAATAACAATGTGGGCCACTGTGCGACCGGCCATCAATCACAATTTATGTCCACCTTTATTCTTGGGACAGACCACTGTGCACCGTTCCCTTTACGCTCCGCAAATCAACCGATAGCTAATTCAAAACACGATAAGGAAGAAAAAAGGCAAATCCCCGTGGGTTGCATTATTTTACTAATGCTTGGTGTTACATACAAAATGAAAAAAAATATCTACCTATTCCATTTCTTGAATATGAGTACTTTTTAATCGCAAAGCTATGGGGATTTTAAATAGGTTTCAACGCGAATTTAAATCTCATAAAACCTGTTTTTATTTTCAAGGTTATGCTTTTTTCAAAAATTATCTTCAAATCTATTTTTAAAAACTAATACACGTACTGGCACTAATAATGTGTTCCATGAGATGGGAATTTGGTAGTATTGAAAATATAATAATAATAATTGGATGACTTGTATAGCGCCGTTTTTGTGCAAAATCACCTCAAGGGCGATGTACAAACTTAATACATTTCTACAGTGATCTATGTTAATACTTAACTATTTATGGAGAAAATATACAGTACAATACTTACCTGGTAGGTCACTTGAGATTAACACTTAATTAACATTATCTAATATGTGTATATATGTAATGGATATAGGTAATTCATAACACCGTTTCTTTAGAAATCAAATGAATCAATTTTCTTCAATAATTAAAAACGATCTATTTTTTTCCACTGTAAATTCAAATACTAATGAACATATTTGACATAGACTTGGGAAACGGAATGTTTTTTGTTGTTGTTGTTTGTCTAGGTAAAAATAATACAATTCATAATTATGTGCATTGTATTCCCAAGAGTTAAGAAAATAACTGTGAAATTACACATATTAAGCACTACAGTAGGTACTTTTATTACTTGCAGTACAATAATTTCTCAATTTGCCATGATTAAAAAAATTTCGTAAAGTTTGTCGAAACCCTTGATTGTTAAAATTACATTCATCGATTGATTCTTTCATTTAAAGGCTATTCGTTCATCTCTTACTGCTTCAACAACCAACAATGCTTACAAAGGTCTTGCGCACCCTACTTATTTTTTCTCTTGATTAATTTGTGTAAGGTACTTTTTATTGAATGCAACAATTGCAACTTGATACATTGTAGCAATCGCAGTCGTTTAAAAAGGAGGGGAACTTTGAATTGAGTGTATTGGAATGTTTTTTTATGGAGAAAAATGCATTTGTAGGAGAAAGAGAGGAATCCACCCGATGGGGGATAAATTCCCGTGATAACTTTACTTTGCAATTGCGTTCCGCCCCACAAGATAACTATTATTGCAAGTTTGTAATTTTAGTAAAAGCATTTTACAACGTTTTGCTAGAGTAATGGTTTTTCGCAAGTAGTTTTTTCTGTTTTCACACTGGGGTGACAGAGAAACAATGTATTACGCGATTTATCTGACATTCTTTCAATATGGCATCAGCAGACATTATTATTATGGTTAAAAACAAGTTAGATACCAACAACTTACAACAATAGTTCAATATACACATAAAAAGGTAAAATTAAACAATAACTTTGTAAACATCACTTATAGGTAAATACTTAATGCCGACCGGGTTTCGCTACAACACGTAGCCTCATCAGGGCAGTATAATACTAACAATCTGATCAGATTGTTAGTATTATACTGCCCTGATGAGGCTACGTGTTGTAGCGAAACCCGGTCGGCATTAAGTATTTACCTATAAGTGATGTTTACAAAGTTATTGTTTAATTTTAAATTATAATGTCACATCACAAAGTAACCGCTTCATATGAAGAAACATAAAAAGGTATTAATTTATTTATAAATGCTATATCATGTTTAGCATTATGGCAAACGATCGCTCAAAACTTTTTGCAAACATGGCAAAATATGCCAAAAATCGCTCGAGTGGAAGATCACCTTCCTCTTTATGTACAAATGAATGTATGAAGGTGAGCTTATTGTTATGTTATGCCTGCGGAGTATTCATTTGAGTTTTTGATATTAATTACTTTGACTTTCTACTATTTTTTAACCTAACCTAACCTCTTGCCAGTTAGTTAGTTTAAGGTACTTAACTTTAAGGTAGCTAATTCGAATTATTGCTAACCCGTTTATAAACAGGATTCGGAACGTTTCCTGATAAACTTTTAATAAATATATCGGAAATCGTGTCCAAGCACCTGTATTTGCCTTTACAATATATAAGGACGAAATACTAAAATATTAAGATTTTTATGAAAACGTGTTCGACAACAACACGACATCGTGACAATATATACGTATTTTACTAAAAGTTTATCAGGAAACCCATTAATTCATCCCGTGTTTAACTGTATCACCCATAATTTGAAGAGATTCTTGATAAATTTGCAATACTCATATTTCTACGTTCACCTAAGCAGTAAATATGATGTGTTCCCATTTTAATAAATACTTTCAGCTAAACTACTGAAACTGTATGTGTTTAATTTTTTCGTGTGTCCGTTAATTTTCCCAAGTCTCGGAGCAGAAAATGTCTCCTTACGTGGTTTCCTCTTAAATTTGTTCCGAGAAAAAGTTTTCCTTGCGGTTTTTCGTTTTATCCTCCATTTACCCTTTTCTTCTTATTTTCACTTCAAAGCTTCGGTCTGCGCTAGTTTTGTCGGCAGGAGATTCGAGAAACTCTTGTAAATTTGAAACTTTTAAGAAGCCGGAGTTTTCTGTTGGCGTTAATTATTAGATTTCTAATAATACTTGGTATAAACGACGAGCATATTGCACACAAAGAATTTGAAAGCATGTAAAAGAATTTAATTTGTAATGCTAAATCCTCTTATCTTTTGTACATGGTTTAGTAAAGTAATAAACTATTTAAATGGGAAATTACCGCTATTCCGAGAATCTTTTGTTTTGGATTAACCGCAGTTGGCTACCGAGAATTTTCAGACCATTTTGTTTGCATGAAACATATCGACAAATACCTAGGAGAAGAATATTAATCTCATAAATTTTACAGAGAGAAATACCGATACATAACTTTACCCCAATATTTCATTATGTATTAATTATTTCAGTTTTACGTTTAGATACGAATTCAACATTGGCATATATTGTACCTATGTTGTTATAAATTAATGGTGCTATTAAGATAACGTAAGGTTATTTTTTTTTCATTAGCTCCACACAGGAGGCCCTGAGAAAAATAATTCCTCTCAGGGCCTATGATATGTTTGAGGATGCTTTGAGGACGGTATTTTTAGGGAAGGAGGGGGAGGAAGTTCTGGAAAGGAAATAGGCATGAGGGGTAGGTAGGAATCTGGGGGTCAGTGTATACGTATGTATCCATCCCTCCCACTGCGATGTAAGGAGATGTTCCGAGAGAGTCCTGCTGGAGTGATCAAAAGGTCTTCCTCAAGCAGTCCATCACTCCTGCGAAGTCACCAAATGTAGCGAACCGCTTGGGGCAGAGGTGTTGGTTATCCAATAAATGCTTCCCGGGGCGACGGTACCTATGCCCGCCTCCCAAATTGAAAGTACAGCAATATGTACTAGTAATTATTACAAAACTCCATTGATGTTATCTAAGAGAGAATTCCATTTCCATGCTTAATAAAACGGTTAATAATGCATTGCATATTCACACTCTACGTATATTTCAGTCGTCCTAATGCAGCAATATTATCATAGTTATAACAAATGACAAATGTCAAAAGATCCGTCGCACGTCGCGTCGCGCACTTACGAATTTCACAGACTCGTGCAAGGTGAAGAAAGATGACACAGAAGACGTAGAAGTCCGTCCACCCGACACCAATCCATCATCACGGCTTATTCTATCCCTGACAGGGCGTGAAAGACCAGGCTAAAAGACGCAAGCATTAATGTAAGCCGGGCTTAGCGATCTAGGTCAGCCGTCCTACGTACGTACACACATTTGCATTAGATAATAATGAACAATCTACGAACATTAACATAAGTAAGGCAAGTTCGTAGAACTTCTTGGCTTATCCGAGCTGTCGCTAATGCTAATGAAGATTAAATCGTCCCAGCGTCTCGAGGCGGTCTCTTCTCAAACTTTTAAGCTCTGAGATTAAATAATATAATGGTTTAATTTAATTCTCTTTGTGAAATTATTTGCATTTTATGTATTTGCCGCTTAGTAAATTTTTTACAAATGTCGTAAGTTATTTGATTGAACCATGGATTGCATCATTTTAAGTCGACGGGTTTCGTTTTTTATTCCCATAAAGCCTAAAATACGGCCACCAAAAGTAAGGCTCTCAACTAGCAGTCCGGAAGTTGATGGTTCAAATCCTAGCATGCGCACTTATTTGCGTTATTTCAAAATGTATTTATGGATTTAAAATGATATTATATTATATTTGAGGCACAATCCCGATTGGAAGATACTCTCAGTGTAGCCCTGGTGTAAGACCATCCAAGATTGAAACGTTGCTTGACATGGCTTCAATGTCCTGTTTGGTGATCAGATCTGAATAGCCAAGTATTTTATTCTTTCACCTTCCTCTTTCCCACCTCCTTCTCCTCCTCACTACCTTCAGCAACATACCCCAACTAGTCGCAAATTTATACAAACAATGGTATTTTATTTATGTGCACTGTACCGGACAGCAGGTGGATGTACATATATGATTATTAAAATAATTAAGGAAATGAATATTTACTGTTTTCACACATTTTTCGACGCCGAATCCCTTTTGAAGCTTATCACCGGCGTATCATGTGTCAAATGGGATTTAACCGTAGTAATTAAAATTTGGTTATTTTTCTTGGTTCTTAATGCTCTTATGCATCCTGTTTAGAGATAAAAATAATTTCTGTACATTAAGACGTGTTGAATTTGAACTCAATAAATATGCAAACAACTGGCACAACCAGTCAGTTGTCCGACGACATTCGCAAGTTGTGCTTCTTTGTAAATCCTTACCCAAGGTACCCCCGAGAGAAAACCGGCATTTACAGTCGATGTCACTGGCGTAGATCTCCAGTACAGCACCTATGGGTTCTGTTATAAAAGAAAAATAAATTTAAAAATCTGCTTTTAGAGCGGACACAAATAGACAACATCCAAAGTCAGATTACACTCCACGATAAATTCCATCAATCAAAATATATTTTATAAATATTGAGTGTACTGACTTGATACTGAGTTAATACCATGTTTATCTTATCCATGTATCTATATATGAAATACATGTTCGTTTGTTCAAAATCTTAAATCTCCTAAAGTTCTTCATCGGTTGCTTTGAAATTTTAACACAATGTTGCATTCGAATCCGCGTGTGTTTTTGTATACCCATATTATATAGATTTCACCTGACAGGTAAAAAAAACATGTTTATTTTGAAAAGGAGCGCCTTCTGTTGGACTTAAAAGCAACACGCTTTCTCTAACTGCACAGACAGAATGAGCCACAGCAACGAGTGGCGGGGTATAGCTAGTTAAGAATAAAAAGTTCATCAATGATTAATAACTTTTAATTCCGATCACCTAAAGGACGCTTCATATTGAATATAAAAATTAAAAAACGAAATGTAAGGAATTGCCACCTCAAACCCATCAGTCAACACTAATTGGATTTATGGTTAAATATTAACCACATTTATAGTTTATATCTGTATCTAAACATTATGTATGAAATTCGTATACAAAAAACAAAACCTCTAGTAAAGATTTTACAAAATTAAAGTTTTCATATTCAATGTATAATGCCGTCAAGCAGTTTGAGAACCTCTCCCCTGAGAGCCGGATAAGTTTGCTGCATCTCAGCATCCCTTAAGTTAACAGTGAAATATTCACACGTGCATACATCTTGTTCTCCAACCCCATCCTCTTGAAGGTAAACACGTTATCTTTCTCAGGGGTGGTACTTTAGCTTACCTTCTTACCTTAACTTATGCAGAGCACACAGGTCCAACCCTTCGCACTTTATTACATGGATTTCTGAAAGAAACATCTTAAATCAACCCTTCTTTGTAATAATTTACTGTTTCGAATTAATCCATATATGAACTGACAAAATAAGGTTTCTTTGTTTGTCCTTAAAAAACTACTAGAACGATTTCGTTGGAAATTTCAAAGTTTGTTCTTATTAGTGTCAGGAGTATTTAGAGAGTTGTTTGAATAGTAGAAAAATTCGGGGACGTCTGAAGAAGTTTTAACGCATTATCTCTACTCTTGAATGAGATACAGAGTTGAATAAAAGTCGATATAATGTACTTTTTTAATAGTTTCAGTGTGGTGTACAGTAGGAATAGTGGAAGTCGGTCACGCCCGAGGAAGACGTGGCACGATTAAGTGAAACAAAATCTTATAAAAAAGTTAAATTTTTCAAATCTTTAGAATAGTATTATTTCCACCTTAAAAATAGAACCAATTTTCAGGTTCAAAATTCACGGAATTAACAACCTCAAAACTTTACTCCAAACCATTAATAACCACGAGCAACGCCGGGTACACGTCAGCTAGTATTGAATAAATATGATGTGGAGGTAATTTTACGTGCGTGATAAAGTATGTTTGACTAAGCCGGGTGTGGTAATACGATATATAATTATTAACGCTTCCCATTGATGGCAGTATCTGCAGTTCTGCAGGGTACTTTTATGAACAGCTTTTGTAAACCAGTTAAACTCGCCTTTCGATCACGCTCTGTTAAAGCGAGTCAATCATTCACACTGGTTATTGGATATCAGCTGCTGTCGCTATAAAAAATGATTGGTATCGTTTGAAATATACTGGTACGTAATAAAAATAATGAACGATCGCCCTTAAGACACGATTTGTGCACAAGCCTGTTTTCTGTTTGCTCAAAAGCCCGCCATGCTAAAGTTTATCGAAAACATCTTTATGTCGTTGTAAAAAATAACTGTGAATGAAATTCTGCAGAAAAACTTCAATAAATCTTAAAATACCTCATTTGATCTTATCTTATATTTGTTGACATTTGATGATAATTGTCAAATAAATACCTTCACTTTTTCTGCCAGCGAAAATTGTAAGCAAGAAATACTCATAGTTTAGATAAAGTTGAAGTGTTTTTGTAGACATTACGTTTGCCAATTTCGAAAGTTTTAAACGCATTCGTTTATCCTAACGTCATCAAAAGAGATTACAGATTATATTCAACGACATGATTAATACTGACCTTTGCTGGGCTATGACCGTCGTACAGGCAGTGAAATACATTATGACAATGCGATATTGAAGACGAAGATGATTAATGGTACCTACCAATGGAAACATACTACATAAAGCATGCTCGAATGTGATATTTCGAAACGCTGTTTTAATACATACGAAATGATCTAAATTTGGCGGGGTACGTGTGACGTAATACGTACATCAGTTTGGTCGGTTAACAGTAAAGTCAATCCCACTTTGGTCGGTATGAAAACAAAAGAAAATCAAATATGATTTAAGATTTTCACGGCCAAAAGTATTTTTGTTATTTGTTTTTGGGGTGTTATGCCGTGTTTCGCTAACTCCTTCTTTAGCCAACGTTTCGGACAGCATTGCAGTGTCCATCATCAGGGCAGATGTGTTATCCGAGTTCATTAACCGGAGGTACAAAAAATGTATCATCATATAGCAAAAAAAAACAAACAAACAAAAAAATTGACGTTTTAATGTCAAATATTTTTCCTCTTACAACATATGTATGTAGGACTAATTTTGTTCTTTTGTCTATCAAATATGTATATAATGTGAAACGCAACCAACGATTACCAATCTTTATTATTAATTACGAGTATGTCTTATTTTATTATTATAATTATTTTAACAAGTTTGGTAATCAAACATCAACTCTTTATGTTTTAGTCTTTTTTTTCTTTTTCATTTTATTTTTTTTACTTCGCTTTTTTAATTTTTAGTTGTACAAAATATGCATGTCAATTAATTTTAATTTTGCCTGTCATAAAAGGGGAATACCTCCTAGTCGCACAGACAAAACATTTTTTAAATGTAAATAATAACCTGAACTATCTATCTATCTATGTAAATAAAAATGTAAATATTATTCTTTTCAAAATTTTAGGTCTTCGAAAGTTCTTCACCGATTGTTTTGAAATTTTAACAAAACATTTATCATACCTATATTATATATATGTCACCTGTGACAGCCAGTATAACATGAAATAAATCAGAGACAGACCCATAATCGAAATATTAGTATTTTTGATTATATAAAGTGATGGCTGGTAAGTTGAATATAGCCTATTTAAATTTGGCTTAAAAGCGAAAACCCCAACATCGTTTCTGCTACTAACATATTCCTGAAACTTTGTTTGTCGCCGCTGTCTGAGCCATTGAAAACTGTCGGATTCGCTGCTCCGTGACATCTCCCATTTCTTTTCCTTTCTGCCTCCTTTACCTCCCCTTTCTATCTTCCCTTCCTCTCCCCCATCCGGCTAACTTATCCATCCCACTGTCATGTTGAACATTTTATCCGATTTCTCCTTTTCGAACTATCCGGGATGCCAGAAGTTGAACTGCCACGTGCGAAAGATAAACAACTGTAGCTCCAAAATTTAATAATTTTTTTTTTTTTAAATGTTTGTCTTTCATATAATATAGGTATTGTTAACCCTTATTAGACGGATCCAAAGATAATATTGAATATTTCAATAGAAAGAATAGACACACTTTTACAATGTCAACTTTTTGAAATTGTCAGTGACAGTAACGAAATATTATAACCAAATCACTCAAAACTTAGCTTTACACAGTGCACTTCAAGGAAGTTATAATTTCACTGGACTGTAAATGTAGCGGGTTTTAGATAGGTAGGGAATATCATTTAGTACTTAATAAAACATGGAAGGTTGAATATTGGTAAACTATTTTGTGTATTGGCTTTGTCTTTTTTGGTAGCCTAATTTCGTTGCACGTTCTTGTGTTATGTTTATGAATGTTATTGTTGTTTGTAATTTTATTTGTAAAGTATTTTGGTAATGGGTCGTTAATTATTTTATGCATAAAAATCATCGTGTTGAAGGTCAGAATTTGTCTCACTGCTAGCCAATTTAGTTTCTTTAACATTTCAGTTACTATTGAAAAAAATATTTCGCCTAAGTAATATTCTCATTGCTCTATTTTGAAGCATTTGAAACTTATTTTGTTTTCTGTCATTACATAAGAAAAGAATCGCGGAGTAGTAGTTAAAACGTACACCAATAATGGAGTTGAAATAAAAAATAGTATTAAAGACAAATCGAAAGTTGTGGACAAAATTTGTTTTTTAGTTTACAATTTTTACTCGAGACATGGCTGCGATTTGGAGATATGGTATTTTGCCTCGGGCCAGAAGAACCAAGTCAGTTTCTTTGCCACTTCTCGGTTCCTGCTTTTTTGAAACGCAATCCCATATCCGCATGTGTTTCTGACGGCAGAGTTTCAGGATGTCTGGATATACGACGAGTCTGGACGTGGAAAGACATTGATAAGAAAAAAAACTTATGCGCCTCAACAATAAACTAGTTATCAAAAAAACGGTGCTTATAACAAAACATATTATAACGCCCAACTTTTTGCTATTAAAACTTTAATATATTTTTCTATATTAAAAGGTATTACATTTTATTAATCTTGTGCTAAAGCAGTAAGTTCTCAAATGATTTAAATAATAATAATAATATTTTGATTATTTGTTTTTGTGCTAAATCACCTAAAGGACGTTGCATAAATAGATAATACATTTATACAAATGTACATATGTTATTATTCATATTTATTTACATTTTTACAAGCAGATAATATACAGTACCATACTTACCTGGTAGCTAAAATGAAAGTCACCACACGGATACATGTGATACCAATTACTTACAAATGAACACATTTTTGAGGCGCTTGATTTATAATATATTAAAGATGATAGTTTAATGTTTGAAAGTGAGTTTTTTGTATCCTCGCCACAAATCATGTGGTAATTGCCAGGAGTAACCGAGAAACATAGAGCTATACAATTAGAGGCACTATTGCGTGCTAATATCTCGTCGAAACGTGTCCCACTGTTAAAAGGCGATAAGCGGTGCTCGTAGACCGGATTCTGTAGTTTTAGTTAGAGCGTGGGAGCGTTAATTGAAGGTAAAAGAGTTGTACCAATTTTTTCGCTTCATGTCTCATCTAAATATAATACATCGATACTGAGAAACGATAAATAATACATTATTTATTTATTGTTCTTTATTCATATTCATGTTTTTAGACACAAGTTTTCACACGATCATAGACTAACCAGAGTAGACACACATCGCATATATAAATGTATTATAAAATTAAGTTTTAAAACAATTCTGTTTCATCGGTCCTAAAATATACAATGTCTTAAACACCGATATAAAGTCAATTAATTATATATCCCTTTTTACTTTCCGTGTTCAACATTGGCTATTTGAAAGGGGACGAGCTTTCTTTAAAGAAAATATGAGCTCCTAACACTGTTTAAAAAAAGTTTTATCTCTAGCATTTATTTAGTTTTATCTTTATGTTTATTTCTAATATGGTTTCTATAGTAAAATGCATTTTTTTATTTTTCGTTTCGTTTTATTTTATTATTGTTATTCTTTCATAAATCACATACTACTACCTAGTATGGTAGTTGAAAAAAATCACCAAAATTGTAATTATTTAAGTTAATAAAATAAAATAAAAATATTAATACGCAATCATTAATATATGAAGGTATAATTAAGTAATATTTTAAATAAGGTAGATCTTGTATATTATCAGTTCAAATATTGGGACGAAAATAATTAAAATTAACTTTCATAATAAGATTATGAAAATAAGAGTATGAAAATAAGAGCATGAAAATAAGAGTATGAAAATAAGAGTATGAAAATAACAGTATAAAAATAAGAGAATGAAAATAAAATTATAAAAATAGAGTCGAAAGTTAACTGTTCTATTATGCCAAGTCTACTCTAAATATGTAAATTATAATCGTTCATTGGTGCGTTAGTGGCACTTCATTTTTAAAATCTATTTCCCTGACGGTTTTTCAGTAGATGATAGACGAAGAACGAATATTGAATGTAAGAAATGAAAATGTGGCAAGTATAAATACCTACCTGATAAAATATCACCGCGTAGTGAATTATTATTTGACATTTTATTCATAAATATTTCGAGTCACCTCATAAAAATATCAAGAATATCCTATGTCACCCACACGCACGCATTCGTACAGGGTGGATCACACAATACACGCACGCACCCCTATAGTAGCAAGAGAACAACATCACCCAGACAAACAGGGTGGGCCGCTGCCGCGTTGGGGGTGTTTAGCTAGGGGAAAAGTAAATAGAGACCACCCCTAAATAGATTCCCAGCCGGTGGAGAAGGCGCGGGCCTAAAGCCCCAGGATGCGGGGGAAGGGCTGAATAATGCAGCCAGGTGGAAAATCGTCAAATACCTGCCGCACGTCGAAAAGCATAGTGCCCCTACAATTGTATTGATTTTGTTTGCTGTCTGGGATTTGCAGTATTTAATTAATATTTTTATATCCCGACTGTCACTCGGAGAGAAATTGAATTTTGCCCTGACGAAATATTAACAGGCTTAATAAAACATCAATTTGACTCCAAATTACGCTTCTTGAATCATATTAATAGCATTACCAGTAAGGGATTACAAATGCTTGGATTTATTCTCAGAATCGCTAAAGACTTTAATTACATAAAAACTATAAAATTACTATGCACGTCTCTGGTTAGAAGTCAGGTTGAATACAATGCAACCATTTGGTGTCCTCATTTCAACTCTCATTGTTTACAAATTGAAAAAATTCAAAATAAATTTTTACGTTTTATTAATTTCAAAATTGGTATTCCTATTATTGAAATCAATTATGTCAATTTACGCAGTAAACTTAACTTATCGAAATTATATGAAAGGCGAAAAATAAATAAATAAAATATTTGATCTCCTTTTATTATATAAAATTGTTCATTCTAGGTTGGACTGCCCTGACACTATAAATTTGCTATCTTTACATATACCTCCAAAATATACTAGACGGAATATTTTATTCTACAACAATAACTTCGCTACGAATTCTGTGTTAGAAAGAATACATAGGTTGGGCAATGAACTAAGTGATGTCGCTGACATATTTAATTTAAACTTCAATACATTTAAAGCCAAATTAGTCCACCACTTTTTAAATGTAAATAATGTACCTATGTGAAATCATTATATTTTATTTCGATTTTCTATTGTTTGTTTTATACTGTTGTTAAAAATGAAATTTGTAATTTTTATGTACTTAAAAGCCCAATAGGGCGTCAATAAATAAATAAATTCGAGATTGTTTTATCGATTTTCTTTGATAATTAACATGACGATACATTACATTTTCGTTGTAATGCAATAAATAATATTATATATTCAGTTTTTCATACAATTGTACCAACATCGTGAAATCTACCTTTTTACTGTTAAAATATTACATTATATCGACAATAAATCGACTCCTATATCATTCCAGTGCATAAATAAGAGTTAAGTTTTCCTCGGGCGTCTCCAATTTTTTCTACCGTTCACTACTGTATACTAAATTGTTAAATTAATTCAAATTATATCGACTTGGAATCGACCCCATATTTCATTCTCGTGCATAGATAATACGTTTAGTCTAACTCAGGCGTCATCTCATGATAATGTATTCGTAATTTACTAAAAGTTTATTAGAAATCCGTTAATTCATTAACTGCAATCCCGTTTTTAACCGGAATTACCAATGATTTGAAGAGATTCTTAATAAATTAGCAATATCAATTATCTTTCTGCCTGCAAAAGAGAGATTTCGGATGTAGTAAGCCGAACGTATGACATGGCTCTGTACAATTGAAATTATGCTGAAAAGTTTTGTGAAACCTAAGATTTTGACTAAGGGGAGCTAAGCTAAATAAAAATAAAACAAAATGTGGATCTACTCTGCTGTCATAAATACCTACATTAGTCTATTGACATCCAAGAAAAAAATATCTTATTTTTACCAAACACTTTACAAGAATTTGTTCACTAGTGTGAGAGGCCGTTAAGTATTTATTTAGTATGTGAATTCCGCACAAAAGCCAATTGCTCTCGACCGTCCGGAGTCCGGAATCGGGGTATGTTATGAGGTTTAAAGTAATGGGGAGGAGGATAGGAGGATGACACAGATAGGATAGATAGAAAAAGTCGTTTTTTGTGGTTTGCGACATAACCACAGAAGTCGTTTTTGTCTGGCTTGAGAAATCAGCCAGGCCCCGCTACTTTTGCCGGCCGGAGGGATCCCACCGGCCCACCGAGCAGGCGCTCGCGCCCACCCAACTGCCTTTATCAAGGCAACACTTTCGCTATACTCAAACAACGCAGATTCACGCTGGCCCCCGCAAACCGCCCACAAGCTCCAGAGACGTGCTCACTCTTCAAGAGGAGGCACCGACTACCGCCTGTCAAAATGTTCCCGACGAGGATGCTCCCCGCCGACCACGAGGACTCCCCGGTCGTGGTACCACCCGGCGCTCACCAAATTGCGCTTCGCAAGAAGACCGGGACCGTGCGCCTTACGGTCCCCGCACCACAGCCCCGCTCCGAGGACCCAAGGACCCGGAGACCATCCACCACCACGACTGCCACCACGCCCGACGAAACTGAGATGACGGAGCCCGCAGCAGGCCCCTCCTGGGCAACAGGACCCAGTCCTGCCCCCAGGCGCCCCCCGATAGGCCCAGCGTCGGCCTACGTGGCGCCCCCGAGGCCCCAGCAGCCGATGGAGACGGCTGCCCCCCAGGATGGAGGCTGGACGAGGCCGTCCAACCCCGCAAAGAGGCCCATGTCCCCACGGGGACCACAACCGCTCCAGTGTGGCAACCGATTTGAAGAGTTGCCCGAGGTAAGCGAAGGCGCCGGCGCGCCGCGTAATAAGCGTGCCAATACTAATAATTCTTTCTCCCCCGCAGGTACCGGAAGGAGAGACCGTGTTCCCCCGGTTGTGATGACCCTGGGGAACATGACACACGCGCAGATCACAGCTGCGGTGCAAGGACATCTGGGGGCGGGTAAGCTCTTTACTTTTAGGTACAACAGGGGCGGCACGGCCAACATCTTCGTGCGCACGATGGAGGACCATCGCGCCCTCACCAATGGACTACAAGCGGAGGCGCGCGGCTTCCACACATTCACGGCCGAAGCCGAAAAAATGAAGAAGGCCGTGATCAAGGGCCTGCCACTAGTAGAAGTACAAGACATCGCGGCGGATCTGGAATCGCAAGGATTCCCAGCTGTGAAGGTGGTCAAGATGACTGCCTCAAATGAGTATCCCATATACTTAGCTCACTTCAATAAGGAAGTCAACATGGGACAGCTGCGCGCGGCCGTCAAATACCTGTGCCACTGCCGCATTCGACTCCAGAAGCACAGGAGTAATCACCTTCAGCACGGCACCCAGTGCTACAGATGTCAAGACTTCGGACATGGGTCCCGAAACTGTTCGCACACAGCAAGGTGTGTAAAATGCTTACTGGAGCATGCTTCGGCAGAATGCCCCAAGAAGACGAGAGACGAGCCCGCCGCATGCTGTAACTGCTCAGGCCCGCATCCCGCCAACTACAGAGGCTGCCCCAAGCGGGTAGCGTACGTCGCCTCAATACAGCAGCGACCTGCCAGAAGGCCCCAACCCCCACCGGCAGAACAGAACCCGAGCAGGCCACCTCCTCAGCCGAGGACTGATGGACGCACATGGGCCAACGTAGCCGGAGGCACCGCCCCCGCCCAAGAGCAGCGCGAGACCGCGCCGCCCCCACAGCACCGCCCCCAGCCCCGCTCACAGCAGGAGCCCGTGCGCGCGCCCACCACTACAGAGGACGACCTGGACATCATGGCCCTGCTCCAAGGCCTCCTGAGGATGCGATCGCAGCTCGCCCGCTGCACATCAAGAGCAGAGAAGCTCGTCGTCCTGATGGAGCTCCTCACGACCACCCTCGATGTCTAATCCCGAGAAGGTGAGAGTCCTCGTATGGAACGCATTTAGCGTGCGCAACAAGACAGACGAACTGCTCGCTTTGGCAAATGAATTAAACACCGACATAATTCTCTTATCAGAATCCCACTTGAATCCAAGCGTACCGCTGAGAGTGCAAGGCTTCGAGATTTACCGAGACGACCGACAGGGAAGATCAGGCGGAGGAACCGCAATATTCGTTCGACAATCAATGACGTCCACAAGAATTCCCACTCCGAAGTTGAAGCACGCTGAAGCCACGATTATCGAAGTCACCATAGAGGGTAGAGCGCATACCATCATCTCCGTATACTGCACCCAAAGTAACCTAGTGAGAGAAGATCTCAATAAATTGCTCAATCTGGGACCAATCGTTGTGATGGGAGGCGATTTGAACGCCAAACACAACTACTGGAATAACTACAGAGGTAATGCGAACGGAAATACGCTCTTTACACACATGCAGACAAATACCTATTCGATAATGGCGCCCGACAGACCTACGTACTACTCGCAACGCTCTAGATATCCGAGTACATTGGATATAGTACTCGAGAAAAATGTCAAGACAATATCTCCACTGCGCACATTAGACGAGCTGTCTTCAGACCATCTGCCCGTGTGCTTTACTATAGGCGGCACAACTTCAAGGACCCCCAGAAAACAGCGCAATTATAAGGATGCGGACTGGGAAGGATTTAAAAAGGAAGTCAACGAACGAATTCATCTCACTTCGGGAACTCTGCGCTCGCCACAAGAAATCGACGCAGCTACAAGCACTCTCACAGAGATTCTTCAAACAGCACAAGATACACACATTCCTCTCAAAGAAGTACATTCATACACGATCAAGCTTCCCGAGCACGTTTTATCGCTCATCAAGGACAAAAATCGCCTGCGACGCATGTACCACCGCACGCGTGACGAATACTTCAAGACAGCGTACAACTGCCTGCAGAGGGAAATCAAGACCGAAATCGCAGAACTCAAGCGCGAACTTTGGGACAAAAAAGTCGCGTCGCTCACGCCGAAGGATAATTCATTATGGAAAATGGCTAGCGCGCTGAGACATAAAGATTTCACAATCCCCCCGCTACAGAAATTGAACGGCCCCGGGACGGCTTTGTCGCTACAAGAAAAAGCTGACACACTCGCCGACGGCTTCGAGAGAGCCTACGCCGCTACAGACGGCCTTTCCGACCCGGCTACGGACCGGATCGTAGCTGACTCTCTACGAGATTTGAACGAAGCAGAGCAGACAAACGCTGAAGATATTCATTTCACAACGCCGAGCGAGATTGCGGTCACAATCAAGCGACTCAGAACGAACAAGGCGCCGGGAAGCGATCAAATTCACAACATTTTACTCAAACATCTCCCTCAAAAAGCCATCATCTACACTACAAAACTGTTCAATGCCTGCCTCATGACTGGGCATTTTCCCCAGATTTGGAAATCGGCGACCGTGCTGCCATTCGCAAAGCCGAATAAAGATAGAACGCAGCCGACAAGTTACCGGCCGATTAGCCTACTATCTACGTTGAGCAAGGTATTTGAACAAATTATACTAAACAGGCTTGTCCCACACCACGACGAACACAAGACTTTGCCAGACGAGCAGTTCGGCTTCAGAAAGAGGCACTCCACGACCCATCAACTCACCAGAGTAGCGGAATACATCGCAAGAAAATTTAACGAACATCGCTTCACCGCTGCTGCGCTCATCGACCTAGAGAAGGCATTCGACACCGTATGGATAGACGGGCTCGTGCATAAGTTGCACCGCACCAACACGCCCATATACCTAACGAGACTGATACAGAAATACCTAAAGAATAGATCGTTCAGAGTGTTCATAAGGAACGTGTTATCTTCAATGCGTGAGATTCCAAAAGGCGTGCCGCAAGGAAGTTTACTGGGACCATTTCTCTTCATTCTGTTCACCTACGACATCCCCCGAGACGAGAGATGCAATCTGTCTATCTACGCAGATGACGTCAAACTATACGTTTCCTCGCTGAAAGCGAACATGGCCGCAATTTACCTACAGAGGGCGCTCGACGCGCTCGTAGAGTACTACAAGAAATGGCGCCTGAAACTGAACGAGGCGAAAACCGAAGCCATCATGTTCACGAGAAAACGTATAAATAGAACACCTGACTTCAACATCGAAATGGGAGGACACAGCATTGAATGGAAAGATGAAGTTACATATCTCGGCCTGACCATGGACTCCCGCCTCAACTGGAAATCTCACCAAGCAAAGATGCACGCGCGCACGCGAAAAGCGATCGGCATGATGAAGCCAATTTTCAATAGACGGAGTCCGCTACTTCCCAAAACCAAACTCCTCGTCTACTACTCGCTCATTCGTCCGGTACTCTCGTA
Organism: Hesperophylax magnus; assembly: GCA_026573805.1. Lineage (NCBI taxonomy): Eukaryota > Metazoa > Arthropoda > Insecta > Trichoptera > Limnephilidae > Hesperophylax > Hesperophylax magnus. Next base: position 5,480,298 of record JAIUSX010000054.1, on the reverse strand, counting down.
TGCGATTCCCGTATGGAGCAGCATCTCACACACAGACCACAAGAAACTACAGACACTTCAAAATCTCTGCATTAAAATCACATACAACACGAGACTCAGAACAAACTTGAAGAGATTACACGAACGAGAACAAATTCCAACTCTATTCGAATTCACACACAGACTCACTACACGCTTTTACAAATCACTCACACTTAGTAAAAATCCACTCATACGAGACATAGGACAATACAACGCTCCGAGCGACCTGACATTCAAATACACACACAGACTACCTAAACACATCCTCATGGACCATGACCACATATGGTACATACCAGAATCAGACGCGGACGAATAGCGAGCAGTAGGTATTTCCTAAACTCCCGACTTTCCTCCTAAATATATAATGTTTATATATCTATTTATATATTTATATAATATTTTTATAATTTGTATGTATATGTATGTTTATTTTCTATCCTCCCATAAGTATATATTAACATAAAAACAGACACACACACACACATCTCAAAAATGCAGGACATCATATACCGATGTTACTGAAGGCCGCATACGTTTCAAGTTGACGTTCGGCCGCTCCTTCCGGGTAAGGTTTTCTGCGATTTTCCTTACTCCCAACGGCAAATGCGGAAGGACCCCAACAATAGGGCGCAGCCGAAATTTCCCCCCCCCCATTCCCAACACAACACAAACAGACACGTATGTAGTATATGGCCGCTGTCGGTCGCTGGTGGTGCTGATGCTGGATGAAAACATGCAATTTTAGTAGGGTTTTTAGGTAACAAATTTTTTCCCTACCGAGAAAATACAAGGCCTCTAAGTCTATAAAAGCCAGGTAATATTTGAATAAACCCATATGAGGTAAAAATTGTGAGGCGCATATGACGCCGTTCTATTTGTATAAAGAACATTAACTTTAAATTCAGTAAATTTAAATGATTCACCACTTCATGGAATATAAGAATCTAGAAAATAAAAAAAATAAGTAATGGGGAGGGGAAGAAAATGAGGAAGAGGAAGCTGGAGAAGTAACTGGCTATTCAAGTCAGGTACCAAAACACGACTAAAGCCTTTCTTTGTTAAAGTAAAATTGAACCAAGAGAATTCACGGATACCTACTTAATTCCCATAGTCAAATATATATTTCAATTCTTGCTTTCTGCACGTTTTGACTTCGGCTGTCTTCTATGGTTGTATCATGGCAAGCTTCTCACCATATGTTTGTCTGTAGTGTGGAGTTAATTAAAATCGTTTTGACTTTATTATAAGTACACAAGCAAGTGAATTTAATGATCTTCCGGTTGACTACCATTACAATGTAATGAGGCGATGCGATATTTTAATGACTTGCAGATGCAAGTAAGCATATTATTGAGTGACAGTATATTTTTTTAAATAAAACACTTTTGCTCAGGGTTTAGGTCATCTTTTGGGATGCTGTGTGGAGGGTCTTATTTAAGGAAAGGAAAGAGATGAAGTTCAGGTAATGTAAAAATTATGAGGGTTAGGTAGGAATCTAGGGATCAGCGTTTACAGGAGTGGCGGATATGTGAATATATCCCTAACACTGCAGTGCAAGACGATGGGTCGAGATACCATTTGGAGAGACCCAAACCAGCCTCTCTCGATCTGGCGAGCTACGCAGCTAGTGTATAGGCGCATTCTGAAAACACCTCACCCGATGAACCCCTGCTAAATCACCAAACGTAGCGAACCACTTGGGGTGACCTATGTTAGAGGTGTTTGTTATCCAATTAATGGTTGCCGAGGCGGCGGTATCCACACCCGCCTCCCAAATTGTAAATTGCTCTTCGTGATTCTTCCTTCTGTCTACTAAAAGGTCATTTTCGCAAAAGTTAATCCATTGCGTTTTTGTCTTGTCGCACTGTTATGATTGGCTTTTTATAGTTACGTCTCGAGGAATATTGGAAAAAGATACATTAATTTTTTTTTTTTTTTAAATTTACTTTATGTCTGAGTTCAACAACTCAGCTGTGAAACGATTTGTAGGCCTCTGTGTTTCCTACCTCCTACAATACGGGTCTCTTTAAGACCCATGTTCACTCATTCCTCTCCTCATAAAGATGGCAAAGGCCCTTAGGGAAATCGTTTACCTCGGGGTCTCCTGTGTAAAAAATAAATTAGTCAGTTAAATACGGCTGTCGAACCTGTATATATTTTTAATTAATTAATTTGTTTTTACTCTGTCCAATTTCTACATTCAAAGTAAAAATGTCTGATTTCGTAAATCATTTTAGGTGTGTAAGATTAATTTTGTGAATTCTTAAAAACATTAATATTTTTGGTAAATATTCATAAATAATTTTCGACCAACATTTAAAAAATAACATTTAACATTTCTGGTACAGAATCCGTTAGTTCCATTTCGTGAGTATGTATTTTTTTAACTCCATGTTTATGGATTTTTTCAAAAGATTTGTTGATAAAATTATAAACAATTACATTATTATTAGAGAGTTTTTTAATTGTTTTTTGTACGTAACTGAACTGCCCTAGCAACAATCTTTTGTGTTTGAGAGAAGAATGATCCTGTTAAAAAGTGATAGCTTACCAATTTCTGGATAAAAAATTCAGAATATATAGAAAACACGTGTTTTTTTACCTAAAAAAATGTTATAATCGGATGCGACAATATCAGTATGTCAATATCAAAATTAACATCTGTGTAAACACATTTTCCGCTTAACAATAAAACATTGGCTTTTAACTGATTCTTTGTTATGAATTCTGTCAATTTATTCGTTAAGGGCCTTCAGTCACGTTTTTAACAGGGAAACCAATAATTTCACCACATTTTTAATAAACTAACAGCATTTCATATCAGTAAGTCTTCTCCGTGTGTTTACTGAAGAATCCACCATATTTTAAATAAATATGAGAAGTATATACCACGGTAGTTAGTCCCAGAAATTCTGCACTGAAAAAAAACTCGATATTAGTAATCTGGTATTCACGGAAACTTAAAAATGAAAAAGTAACAGAATGGAAATCATAGAAAAGGGCAAAAGCGTGTACAAACTTTGGAGAAAAATTTTCATAAAAAAAAACTTCTTTGCCATTTGCTTTAAGATCGAGGCTGCACCTACCGGTTTACTTGTTAAACTGGGATCCACTTCTTTGAAATACCATGATATTTTAATACCGAATAAAATCTAAAAAATATATTCTTTAGAAAGCTTCCCACACAAACATCCGGAGTGAGATAATAAAATCTACATATTAAAAAAAGCAGGAAGGATTTCTATAAAATATTTCAACTGAGTTTATTAGAAGGTCCTTCCCACGCGAATGAATTAATCTGATAATAATAATAATAATAATTGAATGTATTAGGCCGAAGAGTTGTTAGTTCAATTACTTCAACATAAATTATTGTATAAACTTTGATTCGAATAATTGCTTTGGTGGATGGGTGCCAGAACGTGATTACGGTTTGATTGTGCTCGGAAATCTTCTCAAAGATTGCTGATATAGTGTGGTTAAATATTATTTAGTAGGAGGAATGCGTGCATAGTTTGACAGAGTTAAATTTTCAGGGGCCAGAAGATGCTAATGGTAGGTAATTCTCATAAAAATCTATTAACAAAATATAACCTTTCTTTAATACGTGGGAGTACCTTCAGTACTTGAAATATACTTATGTTAATCAATAGGTTAATAATTAGATATCAATTTAATTCGTAATTTAAAGAAAACATTTCTCTCTTATGAAATACAAGCTGTCGGATACACGACGTTGCTCGGTGACTTTTGCATGGTTTGCGGTAAAGTTTTGAGGTAGTGAATTCTAGTGTAACTGGGTGTATTTTAAGAGTGGAAATACTATTATTGTTTGTATAATAATAAGTATTTGTTTCATTTAATCGTGCCATGTCTTTCTCGTCCTAGAATTCTTGAACCACTCACTTCCAAGTCTCATTGTCCTCACACCTCTTTCTTCGTCCATCAAATACGCCTCATTCACTACAAATAATTATTTTATAAATAAAGAAACATTCATTTTTACATATATAGATTCACTGTGGGTACAAGTTTTCAGTTTCCTTGAAATAATGTCATTTCACGATGATAAGAAATTACGTACCAGGAAATCACAAATGTAATGTTACGGAATATGTAAATTGAGTTAGGTAATAAAAAAAATTAAGAGCATTTTAGATCGAAAGTGAAATTCTTTATTATTGTTATGTAATAGAATTGTTATTCTTATCAAATTCTATGAATAAAGTAGTTTAACATTTATTTTAGTATTCTCAGATTCTCGGAATTGGCAACTCTAATCTAATCTAGATGATTTAAATCAGGCGTATACAATTCAAGTTTTCCTCAAAGGACGTTTATAAAACGATTTTCATGGAAAATCTTGTTATTCGGTAGCTGAAAAACACGTTTGCCATTAGCATTTAGGAATAAAATAATTCTGCTTGAAACTAAGCGGCGGATAATGTAACACATAAATCCAATAAACTAATAGTGTGTGCGATCTATACCGATTTGAAGTAAAACTGATATCGCCAATTCACATTTACTCCAAGGCCACTAGGAGGTCAATGATCTTGATGGGTTTACTGTTAAACAATAAATATCTTTCAAAATGTTTTCATATTTTCACGGTAAAATGTATTTTTTCGTGGTCATTTTTTTTTTAAATTATGCCTTATCTCGCTCTCTCATTTAGTCAACGCGGACAGCGTTACAGCGTCCGCCATAAGGGCATTTGTCTGAATTGTGATGAAGTTAGCTTTTATTCATGTAAAAATAATACTGTGTTGAGCGCGTTAATTCTCTTATGGCTGGTATTTCAGTATAATAATTAGTAAGATTAATGTGCTTTTCGGGGCGTAGTTTCTGTGAAGTTGTCCAGTACCGGATACCAGGAACAATTAAGCTTAGTACCGTCGTCCCTATACATAATAAACATTCTATTATCATTTATCAATGATGTTTAACTGGCATTGTAACTGGATGTAGGTACTACCAGGTATTTGAAAAAATATAATTTTTACCAAAATACTGAAAGAATTTATTAATTATTAAATGTCATGTATTTTGTAAAACGAACCCACAGGATGGACTGGTTGCGTGAGTAGGAATCTAACTAATTAAAAGTTTTAATAATATTTTAATCAGTTGCTATTTTTTTGAAGGGTTGATACTGTTTTTATATTTATTTATTACAATAAAATCACGCGACGGAGCAAAGTGGGTAGGTTTGTTTTTTAAAAATAAAGACAAACATTCCCGGATTACGAATAACCCGACAGTATTTTAAAATCTCCTACTACCACCACAGTTTGCGGAAAATGTTGCTTTTGTTGTGATGGAGGACTTATCTGATGGACTGATGGAGGAATTGAACACGGGACGCCTGGGTGGGACAAACGCGATGCCAACTCATCCAATGACCGGTCTTATTGTTTGTATTCATATCGTGACCATTTTCATGGTTAACACCTACAATAATCAGATCAAAAACTTATAACTTATTTTTCGAAATAAGAAAACGCCATTAATAAAGTAATGTACACAAATATATTTATTTTATTATAAACTATTACATAAAAATCGGTCTTTGTTATGGCTTTCTAATTTGTGTGACTTTGAAGAAAGTGGCAGATACCTAGTTTCAGTATCGACCGATAGGAGAACATAATTAGGAATCAAAGCGTTGCTAAAAATGACTTGTTAGTTGTGTTCAGTTACTAGATCAGAATAGCCAGGTAGTTTTTAACATTCCTCAATACTTCCTCTGTCTATTCACCTTCCTTACCCAACTTTCTTCAGCCTAAAAACATTCTGAACGTAACTGTCGCTCTCTAGTGCGGAACCAAATTAAATTAAAATTTAACTTTGAAATGAAATGATATTACCGTCCAATTTCCATCTCGGGCGATTATTAAACAAAACGAAAGTATATAAAGGAATCAAGGATTTCATTGTGCTTTAAGCTTAAAAATAATATATTGTGAACTTCCGTTGAAATATTACGTTGTTTGTTGGTTCTACGAGAACAAGGCGTTCAATAAGTTAATTTAAAAATAAAGTTTTCACAAAGAATTTTCTGGACAAATAAGCTAAACATGTATCTGCTAATGTTAAATATTTCCTGCAAAAGTCACTGACAAACTAGAATGAGGTCAAAAATAATTAAAATAACGCTGACTCGATTAACATTCTCAAATTATACAAATAAAACAATGAGCTGTTTCATTATCATTCCAAATATTATTATACCCGATACTTTTGTATCGGGTACGTTTTTAGGTTGTCGTTTTTATCGTTTTTAAAAAATATCTTTTTAAATCCTTAATTTGAATTTGTAAATGCTGGCTGTTTTTATACATATCTGGAAGAGAGTTATAGAGTGTGTAGGCAATAAAGTTAAAAGATTTTATTCCATATTTCGTAGTGCGTGTCAGAGGAATGCGGAATTTTGTTGTAATTCCGAGTATTGTTGTTGTGGATGTCTTCATTGTAAAGTAGCTTTACGTTAGTGTAGGTTGATTGTTGGGTAATTTGGGTAATTGCAAAACAAGAACAACATTTAACTACAAAACTCTTTAACATTGAATGAATATGCTTAAATGGTAGAACAGAATGACTTCATATTTCTAGATAAAATTCTAAATGATCTATTTGACAGTCCAGAATTGCTTGCATTGGTGAGCGTTCAGAATCCACTGTGTAATTATTTCAGTGCAGAAATTCTGGGACTAACTGCCATAATGTATGTATTCCTCATAGCTTAGAATACATATGGAGGGAAATAATTATACGGAACAGTGGAAATCTTCAGCACACAAAAGTGACAACCGCTCCTGATCATGTGCAACCAGTGGTACTATGGCATCCCCAATTGGGGTATGTTGTGAAGCTGAAGGTAGTGGTAGGGAGGAGGTGGGAAAGAGAAAGGTGGGGACGTACCTGGATATTTCAGATCTGGTCACCAAACACGGCCAAACCCATTTTAAGCAACAATTGAATAGTGGTTTTACACTAGGGCTATACTGAGAGTAACTTCTTGGCTGGAAAGTGCCACAAATATACTATATATGTATTATTTTTAATGAGTAAATTGTGAAAAATACAAATTAATCAAATCAAATTTAATTGCGCAAGCCCGGGTTTGAGCCCGCGACCTCCTGTTTGCTAGTCTAGAGCCTTACCCCTCTACCACAAAGCGTTTAAAACCAAAAAGCTGTATCTATACACAGGCTGTATCCATAGATACAGCTTTTTGCCATAACACGGGTGAGAATCCGACGGTTTGTATTGACGCTCCTTAACTTAACCTCGATCATCGTAAGAATCAAAACGTTGCTTTAAATGGCATTTGCCGTGTTTAGTGATCAGATCTGATTAACCAGGTACGTCCCCCTACTCCCATTAGACCCACAACTTACCTCAATTGGAGGTACCTTACACCTCTAGGGACGCCAAAAGATGTTTCACATCACAAAACGAATGAAGCGTTGTTGCGTGAAAGAGCGTCGTCCCGTCTTGCCATGATTGCTACTCGTTTTTATCCCTCTAGGCGCTCCAAAAGATGTTTCATATCGCAAAACGATCTTTTAAAAAATCAATAAAAAAACTCATCTTTTCAACTACTTACAATAAATATGTTTATGTAATTATTATGCAAATCGTTTTCAAGAAACCTCGTGCCGCACAGACACGGCATTGTATGCGCATAAAGTAATCCCAGAAAGAAGTTGTAAGTGCGTCGTCGACAAAAAATCTTCCTGCACATTCATGAAAATGAAAAAGACAGAAGATACTAGATCCCTGACGTCACTTAAGACCTCTCTCTGGGACAAATATCTTTATCACATTTCAATGGTTTTGCAAATTCGCACTTTTGTGCTGATAGGATGATGGCTTTATTGATTTGTACAAATATTCCAATCACATATTGCGGGGGAGTGTTTGCATATTTGCACACCTATTTAGCCTTTCGGTCGGGTATTTCGTATCGAATTTCTAACGGTTTCGTCGTTGATTTAATCGCTCGTAGTGTACATACCCGGAGAACATGCTACACGAACACTAATGCTGTGAGAACGCTGCTGTTTGTACTGTGCATATAACTAGCCACAGTGAAAACTAACACGGAAAAGTAAAAATAAAAAATATATATATTTTAAGTTATTTTAAATGATAATATAATGTTTAAGAGACAGGGTTTTTTATACATAGAACAAAAGTGAAGGAATTATTTTTAAACAATACTTATAAGCCTGAAACAACGTATAAATTGAAAATCTTCGGAGAAATAATAAATGTCGACGACGGGAATTGAACCCGCAGTCTTCTGCGTGTACCTACGTGTACGTGTTACTTAAATGAAGGTTATCGGAAAAATGATATGTGTGAAAAGATCTCTTTCATTCACGAATGTCTCTTTGACACGTTCATTACACTTACCCGGCAGGTCACTTAAGTGTTGTTAGTGAATTTTATGCACAGTTTGGAATGCAGGGGACATAATATTTGAAACACTGCGCGTTACATAATATCAGAGATGCTATTTTTTAATCCTGCAATTGAATTATGTAGGTATGTATTTATGTTTTTGTTGGTTTTAGTAACAAATATTTGTAGGATGTTTCAGAGTGAAACATACTATTAGTATGTCCCTGGTGAAAGACCACCAGAATAAAAACGTTACTTGAAATCGCTAGTTCAGTTCTAAATACAAAACAAATTTTCTGTTTCTCGCCTTCTTTCCCTCCTCCGCTCTTCATACCGCAATTAGAAATACCATAGTCCCACGGGCTTCGGACCATCCATACTTTTGCACAGTATTCATATACAATAACACGCTCTTTGAATCAGTCATGTGATCAATGTAATAATTAGAAGCATGATTAAATCTGCTCGTTTTGTGAGATATCTTCAAAGGTACTTTGAATGCAATATAGCTTATAAGCTTTCTTAAATTGGTTATAGTGGCCAAGTGGGTGGTATTCATCGTATTACATTTTATATTCCAATGTCTGTGGTATTAAATATTCTCCCCCGCGGCCTTAAGGTCGAGGGTTCAATCCCGACGTCAAGTTAATCTTTGAATCCATAACTCAGAACGCCAGTCTTTGGGATTGTGAACGCAACACCACTTAAAAGTTTAACGCTTGATCCCAAAGTGAAATATTAATAGCGATTGGAACCCTTTGAATAATTAGATAATTTAAGTCCTGGAATATCTCCATTGTTGGTAGTTTCTATGCCCCGAGATAATATGAAAGCTCTACGTGAGACGTCACATACACAAGTCTACTGGTCTGCAGATAAGACCTATAATTCCTGATGTCTCAGCTCAGATAGTTATCTTGAATTCATTGTATGGAACGTGGACTGATGTTAAGTTGCGAGGACGTAGCTTTCTCGATTGACGGTGAGATTATTTTACGATTTAGAAGACTTTCTCTAATTTACTGAGGAAATCGTCAAATCATCTTTGGAGATGCTGTGTGGAATATCTTTATGGGGAGAGTAAGGAGTGAACATGGATCTTGAATCTTGACGAGACCCATGTTGGAAACACAGAGGCTAGCAAATCATTATTCAGTTAAGCCGTAGAACTCAAGAATGAGTCGTAGAAACGAATCATTCTCATGTGACAAATTTAATTTTAACCGTTGTGTACGTTGGGCGCGCTTTTGGCGTGTTTTCCGACTTTGCACCGGTACCAAAGTACAAATTATTTTAGTGAAATACTTGTAAAAAATGGAGAGCAGTTCTTTCAACGAACAACGAACCATAAGAAAAAAATATAGATAATTTTTAAAAATATGAAAAATTCTTTCAAAATATCAATTTAGTCATGACAATCAGCGGAAGATGACAATAAAATGACCATTGTTTCATACCTACTCAACGCACAATTCATACCCGATCTTAAAAACTACACCCAGAGTACCTTTGGTTATAGAGCACACGGAAAAAAATTGCTATTATTGAATATTGTTAATTTATTAAGAATCTCTTCAAATTATTCGTAATCCGATTAAAAACGCGATTGCAGGCCCTTAAGGAATGAATTGATAAGTTTCCTAATAAACTTTAATTACGAATGTGTATATCACAATGTCGGAATACGCGTTCATAAAATCCAAATATTTTCGCATTTCGTTATTGTATATTATAAAGACAAATGCAGGTGCATGAACACGTGTTCCGACATAATAAGAAATTACTAAAATTTTATCAGGAAACGGCCTGCAATCCCGTTTTTAACCGGATTACTAATAATGTGAGGAGATTTTTAATAAATTAGTAATACTCATTTTCTGCGTGTAATGTACGCCACTGCATGTACGAGAATATACTTGGGATTTTTAAAACTTTTTATACTTTCAGTACCTAATTCCCCGAGAGAGCAATCAGAAAATCACGTTCCACACCATTCGTGATCGCCATCCATTATCCCCCGCGTATTTCCGATGCTAATGACAAGTTCTGAACGAGAGTCATGACTGTTCGTGGCCCGCTCGTGATGGTCCACAGTCCGCTGTCCGAGGGACGTGGATCATCTCTATGGCCGCACAGCATCTCAATCCGATCATCTCGCGGACTTCTGCTGTCCTGGTTGCTAAGATTGTAACGGAAGGGGCGGATAAGGCTTCGAAGGATGACCTATAATTGTGTAATCGTGAGATAAAATCGTAAAAGTGGAAGATACTTTTGGTATACCGCCCTGGTGAATGACCACCATTCTTATTTTTAATGTGAATCTGAACAAGAGGCCCAACTACTCCCAACCGTCTGGAGCCAGTGAGACTATTGCATCCCCAGTTGGGTTATGTTGTGTGGCTGAAGGCAGTGTGGAGGGGAAGGAGATGGGGAAAAGGAGGGTGAGGAAGTACCTGGATATTCAGATCTGGTCACCAAACAAAGTGGAAGCCATTTCAAGCAACGTTTTTATTTTTGATTTACACCAGAGCGATACTGATAGTATCTTCCATTCAAATGCATATTATTTTTAGAAATAATATGTAAAATATTTGCAAAAGAGTAAAATAGAAATAATACACATTAATCAACTAAAAGATACTTTCTCACGCCGGGATTCGAACCCGCGAACTCCTGCTTGCCAGTCGAGAGCCTTACCCCTCGACCACGGAGGTAAGGTAAGGTAAGATTGCTAATTTATTAAGAATCTTTTCAAATTATTCGTTATCCAGTTAAATTGGGATTGCAGACCCTTAAATAATGAATTAATAAGTTTTTTCTGTTAAACTTTTATTAAAAGAGGAATGTATTATGGCGATGTCGGAACATGTGTTAACAAACATATTTTAACATTTCGTCATTATAAATTATCAAGGAATGGTGCACGTGCATGAACACGTGTTCTGATATTTAAAAAATGTAATAAAAGTTTAACAGGAAACGGCCTGCAATCCCGTTTTTAACCGGATTGCGAATAATTTGAAGAGATTTTTAATAATTCAGCAATATCTATGCAATCCACCATCAATGTCAAAAGACGCGTTTTTGCATTTCTAATTTTAACAGCTGATATTTTGGGTATTGGGAAAACTACTGAAACTACCAAAAAAAGACTCAAATAGTCAACAACGATCAAGTGGATTGAAATATGCAATATGCAGGGCCGGCCCTATGCGGGCGCAACTGAAGCAGTCCGCTCCAGGCACCGAATTCTCAAGGCGCCAAAGCGCTGATAATACCTAACGCCTAACAGTCCTAACACATCGCCCTTGAGATTATTTTTCAAAAAACGGCGCTAAACAAAAATACAAATCATCCGAATTATTATATTAATTACAGTGATGAAACAACCAGTAGACATTTAGCGATTACTACTAAATATCTACAGGTTTTGACAAGGGGCGTCAAAATTTTACTCGCGCTAAACGTCCTTTGGCTCAGGGCCACCCTGGCAATATGCATATATGCAAATACGTATGGTCCGCCGTCTACTAATAACGATAATATAAAATTTCTTCATATGAAGCGGTTACTTTGTGATGTGACATTATAATTTAAAATTAAACAATAACTTTGTAAACATCACTTATAGGTAAATACTTAATGCCGACCGGGTTTCGCTACAACACGTAGCCTCATCAGGGCAGTATAATACTAACAATCTAAAAATTTAAAATTAACATGTGTGGATTTCACAGTAAGTGGACAGTCTGAGCTACAGTGGAAGAGGTAGGGATATGTGGGAGATTGAGGGGCGAGTGTTCTTTGTCAATAGGGAACAATCTGAGTATAGGGCTTTTATTTAGGTTTATTTGGTTGTTGATGACTTTGCTATTGACGTTTTTGGCTTTCCTTAACTCTAGCGCTTCTAAGTTATCTAACCTAAGACCTATTCCGTTTTTATGTAATAGACTGACGCCAGTATTTTTGTCGAACGTATGGTTGGTTTCTATGAGGTGGTTTGCAAATTCGGAGAACCCATTGCTGGATAAACATCTTAGGTGTTCTTTGACTCGTGTTTTGATATTACGCGCTGTTTTGCCTATATAAAACGCGGGACAGTCACTACATTGCAGTGAGTAAATACCTGAGTGATTTAACGGATGTGACAAAGAACATCCGTTAATTATTAATTATGATTTAACGGATGTTCTTTGTCACATCCATTAAATCACTCAGGTATTTACTCACTGCAATGTAGTGACTGTCCCGCGTTTTATATAGGCAAAACAGCGCGTAATATCAAAACACGAGTCAAAGAACACCTAAGATGTTTATCCAGCAATGGGTTCTCCGAATTTGCAAACCACCTCATAGAAACCAACCATACGTTCGACAAAAATACTGGCGTCAGTCTATTACATAAAAACGGAATAGGTCTTAGGTTAGATAACTTAGAAGCGCTAGAGTTAAGGAAAGCCAAAAACGTCAATAGCAAAGTCATCAACAACCAAATAAACCTAAATAAAAGCCCTATACTCAGATTGTTCCCTATTGACAAAGAACACTCGCCCCTCAATCTCCCACATATCCCTACCTCTTCCACTGTAGCTCAGACTGTCCACTTACTGTGAAATCCACACATGTTAATTTTAAATTTTTAGATTGTTAGTATTATACTGCCCTGATGAGGCTACGTGTTGTAGCGAAACCCGGTCGGCATTAAGTATTTACCTATAAGTGATGTTTACAAAGTTATTGTTTAATTTTAAATGATAATATAAAAGTAGGTGATATGTCATTTTTCACAAAAACTACGCCATTCAAATCATCCAAAAATTATTATTACGTATTTTGAAAAATTTTCTGTAACGATCATCTTGCTGTCTTCTGGGGTTCTATCTACATTTCTAGACCAATCTTCGAGTCCCACGGAATCTTAAAATGATCACATGCTCAGTACTAATTAAAACCCGCGTCATGTGAAAAACAAATAAATGTATATGTTAAATGGTATTTCAATTAATAGACAAAAGGTGGTAAGTATTTTAAGGCGATGCACTACGTAGTAATGCAAAATCATGTGTTTTAGGTTGAAAATTTGGACGCCTAGAAATGTTTCAGATGCTTTAAATAAATACCGCGAGTAGAATACATCTTGGCCTTTGAAATAATCGAGTATTTTGAACAGAAGTCTTTTTATAAGCCCAGAAGAAAATAATTTATAATAAAACAGCTTTAAAGTTTTCGGTTATGGTTTTATTGTATAATGTGGCAAATTAAGTTATTTATTAAATAATCGGAAAACAGTTAGATATTTATGCCTGAACATCCACAAAATAAAATAAAAGGCATGTTTTTTTCTTGCCTAAATCAAAACAGCTGGGTGGTGTTAAGCGGGAATTTAAGCCTTATCGCCATCTACGTAAGGTTTGTTATTGATGGCGGCTCGATTGAAAATATTACACGGGCGTAGTGCATCGCCTTAATCAAATTCTTCAGAAGTTTTGAGTACAATACAAATAAAAAAATACATTTATTTTTCCATAAATCAATAGTATTTCGTTTTACAAAAAAAGAAATACATATAATCAAAAATTCCAAACATGTTAAAACATTTTAATATTTGAAACTGTTATTTCGTGGTGGAATTCCATTATAAATATATATAAAGAACACAATTTTAAACTTTTTTCCACTTGTTTTTTTATAATCAGTATGTCACCTATCCTAAATATGTATTTGAATTATATAAAATGCATTAAAATATTTTTTCCTAACCACACAATAGATTACCGATAACTTTATGTTGGGTAAATCCTTAAATTGATAGTCCTAATAGGCATAATTATCATAGCTCTATAGATACATTCATTTGATTTTAATAACAATACTTATTTGGGAAATATCATATTTCACGAAAAACCCCTCATAATTCAAACCAATCTATTATGTTAACCCCTCCCCTCAATGTAGTTTGCCTATGTATATAAACCTTAGTTTAAGACAAAAATTGTACCAGTCTGAAGATGGCCCTAACAGACTGAAACCGGTCACGGTCAAATAAAAACAAGTGGAAAAAAGTTTAAAATTGTGTTCTTTATATATATTCATGTTAAAACACATTAACAAACAACAAAATGCAGAAATTAAACTTTATCACGGTAATATGATAGTACTATTATCTTACAGTGACTGCACAGTTTAGGATTATTGTAAACGGATGTGACGCCCTCTGTTATGTAGAAAAAGATCTGTTGAAGTTATTTTATCTCCTAGTAACATTGATGTATTATACTCTATGGCTAGTAATAATAAGTATGCCAAGCGCCGATCGCACAAACCGTCAGTTTCAATTAATGACTTGTGCTAAGAACGCGCTACCTACAGTCATAATAGGCCTTGTACTAGGACATGGTTGAGATTTTAAAAAGAATTTTTCTTGAATGTAGTTGGAAATGTCGCGCGCAAAAGGGCTCAATTATTGTTTTGTCGTATTTGTTTCTATTCCCTTTAATGATTTACATATTATTCAAAGAATCGCATGTATGGTTGACAAAAAGTGATTATTATCGCGATATTCTTGTAAGCAATACATATATCAGCCGGTTCGATACTGCGTTATTTTCGGTACCATAAATAACGATCTTACATGGTATTGTAAATCAATGGTATCTTTGCACATACAAGGTAAGAGAATTCCGACATAAACCTCGGCACGATCGAGTAAACTAGATGCTCAATGTTGGCCGTGTACAAAGCCATTACAAAGAACGTGTTTGCATGTGGACATGCGATAAATAAATAATTAAGGCAGAGTTTCTTTTACAACCGATGTAAAGAAAAAAAATGATTCAAGACGATGACAAGACAATATCAGATTTATGTTCTACTGTAAACTCATACTCAAAATGCCTCTGTGAAAGAAGGGTTAGCTGCCTGATTGGATATTATGGTGTTCGTGAGCTCTCATTTCGGCTTGAGCAAATATAAAAAGTTTTTTGAATGAGTGTTCAAAAGATTCTTTGTCTTGTCGGTCTGATGAGAGACCAGAATCAGAATTGAAAGGTTTGTTGCAATGGCTTAGCCATGTTTGGCAGCTAGATCTGCAGGACAAGGTAGATCTTCCCCTTTCTGTTCTCTTGCGTACAGCATTTAAAATACGGTAAAATGCGTATAAATCATGAATGATTGCAAATCTTGGAAGAGATTCGTTGTCGAAGACAATGCTTCCTATCAACTTTGGTAACAATTACATACACGCAAGCGGACATATACGTACGAGTATTTCTCTGAAATTGGATAGAATACATATCGGTCCTACCCGATCGGCATTTAGCGTGGTTGGTTGAGGTGTCGACTCCAGTACCTGGCTGGGAAGGTTCAGTCAATTCAATAAATTTATCTCTTAGGTAGAGCTTATGCAGAAGAGTCTAAGTGGTACCATATTCATTTAATTGTTTATGTCTTTTCTTTTGTGTGTAGATTTATAACGTCTGTACTTGTTTGTATCTACGCGTAACATTACTTTACACTTTAACGATCTCCAAAATCTGCACCTTGAGAATACATAACATATTATAACTTGGCCGGCATTCAAATTCGGGCCCACCCTGTCGAGCTGCGCAACAAAAGGCCATAAAGCAAACAAAGGCGCCGTTTTTCAAGTTTTAGACACTAAAAAAGCTGCTTTTACTCGGGATGTTGTTAAAGGAGCCAGAGTACCCTCCTATAAAGAATTTAAAGTTATCAAATGGTTTTATTGCGCCGTTTTATGGCATCCACATATGGTGTCAAGGAAATTGCGATACATACTTCTGACAGAGGAGAACTGGGCAAAAACATTTTCTTGAAGCCCTATTCAAGCTTTAGACTCTGAAATTTGTTAAAATATTAGATACAACAACTTATTTTACGAATTTGGCCTACAGTTTAAAAAAAACTGAAATTAAATAAAATACAATAATAAAGGCGGTAATGAAAAAAATATGTATTTTGTATTATGTCAATCCACAATAAAATATGGAATAATTGTTTAGAGAGAAGATACAAACTCAGCTACCGGTCATATGGAATATGCACAGAATACCATCTTAAAAAACATAGAATGACTGAGACAGACCAGATATTGACGTGCTAGATATACGCCAATTATACATAAAACACTAGGTACTACACTACATTGTAGACCAAAAAAACAAATTTTGACAAACACAAACTATCATTAATAGACCAGTTAGGCAAGCGTAAAAAAACATAAAAACTCCGACGGTAAATACAAGCTTTGGACAAAGACACCATACAAATTACCGGGCAATAAAATCACTCAATAATCTTTCACTCGAAACAAAAAACATTTCAGATACAAAATTAAAACATGGATTAAATAACAAAAAGGCAATATTACAAAAAAAATATAATGTAAAATTTGTATTCGTAATAATTATTTTTATGCAAAATCACCTCAATGACAATACCATCACAATACACACACTATTATATGAAACCGTACCTTAAGGTTACTTTTGCAGCTCGTAAGTCCTGTGCCTTCGCGCTCTTGTGCTATCATGAATACAGATAAGGCAGTTTAGAAGCTTATGTGCTGTTATCAAGAAAACAGTTTCCCTACTATCAATGAGGCTATTAATGTCAAATCAGGAGCGGTTATAAATAATATTAGACTATTTTGTTTTCGTTTTTTAAACTTCCTACATACTTTTAAGAATATGTGAATTATATACACAGAAGTATTGGGTTTTAAAAATAACAAAAAACAATTTCGTATCAAGTTAATATTCTCAAACATACAAAGCAACAACTTTTTATATTAATATTTTCGCCCCAAATTTTATCCTTATTCAGGTGTACCTACAAAACTTTACATGAGAAAATAATTTCAGGGATAGGTAACGACTTTGTTTACTTAATATTATTTCTCGAACGGTTGTGCTTACATAGCAAAAGCAATTCAAGCTAAAACAACAGTATCGTAACTAAATTCAATGGCAAAACATACAAAAACGTTTAGACAAAAAACCAGCAATTGTTTTCAAGATCTACTACATCTCCGTCATTGAGAAACAAAGTACCTAAAGACAAGTAGACGATTAATTAAGTTTATCTATCAATCAAGTTTACCAGTACCTACTACAATGTATCAGGTAGTTGTTTAACTAATATATAAGCATAATCTAGTCCATCTTGTAAAAGCCAAATTTACAGAAAACTGGTACAGTCAACGTGTTCGTTTTAAGAAAGTAAATTGAGCAAGATTATATTTATAATAATTATAGATGATTTATAGAAAAAATTCTACGTACATAATATGCGTGTATAGTGTTATTATCTAATCTGATTAAGTTATTATGTATTTTTTTTCAAATTTCATCTGGTTTTCATAAATCTACTGTAGTTTCCATGCAAATTTTAGGAAGGTAAGCGTCCGATGAAGCAAATATAATCTATGTAAAAACTAATAACAGGAAGCGAGAAGTGGGTGGAGTGTGAATAAAAATGTTACTAACATAGGTAGATTTTCATGTAAGATATTAGGATTTGAGATTTTCACAACTAAAAGTATTATCGTTACTAACCTACCTTCCTCCTTCTTTAGCCAACGTTTTAGATAGCCTTACAGTGTCCATCGTCAGGGCAAATGTGTGGACACCGTGTTTCAAGCGTTAATCCTATGAGTGTAGTTTTCTGAGTTTAGTTTGGTGTAGCTAACGAATATCGCATACCAATAATCATTAATAAACGACGATGTGACCAATCTTAATAATCTTAATAATCCAACGGCTACATCAAAACTAAATGCAGAAAACTAGTTTGAAAGGATTAACGCTTCAATACGGTATCACTTCTAGATACATTATCATACTCTCCCCCACAGTCTGCACTTCTGCCCTGATGATGAACACTGTAACGCTGTAACGGAGGAAGTGCAATAAGGCGTAATAACCCAAAAATTTCAAACCAATATTTTCAAGTAATTCTTGACGTTTCCGATTTACATGACTGCCCTGCCTTTCCAGCGATACAATTTCTTCGCAAAGTTAGCTTGCTTTTTTCAGTAAATGTTTCCGAGCTAACATTGTGCTCTGAAATTGCTTCAAAGAGGCCATCGCACGTTATTGATCCATTCCAAAGCGTAGAAACTACAAGTCATACAAAGATGCTTTCGCTGTACCTCCTTTTATAAGAAGACCAGTAGGGGAATAACATAACTCAACTATAGAACGAAGCTTCCGAAACTTTGGGACATACTGTATAAAGTAAAATCATTGTAATTGATAATAGTATATAAATATAAGATAGTGTAAAGTAAATTACAAAAAAGTTGGAATCAATTTCGTGAATAATTTGATTCCGATATCGTCTCAGATGTAACTTACCATCAGAAAGGGAACATTGTGATCTCACATTAGAGTACCTTCTATTGGCGACTATTACTCGTACACCTCGTTGACTGACACCAGTCTTCAGAACTAGCCCGAACCGATTCATTATGTTCCTTACTGTCGAGTTTACCACAGCCCGCAAGGTGCTTCCGTGTTCGCTCACCACCTTCTTGTTTAAATATTAATATCAAATTATGAGTGTTAACTAATTGTAAATAACCCGTAAGTAACTTTGATAACATTCTTCTTTCATAGACTCCGACGTGATGTGAATATTCAACCTTCTGATTCCAGACCATCGTTTAAAATCGAAACCTTGCTTAAACAAATGTATAAAAAGTTGTTTTCAATCCAAAAATCACAAGTTAAATAAAAAAACTATTCGAATTTTAGTACAAAACTCGAATAGTATTTCGGTAATTAACTTACTTATTATAACATCTAAAAAACATTGAATATAATTCCTCATAATCAAAGCATGATAATCACACAAAAGTTCTATTCACTCTGGTAAATTACTTCTGGTGTTAACAAATCTCTTAGTTGCTGCGCACCCGTGCAACTAACAGAATCCTAAGTTTTTTTGTACACTCCCAGGAGTTACAGCTAAAGCGCCACGAGTATATTATATTGTATGAACTATTTCTTAGAACGTTAAGTCCCATAGTTTCTGATTTTGTAACGCACGTATAGGATTCATATATTCGCTGTCGGGCAGGGTGGATGGCACAGAATTTGAATAGCGCGCTGTTCTAAGAGTGGTTAAATTATAATACAGGTGTGTCTAATTTTCTTATTTTTATGGGATTTCATTGCACAGACGTAATTTGGAGACAACCACCACTGGGTACTTATCAACTTTCCTCTTCCTCGTCTCCATCCCTTCCTCACTCGCTTCAGCTCTACAATTATCCCTATGAGGAGTGCCATGGTCCTACCGGCTCTGGGCAATCAGGTGGGTATCTTGTGCGGTTGGGCAAAATTCAAACCTGTATAGGAAATATTTGAATTGAGAGACTCGCTACTTCTGATACGGATTGAAAGCATGTTTTTCCTAAATAGGAAAGTGGACAGTGCTTCAATAATAGCCCTTCCAAGTCTTCAACAATCAACATACCACGAACCTGTACTTAAACAATGTGTCCCATACTATCGCATGCTCCCTTCCAGATTGAGAGCGTTTTATCACATATAAATAACATTACCAACAACTGGGCCAGCAATTTAGAAATATGGGAAAAAATACTGTTCGTGGGGTAGAATGGGGAAATATTTAAGTATTTTTATTATTTATTGATTTTATTTTAGTAATTTGTACATTTAAGATTACAAATGACTAATTAATTATTACATTTAAATATACTATGTTTTTTTTTTCTTTCTTGATATGGCTCCTACACAACATCTTAAACTTTTCAATTGGGGCAGACTTAAGGTTTTCCGGCAGCGCGTTATAGTATTTCATCCCTTTATAAAATATACTATTCTGGGTATTCGCTTTGTCCTTCTTTGGTAGCCTGATTTCATTGCACGTCCTAGTTTTATGTTGGTGTATGTCCTTGTTGTATACAATTTGATTCGAAAAATATTTGGGTAGCAGGTTGTTTACTATTTTGTGTAAAAATATCATCGTGTTCAAGGTCAACATCTGTTTCACCGTTAGCCAATTTAGTTCGTTTAACATTTTATTTACTTTTGAATATCTATTTCGTCTGAGTATTGTTCTCATTGCCCTATTTTGGAGAATTTGAAATTTATTTTGCTCTCGGTCGTTACACAGGAAAAGGATAGTTGAGCAGTAATTAAAATGTGGAGCAATAATGGAGTTATAAATGGTGATTGCAGTTTTTTCGGACAGTTTTTGGCGAATTCTTCCCAAGAAAGATATCTTTTTTCCAATTTTCTTTTGGGTATATTCCGCATGTTTGTTAAAGTTGAGTTTGGAATCTATTATAACTCCTAAGTATTTTATATCGGTAACATTTTCAATAATTTCACCATCAATTTTGATTTTGCTTTCACTGGATGTCTTCTTATAACCAATTACCATACATTTTGTTTTTTTTGTATTTAATTTAAGCTTATTTATTTTTAGCCATCTTGATACATTATCTAGTTCATTATTTAAAATATTTATTAGTTCTTCATAGTTTTCTCCAATTATATATATAAGTGTATCATCGGCAAATAGTCGTACTTTGCATTTTGAAAATATTTTCACCATGTCATTAATATAGAGTATGAACAATAGAGGTCCAAGGACTGATCCCTGTGGTACTCCTAATTTATTTTCCATTGGTTTTGAAAATTGATTATTAATTTTTGTTACCTGTATTCGGTCTTTCAAATACTCTTTTATTAATTTAATGGCTAGAGTTGAGAAACCAATTTCTTTAAGCTTTCTTATCAATATTTCTCGATCTATGGTTTCGAATGCCCTTTGAAAATCCAAGAATATTGCTAAGATAAATTTATTACTATTCATTCCTTCTTTCCATTCTTCAACGATTACATTTAACGCTGTTTCACAAGAATTATTACATCTGAATCCCGATTGTTCTTGGTATAAAATATTGTGTTCATCTAAGTATTGCAATATTTGTTCTTTTATTATTACTTCAAGTATCTGTTCATATTTCAGTATGTACTGGTGCTCTCTAGTGACTTGAGGCTAGAGTACTTTGGATAACACAACAATAGAAATATAAAAGTTTATTTTCTGTAAATGCGATGGGTCTCGGTTATGTAGTTCAACTAATAAAGACAAATCTAGTCCATCTAGTAAAAGCCAAATTTGCAGAAAACTGGTAAAATCATCGTTGTAATTTTAACCGAGTGGTGGTAATTGAGAATGAGTCTCGGAGATTGGATGATTCAATGAATTCGCCGTTTTACAGGAACTAAGAATTTTATTGGATTGATTCTGTGACTTCCCAGTGACGGAAACTCTTCTCGACTTTATTGTTCATTATATTATGTTTGGCTAGTTCATTTTTTTAATGGGTACCGCACATTAGTCTCACCTGCCAGGTATCAGGACATTGACAACCTTAATTAGGGTGTTTTTGAGGCTGAAGTAAGTGGGGAGGTGAATGAAATTCAAGAGAGGAAGGTTTTGATTATTTAGAATATTTGAACCGTTTCGATATAAAAATAGTACAATCTATGCCAGTCGCTCGAAAGGTCACTAATATTATAAAACACCTCATAATGTTCCAACACCCAATACACGAATATTTCTGAAAAAATATTATCTTTTTGGTAAGCAATATCAAAAAATTTGCGCTTTTTAATAATTCGAAAAAACATAATATTTTTGATTTACCATGTTAAAAAAAAAACTATCACTTTTTCGTGAAGATAAGAGTTGCATTATATTCCACAAACAAATGTCGAATTAACAATATAATATGGTTATTTATTTTGGATTCAAAATGTAATATTGTTATTTATTTTGAATTCACAATATAATATTGTTATTTATTTTGAATTCACAATATAATATTGTTATTTATTTTAAATTTTTGTGGTGTCTTTGATTTTTTTTTCTTCATCATAATAATGAAAAACAAAGTCTGAAGTCTTTAGTTTGAGACAATACCTTCTCCGAGAAAATTATGCTCGTAAATACAAAATTGACAGAATAAACTGAGACGTGTCCGAGAAATACAATTTTCTTACTAACGCCATAAACATCAATAACAATAGCCTTTGTGAAAGCAATAAAAATCTGTGCACGAAATAATAACTCTGAAAAGGTTTTGTTTTATACCTCCGTCGCGTCGGTGAGTACCTTTATTACCTTCATGTGAAGTGTTATTAAAGGATATGAAAAGGTGTAAAATCATAACTACCGATCACCAACGGTTTGGACAAAAATTTTAATCAGAGTTTTGGAAATTAGACTCTCTAAACACACAACTCTATTAGCCAATTTCAAATCTAATTTTCCGTTTTTTTAAAAACAACCCTTGGCCGAAGAAATTTTAGATGGGTACTTTGCATCAATCTAAACGATACACTTCCACTGGTCACTAGACAGAACACAAATTACGCTAAATATAAATTGGAAACCAACTATTTGTTTACCAACCAAGACAGTAGACCCAAATATAAATTGGAAACCAACCATTTGTTTACCAACCAAGACAGTAGACCCAAATATAAATTGGAAACCAATCATTTGTTCACCAACCAAGACAGTAGACCCAAATATAAATTGGAAACCAACCATTTGTTCACCATCCAAGACAGTAGACCCAAACAATTAACGAAAGTTTTTAGACCTCCTCTATTTTTTACCAATAACACGTATATTATGTAGTACGATGTTGATTGACTTTTTATTTTGATTATAATTTTGTCTTGAACTGTGATGTGATATCTTGTAACACTGTGTTACAAACTTCGCTTGCTCTCCTCTGCACAGGATTTTTAGTGAGACAGTCACAGTATATCGCCCATATAATAAATATGTGATAATGTATCGAATAAATATTATAATCAAGGTGATTTTGTCACCAAAATGGCGTTATACAAAACATAAAATTATTAGCGTACGTGCCTTCAACCTCGTACCTCGAAGAGATTAACCGATATACCTACCTATGTGTGTTGTAGGGGCATCTGTTGTGGCAGAAGTAAGCTCATTTTTACCTTATTTCGGGTATTTTTTTTTCAATTATCAAAATTCAATCTTGAACAGAAAAAAAATCATTCACTTGTATGGGGCCTAAAGTCAAAAGATCTTGAAAATTGGCGACATCAGTTTTCTTTCAAATCGGTATAGATCACATATCTAAGGGTTTTAAGCTTTCTATAAAATTTATGCATGACCGTTATGCTTAATAGTTAATGACATTTTGATCAAAAGCTGTAACGGGCCGAGGGTCACCGTTAAACAGGACACGTTCGAATTTCAAAGAATCAAAATGGCGCAGATCGTCGGTTTGGCGGTTTTACAATGTATTGGTGAAACACCACAGGTAAATAGAGAGAGTAGCAAAAAAATAATAAGTCAAAGAAAATAAAATAGAAGTTTTATATATAATCCTGGCATGACTACGAAAAAAGTTATTTTGGAGATAACATTCATGCCTTAGAATAATAATTCAAGGGAAGTAAATTGGATTTTGAAAGTCTTCTATAATATAGTTTTCTAGAGGATTCCTTCTAATAAAATGATTTGATTTCGTGACTTACACGCGGAATGATGGCCTTCAAATCACGGCTAATTTAATATAAGGCTTTGATAATTCATTTATAAATATGACAGCAGATATCTGTATAGAAAACACAGGGTAGATTATAATGTAGTGTTGTGTATACTGTACTATAGTCTTAACCTAACCCAATCCTCTGAAGCCGGTGAGACCATGGCAACAACAATTTTCACCATTTTTTCGGCGTATGTTGTGAGGCTGAGGTAGAAGGAAGAAAAAGGAGATGAGGCAGAGGAAGTTATGGTAGTACCTGGTTATTCAGATCTAGTCACCAAACATGGCTAAAATCAAGCAATATTTCGATTCAACACCAGATCAACAACCATGATGTAGGCACTATTAAAATTTGATACTACATGGTAATCCGACATCTAATTGGACCTCCCGTGCCTGTTTAGTTATGAGGACAAATTATTTATCAAATAACTAACTAATTAACCATCATGACAGATAGGACAGACCGCCAAACAACACTCTTTTGCATCATTCACATTCATACAGCTTATCATACATACTCTTCTGTTATTCTGACTCTTGGCCCGATTCAAATGTTTGGTTCACTTGATCGCGCCATGCCTTCCTCGGGCGTTCCTGACTTCTTCTATCATTCACATTCGTGTCATATATTCTCCTTACACTCCTTTCTTCGTTTATTCGCTCTACATGTCCAAAACATCTACACGGAGATAGCCTATTGATATGAAATACTGTTAATTCATTAAAAATCTGTTTTAAAATTATTGTTTTTCTATTGCGGGCCTTTAACGAATGAATTAAAAGAGTTCCTATCAAAGATCAGTCAAAAGCAAAAGTTTTGTGAGGACGGCGGAACACGTGTTCATACAAATACTGATATTGACACTGACATACTTATAGAGTAAGGATGCCATTTACCGGGTATTTTTTTTTGATCAGCCATAAAACGAAGAAATGATTGAATTTTCTGAAAATGAGTTTGTATGTGTATAACTGTATTAATCTTTTATCATGTATGTACAATAAAAATAATTTAGCGGCCGTACTTAAAAACACAAAAGGAAAAATATGTGAAAGGAGAAATTTTGTCTTTGAAAAAAAGAGGTCCTTATATCGGGTACCATACCTGCCTTTTATCGGGTACCCGGTGATAGGGTGCCTACCATTTATCGGGTACCCGGTAATACGCATAAAAAGTATTTCTACAGGTGCTTTGAAAAAATTATTATTTTTTTTAATAAAACATAGTTAATTAAGTTATAAAAAGGCTGTTTATTTTCGTACTGTTAAGTTCAACCGTTAAGGCAAATATCACATATGAAATCGAAATTCCCGTTACCGGAACATTCTACGTGAGCTCATTTTTTACATGCAATGCATTTTATCCATTTTTCTCCTCTGAAATTAGATGAATATGCTTTGTTACAGTAAACGCACGCTGCATCTTCTTCATCGGTATCTGGATCATCGTCGGTTTCCATGAAAATAACAGAGTCATCGTTACTCTCACCAATGCTGGAATCTGATGTGTCCACTTTTTTTTGCGTCCGTTTCATCTTCGTTGTATTTTCAGTTTTCGTCTGTTTTTACATAATGCGTTGTTTACCTTTAACCAAATTTAATTTACTGACGCCTTTCTTATCTTGTTTAGCTAAAGCCTCACTTAAATTGTTTTTGTATGGGGATCCTGAAATGAAACAAGCAGATCCGGTTCTTTTACTTGTGTTAGGTTTAACAGTGGGTAGTTTTTGAATGTCAATACATCTAACAGGATCATTGCTTGAAGATGCAGCAGGGGTATCTACAGTACCAACAGTTGCCAACGCCTGAGTGAGATGTGTGCCAGAATCAAGTAACACAGCTTCTAGCGTAATATTTTTCTTTCGATTCTTCCGGTTCTGGAACATCGTGAGCAGCAAAATCGTGGTCTCTGAATATGAAACGATTGCAAGGAAATATGCCACTTTTGCGGAAACCATTGATGGCCACTTCAACAGTTGCACTACGTTGGTATTCTTGCCCCATAAGACTTGTGACTTGTAATGGAGTCACCATTCTTCTTATTTCTCACGTAATCTTCCAAAGTAGTCTGTGGGACATGGAACTCCCGGGCTGCTTTCATATATCCCATCGTTTTGTTTTGAACAGCTTCTATAGCTCTTTTCATATCTGAAGGATCCCATTTTTTGCGTGTTGAAGTTGCTATCTAAAACAAATATTAGCTGAATAAATTAAGCCTTTTATCGGGTACCCGAAGTTGGCCATTACCGGGTACCCGGTATTGCGGATATCACAAATCTGAACAACGAAATGATGACAGAAACGTGACAGAGCGATGAAATGTCCAAAAAATGCATGTCGTGTGAACTTAACTACATAGGTTAAAAGAAAAATAATAATAACTCTAAAAAACACTTACCCTTGTTATCAAAATATGCCGTGTTAAAACTAACTTGATAAACTATTAATCAGATTTTTTGCAAAAATGCCTGCCACTTAATGAACGTGCGAGTGACGGTTGTCGATCTTTTCCTTATGATGGCGGATGGTAAGATCTTTGTTTTACCGGTCGATTAGTTTGCGCAGTTGGCACCAGTTTCGACATAAAGGGGTACCCGGAATTGGGCAACTACCCGGTAAATGGCGTCTTTACTCTATTGTAGCATTCCGTCATGATAACTATTAGGAAGAGAAAACGTGTTCTCGATATATTCTGACTGACTAATATTTTATCAGGAAGTTCACATAATGTCACTTTTTTAACAGGATTATTTATTTATACATAAAAATGTTCGTTTCTTAATCTTGCTCATTATGCTTTCATAAGCCTTGCATTTTTTGCGAATCTCTACATTTCTCACATGATCTCACGTGGTTTTACTACCGCATACGCCTCAGGGATCGCATGCCCATGGCATTCAGTGTATTCGAATGAATAATAATAATTATAAATGTTTTAAAGTCTATCTTTTAGGTAATAGCTAGAGATAATTATATCAATGGTATCCTCACTGGGATCTCCCAAGCTGAGATATGTTTTTTTTTTATTCTAACGGGCGTATTACACAATGCTTTTTTTCGTCCAGTTATTATGGGTAGTATTTTTATAATATTATGGATTCGGTATGAAAAAAAAGGTTTGTTGTTAACTATTGTGATACCGATTATGGCGGACATCCTAATAATATATTATATCTTCTTCGTAATCGTAAATCGTAAGCGTATGAATGTAAACGACCTTTAGCCCAAGGCTTCCGTAAATTTTATTATTATCTACTTGTAACACAATACCCGATATGGAGTTAGTTGTATTAGACAAGGAAGTACCACAGTTCCTAAAGTGTTTACTTAAGTCCTCGAAAATATATTCAAGAATCTTCAATGGGAAAACAAAGGTAAATATATTATTGGCGACCACTGAATAACCTCAAATACGTCGACTATATTGTGCTTGTTTGTGACAACAATATTCTCAAATCTTTTTCGTGACACTAAGATTATGTGTAACCAATACCGGCATTACATAATCGGTAAGAGGAAAACAATAGTAACTAAAAGGCAAATCTTCTATCTACATATTTATACAAAGGAAAGTGTCTGTGGCGGGCGGGAGGCATTTATTTGATTTTATACAAATCTACAGTTTTATTCCAAGATTGAACTTCTAAACATGAGGAAGGTCACTGTCAACATTGGCACTAGTACAATATATAATAGAAAACTTTATCCGAGTCCCACCTAAGGTTTGTAGAAAATGATCTCTGGAGTTGCAATTTGCACAGTTTTATGTCCATGATTCATAAGCCGTTCGGCTTGTAGTGTATTTTCCAACTTGAGTTGTAGTTTTTTAAATTTATTTAGTGAAAGACAAATAATTATACAAACTTTTTGACTGTTTTTATGAGTTTTACAAAACTCCCAAAAGTTGAGCCCTTGCGTTTTAAAATTTGCACAATTCTTCGCGTCGGAATTTCAAGGCAATATTTTATGCTTGTAGCATATTTTCCATCATAAGCCATGATGAGGCGAAACCAATAAATGCTACTAATTTTTTCCCTTTTGAAAAGTCTGATTCTGAACAAAATTTGATTTAAGCTAAACAAAAATGTATTGATATTTCATAAAACGGAAACATTTGAAATACGTCAAACGTAGGACCCGATCAAAAACGCTGCGCCTAAGATAACAAATTAATAATCTACATCAAATTTTTGTCGTTCAGTAATTCTAAAATAAAATAATAATACGTAAAATATGTATAAATATTAAATAATATGTAATTCGCAAACTGTGCACCACTGATTTAGATTTTAGATAAGAAAAACAAAACCAGGCCATTTTGAGTAAGAGAGGAAGAACTATGGACATGGTCAGTTTTGACAAACTTTGCCATATTCTGCAAAAATATGTTACCGCACCTCCTTTGTAAAACCGTCGTTACAAAACGACAGCCTTGCTAGGTCGTCGTGCCTGTGACAGGTTAACTAATGAGTTGATTAGAAGCAAGACAAAGGTAGCCGTCATAACTGTCACAATCTCCATAGGGGACTGCCTCGTATAGGCATGTGGCACGACTGAAGTACAGGTGGAACTCAATTGCGTCCTCGGAAGGAATCAGAAGCATGGTCATACGAAAGAGTATCTTCCATGAAACCTGAAATCTTTTACTATGAGAAGTACCTACCTAAATATATTTATAATATCAAAAAAATCTTTAATATCATATCTTTTAAATCATGGCCAATAAAATGTAATCTGCTCATACTTACTTAAAAATTCAAATAAATATGTATATAAAATGAACTGCCTGGGGCAACTGAGGAAACTTGGGTCAATAAAAATAGTCAATAAGGTGAACCAACAGCTTGATTGGCACTTAACTACTTTCAACCAAAACCTGAATATAAATGCATACATTTTAGCTATTGTAATATATTATATCATGTATCTATACTATCATATATTTCAATCAATACTAATCTAACCTAGTCTACCTATAAGTTTTGCGTGTACTTGTATCTTTAACTTTTTATATCCATCTAGAGTTTCTGTTAATTGTATATTTTCTGATGTCACTGTTTATAATTTACTGTATATGGTATATTTTATACCGTTGATATTAAAAAAAATAAATAATTTTAATATGTTTAATTGAAACATAAAATGGTATTAAAAATGGCTCACATTATGTTTTTCCTCTAGACACTGAATAAAATAATTTTGAAAAAAAACGTATTCTATTAGAAAAATGTATTACAAAAATCATTTTCCCCTCACTTTTTTGTCATTTCATATAAAAATAATTAATAAAGAAATCATGAAGTATCTTTAATTTTTTCTTAAATTGCGGTCAGAACCTTCGTTTTCATAGAGGTATACATTTTCATTCTTTTATATTCTTCTAGATTTGAATATGAAGCGTGGTGTTTTCTCTTACACTCTAGATCATATTTCTTACCGTGACAGTAAGGGAGTTACAACGATTTCTGAGACCATACACGCTGTTCCTGAAAGCAAACAAATTAGCCTGTTTGTAAGACAGTGAAAAACTGCCAGTAACTTTTTACTTGCATGCCAATTTTCTCTTTTCCTTTTTAATTATAATATTATCTGTTACTTTTCTTAACAATGCAATGCACGTATATAGTTTATATTTGCATTTATGATGTTCTGTGATAATATTGTCTTTCTTGCAATGAGTTTATTTCAACTCACTGTATTATATCGCTCAACCGCAAAAACACTGTCGTTAAGTCAAAAATGTCATTCTGGGTTAGTGGATTTTTGCATCTTTATCGTGTTGTCTGTATATATTCGACTTGGGCATATTTATAATAATGAACCAAGATTTTGTAATGTCTTTGACAATTTAAAGGTATTTATAATCTACATTTCAACTTTGATTTTTTATTAATATGTTATTGTCATTATTTAATGAGCAAGCAGCATTCTGCTGATTCGCTAATATTTGATTTCACAATGGGCTTAGCTTAACTTCTTTTCTCCAAATAATATTATTTATTTATTATCGAGCGGAGACGGTGTACGTATATAGTTTCCGTGAGTAGCATGGTGCTGTCTCCCATTTTACCTCGTTCGAACCCGGTCCCTTTGATAATGTTCACAAGGGTTGTCGTTGGATATGAAGCTATATCTTCCGGTTCTATAATTGTTCTTCCCAGGTCTCATCTCTCCCTTGGTTTACTGAAGGCTTCATGAAGGAAGAGGGCCTCATCTCCCCTCTACTCCTCCTTGGTTCCCTGAAGGTCTCACGAGGAAAGAAGGAGTCGAGAAAATTAAATGAGGGAAGACACATAAATAGAAGGTCCACTCCATCAGAGCCCGGAGTGCAGAGGTAAGGTCTAAATACTCTGAGATGCGACCCTATTTCGCGGTGGCACCGTTCGTGACACTGTTCCCCATTTCATTCAGCCTGAGCACGGTAGTTCACACCTTCGCTTCGGATAGTTATTGCAGGTCGTGTTTCCATTCCCTGAAAGATGGATTCGCCACACTTCCTACGATGTTTTGTGTAATTAAGATTGTGTTGTGAGCTAGTGTTAGAACACTAAGTAACAACTGTACACTCTGACAGTTCAGCAGATTTCAAACATCAACAAGTATGCTCCTAAAAAGACTTAAAAGACCTTTAAGCTCTCCCACGAGAACTATACTCTCATAATATATATATGGGCTTGGCCAGTTTCACCATATCGCTTGCCATACATTTCAATACATTCACATGGGAATATATGGCAAGCTACATGGCGAAATAGGCCAAGCCCACATATATTTAGAGAGTATAGCTCTCGAATGAGAGTTGCATTACCCTACTTTAAACATAAAATGACCAAAGATATTAGAAGAACGAGATGTGCTATGCGCAGTTCGTACTGAGTGGAATTGTTTTGCCCAGTGTCGCCGGTTTTGTTCACCAATACTACTGCACACCTTCGCTTACGCTAAGGCATCGCTAAGGTATCCGCACTAATACATAGAACAGATTTCTGTGCGTACACGTCCCGATACCGTTCAAAGTACCCTAATTAGGTAGTACTCCGGCTACGGTCCGGCGGCCAACATAGCATATCTCGTTCTTCTAATATCTTTGAAAATGACGTAAATAAATAAAAAAAGATTTTACATTATTTTGTTGATAAAAGGATGACGGAAAGTTTATGAAGAATAATATATCATTAAAATCCTCACAGAAGTATCCGAATATGTTTAAAACATGAGTCTCTTTTTTGTAGTACATAATACTCGTATTTCATAAAAGGTGATAAATATTTTTTTAACAGACATGTTATGTCACACTAATGTACTGGTTGGTACGTGTTTTATGCTGGTATTTGTAATATTATGCAGCTATAAAGTTATGCACATAAATAATATTATGTTGATTGGTAAATGGAAATTCGATATAGAATTGGAAACGCGATATCCGGAGTAGACGCCATTTAAATATTATTATTTCATCGGGGTATTGTGTTTACCGCGCCAGTATAATAATTTCAAACGAATACATTTTCGTTTTTTCCAGTTCATAAAAAGCGTAAAACCTTTTCCGTTTCAAAAGAGCGTTATCGAAAGGCCGGATTACAAGTGAGGCATTATGCGGGGCCACGGAGCAGAAACATTTCTAGAACTGTGATTTGCACTTATGTATTTGAAACAAATAATTTGACATCTCCACTGCTCCATGAGGTCTAGCAAGGATGATCGGCAAAGGACAATACGATACATTATTGACGAAATCCGTCATTTATGGTCAGGTAGCGATATTTGCAATCACGGTCAACGATTTATAAGAAATATTCCGACGGACGATAGACAAATTTTAGCGCGGCCTCCATAGGCTCCATAGTATCAGATAAGATTCGGTTAGCTGTCAATATACATAATCTCATTCGTTATGCAAAATTACTAGCTTATTGGAATTAACGAAGCTCTTAGAATTGAAAGAAGTCGTATACGGGGCGAGTTGAATCCGTTCGGGCTAATGACGCCACATTGCTTTGGGCTTGGTTAGGAAATTTGTTTAAATAACAAGTTGTGGATAATCAATCATTACTAATCAACTCCCTTTTTAGTGTCAAAAAGTAAATGCAGACTGCCAATATATATTTAGGTATTTCAATTCAAAACTGTCAAATTATTAATATTTTGACGTAGTTGTCTAATGCTACGTATAAACAGGACAACATTTCCGCGAGCGGATCCGTGAATTATCAACTCGCGAAAATTTTGTCCTGTTTATACACACCCTAATGTCTGACGTTTCGGAATGTCAATTCATAGACAATACCTCCAGTTTTACCAGCGTGTAACGATTTCTTATCAACATCGGTCTAGCTATCAATAGCGCGACCGTGCTCGGGAAATCGATAGTCTTTTATTGTCAAGTTATCGATTTCACTAGACCCCCTGAAAACTTCGGTTTTGATTGTCACCACTTATTCCAAGATACCACGAGGCATTCTAGCATGGCGTAGCATTACAAGAGAAATGGTGCTAAGCAATTTCGAAAGCAGTAAATTTAAACTTTTTTGTAAACCTCTTTCCCAAATGTTAAATTAAACCATCTTGTACTGTAAATCGAAGATTAATTCATCGTTTAATAATTTATATAACATACCAAATAAATTATTTGATAAATTTCGTCCGCGGTAAGAAAAATTAACCTTATTTTGGACGTATAGACACGCCCTTGAAACATTTCTATTTCTTCAGTGTGAGGGCATATGTTAGGTCCAAATTACCCAACGGCATTAACATATTTGTAGATAAATAATAATCTTCGATATTTCCTTTGTGGTCGGGAGGATTTACAACAAAAGATCCCGCATGATCTCCTTGAAATGCCTTTCAATCGTTATAGTACACGGTACACGCCCGATTTCTGGATAATATATTATACACAGTGTCTGGAAACTAGTAGTACAAGCTAGCTAGTAATAGCTGAAATTATCCCTCCAGCGACCGATTTTAATCTATTTTCGATTTACTCGAAAACTAAACCACAAATAAAAAACGTAGTACCACAAAATAGAATCCAAATGTGATGTAGATTCACCAGTTTCCCTCCATTCATTAAATACACATTCAATGCAATGAAGAGCACACTTTTTATTTTAACGTGTAAATTTTTAACAATAAAGTAGGTATAACCAAAACCATTAATTTGTTTCATGAATACTTACATTTGAACCAATGTGAAATGTTATTTAGTTATTGCCAATACAATATTAGCGTTTTTTTAACGAAAATTTGAAAAAGATACGGTCGCATATAGGACTTGAACCCAGGACTAATGGGACCATATTTCCTTTGGTCATATTTAACAGTATACCACCGCATCACCGCACATTTTTATGAAATTTTATTGTTTTAAGATTGGAAATTACATTACGCGAACCATAAAAAAACCTTTTTTTTCAGTCCGTAGAATCCCAGCTTTACACGTTCCGACACTAAACCCTCCAATTGCATTCCATTGTATTCATGTATGCAGGATACAGGATTGATTCAGGATTCTTCAACCGGCTTACTGGCCATTTCTCTTCGGTTCTCTGCAGCTCCTTTGTTGTACGAAATAATAGATTATCCTCCAGTGAGTTCATTCAGTCTGTCTTTTCGGAAATACGTCGTTCTCTAAACATAATCCATGACTATAAAAGGAGCAGCACGAATGAAAGAAAACATGTTGTGGCACTTTTATTCAACATCCGGTGAACAGTTGAACATTGCACGTTAGTTGATAGCTCCCTGTGATTACAGGTTATGCATCCCATTGAGAAAAATAATAACGAGTGGAAACTGAGATCTTAATACTGTATATTTAAGATATCTCGGAATTGTATGGTTTTCTGAATTTCCATTCAAGCCGATGGTATAGAATGCGAAACACGATTCTTATATAGGTAAAGTTACCAGCATGGGCACAATTAGAAATGATCAAAAGGTGTACTTTGAAAGATTTTGTTGCTCAAAACGTCAAAATAAGGTGTGTTTTTTTTTGTTAAAAACGTATTTCTTTCAGATGTGAAAAAACTTATCATTCTGTATTTGAAGAGATTTTTAATATATATCTAATACTCATTTTTCTCCGTGTAGTTTATGTAAATATTTTGTCTATTTCGATTGTAAAGTTAGTTACGAATGGAAGTGTGTAAATAAGTAGTGAAAATTGTTCTTCAGTTCGAAAATAAATATATTTTCAAATACATCTATTTGAATATCACTTTCGTTTTCTTTAATGAACGTATGAATTAAATAGAACCTTGGAAGTAGAAATTAATCCACTTCACATGATCCGATCAAGCTGAAACTCGGCAGATAGACTCGTTGTCGATGTACAGATGTATTTGAATTTTGGTGGCACTCACGCATTCACACTCGCACACACACTTATTTTTCTGAGATTTTTATGAAAAATTACAGCATAGGAAATAAATGGTTCCATGATAACTCAACACAGTGACAATTCGACACACTTTTAAAAAGTGATATAAAGTCATTAGAAAAGATGATTTTTTTTTAACCTAACCTATTTAACCCAGTTAATAAAGTTTTTGTTTCATCACTTTCCATGACTTTATATAACTTTTTAAAGATGTGATGAATTATCACTGTGGTGATTTATCCGGTCACCGAAATAAATCTCAGTATCATCTAATTAGGATTTGGCTTAATTAAAAGCGCGGTTCACTCATTTTAGTCAGTCCCTGGGAAGGAACGTTCAATCTTCAGTCAAACCAAAATTTGTTTTTCTTTGAAATTGCCTACTAGTCTGTGAAAATTCTAAAAGATGTACTATAGAATGTTAAAAAAAATTTTTTTTTACGGGTTGATTTTTAAAAATGTTTTTTTTTTTCAAGATTCATATATATGTCCGTTGTAATTAAGAATACATTACCTGCATAATGCACCTATGTATGTACATCGTGACAGTGCAATTATGAAAAACACGATTCCTTCTTCAGTGCTAATGTCAAGTGTGTTACCGGCATAAATTCTGCTTAGCAACAGCAGAAACCGAAATCGAATTGAAAAATAAAACTCAAATTTCACCGTCACTTTGGTTTGTGTTGCCTCTTACTAAACGAATTCCCACCAGGTTTTAGCAATAATTTATATCGGACCATTGTTAAGATATTACAATCGATGAAAGTGTAGGTAGGTACCTACTTTAAAACTTTCAACATTCGTTGGTAATATTGGTAGGTTAAAGAGCACGATGGTTAACCCCAACTTTTAATGAGCGTGACTTAATGAGGATATATTATGTTTCTTCACACATTAGACATTTATGAACATCACTGATAAATATGTAACTATTCTGGGTTCAATAGGGTCCCATTAGCTCAGTTGGTAGAGCACCGCCCCGGCAATGTATCTTTTTCTGTTTCAAATTTTCGTTTAAAATTGGCTAACGTTGTCTTCATTGATGAAAGATAAACCTTTAAATGAAGTGAATCGATATAAAATAAAAACATATTGGAATCGCGAGAGTTTGATCAAATATTTTAGTTTTTAATTGACTACAGGAAATAAAAAATCCGCTTAGAAATGAAAAAAGAATTGGTTCATACTACAATTGTTGACGCTTTCTCGCAAATAACAATAATTGGCAGGCAAAATGGTTTTAGTCAGTTAGGTAATGTAATAATAATAACATGGTATTAGCGCAGTTTAGTGTAATTTCACTTCAATTGCACTTAACTATAGCAAATTTAAAAATGGTAATTCAGTATTAGTGGTTCTTAAAATTATTTCTACGGTGTGCCTTACCCAATACAGATCTAATACTATAACACTAAATACACTGTTTATACAAAGTGATGAAAAAATTTAGAATAACAATAACAGCAGGACAGGACAAAATAAGAATATTAAAACTAAAACATTATACAAAACAGGAGGCAGTTTGTGCTCAGAAATGAGAATTTTCTGAGCAGACGTTTTAATCCTAAATTTATGTTGGTCACCACAACTCTTGTTTAGCGACCACGACTTGCTTAAGATAATACACGGCAGAACATATGTTCTAGCAAAGTATGGCATGATTCAAAGATATTAGAAGAACGAGATGTGCTATGCGCAGTTCGTACTGAGTGGAATTGTTTTGCCGAGTGTCGCCGGTTTTGTTCACCAATACTACTGCACACCTTCGCTTACGCTAAGGCATCGCTAAGGTATCCGCACTAATACATAGAACAGATTTCTGTGCGTACACGTCCCGATACCGTTCAAAGTACCCTAATTAGGTAGTACTCCGGCTACGGTCCGGCGGCCAACATAGCATATCTCGTTCTTCTAATATCTTTGGCATGATTAGAAAAATTGTGCTATCGAATAAATTTTCTAAAACACTTCTTATATTTAATTACTTTTTGTATACCTATGTTAAGAATGTTAAAATAAAATATCTATTAATAAAAATAAATATATAAAGTACTGACAATGGATAATTAATCCGTCGTACAATAAATAGAATATCTTCCTTTAGAGGCAAATTTGGCAACCACGTGTGACTGAACAACATACCTCCAGCTTCCAGAAATGCAGTGTTGTCACATTTACTAGATCCAAAGATACATTCCTATTCTCCTACCATATTAATAAAATATATTAAACTTTACGTGATTTTCGAAGCGAATTTCTCTTTCAAATCGCACATATATGATGCTATCACCCGCGACAACAAAATGCTGGGATATGTTCTTCGTAATACGAAATCGTTTACTAATGGAATCGTAATACGGAGAACCTACATTTGAAGCGCTTGTTCGCAGTATCCTAGAACATAGCGCTTTATTATTTGGTCCCTTTCTGAACAAAACCATATACAAGATTTAGAAAAAAGAGGTTCTAGCTTTACCTGTGTATGGGAGAATATACATAGTATCCATTATTTTTCTAAACGAGCCTAGTAAATATATTCATGGGAAATCTGCCCATCAAAGAGCGCCAATCAACACAGCGCGAGCGACTCGATTCTGCCTTGACCATCGACATTTTCAACATCACTGACTGACAGTTCAGCAACTATTTTTGGCGCATGTCACAGAATAGTAAAACTGCCCCATTACCTTTTTATAATTACATGTACATCAAATTGTAATCTTTTCTGTAATATACTGTTGCATAACTGTTTTTTTCCGGAAACAAATAAATAAAAATTGCAAGTTGTTACTTTTAAAAAACCTCTCTAAAGCAAATTTGAAAACTTTTTAAATAAAAAATAAAACATTATAGTTTTTGGTTCTTACTCAATTGTATTAACGAATACGACGTCTCGGCATCTTGCCACCCGAAACAGAGCGACTTATATTATTTTCTGTACAAATAATATTTAAATATTCGTCTACCCACTTCACTAAAAGTAATAAATACTCCAAAGAATTAAGTGTTACAATCCAAACTCTAATATTCCAACCATTGCCATTGTTTTCTTGGTACAGGCACAGACAGAGGGCTCTTGAAATGTTTAATGAGGTTTTATATTAATAGTTTACAAATGCTTTCTGTGTATTAATAATACAACTTTTAAAGCCAATGAGTCAGCAAGTTCTTACTCTCGGCTTGCTAACAAAGGGCGGCGGGTAGAAACCGAATAATTTCACAAACAGAAAAGGTTATTCTGAAATGAAATAAATTATCTACATAATGAGAAAGGTACATCCGTTTGAATAGAATAACATAATTATTGTAGAGAATTAACGACATTTAGTTGTATGCAAGAACACGTAAATAAGTACCAAAGGGAAATTTCCTTAGTGATAAGTGGGTACATAACAAAAAAAATTTATGAAACAACTCTGAAAAATATTTTTTACAGTCAGTACCTACCTACCAGTTTTTACCTACTTATTTGGTATGATTTGACATTTTCAACGCTAAAAGATTTACAGTGATTATTGTTGGGGTATTTTGTCTTGTTGCGCTTCTTTAGCCATTGATTCGGGTGTCACAAATCTGCTCTGATGATGGACACTGTAATGTTGTCCGAAACGTCAGGTAAATAACGACTTAGTGGAACACGAAATAATACTACAAAAATAAATATGTTCAATATAAGCACAGAATAAAGAATAACACTAGAACTGCCTTCCATCAAATTTGAATTGAAACAAATGTTCAATTTTACCCAATAGCCCAGCGCTTCGTCGCACTTATACTCTCTTGACATCGTAGATGTCCATCCCATTTGAATTTCGTAAAAACCTTTTAGTATTGGAAATTTAAGCCTCGATTAGGCAAATATTTGTATCATGCAACACGTCCACAATTCATTTCTTGTGTAATTCTTTGATCAAGAAGAATTTTTAATTAAAAAAAATGCTAATACAGCAACTATATAAATATTATCATTTAAGGCGATGCACTACGTCGTGTAATATTTTAAATTGAGCCGCTATCAATAACAACCCTTAAGTAGATGGCGATAGGGTTTAAATTCCCGCTTAACACCATCCGCCTGTTTTGATTTATGCAAGAAAAAAACATGGCCAAAAAGTGCCTTTTATTTTATTTTGTGGATGTTCAGGCATAAATATTTAATTTTTTTTCCGATCATTTTATAAATAACTTAATTTTCCACATTATACAATAAAATCATAACCGAAAATGGGTTCATAAGTAGGAGATTTTGAACTTTAAAGCAGTTTTCATAGGCCTTTACATTATTTTTTTCTGGGCTTATAAAAAGACTTATCTAAAAAATACTCGATTATTTTAAAGGCCAGGATGTATTCTACTCGCAGTATTTAATTAAAGCATCTGAAACATTTCTAGGCGACCAAATTTTCAAACCAAAAACACATGATTTTGCATTACTACTTATGGCATCGCCTTAATAAAAATAGTTTATTGTTTTAAAGGATATTGTACTTATAGTAGTCCCAAAGAGAGGTCGTACATCGTTTTGTATGGAAACGAAAACGACCGGATATATTAGAACGATGACGTTAGGTGCAATCTCTATCTGGGACTATAATAAGCAAAATATTCACATTTAACGTAACTCAAGCACGTATTTGCATTTAATTTATGTACGTGATTCTAGATATTTTGTATGGGTGTTACATTTTTAGGTTAGGTTAGGATAGGTTAGAGCTACCGTAAATCACACCACCAACTATCGTAACTCATGATCGACGGTTTAGTGACCTCTGATTTGCAATACTTATAATATCCCCCAATTTGGGGATGCCATAGTCTCACTGGCTCCAGACGGGAGCAGTTGAGACTCTTGTGAGGTATTCACTATAAAAAAAAAAAAATAATAATATGGTCTTAGCTAAAAACTTACTAGAAAAATCTATAAATAAATTCTAAACTATTAAATTTTTATCTCAATTGGCACAGCATCAGAGATCAGAGGTATCTAGGTAACAAAAGTATCGAATCTGCAATCGTCATCTCGAATTCAATTTCAGATTACCTTTTGTACGAAGATTTTGTGCCAGAAAATACGTTTGCAAACAAATCTCATTCCAAAAATTCATAGGAAACAAAAGATTCCAGATGTCACATTTGGTATGTGATATGAAAAATTGTAAAAGACGGCGATATTAAAGTCTTTTGCATTACTAAGAAAATCTACCAGTGAAACTATGAAGGTTCTAGAATAACGAAGGTAATTCTTTACGCTAATAAATATATCCATTATTAGCGTAAAGAATTACAGGAAAAACGGACCCGTTCTCATGAAGCTTACATCAACTGTGAACGGATGTTTTGCTCGTGTCCGTCGAGTTCGCGTATTAGCTCCTTCAAGCAGTCTACATTAAAAGACGCATAAATTACG
This sequence comes from Hesperophylax magnus, assembly GCA_026573805.1. Classification (NCBI taxonomy): domain Eukaryota; kingdom Metazoa; phylum Arthropoda; class Insecta; order Trichoptera; family Limnephilidae; genus Hesperophylax; species Hesperophylax magnus. Next base: position 5,440,471 of record JAIUSX010000054.1, on the reverse strand, counting down.
TCTCTACATTAGGGATGGCAAATAAGTTTGTTGATTTTTTATTAATTTATTTATTAACGCCTTTTGTAAGGGCTTTTACATATGAATAGTCAAAATTGAACAGTATTTATTGTAGACACATAACTAAACTGCCCCAGTAACAATATTTTGTATTTGTTAAGTGATAAATTGATGTCCACTGACTCGGTATAATTATTTCTCTCCATACGTATTCTGGGTAGCGAGGTTACGTAGTTAGTCAACAATACTGAACCTTCTATCTTCGTCGAACATCACAGCGGTGCTGCCAAGGTCTGGTATCTATGTGAGGATATTGTGTCAGCCCTTTATTAGCAAACATACCTGGACGGAGACGAACCTCGTGCTGGCACTGTTGGTGGACTCTCTCGATGCAGCAGCTGGTCAAGTCTCTTCACCACCTAGGATTCTTGCTGCAGAGTCTCCATCTTCTATCTTCGTGTCACCTGTTCCTTTACTTCATTTTACTTAACTTAACATCACTTTCTTTTTTAATATTTATATATTTTTTAATACCTGCATCAACTGTTAAGCGCCCCTGAGGGATGTCTCACAAAAGCGGCGCTATAAAAATTATACAATAAATAAATAATATGGTAGTTAAGTCACAGAATTTTTGTCCTGAAATAAATCTCGACTTCTAGTATTACGTAGCGGAATCCGAAAACTGATCAGTGCAAGCAATTTTGAACAATCAAATGCATTTTTAAAAATTTTATAGAGAAATACAAAGTCAGTGAAAATTAGTCCGTCAATTTAATAACGGATTGTCAAACAGACGGACCGCTCTCCTTTATATGGAATCAAGTAGGTTTATCAAATATAAAAGTGATCCCTAAATTTATTATTGTAGGACTTGCTAAATATTATTATTCGCATAGATCCTAGACTTCTTCGAGTGTTTACCTTTTAGCTATTAGCTTACAGGTAACTCAGTATAATGTAAAATGTTCACTGTATAGGTATTATGATTGATACGGGATACGAGGTATCATGTCGACATGATATCCATTCATAACGATATTATGATACACGTCCAATTAATAACTCATTAAGCCGTAGAGGAAAAATTATTGTTCGTACGTCGTTTTATCATTATTTAAGTATGCAGTTAGGTAAGAGAGCTTGGGAAGGTGTGCAATGCCGCACTGATAATAATCTTTATAACCATCAGAATTATTTCTCAAATTAACATGGAAATGTGAAAATAATAAATATTACTCTTTTAATGAAAAATGAACAAGTAAACATGAAGATGAGGAAATCATAAAAAAATATGAAGTAACACCAATACAATCTACAGTCAACAAACAAGAATATGTGGAAATCAACAAAGATATCCAACATACGTGAAGAAGCGGAAATAACAAACATAGACAACAAACCTGAAGATTGGGAAATCATTAAAAAAGGAAGGAAATTATTATTGAATAAATTTTTTAATTATAACATCGCATTAGTTAGTCGAAAGTTTCTTTTCGAAACGCAACCTCGACTTTCCGGAAAATGGAGGACTGAGATAGCACGCAAGGTTAACATGTTTTCCCTCATTAATTCAAATCAGCGGCAAGATTTTTAATTGATTTGAATGAATTGTTTATTTTTTTACAGTATTCACCTATTGATTTGGAACTAGCCTTGAATTGCTCAATTTTAAACAAAGTCACGTAAAAATTCTTGTGTTCAGCGGTGTATTTACTGTTAATCATATAAGTGAGCTTGAGTATGCCCCTGAAATACCAAGGAGATAAACAATTTTGAAGACAACATCAACATGGTTAAGTAAACATGAAGATGAGTAAATTATAAAAAATATGAAGACAGGATAAGTACAAAAGTGCTATGGAAATAAACAATGTTAAAAGGCAACATCAAAAGAAGGTAAATTAAACATGAAGATGAAGAAATTATATTGAATTATAATAATTATGAAGACAACACAAGTATAACACCAACACAACAACCGGACTGTGTGTTTATATAACTTCGATTATACTATACTTGTACTTAATAAATAAAACTTATTTAGTCATTAATAAAAACTTTTTTTTTATGAGGTTCCGTGTGCGAGGAACCCGAGGTTGGCGAAGAAAAGGGATATGATAAAATATAGATAATAATTATATATTTGTGATAAATTTAATATTTTTTTTATTATTCGTAATAAATGAAACGCTTATTGATCTTTCCCTTGTAAAATTGCCACATTAATGAGGTGTTTGAGCTGAAACTAGAAAAAACTGTCGAATATCCCGTCTTTCTTAATCTTTTAAGGATATTTGAAACGTTGAAGTGGGACATGGCACAAAAAAGGTTGAGAAACATTGATACAAGTGCACAGCTGAAGCCAAAGACGGAAGAGCAGCAAGTAAGATCAGTGACAAATAACGTCATAGAGAAACTTAACGGAGTGATAAATTAAACTTTGCGCTCAAAGGATCCGATCCGTTTGTTCATTCCACCATTACTCTTAATGTTGATAGACAAAAAAAAATGCTAAGATAATACACTAACGACATTCCATATTATTAGCGGACAAATTTTTGCAAAAGTTTTAGGAAATCTTTAATTCAACTATAATTTTTTTTCCTTGAAGTGGTGAATCAATCAAATTAACAGAATTTAAAATTTTTGTTCTTCATAGAAATATGTAGAACGGCGTCTCATGATTTTTACCTCATACGGGTGTTTAAAATGTTTTTCCAACTAAAATTGCATGTTTTGCAGCATCAACAGCCCGGACATCACCAGCAGCAGTCAACCATGGCCATACGTACATACGTGTCTGTTTTTGTTGTGTTGGGAGTCGGAGGATTTCGGCTATCGCCAATTTTTAGGAATTCCTCTGCATTCACTTTTGGAAATAAAGGAAACCATGAAAAATCTCATTTAGGGCGTCAGCATGAAACAAACACGGCCTTCAGTGACAACGGTATATTATTATGATGTCCTTCATTGTGAGGTGTGTGTAATGCAAATATAAGCCTATTAGAAAATATGAAGAAAAAGAACGTACTTCTATATATCTATCTAAATAAACAAAATATTTTGTTTCGGAGAATTTGAACAATTCATCAAATTTCAACGTTCATTTTCGGGTTCTGTGAAAGACTTATTCAAGTTCTGTTTTTATACAGGGTGCGGCAGAGAGGACGGACGGTTTTAAAAAAATCATAAAATAGTTAATTTTTACTCAAAAACAAATTTATTGATGGAATCAGGTTCGCGAGGAAATAGTATTTGAGACAGTCAAGTGTGGAAAATCACATCAGGCATGTGGCGGCCGAAATCGTTGATGCAGTGCTGGAGGCGTTCTTGGAAGTTCGCGTAGACTCTCTCCAACATCGCTCTCTCAACTTGGGCGACTTCCACGCGAATTGCGTCCTTCAATTTGTCCAGAGTTCGGGGCTTGTTCTCGTATACTCTAGCCTTGAGGTGTCCCCATGTCCCCATTTTCAGGAGTTCAAACTGTTCGCGGAGCTCCTCTTGGTCTTCTGTTGATCAGTTCACCACGCCTGCGAAGTGATTCAACCCAACGAAGGATGGTGTTTCGAGAGGGAACAGCTCTATTCCGATGAATGTTGAAGTGGCGACGAAACTCACGCTGTACGACGGTGACTGACTCATTATTTCGGACGAAACATTTTCGGGTTCTGTGAAAGTCCTATTCAAGTGCTGTTATTATATCATTGTAGGTTAGTTTCTTGACAAAACTGAAATAAAAACAGAACTTGAAAAAATCTTTCACAGAACTTGAAAATGAACGTTGAAATTTGATGAATTGTTCAGATTCTCCGAAACAACCCGTCCTTAATGTTCGTTTGTCCAAAATCTTAAATCTCTGAAAGTTCTTCATCGATTGCCATGAAATTTTGACGTGACGTTGTATTGGAATACGCACGTCAACTCTTACAGGAAAATAACTTTTTTTTTAAAGAGCGCCATCTGTTGGACTTAAAAGCAACACGCGGTATTATTTCTCTATCTGCACAGACAGACTGAGTCACAGCAACGCGTGGCGGGGTACTGCTAGTGCCTCGCCACGCGGTATATAAATATTATATAGATACATTTAAATACACATTTGAACGTTATTTAGTCTTTTAATGGAGTCTTAATTTTAACCTACTTCAGTTCGCTAAGATTCAATCGAAAATCTGAGCTGTATATCAATCCAAGGCCGATTACATTGCAATATACAGCACAGGCCTAGCGTGACGGATTTTGAAGTGTCAAGTCGGTGTCATCGAGCAACGACAGTCAGAGCCGGCCCTGTGCAAGCGAAATTGGAGCAGTCCGCTCCGGCACCAACATGCGCTAACTTGCGCCAAGTGGCTGATAATAGCTAAAACCTAACACCGCACCTTTGAGGTTTTACTAGCGCCAGGCGACTTTTGGTCCAGGGCCGGCCCTGACGACAGTTTTCAAAAAGCGGCGATCGTTAATGATACTCAATTGTTATGTTACTGCTGATTTGTGTGTTGTTTCACAACAAGTATATTTATTCTTTAAATATGGTGATTAGACTATTTTAAACGGGGACGTTTACTTAGCGACGGCACTGACTTCATAATGTGGCGGTCACGCGCCCAGGCATGCACTCTAGTCGGCCTAAGAAATGACTCAATATGACGTATTCATCGAATACACGAAAACGTATGTTTTTTTTCAAATTGATTTTAAAATGTGTTTATGATAACATTGAACAGTTGCATTTTGTATTATATGGTTTACAGCTTAAATCTTCTATTGAATTATAGATTTTACAAATATTTTACAAGAATTGTGTCGCTAGTGTAATCTACTGCGTAAAGTTTAAGAGGGTCGTAAAAATTTTGACTAGACAGTTCTGCAAAAAGAATAGTTCTAATAGCGAAATACCGACGTTGTAACGAAGAATGTTGATCCATAATTATCCGAGGCATCATTAAAAACACATCAATAGCTTACGACACCGAAACATTAGACTTGTTCCTCGGAGCCAGTGGACCGCTCTAAAAAATGCTTTGATGTACGTTCAGTGGTCGTTTTCCCGCAAGACGTCAGCTCGTCAGTAGGGCGGTGCGGTGTCAGGATGAATATAGCACAGGCAAATTACACTTGGAGCAAATTACACGTGGAGAAAATACGCACGACGAAATAAAAAAACGATCAAAAATTCTAGATTTTAAAAAGTATATATTTTACATCGATTTATTTATCGGGGTATTATGCCGTGTTGGGCAACCTCCTTTAGCCAACATTTCGAACATAATTACAGTGTCCACCATCATGGATCATGGCAGATGTATTATCGCCGTGAAAATCTCAAACCATATCGAGAGTATTCCGAAAATTATCTATAATGTTCATGATGAAATTGAAGAAAGAAATATAGAATTGGAATTTAAAAAAAAATAACAAAGGAGGAATTAAAAGTTATTCTGAAACAAATGAAATCAAAACCCAGTCCTGATGGAATAACAATACAATTAATAATCCAATCATTACCAATCATTGAGAATTACTTACTTAATTTTATAAATGAATCTATCACCTTAGGAAAGTTCCCTCAATCATGGAAAATATCAAGAGTCATCCCAATACCGAAAATAAAAAATACAAAAAAATGTGAAGAATTTAGACCAGTGAATACGCTCCCTAAGTATGAAAAAATACTTGAACATATAATAAAAAAACAACTTGTTGATTTTATAGAAAAATGGAATATATTATGTGAAGAACAGTGTGGATTTAGAAATAACCAATCTTGTGAAATGGCTCTCAATCTAGTTCTGGAGGACTGGAAACAAGACTCAGATAAAAATAAATATGTGAGAGCTATTCAGAGAGCTTTTGAAACGATAGATAGAGATATAATTATTAAAAAACTATCTAAAAATGGAATAAAAGGAAAGGCATTGAAATGGTTTAAGGATTATTTAAATAATAGATATCAAACCACCAAAGTGGGTGAGACAATATCCGAACCAGTAAAGATTACATTGGGAGTACCACATGGGTCGGTTCTCGGACCTATTCTTTTTATAATGTACATTAATGATATGGTAAAAGTATTGAAACATTGTAAAATAAGATTATTTGCAGACGACGCACTGATATATATAACAGGAGAAGATTATGAACTCATAATGAACCATATAAATGAAGAACTACATAATATATCAATATGGCTGAAGAAAAATAAACTTAAATTGAATGTAAACAAAACAAAATTCATGAACATTGGAAAACGAGTAACGCAAACAAAAAAAGACATATTGATAGACGGTGAAGTATTGAAAGAAGTATTTGAAATGAAATATTTGGGGGTAATAATTGACTCCAAATTAACTTTTGCTCAAAATACAAAACAAATTATTAAAAAGATTGCCAAAAAAATCTCTTTGTTGGGAAGAATAAGAAGATTCCTTAACACAGTTTCCAGTAAAAATGTGTACAACGCAATTATTGTACCACACATAACTGTAGCAGCATCCTATCCTTATCCAACGACGGTTTAATGAAACAAATGACAATTCTACAAAATAGAGCAATGAGAACCATATTGAAGAAAAATAGATACACAAAAATTAAGAACATGTTGAAGGAGTTAAATATCTTGTCATTTAAACAAATTATTTACTTTAATACCATATTTTTAATCTACAAGATAATCAATGGCCATACGTCTAGTGAATTCCTAAGAAAAATTGATTAACTACAGAACAAACACACACATGAGACGAGGAAAAGAAATGAATTGAGACTCCCCTTCAGGAAAAAAACACAGAGTCAAAAGTCATTGATGTACGGAGCGTTGAAGATATTTGGAGAGCTACCAGAAGAAATTAAATCAGAAGAAAAAATAAAAACATTTAAAATTAAATTACGAAAATAAGTGATTGATTCATTTTAAATGTGTTACTATAATTATATGTATATAAGTATTGTATTAGGACATAGATAACTATGTACCTACTTAAAATATCACAATAAACAATATCGTGTAATTTTATATCGTGTAATAAGGGAAGATTTTTTTTTTTAAATATTAAAAAAAGAAGAAAGACTAACATCCCCAGGTTACGAATAACTTGACAATATTTGAAAATCTTCTACTGCCACCACAGTAAGAGGAAAATGTTGCTTGTGTTGTAATGGAGGACTTAGCCAGCCGAGGAATTGAACACGCTACGCCTGGGTGGGACCCAAACGCGATGTCGACTCAGCCACCGACCGGTAATCGATTTTAATAAAACGTACAAATTCATCGGATAACATTGATAACATACTTTTAACAGTGATAATACATGGATAATAATTATAGCGCTATTTTCATGAAATCAAACAATACAAAAATGAAACAATAAACAATTGAAAACTTACATAAATGTAATTTTCTTTTTCGTGTAATTTTCTTTACGTGTAATTTACGCACAAGTAATTTATCGCCATATATATTCTCTTAAGTGTAATTTACGCTACATTTTTCGCCATGTAATTTTGGACTTGTAATTTACTTACTAGTAAGGCGCCCGCCCGAGTCGAGTGAAAGAATGCTGCCATCAGGCCAATTGAAGCCGATTACATTAATGTTGGCACGGCCTGTTATTCCAAGCTCCACCATCAATCCGCCCTAAATTACACATGATGACGACGAAAAAGCGAGGGGACGTCGCTAATTTGAATGTACGGTAAATTATGGAACACGGAACAAAAAAAATGTTTTAATTTTTTAAACAAAAACTGCTAAATAGCGTCACTCTCTTTCGGATAATATGCACACCTTTGTTATGATGCGAATTATAGACTTTTCAACCTAGCGATAAATTTCTTATCAAAATGTAATAAAATAAGTAATTTTTGAGATTCAAACGAAGATTTAGCGCCGGTATATCAATTGCTCTTTATGCTCGCCAAGTATCATCGCTCAAATTTAAGCGTGCTAATTTTGCCGCCTATTCCTTGCTAAGCTTGGAATCAGTTGTCTTTTAGGTGCTAGTGGTGACAAATGTCAATTTTAACATTTTCATAAATAATTACATACTTTCTTATCCTTTAGACTTCCATGATTCATCGAGCGATGGGGAATAAAGTATGGTATTCAATGTAAAACAGTCTGGTAAGTATAAGAGAAGTTCTAATGTGGGAACAGTTAATTTTCAACGGTTAGTTTGTCATAATTTCATAAATAGTGCGAAGAAATACGTTCCTCTTAATTGCAGACAAAGCATGTAATATTGATGACATCTATGCTCATAACCTATATAGGATTATGAGCTAAGCTCATCATAACAACCAAGGTAGGATAACTGATATACCGGCCAATCGCAAAAAAAGAAATATTTCTGCTATCCTAACATAAATACCCTTTTCTGTCAATTTCCATTAATTTTTAATAAAGGTTGGTACCTACCCCTTTCTAGTAAATATTTAAATTCAGTCAGTTCTCTTCGAGTTAGCCTGTTAAATGTTAAGCTGTTAATTAAAAGGTTATTAGGGAATTTAAATTTGAGAATAATTCATCGAAAATGTATTGGGACTACTAAAAAACTTGTTTTGAATTTTAAACAACTGATAAACAATAATTATTTTAAATCAAATGGTTGTTTATCTGTTGCGATTTTTTATTTTATTAAAAATTTATATTAAAAAAAAGTTTTATTAAAAAGTGTTTTGCGATATTCTTGCGAATAGCTTAGATCTCAGATGTCTAACATTTTTACAAGATTTTGTCGGTAGTGTGAAAGTTCATAATGTTATAGTTATAATTTATAATGAATTCATTTGTCTTTCCGAGGCATTGACGTACATACATGTAGATAGAGTCAGCTTTGGCGTTCGAAGTATGGATCACGTATATCAGATCATTGTCCGATGCGTGATATTACGGGCATCAGTCGCCGGTTACCAGCGCTCGGCGGGCACAGGTCTCCGGCGACAACTTCAAAATGACTACTTGCACGCTGAGATAATGTACAAGTCGCACTGGAAAATATAGGGAAAGTAACGGTATAACCTTTATTTGGTTAGTAGGGCTTTACCATACTCAGTAATCGTGTAAATTGACTATATATAACTCAATGCTCTGAGGCAGCCGGGGAGATTTGCAAATTCTTTTGGACGATAATATACCTATATTATTTATAAGATGTATTATAATGTTGGTAGCTGTCATTTCAGCAAACAGAGGCATGGTGTCATAATGCGTAGCAAGCACTGGTCATCAAAACAAAGCATATCCAGTTTCGAAGCTTTCTTTTGAAATACACAGATTGATTAAACTAAGAGGCCCCGCAGACGAGAGACTTTAGTTGCGGTGACAATTGAGTTGCAATAGTGGAAGGCATAAAAATCCATTACGGTATATGAAGTTGCCATGGAGTTGTATTCAGAGACTGTTCCGTATTCAAATTTTACATATATTACCATATTTCCAGCAAATACTTACTACCTTTACATAAGTTACATTTTAGTATTTTTGCCGCAAATATAGTGTCTCGCGTTCGCACTCAATTTGAAGACGGCGACTGCGACGAAATAGTTGCCCCAACTAAATTGTCTCGTTTGCGGGCACCCTTATTACTTATCTGACGGCCATATATTATTAGGTATTCGTTTCCAGACATTGTTAATTACAGATATCGATACGGAAACTGTAAAACTATTTGATAATATTTAATCTACTTTGTAATTTACACGCTATAAAATGCTTTAATTGGCAAATCATTAAAAGAAATCTTAATTACTTTGGCTTCTTGAGTTTTAATTACGAGTTCGTTCATGAGCACGGCAGACGTTTCGTAAGGAAAAAATACACATAGATTAATTCCCCAATTACCTCAATGTAGATTAGACGGAAGATGGTAGGCAGTACGTTATAGGCACAGAGATGGTTTAACCATATGGTGTTACTTTAACTACTTTAATGGTGTTGTTTATGTGTTGCTTTAATGATTTTGTAAGTATTCTAATTTGATTTAGCTAGCTCCAAAAGAAAGTTCTTTTTAAAATAATTTGTGTAATCGAGTAGGTAATCCGAGATATGTGGGCTTCGATAATGATCATAGAAACTTCCTCTATTTTATACCGATTATATCGGATGTCTTTACATTTTGTGGCCCCTCGGCACGCAAAATGTTAACGTTTCCAATGATTTCTTTGTTACGCTTTATTTGGTATTGGCGAATCATTGAGCGATGGCAAAAATAATTTCTTTGATATATTTCCACAAATTTTCTTGGTATTTTTCGCAGCAAAATAACTAAAATCAATATTTTTTTAAAAATCAAAACAAATATTTCTCTTGGAAACTTTTATATAATTCGGTATATCGGCAACTGCAGAATTACAATTTTCTCACAAATGCGAATTTTGTTTCCATCATTTCTGTACAAATATAAATTCTTATTGTTGATCGTTTGAAACCCCATAGAGTTATTGAAATGATTATTTGATTAATTCATGGAATAGGAATACCGAAATTTAATGCTTTATAAATCAATTAGCTTAATAACTTTATTTAAGGAAACCAAATAAAGTTCCCGCTCCAAGTAATAAATGAGAAGCCATTATAACAAAGCGTCTGTAAGTTTAAAATTTTGAAATATCCACAAGACTCTCCATAAAAGTTTCCCCTTGTGACCTCTGGCTGACCCCAGAAGAGCCTACATTGATTCATCGATTCGAATCCAATAAACGAAACAAGAATCATTACTTGCCAACGCTTCCAAAAAAAGTCTTTTCAAGAATATTATCGAGAAAAAAATAAGTAAAAGAATCCCCTTTGAATTCATTTCCCATTCCGCGTTCGTATTTTGGACTTTAACGAACGACGTAATTGCGAACGAATATTATTACACTTGAGAGCCATTAGTATTGAATTTGTTTTCTTTCAGTGTATTTCCTTTCAATTTGTTTTCAAACAAAAAGCATCCGAACAGTGGAGCAGAAGTAAGTTAATTGGATTTCTTCTTTGTTTCTGCGAGCGTGGTAGCTGGTGCCATCTGGCGGCCGTTCCCCCGAGGTGAACGAAGACTAAGGACTTTAAATAATGATGAAGAGCCACAGCTGTATAATATATTATATAATATACCAAACTACCAGACATTAGCGACTGAAGCCATAATCGTCCCTGAAAAGCTAGACAAAGGCGTAGCGCTTATTGGATTTGTGCGAAAAGCGATGTGCGAATTTCTATTCAAGCTCTTGTTCAGTAAAGTACAATAAACAAAGGATCATACGAATGTCGAAAGTATTCTGAGACGTGTTCAAGATTTCTGATTTAATGATAAGTTCAAACACATGGATATTTAAGGTCACTTACGATACGATACGAATGTACCACACCAGCCAAGAGCACTCCTGTCCCGGTGCGACCGGTACACCAGGGGGCACTTATTTCTTTGGACTTAGAACACGTGCTCTGAGGATAGGAAGGATGTTGGAGTTCAATTTACGACCGGTATACTTTGCAACCTAATAAGCCAATAAGGAATTTGGGATGGGCAGGAATAAAGGAATTGATTGAGCTTTTTTTTTCTTACTTTTTCATTATTCTTGCCTCTTTTTGACTCTACTCAGTTCTTTTTTACTCTTCTTGGTTCGTCTTAACTTTTATTTATCTTTTCGGCCCCTTTTGGCTAATTCTAGGCTCTTTTTGGCTCTGTTCTTTAAAATCACATTTAAAAAAGCCCAATTCTACAATTGAACAATAAATATATCAATATTGAAAATAAATAAATATTTTCCAACTAATCTTCTTATACGTGTAATATCAATACAGTAATGTAGGATAAAATAGCAATTGTTAAATCATGCAATGTCCAGTGTTTTTAATATAGTGTCCTCTGCATGTAAATTCGTCTCTTCTCCAAGATTAAACTATCGAATAAAACTTTTTTTAACTGGAGTTACCTGCCATGTTTCCTGTATCTGCTTGCAAATAATTAAACCCAGTACCCACGGAGTAAGCTTTTGAAATACTGTTAATTTATTAAAAAATCTCGTCTACTTATTCGTTTTCCTTTTAAAAATGGGATTGCAGGCCTATAACGAATGCATTGAAAGAGTTCCTAACAAAGTATAAGCCAAAAGCGAATGTTTAGCAAGTACGGCGGAACGCGTGTTCATATAAATGCTGATGTTGATATTGACATATATTGTCGTATGCCGTCATAATACGTATTGTTCTTGATATATTCTAAATGATTAATATTTTAACAAGAAGTTGGCATGCTGTAATTTTTTTAACAGGATCATTTATCTCCGTGCGGGAAGTTATATTCGTAGAGCGTCCTTGAGATGGTTTTTCACTAAAACAGCCCTATACAAATAATTAATTATTATTATACAATATTATACACTTGATCGTTGCACAGATTTGTCTTTTTTGTTGCGTCCTGGTAGGAAAAAAGAATTTTCTAAGTGAGCCGCCAGCTTTTACTATTTGTGCAGATAATACTATATGTCACTGTTACCTATGATAAATGATTCAAAATATAACTTTTATCTATTTCTCATTGATTGGTTGATAATAGAAAATTATTGTTTACATGACATTAATATTTTTTGTTATTGTGATAGGTTTAAATAATAGTTCTGTTATCAGCAACGAGCATGTTTTTATTTTTTATTGAAAGTTTTGATACATGTAAACATAGTTAACAGTTATACGAGTACTTATAAATGTATAATGTAGTGTACATCAAAAAATTCCACTAAAACAAAGCCTGTCTGTGGGTATTATAGTACTTTTTATCACAATTCTATGGTAAGAAGGCACCTAATAATGTTTTTCAAAAATAAGAATTGTGTTTTGCAAATAAAAGAATATAAATACTGTGTATGTGGTTTATTTATGTAATGCGCTGTTTATAAAATCAAAAACAACACTGAGTACTCTATAACATGTGACTGTTGACTTATTAGAAAAATATACCTCTATTACGATCTTTTATGTATAGGTCTATTTCGGTGTATTTTAGGCAAGATTTGACGTGTTTTTTATACTAGTTAATGTTTTGTCGTAACAATGTCTCATCAAAAGTTGTAATTAGTGTGTTGTACATTTTAGGGGCAAAAAAATTAATATGCCTCTGGGCTTATCTGGTTTTGTACATAAAAACCAAAAATAAATATTAGAAGACATATTTTTTTAAATGGATACAACACTAACCTCAATTCAGGGCATGTTTTGAAGCTGAATGTAATAGGTAAGGGAAGAAGATGGGGAAGAGGAAGGTCGGGAAGAACCTGGCTCTTGAGATGTGTTCACTAAACATGCGCAAAGTTTCGAATTTAAATGGTGATCTTTCGCCATGCCGATATTTATAGAAGGTATCTTACAAGGAAAAAAATTGCCAAGTAATTTAGAATCTCTTCAAATATTGGAAATTCCGGTTAAAAACGGGATTGCAGGCCTTGTGAATGAATCGACAAGTTTCCTGATAAACTTTTAGTTAATTTCAAACATATTATTATTATGATGTCGGAAAACGTAATGTGAAAATCCGAAATTTTTTGAATTACAACGAAAATTCTTTGTTTTGTCATGATTTAATATTAAGGAAAGTAATAAAAACATAATGATAAATAAAACATTCTTAAAGTGATGTTTTATTAATAAGGCCTTTTAATTTGTCGAAAATCGATTTCTCTCCCTGTACCACTCTGGAAATGTCGCAAAATGTACCGCTCGATCACGGTCGTCTCGCTTAAAAGTTTTTCGTTATTTATTTTCGAAATTAAAAACCTTGGACTTATCTAAGTATCGTTTTGTCCGTAGAGGGCGATTCTTATTGGTCGTAAGTCCTAAGTGTACTTAAAACCATAATAAATAGCTTTTAGTTTCCGTTATAAAGGCGCTTGCGGACTTGTCTTCACGGAACGTATGGCTCATAAAGCCACCTTGGCATTCGCACGTAGTTTACCATAACCGTTTTCATAGTAAATTGTGGTATAACTATCCACTTAGTATGAACTAAATCGAGGTTGCCAGTAATATATGGCGAGCCACTAACGCGCCTGGGTTGTGAACATGTTAAAAGTGTAATATAATCGCAGTAATTCCGAAATGAAAACTATCAAACGTCAACATTACCTGTAATAATAAATTATGTTTTGATTATGAAAAATAAATCTTGAAAATCGTTGATATAGGGTTTGCAAGGATGGCCTTTGGAACGTGAAAACACCAACGCAACAATCTACAGCCAACATTGCAGATAAGGAAAACAACACACATGAAGATGAAGTCTACAAATAAGAATATGAGGAAATCAACAAACACGATCGAAAAAATGGAACACGTTGATGAGAAAATCATAAAAATTATCAACTAACACCAACCCAACAACCTACAGTCGATATTGGAAACCAGAAAATTAACAAACATGGAGGTGAGGAAATGATAAAATTTATCAAGTTAAAAAAATTAATCAACACTAACTCAACAACCTGCAGCCAACATTGGAGATGAGCAAATCAACAAACATGAAGATGAGGTCCACAAACAAGAATATGAGGAAATCTACGAACATAGTCAACAACATGTAGATGAGGAAATCAACAAACATGAATATAAGGTCTACAATCATGAGGAAATTATGATTTAAAATTACACAAAAATCAGTTATCAAGATTATATATTGTAGTAAAATCAAAACTTACCCCTCAAATCAAAATGTTCAATAAATTTTTAAAAATGCAGTCGACAATGGAGTGCTGGTACCTACCCTGATATATGGCAGTGAGGCATGGAACTGGCAGAGGAAGCATGCAAGCACACTGATTGCCGATGAAATAAGATCCCTGAGGCGTATGTGTGGTAAAACCATGTATGATCGTGTGAGGAATTGAATGCAAGGCTGATGTAAGCGTAATGACTAAGATTAAGAAAACGACGCTCAGATGGTTTGGGAATTTAGAACTCATGAACGAAGAAAAGAGTAAGGAGAATATATGACGCAAATCTTATTAATTTCATCTAAATAAAAAGTAAAATTTCAATTTGATAAACTCACATGTCAATAATTTATTACTATATTGCTGTTTTTGAATTATCATATTTGAATATTCTTTTAGTCTATTCTCTACGTTTATATTATTTAAAATATATAGTTAGCAACTTCTTATATCAACCAAGAAAACTTTTAAAATTATTTATAAAGTGCAATAACTAAGTAAAAGTCAATACACTAGACTAAACAAGAATCGCATTTAATAAATCTGCCTATTTCTTACTGTCCTAAAACAGGTAATCTCCTAGTTGGACAGCCAAAGATCACTGTAATATGTAAAATGTCATGTTTTAAAAAAAATTAATAAATAAATAATAAATAAATAAATGCGAGTGGTAGAAGAAACCAGGGACGCCCGAGGAAGACATGGCATGATCAAGTGAATCAAATAAATGTCAAGAGTGAAAATACTGGAAGAGTATGTATGGGACGATGTCAAAGAGGCAAGGATTGTGTTCCATGACATATTTATTTGGCGGTCTGTCCTATCTGCCCCTCTCACCCCTGTGGGAAAACGGCGTGATGGTTAATACATTGGGTAGTAACTATATAAAAAAAAATATTTTTTAAATTATCCCCACAGCGAGGCAAATAAAGAGCAAAATAATTTCCCTCAGGGCCTAGGTCATCTTTTGAGATGCTGTTTGGAGGGTAATTTTTAACGAAAGGTAGAAGGGGAATTTCTGGGAAGGTAAAAGGTATGAGGGTTGGGTAAGAATCTAGGGATCAGTATGTCCAGTAGTGACGGACATGTGAATATATCCCTCCCGCAAACCAGCCTCTCCCGATCTGGCACGCCACCCAGCTGGTGGGCAGGCGCATCCTGAACACACTCACCCGATGAACCCGGGCACCCCTGCTAAATCACCAAACGAAGCCAACCACTTGGGGTGACCTGTGGCAGAGGTGTTGGTTATCCAATAAATGGTTCCGGGGCGGTACCCAAACCCACCTCCCAAATTAAAAATATTTTTAATAGTCATTAATAAAAAATAAAAATAAATTATTACCTGCCAATTTCAAGCAACGTTTCGATTCTGTTTGGCGGTGTTTCACTGGGCCGATTCTAAGAGAATGGGTAAAGAAGACGGTACCTAGTGTATTCCACAACAATGTTAATACTCTACAATCTAGGTAGGTACCTATAATAATGGTAGCCTTTAGTACCAAATATAATATTTTTATCTAGTGTCATAAACCATGGGTATAACAAATTTAACTTGTGTTTTAAACCGAAGCTTTGTCATGATTTTCTTCAGAAGGTTTAGCATAATTTAAAAACTGGAATAAGGTCGCCGAATTCATAAATAATAAACCTTGTCGTAGTTAAGCCGTCATTTTGTCACAAATATTACGTTTGAGTTATGATCTGGACGTGTAGTTTATATTTCGTATTTTTAAAAGGAGGCAAATAAATCGGAATGCGAATCTTTACTGCTGTCATTATTTGTGAATTGTGAAGAATAATTTTACTGAACAAAGTTAGTGGTCCCAAATCCAGAGGGTGTCTAAATCCGAATCTATTGTCATCTGCCGTGACGCTGACTTATTTTTTGTCCCCTGACAGGTTTCTGTAATGCTGCATAATAAATAGTAATCAACAATAGATCTGAAAGTTGTTTCGTGCTTGAATAATGAAACAGAATTTGTATCATTATTATTTTTTTTTAGAATACATAATCGATATTATATTTGTGCTTTCAGGTCGAAATTGAATAAAAACACTTTGGTTGTTGTAGAAAGAAGCTAGGTATGTAGGTTTGCCGCTTTTGACTTATCAAGAAAATAATTAAAAAAATATATATTCATTATTTTTATATGTTCACAGTGTACGTGGAACGAACTACTGGAATCTGCTTTTCGCCGGCCTATTCAAGACCTACATTAATAAATCCCTTCCTATAGCCCCTACCTTTACCCGCTTCATAATAAAAACCGGGTGGCGACATAGCTCACCCACCTGTGAGGTGTAACATAAAAAAGTATTATAAAGAAAAATAACAAGTTATAACATTACCTCACTATAACGACAAAGCTCTTGCGTTTTATAAGGGAATTCAAGCTGTAATGAAAACATAAGTTGGTTATAGAATATTGATGATAATCACAGCGATAAAATATATGAGAAACCACAAGATTTATCGATAAAAAAGATTTTTTTCAAAATAATAACAATAATGAATCTTAAAATTTTCACGGGTTACGAATAACCTTACAATAGTTGAAAATCTCTCACTACTGTCACAGTAAGCGGAAAATATTGCTTGTGATGGAGGACTTAGCCAGTCGACGAATTGAACTAACGACGCCTGGGTGGAACACATACACGATGCCAACTCAACCAGAGTCTTCATTTGGTAGGTACATTGAATATTGTAAAAAAAAGGTCCTATTTTTTATAAAACCTTTTATATACTTAGGTACCTACCGTTATATTTCAATACCAAAGCGGGAAATTACATATGATTTGTTCTTGAATAACTAAACTTAAGAAATGCGATTATCTACATAGTTTAAATCTGGGTCTTAATGCTAAAAGTGCCTGTGTCAAATTTGTGAATCATTTAGGATCTAAGATTGTTTCTCGATTTCTTGGCGTAATTTTCATTGTTTTTGGCGTGATTTCAGAAGCAGTAATTTGATTTTTCTTTTTTTAACTTAATTAATAACTTGTAATTTCTTTAATCTACAAAACCTGATAAAAGTATTCAATCTATTCCAATAAGTGACGTTTTAGAATACCTACTTTCTGGTGGTAACTCATTAATCAAATTTCCAGAAACTGACTTATCATTAACTCCTAGAAATAATTTACCTAATTTGAAATTATCTACTTTTGGTCAAAGATTTATATTAAAAATCCAATAAATGTATGTGCCGGCATTATTTTTAAAGTATTTTATTTAATCTCAACTGTTCTCAACCTTCGGAAGCCTGTGAGACAATGTCATGCCCAATTGAGGTACGTTATGAGTTTTAAGGTAAGGGGAAGGGGAAGTGGATGGAAAATTGCCTGGCTATTCAGATGTGGTCACCAAACACATCTAAAGTAATTTCAAGCAACGTTTCAATTTTGAATGTTAGTCTTACGCTAGGGCGATGCTGAAAGTATTTTCCACTCTGGAAAGTGGAGCAAATATTCTTTTTATTATTTTAAAGCGATGTACTACGTAGTAATGCAAAATCATGTATTTTGTTTTGAAAATTTGGTCGCCTAGAAATGTTTCAGATACTTTAATTAAATACTGCGAGTAGAATACATCTTGGCCTTTGAAATAATCGAGTATTTTTTTAGATAAGTCTCTTTCTAAGCCCAGAAAAAAATAATGTATAGGCCTATGAAAACTGCTTTAAAGTTCAAAACTTACTTACGAAACCATTTTCGGTTATGATTTTATTGTCTAATGTGGCAAATTAAGTAATTTATAAAATTATCTGAAAAAATTAAATATTTATGCCTCAACATCCACAAAATAAAATAAAAGGCACTTTTTGGCCATGTTTTTTTCTTGCATAAATCAAAACAGGCGGATGGTGTCAAGCGAAATAACACAAATTAATAATATTAGTTCTGCGAAAATAACGCAGCAAATTCGTACTACAAGAATTGGCTCTGGTCAAATTGACTTTATGGCAATTCACCCTAAATCCTCATTTGGGCAAAGACATTATTTGTACCTGTGTCCTTGTGTACATTTAAAAAGAATGATAAATTATTTGTGCTATCCGGGGATTTCCAACATATTCTTTCCTCCTTTTTCTTTTAAATTCTGGCATAATATTTTGTCATCATTTTCCTTTTATAATGTTTTTTTCTTCTTCTATTTATTTCTTCTCTACTTTTTCAAATAATAGTTTATTATATTTTCCTTGCAATTAAATATCAATGTAAACAATGGACACCCTACATTAGATTAGATTAATAGGTACCATGTAGGTACACAAATCGTTGAAACGTTAATGTAACAATATCGTTCTCTTAATATATAATATTTGTGCTATTTTTGATTTTGTAAAATTATTAACATCAATACAGGCTAGTCCTAGAGAGGTTAAAAATTCTAACGTAAAAAAAGATACATTGGAAAGAAACAATAAATAAATAAATCAAAAAAATTACCAAAATCATATTTTATAAATAGAATTATATTTTTAAGTATCAAAAAAAAATAAAATTAAGAACTTACATCAAATTGCAAACTACCAATGTCTAGAAGTAGTTGACCCATTTTACTAAAGGCGGGCATTGTAGTTCACCGAAATATATAGATTAATTAATAATTAAGAAGATATTATTCTTCCTGTAAAGAATCACGACAACATGCGAGATATCGTGCCGCTGACTGAGGCAAATGAATTGATATAAAATGTTGTTTATTTCTGACACGAAACCCGATATGATGTGAAAATACATAGCCAGCAGGAAGACGTGAATAACGATGTTGTAGTCATCCTTTTATAAATATGGAAAACTAATTTTATCAACAAACTGACGACATATGGCTCCCGTACGTAATAAATTGATTCAGTCACTCCCGCCGAAAGCGTATTTTTATCAGCATATATGCAAACTAAACCAGATGGTTATACAAACTATTATATTTAAAAAGTCAATCACAAATAAATAAAAATCGGATATGTTTATCCGAGACGATATCTAGGTTAAAAACCAATTATTTAGAACTTTGTAATCATGCCAAAAATATGGGCAAATAATTATTAAAATTCTGAATTTGAATTGTGAGATCGATAAAAAACTATAATAATAATTAGGTCCCAATGGTCGAGTGGTTAAAGACGTTGTCCCTGTAAGGCAGAGATCGCAGGTTCAATTCCAAGTTGAGATCGTTATCTTTTTATTTTTATGTGTTTTGTTTTATTTCTTGTTCGTTTAAATTTAGTAGTTTTATCTTCTTCTTATTTAATAATATAACATGATGCCCTAACAAATTATGTGTTATGATTCTCAGATATCGTATGATAAATATTTTTAACGACTTCCGCGTACCCACAGAAGCAAATATATATTTTACAATGACTCCCGCGTACCTACAGAAGCTAATATATATTTTACAATGACTCCCGCGTACCTACAGAAGCAAATATATATTTTACAATGACTCCCGCGTACCTACAGAAGCTAATATATATTTTACAATGACTCCCGCGTACCTACAGAAGCAAATATATATTTTACAATGACTCCCGCGTACCTACAGAAGCAAATATATATTTTACAATGACTCCTGCGTACCTACAGAAGCAAATATATATTTTACAATGACTCCCGCGTACCTACAGAAGCAAATAAAATTAAGCCTTTCAAAAATATATCTGTGCCCGAGAGGTCAATGGTCCTATGTCCATTTTACCTATTTTACAGGAGGCCGCACAAAACCAATTGGCTTATCTCTAAAAGAACTATGTATGACATGAACATTGAACATAGGACTCATTTTTAAAAGGTGATTTACACGACGAAGCCGCTAAGGAAGCGTTTATGTACTTCTAAATTTTCTACATAGATAATTAAATTCCGAACGAAATGGTATAAATATGTATATATGTTTTCAGAATTCACATATGGGTAAATATCGCTCAAGAGTCCCACTGGAACTACGGCAACCCCAATAAGGTGATGCTGAGAGGCTAAAAAAATGGGAGGGTAAGGAGAAGGTGAAGATGTTTGATATGATCGTCAGATCTGTTCACTAAATGCAAATTCATTCAAAGTTTCGATTCTAATGATTGTCTTTCATAAGGACGATATTGAGAGTAGGTAAACGGAGAAAAAGAAACCGCTAATTTTTTTAAGAATCTCTTCAAATTGTTGATAATTTCGGTTAAAACGGGTTTGCAGGCCTTACGAATCTATTTACAGGTTTCTTGACAAACTTTTAGTAAATTATGAATATATTATCATGATACCGGAACACGTTTTTATGAAAATACGATTATTTTTTTCATTTCGTTGATATTATCAAGTCAAATCGACGACATTTTAATTAGTAAGGCCTGCAATCCAATAAAATGATGAGATTTTGCCCTTGAGGTGATTTTGCACAAAAACAGCGCTATGTAAATGATCCAAATTTATTATTATTATTCTTAATAAATTATCAATAGTCATTTTTCTCCGTGTTGTAGGTATCTACCTACCACTCTGTATAATGACCAATAACCAATGTTTTTTTATTTATGATTACCTTTCATAATAAAACACGTGCAAAAGAGATATTGGTAAGTCACCAAATGCTTTGCTGTTTTATCTATAAAAAGCTTTTAAGCACTAAAAATACAACCACGCCAATACCACGCTGTTGATGATGCAAAACACATTACTACGTATAATACATAATATGTTGAAATATAATCACTCTTGCTTCTACATTATATGTGTGGTTTAAGGCGATGCACCACGTCGGGCAACATTTGGAACCGGCTCGCTAACAATAACACTCCTTATGTAGATGGTGATAAGGTGTAGGGTCCCGCTTAACATCAGCCGCCTGTTTTGATTTATGCAAAAAAAAAAACATTACCAAAAGTTTGCTTTATTTTATTTGACGAAGTTCTGGTAAAAATATTTAAATGCTTTAAGATCATTTTCTGAAGAACTTAATTTGCCACATTATGCAATAAAACCTTAAACGCTTAAGTAGGAGATTTTGAACTTTAAAGCAGTTTTTATGGGCCTGATGCATGATTTTTCCAAGGCCAATGTGTGTTGTACTCGCAGAATTTCATTAGCGCAACTAAAATATTTCCAAGCGATCAAATTTTAAAAACAAAAACACACGAATTTGCGTTAATTTGAAATAAAAAAATATATTTTTCCGTTTAACGTCAAATTTAAACCACTAGATCAATTTAAAATCAATACTCTATGTTTTTTTAACCAATAATGCCAATACGAAAACTGTTGGAGAAAGGATTTCAGATATATGAATAAAACTATTCTGAATGCTTTTACGAATATGTAAAAGGAAGTATGTTTGTATCAACCCAATGATAATTGACAAGACGTTTCGTACATAACGAACGTCGTGTTTTTCAAATATTGGCATTTGTCTATTGAACGATGTCTGTTTGCTTATTGCCTCGGGAAGTGCTCCTTATATTGGTGTTGGTGGTATTTTGTGTGTTCAGCTAGGTAGGAAGGTGGGTACCTGGTACCTATATGGAGTGCTTTAAAAAGGTGTTGTATGCCGAAGGGGAAAAATCGAACTGTTTACTTTGCTCTCAGCTGAGCGCGCTTCTGTCATGATTAAATTCGATGGGTGTTACAAGGCTTTCTAGTGATATATCAAATTCATTAAACAATTATTAGAAACTCTTTGTGCCTAAGCAAGTGAAAACCTTATAATCTACTTAAATAATATTAATAGTAAGTATAATGTTATCCTCACTGGGATCTTATATACATATTATAAAAAAATAATAGTATGGATAACATAAACCAATTACAAATATATTAAATGGTGTTTTTTCTGAAATAATTATAAGCATATTTCAAGGTGTTTTTTTGTTAAGTTGAATGGTTTCGGTTTAATTGTGTATTTGGCGTTAATATATTATGTATTTCAGATCTCCCAGTTTTTAATCCTGCTTTTTATTTGAGATTTTAATATTGTTGTGAGTTTTGAAAGAGAGTGCGATTTTTTTATAGAGTTTAGTACCATAGTATAAAAAGCTTTTTGCCTATATGTTTTATTTGTAGTTGCTTGTTGGATATGTTTTTGACCATGATATCTAGTGTTTCTAATATATGTGTTGGTTGTTATTTCTTGTGTATTGTTTTAGAATTGTTTAACTGGCATGATGTTAAGTTTTTTGAAGATTTCGTTAGTTCTAGTTCTTTCAAAGACGTTCAGAATAATTTTAACTATGGGTTTTTGGGTTATAAAGAGTAATTTTAGGAATCATTATTTGTACTTCCCCATCCGATAATACTGTATTCTACGAGCTATTGTTACATCTTGATCTTTATTAAATCTTTTTTACCTAATGGTTTTGAAGAAATAACTTAGATAAGTAACATCGTAAACGTTTTCCAATGAGGGATAATTATTACAATGCCCTTTTAAGTAATGGTAGTTATGAATTTTTATGTTCAGGTTTTCTTCCTGAGCTTTCGCCAAGTCAATTAGCAAATTGCTCCGCAAAATTATGGAGGCATAAAAGTGAAATCGGAACAACAGAACAGAATAAAGTAGACAAGCAAAATCTTATTTATGATTAAAATTAAAATTTTAACATCGCACTCTGTTTTCCAAGATCGCAAAAATATTCGATAGCGTTATCCGTCGAAAGCTCCTCGAAAACAACGTTTATAAATTTACGAAATTTATGTAAAACTGTAAACTTCAGTCACCCGGTTCGTAGCAATTTCGAGGTAATAAATAAAATTAACAATGACAACATTTTTATCGCATTTTGAAATACGGGCGCAAGTTAATTTATGATTTTAGATACAAGGCGTTTATGATTTGTAATACTTTTTATCTCCGCTGTGAGCGATGTAAAGCGGTATTATCGGTTTTTGAATTTTGACGTCACATTTATCGCTCAATGGAATATCCTGTCATTTCCACGCGATGTTCGTAATATATTCATGCAGATATAAAAAAAAATAACAAAGACATTTTTGTATCAGTTTTCCATTTTGTAGTAATATGGTAGTTTTTGTCAGAATATTGTAAGGAAGTTTTGTGTAATAGAAATAGCACAGTTAAGACCGACATCCGGTTGGTTGATCTTTGACTTTTTATCATGTTTATGTCCGCTATTGGCTTTATGGTAGGATATAGCGTTATAAAAAATTATAATTGATAGCAATTTTTGTGAAAAAATTCTACATTGTGGCGGTGGGTCATGATTCATTTTATTAAAAACAGGAGCCACGGTAACAGCTCAATATTAAAAACAGGAGCCACGGTAACAGCTCAATATTAAAAACAGGAGCCACGGTACTAGCTCAATATTTTCGAAATGCTCAATTTTCAATTTGGGAGGCGGGTTTGGGTGCCGCCGCCCCGGGAACCATTTATTGGATAACCAACACCTCTGCCATAGGTCACCCTAAGTGGGTCTCTACCATAGACTAGTCTCTACGCTTGGTGATTTAGCACAGGTGCCCGGGTTCATCTGGTGAGGTGTGTTCAAGATGAGCCTGGCACGGCGTGTCAGATCGTGGGAGGCTGGTTCGGGGAGAAACTTTGACTTTTTCAAGTGGTCCGTCACTTCTGGATACACTGATCCCTAGATTCATACCCAACCCTCATACCTTTTACCTTCCCAGATCTTCCTTTCCTTAAAAGAGACCCTCCACACAGCTTCCCAAAAGATGTCTGATAATGACTATAAAAATAATTTTCTTCAGGGCCTATGACCTCCTGTGTAGGGTTAATGTAAAAAAAAGTCGACTAATTTGAAATACGGCTCAATTGAGCGGGAGCCGTGAGCCCAGAGCGTATGAGAAATGGGAAATGGGAATACTGCGCTCGCCCAGAACGGTTCCCTCGATATGGCTCTCGGCTTCCGGCTCCCAGCTCCCCGTTACCAGGGTAAGCGTATGAATGATCGTACGACTCTTGGTACCGGATAAGATGATAAGATCTTAGGTAGTTAGTAGGTTTAGGTACATATATCCAAGTGCAGATGTCGGACTGTCAGACGCCGTTCACGACTCTGATTATATAATAACAATGCAATTAAGGCTTCGATAATTTTAATGGCGCATTTTTCCTGTTGGGCCGTGGTACGGTTCACCGCGAGTGGTGTGAGTACGACTCATAATTAATAGTATTAAAAACCTTTTATCTAGATGTATGATGTAACTATTTATATATATGTTTGCTTAGGTAGGTAGAGTAAGTACTCTAACGTTCAAATTAAACTAAAAAAAAATTAAGTTTGACTCGCGTTAGAATTCGTCAGCACTCGTTCAAAATCCGATATAAAGAAATTGACATTCATTATTATTCCGTGTAAATCCGTTTCAGCTCGCATTCTATTGTGGGGACCCCTTTTATAATCGTCTGAAATTATTCACTTGGAAATTAATACATTCTTTGTAGTGCATTACGAGCCACTCTCTGTTCTCTTCTTCCGCCCGAAACGCCACCGGGCAGACACGCCGCATCCGCCCACACAGCTGATGGGGTTTGTTCGGTTTATTGTTATTTAAAAATATTCAAATTAATCGCCCGTTTATGTTCTGAAATATACCGATAAAAAATAATACCGATACTATCGATATTGAGAAAGTTCGATTGTTATTTATGTGATGGCAGCTTTATTGTAAATGTCGATGGCGGAATAATGTCACCGTTTTTTTTTTACGTCATTAAGTATTATACAAGATTGGTCTTTGTATACGGAAATACACGGAATAATCTGGCTTTTTTTACTGTAATACCGCACAAGAGTTCCAACTGCCCGGAGCCAGTGGGACTATGGCATGTTTAATTGGGGTTTGTTAATAATAATAATACTATTTAAATGGTTTGTATGGCACCGTTTTTATGAAGAAAAAAATACAGTTAAATATGAACAGAGGAGATAGGGTTCCATTAACTCAGTTGGTAGAGCCTTGCTCCCGAAAGGCTAGGGTCCTGGGTTCAAGTCTTAGATGTGACTATATCTGTTTCAATTATTCGTTTGAGAATCGCTAATATTGTCTTCAATACTCAATTACTATCAACTTATCGCCAACAGATTGTATCCACCGATTCTATGTATTTTTTTTTAATATTCTGTACAGGCAGATAATATACAGGACCATGCTTATCTGGGAGGTAACTTGTTGTGTGGTTGAAGAGATGGGAGAAGGGAAGGAGAAATTCATGTACCTGGCTATTCAGATCTAGGCACCAAACACGGTTTTATCCATTTGAAGCACTGCCAACGTTTCAATTCTGAATGGTTAACCAGGATGTTTTAGAGAGTAAGTAAGTAACTGTCTACCACTCTGGAACTTCGCACAAAAATACTACAAATAATTATTACTATATTATTCCCAATTGTCTGGAGCCAGTGCGGCTATTTTATTTTTATTTTTTTATTTAATATACGTATAAGTGGGTACAGTGGTGTTTTATAAATTACATATCAATAATAATTAAATATACAAAATATATTTATAATCGCAATCTCACCAAAGAAGATACTGGTCCTTATGCTTGGTGAGCGAGTTACACTAATTATAAGGAAAATAGAATAACATTATGCAATAGGTAAGGTATAAATATATATAATAGGAACAATTGAAACTTCTGGATCATCTATATGTGTAAGTGTACATATATAGGATTCTGTTACATACTAAATTTTGAGTAATTAAGAGAGTAATTAGAAACATCTAAATAAAAAAGAGATGAATATAGACTGATAATGAATATAAAGAAAGGGAAAAACAGGCAATTATTTACTTAATTATTCCTGACAAGTATAACTTCAGTTTTAGTTTCAGATTGTTGATATCTTTTAATTTCTTTATTTCAATCGAAAGGTTGTTGAAATACTTTATTCCTAAATAGATATAATTGTTTTGCATTTGTTTGGATAGCGATGGATTTTCGATTTTTGGAATATTTATGTTGCCAGTCTAAAATGAGTAGGAGGTGATGGTAGAGAAGTGCCTACTTTAATTCTTCTTAAATTCTTAAAATCAATCTGCTATAATAACAAAATCATTTTACATATTTGTAATATTGACACCTTTCATTCATGGTGGAATTACAATTAAATATGACTTTTTCTACCTATATATTAAAACATCTTTATTACTTTCTTCCACATTTTTATTACTGACTGGACCGGTTTCACCTTATGATGAACATCTTCAGACTGCGCTTCAAACCGTTGCCTCACTTTAGCGATTTTTCTTTTTGCCGCAGGTCTCTTCGACGGTCAATGTACGACTGACGTCGTAGTTTATTCAAAGCATTCTCGAACCCTCCTGGTGCCAAAAATCATGGTCACATGGTTTGCCTCCAGTTTGTCGAAATGATACCCAGATTTCATGTTGAGGTAAGGCTATTAATTTGGATTTCTATGGGTAGAAGACATATTATCACGCTTTTTTGTAATATCCACGAATCTTCGTTTCAAACCACGCGTGAAGCAGATTAAAAAAGCAATGATTTTTTTCTTTTATGTTCCTTTTTCAGAATACTCCAGACGTTGTCCATTCTATTCAGCGTTCTATGAGGGCTATTCAATGGGATGGAACTAAGAAGCATAGAATAAAGGGGCGTACCAAAACCATACCCATAGGCTCTACGAAAGTCCCATTCGGGACCGTACACTTTCGTTTGGCCTGGTACTTTGAGAGCGAGATGACCAACCTTTCACAATATTTTTTAACATTAATTCCAACCTGGAGGCCCTGAAGAAAATCATTTTTCTCAGGGTCTATTTAATCACCATATTACTGAGCAAATACATCTTAATACAAGTATAGGTTTGTTCAAAGGTATTAGGAACTAACATGAAAAATTCTGCCTCAACACAGGCTAGCCTAGTAAGGCAGAAACCTCAACTAACTGTACTGTTATTTTCTTTTTACCCTCATCATATTGTTTTTGAATTTTTCTGTTAATTTTATAACCTTAAAAAAATTTACAAATCAATGTACAATATACACCATAATATGCAATTATAGTTGTAATTTGCAAACTTTCTTAAATAAAGATATATATATATATATATATATATATATATATATATATATATTATTATATTATCTTTGGCGACGTTGTGTAGAGCGTCCTTTTGAGGAGAGGAAGTAGTGAACAGGGGTCTCGTTGTAGGAGGGAAGAAAGAAATCAATGACGCTAGTTCCTATTAGTAGCTGTAAATAATTACTATAAAAATACTAATTTATTCATACTCAATTTATGGAATCAATTCAGACAAGCGAGTAAGCACCAACATTATTTTATTTAAATAAACTAATTGGTAACTATATTTCAAATGTGTGTTTCTTTTGTTTAAATTTTTGAGAGATGTCGTAATTTTCAGGTTTACTAAAGGGCTCATTCGAATGGAAAATATCGGATTGTCTCTAAAATTGACAACGTTTCTTTTTGAAAGGCAATCATCTGGAGCAATCATCAATGGAGACAAATTATATATTTTTTATTTATATATCAAATATATATATTTTTTTTAATGATTTTATTTATAGTATCATAAAATATTCATTTATCACTGAATAATTAATTCCTGCTGAAAGTTGGGTAGTAAAACTAGCAATGTTGAAATAAATATTTAATTAATATTTCAACGTTATAGTTGCCGACCTCCGACAGTAAGCCTTATGGTTTTAATTGCAGAATCCTGACCTCAATACCCATTAAGGGATGAGCACTCTTGTTTCTGGAATTCGCAGCATTTTTCATCATCCCGCAGCACACAGCATCCAGAAGCCCTAGGGTGGACCATAAACTCTTCTGAAACATACTAATGAAAATAAATAAAAAGCAATAACAGGCGAGAGCCTAAGACTTGGAATAAACTCCCCCAGAACTAAAATAACAATCCCAACAGAATTTCAGCCCAAACAAAAAACTTTACTTTTTAGACTATATCCTTAATTTCAATATACTCGTATCTACTTACCTGAGCGTACCATTCTTGTATTGCTTATATAAACAAATTCTTATTACTACTATTTTTTTCTTATTGGATTAACATTATTCGATGTCTGTTTCTTATCGTGAGACGAATGAGACGAATTCTTGCGCCCATCATAATATTTGCAACATAAATTATTATTGAAATAAATCCCAGAATTAAACAACAGCACCTTCAGTAACGTGTTTCCAATTATGTCCTCTGAGTGCAAAACTGAACATAAATTAAAAAAATTCTCCAATAAACAGTTTGTCGCTAATCTCAAGTGACCTGCCAGGTATGCATAGTCTTTTTTATCATCTAAATGTACATTACATCTGGGCGATACAGAAAGTAAAAACAATCTACCACTATTGAATGAAATACAAAGTTATTTTGGTTATATTATTTGAATTGTATCTGCGAAAATTTCCATTTGAAAAAGCAGGATTCAATAGTATATTGCGTCGGTATTTAAAAAAAAGGATTCCTGTATAATATTTCTATTGCAAATTTTATGCAAATCTACGAAAACTTTTATTTCACCGTTGACTAAATTCAGGGTATTCCTGAAATAATTTTTATAAAAGGCTGAAATTATTTTGTAAATAGCTGAATGATTTCAAATTCAAATGGATATCAGAAACCGATTAATGTGGTTCAATGGTGGTGATACTTAAAGTGGAAGGGGTTCGAAATCGGGGGAGAGGGGGGGGGGGGAATGGAATGCGAGAAGGAAAATAGAGAAGGACGGTTTTTAAAGACTATCCGTTGTAGCTAATATGTGAACTGCCTACGTATCATTAAAAATTAATTACTTTTATCATTTTACATGAAACTGTTATACATATGGTGAGCCAGTGTGAGCCCAATATACAAGTCGGGTTGCAAAACTGAGGTACATAATTATAGACCGGTAGCGGTCTTATCATCTTTTCCAAAAATTTTTGAAACACTAATTTGTGAAAAACTAATAAAAAAAATAAAACCATTCTTTGGGGGAAATCAACATGGTTTTCTGTCAAAAAAAATTACTGTTTCTAATCTCCTCAAACTTTCACATAAAGTAGCAAAAGGATTGGACGCACAATATCAAACTGACGTGATTTATACTGACTTTGCAAAAGCATTCGATCGTGTAGATCACGACGTACTCTTACGAAAGATCCATAAAATAGGCATTGACCAACCTCTACTACAATTTCTTGCAACGTATTTAAAAAACAGAACAATATGTATGCATAGGTGGCCATGAGTCCAGGGAATTCCCGGCATTTTCTGGAATACCACAGGGGTCAAACTTAGGAACTCTACTGTTCTTAATATTAATAGATGATATTCAAGAATGCGTCCAAAGTACCACTTGCTTGCTTTTGCTGACGATCTTAAACTGCTCAGGATGATATGCGACATTCAAGATTGTTTTAAATTACAACTTGATTTATACGCAATATCTTCATGGGCAGTTGAGCATAAACTTTCCTTTAAAGTAAAAAAAATGTGTCACTATGACGTGTACGCGTTCCAAAAACCCGATCAAATTTGATTATAAACTAAAATATTGTCATCAGTAAAATCCATAAGTGACCTCGGGGTTACATTTGATCCCAAACTTACTTTCCAGATCATATAGTGGAATTGGTATCATCTTGTTATAAACTTCTTGGATTTGTGATAAGAATAAGCAAACTATTCTCCAAACCCGAAGTAATGACATCGATGTTCAACTCCCTTATACGATCTAAATTAGAATACGCTTCTGCTGTCTGGGCCCCATACCAGCAAAAATATATAGAATTATTAGAACAGATTCATCAACTGCAATCATAATGTAACGAAAAATGGTGTATACGCTGTTGATAAAGAGCCTAAAAATAAAACTTGCAACGATGCGAAAAGTTATTTTAATAATCATGTTTTCCTTGCTTCATTCACATTCACGCATCTTTTCATACTTACAATACGTATTACATCACTGATCCCTTCGCGGAACTAGCATCACTGATCCCTTCGGCACTGGTGCATAGCATAGTCACACACGCGCTTAACGAATTTTACACTGGTTACATTTATCACATGAGACGTTCTTGAGTTCAACAGCTTGGCTGTGGAACGATTTGCCGGCCTCTGTGTTTCCTGCCTCTTTTCTCTTCAAGACCTATGTTTACTTCGTCCTCTCCCCAAAAAGACCCTCCTCACAGCATCCCAAAAGATGACACAGGCCCTGAGGAAAACTATTTTTCTCAGAGCCTGCTCTGTGGAAACAATAAAAGAAAGATGTATTCATTATTTTTCTCTCATGAACCAAAGTCTAAATAATTCATACTTTAATTCACATGACACTGTTTACATAATGCCCACATAAACCAGGGGGTAACTGAAAACTGGCAGATAAAGCGGCAATAATTAGTGACTCAGTTTCGTGGTAATGTAATGCGATAATAATCGCAGAGGGTTTGTGTTCTCGCCGTAATGTGTCCACTAGATATGAATTGCCAGGTTGTAGCTGTCGTTAGGAAAGGGGGATTAGTCTCACGGTAATGGTGGATTTAATGAAAACGTATATTATTGCAGACTGCACCAACTGCCGAGGGTTCAAAACAATAAGATGAAAAGAATTAAAAACCAAGTGTGACAGGACAAAAGATTGGATTGAGACAGTTCTATGAAAGAACTTTAAAAGCATTGTAGGTACTGTGTTATTACTGATAATTTATACAATAAAAGCTTAATTAAGTAGATCGCTACCGCCTTTTTAGACAACGTTTTGGACGAGGTTACAGTGTCCTAAATTAGTTACATACCATCACACTTCTGAACTGATCGTGGACACTGTAACGCTGTCCAAAACGTTGGCTGAAGAAGAAGGTAGAGCAACACGGCATTATAACCCAAAAATAAAGCACGATAATGCTTTTGGCCATGAACGTGGACAATCATATCTAATTAAGTAGACTATAAATTTTATACTATATTTACTTTACGTACTGAACGCGTTTACTAGAAGTTAGTAAGAAGAATATGTATAATACATCAAACACTATGAAGTCTTATCTTATTTTATGATAGTTAAAATGATATTTCAAATTTCACATCTCTTGATGGAACTGACCTTGAGAGCTGAAATAGAAAATCAGTTCATCTGACCTTTGAAATATCTGAGATCCAAACAACTATAAAAACCTCACTTCTGTAAGACTTTCTAGATATGAAAATTGATCATCATCAAAAAGGAATGGAATCTTCTTGGAAACAGAAAAGTTTTTATCATACAATGAAGGTACTTTGGGCGTTTAAGCAACGCTTTAAATAAGAAACAAACAATAGTTAAATGTTGCCATATCCCTTTCCCGGCCTCGAGAAAATCAAATGACCCTAGCGATCAGCCAGTGTTGCCAGATAATGGTATTTTGTTTCCGGAATAACAATAAAACCTCCCATTATTAAGGTAGGTACCTCCCTTCAAGGGGCTGGGGTCGATCCCAACCCTAGTTATAAAACAATAACAACCCTCAGACTTTAGTTAATGCTTTTGTTATCCTAAATGTCAATTTGGGTATGAGAAGGAAACGGAATTTTAGCGTTTTACAATAAGGTACTTCGGTGTTTTTGTAATGACTTTGAATTCAAAGGTTTGTAATTGAAAAAAATGTTCACATGAAACGGAAATCGTCGTGGGTTCAAAAGCAAACCATTTTAAAATATAAATATTTTACGGTCGATTGTGTTATTATTGAATTAGGGTTCTTCAAGTCTGGTAAATGAAAACGATTTTTATAAGAATACGCCAGTGGGACTATCACTATGGCATCCTCAATTAGTGTATTTTATGAGTCTGAGGGAAGTAGGGAAGGAAAGGAGTGGAGAAGGGAAGGAGATGGGAAAGATGAAGGTTGGGAAGTACCTTAAGCTTAGATCCTGTCATAAAAGACGGCTAAGGCCATTTTAAGCAGCGTTTAGGTTGTGAATGATACTTTCACAAGGGCTGACATTATCTAAATTAATATAATGAGAGACTGACATTATCTAAATTAATAGGAAATATATCTAGTAAATTGTAAGTTGTAATAGGTAAGTTTAAATAAACCCGCAATCGTTGCTGTATGGCATTTATATATTTGAATTAATGCTTTCGACAGGTAATAAAATTTATGAAAAAAATCTTCCATGGCTTGAATAATGGATCCTAACAGTTGCGGGAAAAAAGGACGATATATGATTTTCTTTTTCGTACAATTCAAATAACGTCAATCAATCATTCACGGATATATAGAAATATTTTGTGTGTCTTCAATACATTCCGCGAGTTAAATAACATTTTTGAACCTTTTGTATGTTGACAGTTATTCACTGGACATCAATTCATACACATACCGACAACATTTTCTCGTATTTTTTATAGAAAGATTCCAAATCACTGCATTACTCGAAAGGTAAAGGGTCTGAATGTACTAAAGTGGGGGAATCACTGTATTGGATTTATTTTTAGACGACTCAATCATTTAACGTAATGAAAAATACAATGTGTAACGATCGTGATGGCGTGAAATATTATGAAACTATCAAGAAATTTATTTCGCAAAATCCTATTTTTCGTAATCAGCAGCTCATTAATTAGCAAAAAAAATAATAAAAAAATATCAATGCTGCCAGCCGTCGGCCTACCTTATCAACCAGGCGCATTTACAAATATTTTTCACTTCATGGTAATTCTTGTGTAACTTTGCCTTTATTTGTATTGTATGTAGGTAGAACATGAAAATTAAGTATTATTTATGTAAGCGTAAATTGTTCCCACATTTTACGTTTTAGGTTGTATTGCCATTACTTTTGTGAATCGAAAACCAAATAAATAAAACTTTTTTTTTCTAAGTAATCCAGTTTACTCAGATTGATGAAATTTTGTACACTTGACCTTCAAAACAAGAGGAAAGTCACTGTCTACATAAGATTTTGAAAAACTCTACGTAAAGTCCGGCAATACCGGGGACCTCCGATAGTACAGGGTTTTCCAATAAGAGGTGTTATTTTGATATTTTCCCGTAAAAGATCAATGGTTTCGTTGCTTGTGTGGCACGTAGCACCGCCTTGTTGAAAGTAAACGTTGTCCAGATCAATGCCATCCAATTCCGGCAATAAAAAATCATTAATCATCTCTCGATAGCGCAATCCATTCACCGTAACTGTTGCTCCAGCCTCATTTTCGAAAAAGTAAGGTCCAATGACTCCACTAGACCATAAACCGCACCAAATAGTCACACGTTGAGGATAGAGAGGTTTTTCAATAATAACTCTTGGGTTTTCCGAGCCCCAGATGCGACAATTTTGCTTGTTGACGAAGCCACCGAGGTGGAAATGGGCCTCATCAGTCAAGATGATTTTTCGATGGAATTCCGGATCATTTTCACGCATTTCAAGGACCCAATCAAAGCGTGTATTGTTCCATTTTTATTAATGGCGTAGTTTCTACTTGTCAAATGTCAAAAAATGACAGCTTCAAAATAACACCTCTTATTAAAAAACCCTACTATATATATGTCAATGATTTTAGATACAAAGTTGTTATAATATTTTTATTAAAATATT
The DNA here is from genome assembly GCA_026573805.1 of Hesperophylax magnus. Lineage (NCBI taxonomy): Eukaryota > Metazoa > Arthropoda > Insecta > Trichoptera > Limnephilidae > Hesperophylax > Hesperophylax magnus. Next base: position 5,406,245 of record JAIUSX010000054.1, on the reverse strand, counting down.
GATATATCCACAAAATAGTACTGAAAGCACATTAATTTAATCACAAACCCTTAATTAATGATTATATCCGATGGATTAGTATTAATCAAAGTAATAAATACAGACTATCGACCCTCGAACGAGCGGAGGTCTTAAAATTTAATAACAGCGATGCCTGCGACACGTAAGGGTACTTAAATAAGTAATGAGCACTTCTTAGACCTCGTTTCGATAGAATCGGTCACATTTATCCTGTAGGGATCGTAAAGGACCTTAATGACGGGTAATAAGGACATGAGAGTGCGTTCGACGTCGGTCGAATAACACCTCCACATCTCCACCTCGCACTCCGCACTCTACACCCCGCACTTCGCACAGAGAGGTATAAAATTGTTATGACACACTTTTCCCCTCGCAATAAGACTGCTGCGTTATTTAAGTACAGGCATGCACAGGTACATAGTTACCGTCAATTAAAACTGTTTTTTCTCGAAAATTGCTTCGTTCAACTCGGTGATGTACTATATATTAGAAGTGTGATGAAGAAACATATTTCAGCAATTAATATGATATCTCATTTGAAATTTCGATGTTATTAATCTATTTCTCATTCAAACAATACAATTATCACTGCCATGATTGCCTGGATGGAGTCCCCTCTGATGGCCCTCCGGAAACGGAGATTCTTTTTATTTATTTATTATTTCTTTGGTTTTTTGTTTTTTTTATGAGCCTATCTAATTTATGTTTCCTATTATTTTTGTTATTTCAAAACATGGAAAGTATTGCATTACTCTACCCCTGCATACATTCTGGAGTAAACTATTATTATTATTTCCCCGGTCATACTTTCAACAGGGAAAAAGGGTTTGAAATTTTTTTTTTTTTTACATAAATGCAAGAAATAGATAACTCTGACGTATTTGAAATTATGAAATCCCTAAATCATAATTCTAGTACATAGGTATTTTGAGTAACAAATTTCAGCAAATTTTTCTTATAGTCCGATTCTAAACACAAAATATTATTGAAAGTTTCATGGGTGATTTTAGGCAAGGACTCTTAAATACATTGCCTATTTGAAAAATTATAAATTATGTCTTGTTGATTATATAAATCTGTAAAATGCATTATTTAAAAAAAAAGTATACATAAGTAGGTACTCCTCTAAAACCCTAACTAACCCTTCCCCTTTGTTCACCTCACAGTTAACCTGTCAGTATTTTGTATCTTATGTTAGCTTAAATATCCTCTTGATGAATGCTCTTCAAAATGTCTTCTCAGAAAGGGTTGTTCTGTATTTTGCATTCATCGCGTACGACTGGTTCCAACAATGACGCTAGCTTGCATGAATTTTTAACCGCATTATGACCGGCGGACAACTCGAACTGACAACATGTCTGAAATGTCCGCTTTATTCATATAGCCCTTTCCCTTTGAAGACTTATAGCTTTTCCTTTGATGATTGAAACATCATATTATAATTCTGTTTGGTCTTCAGACCGACTCAAACTTCAAACTAAAAGAAACAGATGTAATATTAAAAAAGTCAGGCGTTATTTTAAGTAATAATTACTATTAGAGTGCACGTACGTATTCATTATTCGAAATTTTCCAAAGCAAAGCTAAATAAACTGTTTTTGTTTATGATTATATAAATAAATAATTAATGTTCTTTTTTTTCAGTTTTTTTGATATGCAAAACTGCATTGGCAACGCCACTGACTGATAATTTAAATCTGTTAATCTGCATTGTATTTTGCTCAGCAAATTGAGTTTTTTGTAATAATGATATAATTATTATTATTTTTTGTTTTAAATAATGATCATCAAAATAAATTCCCAAAATTGCGTCTATAATCACGAAAAGCAATCTAAGTCATTTAAGCCACTAGTAATAAACTGAGGTTAAAAGTTTAATTGATAGGTAATATGTTAAATGTATAAATGAAGTGTTTAAGCCCCCTTGAGGCGATTTTCTCACGAAAACAGCGTTGAAGTAATGATCCAATCATTTTTTGATAAAATGTAAATTCCTAAAAATATAACCCAGTCAGATAAACTTATCGCCCGTAAGATGTACAATTAGTGTGATTAAATATTCCCAAAACTCATAAGGTTATTATAATTTGATGCCATTATGGCCAGTATTAATGTATTGCCCATATTTAAGCCCAATATAAAGGTATGTATTATAGATATTTTTTTCTCATAAATGCAATTAAAAAACGTGTTTGCCCCTCCGAAAGCGATGGTGGGTTACCCATTCAAAAAAGAGATTAAATATCCATTAGTTGAATGTACAGTTTTGGAATCCTAATATCTGCTTATTCCTTCCCCAGGGTGTAATTCCTACCCTTAAATATCACGATGATATAAAAAAATGTCATTCGCTGACCATTTCCCACAATACAGAGACCAATCATCCCTTCACATCAAGGGTTTCAATCATTTTATATTTTTTCTGGAGGGTTGAGGCTTAAACCTTTTCTATGAATAGATTGTAGTTTATTCGATAAGGTAATTAACGAAATATTCACAGATTTGTGTTGTGGAGTCTACAATGGAATACGATTTTATTTTCTTAATTCCATACCGAAAGCCCAGAGGAAAATTATTTGCCTCAACGCCTATGTCATGTTTTGGTCTTTTTATGTAAAGAAAGGAGAGAATTTTTAAGGAAAGAAAGAGGTATGAGGGGTGGGTGAGAATGGGGGTAGCCGACGCCGAGGGACGCCGTAGTTCCTCTGATTCCGGGCAGTTGGGAAACTTATATGATGTTCAATAAACGGTGTTTGCCATAACTTCTCCGAATAATAATTATATTAGGATGATCCTTGTATGGGTTTACTTTTATTGTTTATTAAGTGCCATTTACACACAATATAAATTATAGGAAGATAATTTAAAAAAAGTATGCCTTGTTTATAACTGTCTTTAATTACAAGGTTTTCTGGGGAGTTTTTTAATGTAGTTTAGAACTTTCAGTAATCTTATTTATGGAGATGAACATAAAAATATCGAGTTGTTTTGGTATTCATTCCACGAAATGTATTTACTCTGGTAGTAAATACAGAATATCGGGATCGTAATCTCTCTAAAATTAGCCTTTTCTGAGAACGGAGAAAGTTGCACAGTACAACACTACTTTATTACATGCAGTTATCAATAATAATAATATTTGTCTGATTTATATAGCGCCGTTTTATGTGAAAATCACCTCAAATCGCTTTACGCATAATTAAGGTTATAATATTTTAATTTTATATTGTTAATATAGTGGGCTTACAATTATTTTTCTTTCATTTTATAATAAAGCTAGAACACGTGTTCCGCTATATTAGGAATGCACTAAAAGTTGTAAAGGAAACGGCCTGCAATCCCATGTTTTACTGGATTTAAGTAATTTATCAGTAATGCTCATTTTTCTCCGTGCGAAATTATTATTTTTGAGATTGACCATTGAACAATTTTTTTTTTCTTCAATCAACGAATTTTATAAATTTCAAGACAAATACTTTTCGATATCGTTGTAAATTTTCTTTTTAAATTAAATATTTTTTACAATAAACATAAAAATTATTTTTACGTGTCACATAATGTTATTATAAGGAAAAATAATTTTCCTCGCCATAAAAAGACAAGGCTCTTGTGTTTGGTGAGGGAATTCAAGCTCAAATAATAAAATCATGGAATAATTACAAAAATATTGTAACTTTCAGTAATAATAACAGAAAAATAATTAAGAAAGACTTATTGATATTAAATAAATAATATTTTTTATATTCTTATAGGAGTTTAAAGTAATTTTTAAATTTAATAATAATATTGGCTTATTTATATAGCACCGTTTTTCTGAAAAATTCAAAATTCGAAATTCATGAATATTTACGAAGATTTTTAGATTTTAATGAAATTTTATTACATTAAGTAATTCCAAGATAGATTCTCCAGTCCTAAATAGTCTTAAATTCTATAGTATCCAGTCTTATTCAATAAATATCAAATCTACTTTTGCCACTTATCTTCTAAAATTGTTTGTAGTAAGTGAACTGCTAGATTAACTTGTTTTTCTGTATCTGTTTGTAAACAATAAAAACAGATGGAGCCTAGGAACTGAAAATAAATTATACATCGACCTTGAGGAGATTTTTCACAAAAACTGCGCTATAATTTTTTTTAAATTATTGTTATTGACCTGCCGGTGGCTGGGTCGACATCGTGTATGGGTCCCACCCAGGCGTAGTGTGTTCAATCCCTCGGCTGTCTAAGTCCTCCATCACAACACAAGCAACATTTTCCACTAACTGTGGTGGTAGTAGGATATTTTCAAATATTGTCAGGGTATTCGAAACCCGGAAATGTATGTTTTTCTTAAAAAAAAATAAAGGTATTTTAATGTTATTCTGATATCTTGCTTAATATATTCAAAACTTAGTTATTTGGCTGTTTATCTTTAAAGGGTTGGATTATTGAATATTTTTTTAAAATTTTGTCATTGAAAAATGTAACAAGGGTTCCAGTAGAAAATGAAGATGGCTTTTCAAGATTGCCTTAACAATCTTAGAAATATTTTAAGTGGATTTAAAATGATCCTTCCCAGCAAATAACACCATATTGTAATATAGTTGAAGACTTTCAGAAAAAAGGTATAATATAATTGAGCACATTATTATTGGCCTCCTCCCACGCACTAGGGGGAGTCGCCATTTTGAAGCTCGAAGTTTGCCAAACACAAAGATACCAAGAACCGGACAATGCAGCAGCTCTGTATCACCCGAGTCGGGCGTCTGCCGATGGTCTATTTCCCATTTAGCAAGTCCCTGGTTGCTTTCGAGCCACGCCTCACAGCTCGCCATAAATTTAAAGCTCAGACAATGCCCTTCCTTTGTAATTTCGAAATTGGACTCCCTTAGATGACTATCAGCGCAGTATAAAGGGAAACATCTGTTCCTGCAGATTTTTCTTACTTGGTACCTACTGGAGAGGTGCATTGATAGCATGGATGCTACCTTCGTTAATTATTTCAACCGTACGAGAGTAGGGTTGGCCAATAAAAAATAATAATAGCCCTCGATACGATTTGAAAAAATAACATACCTACGCTCTTTAATTTAGATATTGTAATTTTTATTATTTATTTATTAGATAGAATAACTTTACATATTTCAAAACATTATTTGATGGAATCTTCACTGTGTGTTTTATTTTTGTATCTGAAATGTATTTTTGCTTCCCCCACTTTTGTATCGAGTGAAAGATTGTTGAATGCTTGTATTACCTGGTATTTGTCCAAAGCTTGTGTTTAATGTCGGAGTTTTTTTTATACGCTTGTCTATATGGTTTATTAATGATAGTTTGTGTTCGTTGAAATTTGTTTATTTGGTCAAAAATGTAGTTTAGTAGCTTTAATTGGCGAATATCTAGTTTGTCAAACATGTTGAATATTTGGTCCATGTCAGTCATTACATTTTTTTAAGATGGGTTTCTTTGCGATTTTTTCGTTTGTCTTTCCTTCCAACATAGAACAGAATGATGCATAGATGTTGCATAAGTAATATGATGATAATAAAATAGTATTTTCTCCTTCAGCGCACCTGTACCGCCCGTTGCAATAATAATATCCCCAATAACATGCAATTTGTGGTAATGCGCAGTGTTTCCAAAATTATGTACCCAGCAAAACTATATAATATTCCGTAACAATACTAAAGGGACCTGCCAGGTAAGTATGTTCCTGTTTAATATAATCATCTACCTGTACATAATATAAATAATATTTACCTGTTTATGCAGCATAACGTAACTACAATGTGCATAATTTTTTAATAATATTTTTGACCGATGAACTCGTGGATGCAATCTGTTGTCATTAACTTGTAAGTTGTGTGGTTGATTATAATAATATTTGGATGATTTGTATAGCGCCGTTTTTGTGCGAAATCACCTCAAAAGTGCTGTACATAATACATATAATACATTTCTACAATGATCTATGTTTCTACTATTATCTATAATAGTTGGTAGACGATAGTCTTGGAAGAAGAAAAAAATTGTACATCGTCCTTGGGTGATTTTTCATAGAAACGGCGGTATGGAAATCATCAAAATAAAATCATTATTTAAAGGAAAAATGACATTGAAAGGGTTATGTTACGAAAGCTGCAGAATTGAGTGATGAAGGGAACATAAAACAATCTAACTAACTAACCATCACGCCGTTACCAAGGAGTAGGCAGCGAGGACCTTATAATAATAATAATAATATTTGGATGATTTGTATAGCGAGTTTGTGGTGCAAAATCACCTCAAGGGCGCTGTACAAATATATTCACACGGACGAGGCTACACCATGGTTCCTTAGTTTAGTGGAAAACAAACTTATTTATAAAAAACAACAACCTATACATTACGCGGTTTTGTTTCTGGGCAGGCAGAGTGGATGGATCGAAACACAACTATGTTTTGGCATACGCTCCTGGCTCTATTTACAATCATACATCGTCCCTTATTACTCTTTTATTATTACAAATAATATCATATTATAGGTATCTTCCAGTATTATATAGAATCATATGAAAACCCCTCAGGCAGATTTGTTCGCATTTGAGAACAGCTCATATAGGTCTCACAGGAATCGTTGTGACCCCTTTAAAATCATGGTGAGAAAAATGATGTAAACAGAATTGGAAAGAGAAAACACCTCGTTTTATATAAAATAGATAGCCAAAAACGAATCAAAATGCACACGAAAAAAATTATGATTTGTTTTTTGACAATAATGTTTATGGTAACAACATTTGCCTAATAATATGTGTGGGTCTCTTTATTTTTCCGTTATCAGTAATTTTAGTTTAAAAATACACGTTAAAGAAGCCATTTAAAAAAATATATATATGTTTGCATTCAAAATTTTTATATTTCAAAATTATATGTTTATTTCTAATAGTCAAATTTAAAAGCACCCGCCAAAAATAAGTTAAAAAATATTCCATTTATTTGGATTTTATTGCAAGGTGGAATTATTCTCATCTGAGGCCAGAGGCCTGAGTGGTTAAAAAAGGTTTCAGTCAATATTTACTCATTACAACTATTTGTCACTAATACATAATATCATGTTTAAGGTTGTAATAAAGTTTGAGTTTGGATTTAATTTCTTACATTCCTAAATCACTTGATATGACTGATTATTTGACTTTGGGTAATTTTAATAAAAACGATTATATTAATTACCTACCCATCCATACTAAAGGGTTCCATGATAACTCATTACAATGACAATTCAACAAATCTTTAAAAAGTGACAAAATCATCAAAAGCGATGAAAAAAACTAAAATAATAAACACAACCTCTTTTTGTTTCTTTACTTTTCATGACTATCACTTTTAAAAGGTCGAATTGTCATTTTAGATGAGTTATCTGGTCACCATACTATAGTGCTGTAAAATTTACGTAGCATAAAAATTTGAATAATCTATGTGTTTTCCAAAACATCAGACGGGAAGTAGATAAATAATAGAGATGATAAATTATAATATTTTATTAATTCGTGTTCCGGGGTTCCAAAGAATGTCGCTAAGTTATTTACTTTTAAAAGTAAATTTTAAGATAGGAAAAAGATCCCCCTTAAAGCGAAAATCGAAATGTGATACTGAAACGATTTTATTTGATTTGTATTTTAAATCCCCACCAATTTCTTTCACTACATTTTACAGCGATGATACATCAAAAATCTTTTTTCCCTTTCTATCAATATAAAAAACATAGGCAAACCTTAGAATTTCCATTACTTCATACTGACAGGTAATATCTGATTAACCACTTTTTCGAGTTAAATGCATTTGGACATAAAATAAAATACAATAAAAACACATAAAATGTTTGGAAATTGAAATAGTTGAAGAGGGGTGGAAATTAGATAAGAACGATTTTCTCTAAGAAATTAATAGTAGTCCATCAGGTTTATATCGTATTTAATAATATAATATGTATTTTATGGAACTGACGGAAGTCTGTGGCCTCCCCTATTTGGGGGGTTTGTTTTAGAAATAAGAAAGACAAGTTTATGTTTCGAAACTCTGATATAATAATAGAATATCCACAGCCCAAAGCATTATAGTGTCTGTTCGCCCTTCATTGTTTGAGCCATGGCTTAGTGGATGAAAGAAGTTTTCTGTTTATGAAGGATGCTTTTTGTGGAAAATGGTCGCTTCCTCAAATTGATTAGATAACATTTTAGATAATCTTTAAGCTTTAAAGCTTGCAAGAAGGTTTTTTCACTAAGTTATTAGTATTATATAAATATAAGAAGAACATGTAACAGAGAAGGAATGGGTAGAAGAAGTCGTGGACTCCGTTGAAAGACTCGGCACCACCAAGAGAATCAAATACTTGAATTTAAAGTGAGTTAATTAAATATGGAGCATGTACCAAGACTTGCGTATGGGATTTATTCCGTCTGCCTACCCCTCCACGAAATTGGCGTGATAGTTAGTTAGGTTGGGTAAGGTTATCCGTAAAGGCCGAGTTAATAAATCATGATAAACAATATCTAAATATATAATAACTCACCACAACGTCTGTGACGAAAGACGTGGCTTTGTTTGTAATGCAAATCTGGAGTTGTACTCCGATATTGATGACATTATGCGCACTTCACCTTCAAAACAAGAGGAAGTTTAATATCTCTGCGAAATTTTGAAAAAATGACCCCCTATGCACCATCCTACCCTTTAAAGCAGAATTTTGATATTTCTTGTAAAAATTTTGCACATTGGACGTTCAAAATGAGATGCAAATTGAAACTACGTCTGACTCCAAAAAACACCGTGTGAAGTCTGGGCAACATTGGAGACTTCAGTTGGTATCAAATAAAGCTTAATTATTTAAGATTTCAAAACACCATTAAATAAAGAAAGAAAAAACATCTTTATAGTTGCTCTATTTTGAATAACAAAACTAGTCAAATGGTGATGTATTTTTTTTTGTGTGTATATCTTCAACCGTTATTTTTAAAGGACGTAATGCTATCCCGAAATAAAAAAGCTAGTAGTGATTGTGAATAAGTTGTCTGAGTGCATTGTGATAGATTCTGTAGGCCCGTAATCTTTACTGCCCGAACCTGCCTCCATTGATGCAGTAAACAGTGAAGGGAGATCCTATCTGCGGAACGGGCCGGCCCGGGACCCGGGACTTGTTAGATAATGCAAGGAAAGACCGGTTCAATCATTTGTGAAACGGCCTCAGGGTTCCTTTTATGGATTTCGCATATGAATACAGACATGTGCTAATGTCGGGGTAAAGAATAAATCTTGATTGGGTGTATACTGTACCTATAGTTACGGCTTTCTTTAATAATATACGGGGTGCTTTGAACAAGAAAATGCAAAGCATGAAGATATTCCGATACGAATTGTGCGGGGTACTCACAACGTGCAAGGAACAGGCTCCCTTTGAAAAGTTTCTCAGAAACTATTTGTGAATGCCCAACTTAAGTTTTAAGTTATATGATAGGCATGGGCAACGCTTAGTTTACTTTATATTAACGGGAAAGGTACCGGTGCCATAAAGTACCTGCCACAATATATATTAAGGTAATTGCGAGGTACCTAACTATTAAGACATGTTTCCTCGAAAATCGCCCTTGAGGTGATATACACAAAGCTGGCGCTACAGGAATTATTACACTAGTATTATTATAATTGCTCAAAACGTTCGTACTACCCTATTCCAGTACAAGGATATATGAGTTTTTTTCAGATAGCCACGAAAATTAACAAAATATGTTTAATACATTCAGGTTTCAGTGCCGGCCACCGGTGGGGTAAATTTATTTAGTTTTTTTTTTATTACATAGTTATTTTCAACCGTCTGTTTTGAGGCGTGTAATTAATATGGTATATTTATAAATACACGTATGTATTATATTGTTATATAAAATATGATTACATGCACTATACATTATTCGAAATCTGTCTCATGCTGAGGGACCAATCAATAATAAATGTCCCAACACGGGTCACACAAAACACTAAAAGCAGCATAGACCATATAATGATCAAGACAAAACTAAAAACCAAAACAGTAGTACTTGAAAGCACAATCACTGATCACTACATGAATATGATAGCAATAGACACCGAAAACACTATTTCGAACCAACATAAAATATTTACAAAAAAAATAATTGACTACTCAAACTTAAAAGAAAAACTCCAAAAAATAAACTGGAATACAATATACCAAATAGATAATGTTGAGGAAGCCTGGAATACATTTACAAATACGTTAACGCAAGAAATAAATAATTACACTACAATAAAACATGTAAAACTTACACTCAAAGCAAAAAAAATTAAACTATGGATAACACAAGGAATATTAAACTGTATTCGTAAACGAGACAAAATTCACAAACAAATTAAACAAACACCGTATGACATGGAACAACTTAATTACTATAAAAGATATAAAAACATATGCCCGAAAATTATTAGAGTAGCTAAAGAGTTGTACTACAAAGAAAAACTTAAAAAAGCAAACAATTGCCCAAAGAAAATATGGAGAATTTCAAAGGAAGTTACATACACACAAAAATACAAACAAAAAAATACTATCGAACATCTAAATATTAACTCGAAAAAAATAGATGCCAAAACAAATATAGAAATGATGGCAAACCACGTCAATAAGTTTTTTTGCAACTATAGGGAAAGTTTTAGCGAATCGTAAAAAACACAGCACAAACACACTAACACAAACAAACAGATCAAACATCGATACCCAACCAACACAACACAGATTTATATTAAAAACAAGTTCGGAAATAGAAATTAACAAAATAATAAATACATTAAAAAACCGGATTACTCCTGGATTAGATGAGATAACAACGGATTGCATTAAAATAATAAAAAATGAAATATTAAAACCTATAACACACCTAATCAACCTTAGCATAGCACATGCCTGCTTTCCTAATACTCTTAAAAAAGGACTGGTAATCCCTATGTATAAATCCGGAGATAAAATGGAAATAACTAACTATAGACCAATCACTTTGTTAAACTCTCTATCAAAGATTTTCGAAAGACTATTAAAAAACCATATAATAAAATACCTGGAAGAAAACAAATTAATCTCGGACAATCAATATGGATTTAGAGAAAAAAGAAGCACAAAAGAAGCTTTAGCAAGTACAATAGATTATATACATAGAAACTTAGATCAAGGGTTTAAATGCATAGCGATATATCTAGATTTGGCTAAAGCCTTTGATTCAATATGCCACAAAACACTTTTTTAAAAATTAGAAAATATGGGTATCAAAGATAAAGAACTACAACTATTAAAAAGGTACATGAGCGACAGAACACAACAAGTCAAAATTAATAACTATACTAGCAAACCACTGCCGATTACACACGGAGTTCCACAAGGAAGCATACTAGGACCCGTTTTTTTCACATTTACATTAATGAACTTTGCAGCATGGAAATAGATGGAGAAATAATTAGTTACGCAGACGACACAGTTTTACTATTTAAATCTAAGGATTGGAATAAGGTTTATAACATAGCGAATCTAGGAATCACGCAAGTGAAAAAATGGTTGGACTCAAATACACTTACACTTAACATATCGAAAACAAAATTCACAACGTACAGCATAACCAACACAGGACAGCCAAAAAATAATACAAACACCATAAAAATACACGAATGCATAAACACCAACATCTGCGATTGCCCCCCTCTAGAAAAAACAGAACAAATAAAGTATCTAGGAATCGTAATTGACCATAATCTTAGATGGACACATCACATCAAACAAATCACAAATAGACTCCTCAGAACAATACACATTTTCCTAAATATAAGAAACATATATACAATAAAACAATTGAAAACAATATATTATGCACTATGCCAATCAATAATAGAATATGGAATAATTGCTTGGGGAGGAGCAACAAACGCAGCTACCGCTCAAATAGAAATCGCACAGAAAACGATATTAAAGGTAATACTCAAAAAACATAAACAAACCGACACAGACCAAATATTTAAAAGCTGTGACATACTTGATATACGCCAATTATATATAAAAACCCTACTAAACTACATTTTCCACCAAAAAAACAAACCCCAACAAACACAAAATATCACTAATAGACCGGTCAGAAAAGTGTATAAAAAAAACATAAAAACTCCGACGGTAAACACTACCTTTGGACAAAGGCACCATAAATACCACGCTATTAAAGCATTCAACAGTCTTCCACTTGAAACAAAAATTGAGGAAAATAAAAATAAATTCAAACACAAAATAAAAAAAATGGATTAAAGAACAAAAAAGACAATATTTCCAAAATTCTATAACATAAAAGAATAAAACATATACACGCAACACAAAAAAAATATACAAAACACGCAACACGCACAAACACATAAATCATTATAAATGCCGATTTCCATTCTCTTTTAATATTTTTCTTTTATATAATTAGATTTTAATTTCTAATCTTTATTTTTAGTTTAAATTTATCTTTATTTTAATGTTGTTTTTTGTTTAAATGGATAATTTCTTATATTATAAAATGGGGGCCTCAGCACGGGTAAACAACCCAGTGAGGCCAACATTACTGAATTAAAATATGAAATACTGTAAAATAATGTATCAATAATAAAAAATAAAAAATAAAAAAAATTGCATTCGACGATTAAATGCATTGTATATACAGTTTTGTATTATTGATCAACGGACCCGTTTGACGCAAAAAGTTGATAATAGTTAGTACTGTCTATAGTTAGTAATAAGAAAGATCATTATAGACATATACTATGTATTTGTACAGCGCCCTTGAGGTGACTTTGCACAAATACGGCGCAATGCAAATCATCCAAACATTATTTTTTTTATATTAAATTTTAGTATTTAGTACAACTTTATATACTATATTTTTGAAATATAAAAATAAAAGTACATATAGAAATGTAAATGATATAATAGACCCTATATGGTTTTGCATGACAAAATTTAAAAAAATAACTTCATCATTGATGTCGCTATTCCAAATTCCTGTAATATTCAAAAATCTGTTAATGAAAAAATAAGAAAATACGCAGATTTAGGAAATGAGATAAAAAGAATTTGGCATTCTCAGACTATAAAAATATTACCATTTGTTATTTCGGCTACTGGCATTATCTATCTATCTAGATCTATCAAAAAAATTATATTTTAAAATGCAAAAATCAGTCATTTTAAATACATGTAGGATTGCGAAAGATTTTTTAAATATGTATGTCGAGGGATCCGTAGGATTTATGGGCCCTGTTAGAAGTTCTACCGAACCGAACCCTCTGATATGAAAATATCTGGAGTCGGTGAATTATTTTCCCATTTGATCTCTGGTGAGTTGACGTGTTGTTCTTGTATTGTTTTGTATTTATTTTGCTTATATAATGCACTTGCATAATGTAGATTGACTAGATGATCATTTGTGGAAAAGTGTGTGGAAGGGTTTAGTTTTTCCTGTGGGAACATTTAACCCGGACATAAAGTCGGAAGAAAATAAAAAATGGGATATTATTTTGTTAGGAATTCGTTCGTTTTTTTCTGTCAACCACATTACAAAACTTTTGAATAGCCAATTCAGATTATTTGGGGTGATGTAAGTTGTTTGTTGTTTTAGGAAGATATTGAATATATATGGTCTCAGGTAAGATTGATGTTTTTTGCGATAGTTGATTGATATAGGGTACTTAAAAGTGTTAATTTTAAAATAAAATCCCGTTGTAAAATAGGTACTCGTAGGTACATGCCAACTACAGAATATGCAGATATTTTATGTTCATAAAAAAGTTAAAGTTAAGTGTAACTAGTGAGACAGGCGCAGTACATTCACCAGTTTAAGATAATAAAAAAAAAGTGTTAAAAAAGTTAATAATCTAAAAAAATAAAAATTTTAATGTTCGTTTGTTCAAAATCTTAATTCTCCGTAAGTTCTTAGGAAGTTCTTATTTGAATACGCGTGTGATTTTTATATAATGTATATGTCACCTGTGAGAGTTAAAAACATGCTTTTTTGAAAAACCGCATCATCTGTTGGACATAGAAACAACACGCGCTATTGTTTTTCTATCTCCACAGACATACTGAGCCACAGCGACGCGTGGCCCTCCACAGTATTTAATAATAATAGTACATGTAGTATTTAATAATAATATTTGGATAATTTATACAGCGCCGTTTTCGAGAAAAATTACCTCAATAATTGTAAAAACTATAAGTTTTTACAATTATTACTTACCATATCTATATATCATATCTATATATGTGTTATTATAGCTTCCTGCCTCCTACAACATGTTCACTCATAAATAAAAATCAAAAATACCCTCCTCCCAGCATCCCTAAAGATAAAATAGGCCCTTAGAGAAATTATTTTTCTCAGGGCCTCCTGTGAAGAGTTAATGTAAAACAACATATAATATATCGTAAAATGATTAATTTTCAACAACTTAATCAAGCAGCAATCAAGATATCTAAATAATAATAAAAATATGATATGTAATATTTAAACGTACTTAACCGTTTATTAATATTTATTTAACCATTAAGAGGTAGCTACAAGCCAACAATGTGTATATTCTTGGTATACCCTATATTGTAGGTAATGGGCATTAAAATCGCTTGACAAACAGAGTCTAGAAACGTTCGATTTCAAGCACAAAACTGGTTTTTATTTATTTTGCAAATAATTTTATAAGAAAGCATAAAAATTTATCAAGTGAAACTGTCACAGATAATCTTATCTATATTACTGTATTTTAAGTGGTTTCCTTTACGAGTTCATACATTTCTATTGAAAAAATATTTATTTTAGTAGTTTATATTTATATTTTTTATTGAGTAATTTATTTTTTTATTTGTGTTCTACTCGAGCGAAACGATAGGAAAACCTTCAAATTATCTAAAGCATATTTTTTTGTATTCATAATGCACACCAATTCGTTATAAAGATTAATCAAAATAGTGAATTGACATTAAGCTTCGCCTTAACGCTTTTCTAATTTACATATTTTTTTAATTTATCTTATTGTAACATTAAAATGATTGTTACGTTGATGATCCCGTTAGAAATGACTTCAAATTAGAACTTTAATTAATATATATGGTACTGTCCAGTTTTGTTGTCGTAAACACTTCTAACATAGATGTAAAAGAATATTTTAAAATAATGAAAGGTAATATTTAATTGATATATTTCTAGATCATCCCTCACACTGCTCCTCATATTAAATCACTGTTCCAAATTGGCAAAATTCATAGCAAGTATTTCCAGTCGCCCTGTATAGTATAAGAGGTAAACCATTCGGGTGTGCATTATTTATAGTGAGAGCGTGCCCGCGTGCCCGTGTGCCCGCTGCCCCCATATCAATTGTAAATGTTCTGCAGAACAATAAGGATTGGGTGTAATCAATCCATTAAATTTTTAAACCGGAATTTCAAAACCAGTTCGCAATCTTTTATGTTGTTTTTTGCTCAAAATAGCAGAAAATTGAATTATTATGACATTTTTTTTTTCAATAAGATGATACATGCAAATTAAATACAATTTTTTTTTGTACTAACTGAAGAAAAGTTGAAAAAATTATTAGTTGAAATGAGCTTATGTTTCTTATTCAGGATTTTATCAATTAAGTGTGTGAAGTAACCATTATTAAGAGCAATTTGTTTAATTTTAAATAGATAGTTCAATTGTGAAATTAACAGATGATAAGGGGATTTTTACTAGCCGGTGTACCATCGAATGATAGGCAGAATGTTTATGTGTTACCGGACGGTTTGATATGCTATGTATCTATGAAACCGGTAGAGTGTAATTAATATTAAAGTGGTCTAAAACAATTTTATACATTTTTATTGTAAAAATTAAACGTCTGCTCAGAAGATTCTCATTTCTGAGGACAAACTGCCGACTATTTTACATTTTGTTTTGTTTTAATGTTCTCGTTTTGTCCTGTCCTGCTGTTAGTGTTATTATTTGTTTTGTCATCACTTTGTATAAACTGTATATTCAGTGTTACATTATTAGATCTGTATTAAGAAAGGCACACTGTAGGAATAATTTTAAGAACATGACCACTAATACTAAATTACAGTTTTAAGTTAGTTACAGTAAAGCGCGCTTGAAGTGAAATGACACTAAACTGCGCTTTATAAATGCTATGTTATTATTATTATAATAAAATATTGTTTTAAAAATAAAAAAAATGTTTGAAATGTAAGGATGTTCCCTCGCGATAACAAGGTTACGTCTGACAAAGTATCTTTCTTTACAGTTCATTCACTTGGGACAGCTCTTTGTCAGACCGATTGAAAAACAAACGAGCTGTCGTGAAAATAACCTAAAATTACTTGATATTCGAACTCCTTTATATAAAAGGAAGATATTTTCAAATATTATTGTTCTTTTCTACAACAGTATCGAATTTTGGCATATGATTATAGTAGAAAAATGAAAAAGTCAGTAACATGTTTCTTCGAAAAAAATTGTCAAATATATATTTTTTTGCATCACCCTGAATTCCTTCACATTCGCTGTATCAGAGGTCGATATTTTAATAGATTTTTCGTAAGTCTGATTGTTGATTCAGCTTTTTTCTAGCAGCGGTGACGCGGCTGCTACAGATATTCGTTTTCCCAAAAAATGCAATAAATTACTGCAAATTTGTTAACATCAGCATTATATTGTCTAAAACTACACTTTATACGGTTATAAATAATATTGGACACTTAACTTCTTACAATTTCCCAATTATTTTCAAAGTGGTTATCTTTTTTACTATTTTGGGTGAAGAAAATAAAAAGTTTTATACCTGCTGACCAATGGCATTTTGTGACACCGTTAAGTGGCTGGAATTTGCTAGAAAAACACCCCAGATAACTAATTGAAAACTCTGAGTGGGGCTTCAGGCTTTGTTTTACTTTTGAATTATTTAATTAGCATTGAAGGCCATCTCGAATTATTCTAAGGTTATTATTTAATTAGTTGTGAAGTGCCGCCCTTGAAGCAATTTTTCATGAACAAATAAGATTATTTTTTTAAAATTAAATACTTAATCATAATTTTCCACTAATTACGCTTTACGATCTATTCGTCTTCGGTTGATTGTGAAATCTGTTGAAATTGAAAATGGACTGAAACAAACAACACGATATTTCATATTTATTTATTGAATATTAACGGAATAAATATTCTAAAAACAATAATTGCATTTAACTACTTTGTGGTCGAGGGGTAAGGTTCTCGACTAGCTATTCGAAGTCGGGGGTTCTAATTCCGGCGTGTGCTGATAATTTTTTTAATGTTATTTTATTATTTAAAAATGTATTAATTTAAAATAAAATAAAGCATACTTGTGGCACGTTGCAGACTGGAAGATACTCTCAGTATCGCCCTGGTGTAAGGCCACCATTCAGAATCGAAACGTGGCTTGAAAGTGGGGATGTCATATTCTCACTGGCTCCAGACGGTTGGGAGCAGTTGAGACTCTTGTGGGTATTAACAGGATCAAATTAAATACAAGTATAAGTTAAATAGATGTATAAGAAAATCCTAAAAAATAACATTTAATGTGGTATTAGATCGTAAAATGATATCCAAAAGTGTAAAATGAATACGAGAATTTCAAGGACTTAAAATAAGAGAAACAAGTACGTACAACACATATAAGTAGAATTAGGTAAAATTAATATTGATTGAAAGGATATGATAGTATAGCCAACTTGTACCCATATTATCTATTACTAACTTCATGTACCTAATCTAGGTTCAAGCGAACGTTTGAAATGTTCAGTTATGTATATTGATACATTTAAACAGGATTTTGGCTCTCGTGAGTTTATGAAATTCAATGAGGTTAAGTAAATCAGAGCTGTCTATACCACCATTTTCAATGTTGAACATAAATATTAAGCCGGATATATTTTTTCGATATACAACAAATTATTGTTTTCCAGGGGTCACAATAGATTCGACGTTGCGAACTGAATACTTTATAGTATTACGTTAGTACCGAACAGGAGTTCCAACAGTTCCCAACTGTTCGGAGTCAGCGGGACTTTGGGAAAGGGAAGAAAATGAGAGAAGGGAAGGTTGGAAAATACTTGGCTATTAAGATCTGGTTTACAAACACGACTTAAGTTACAATCTCTAATTCACTAAATCTAGAGTGTTCTCTGTTTTGGAGAAACAGAATCAAGCTCTTAGTTTATTTTGATTACAAAATCAAAATCAGAATGCTCTATGAAAAATGGAAAACGGTTTTTGGGGTTCGTATTATTCTCGAAGATTTCCAATATTAAAAGATCCGTTAAAAAAAAGTACCTACCTACTATGATTTTTTCTCAATAAAACATTATTTTACAACGCACTTATGTACTTTTATAGGTAAAATAAATATTATCCTTCACATGGCCAGAAACATTTGAGATTGGATAACAATAGACCCTTACTTTTCAGCGTTTTATTGTTCGAACTTTTGAAAGGGCTTTCAATTAATTTTATCTCGAATCACCCAACTATCAAAGTCCTTATCATAAAAAAACCCCTTCAGTCCCGAGGCAGTTATGCGATAACCCATTTATGAACCCAAATACAAGAGGAATTCAAACATTTTTTTATATCCTCACGCCAGGTCTTTATATTGTGTTCTCGAATTCACTCACGTATTATTATACAATTTTCATGGAAAAAGTTTCGTGTTTCTGTAAATGGTATCCAATTTTATTGAAGCCCGTAAAATTACCTTCAAATTCGTTTCGTTTAATGCGTTTCCGTCGGGCGTAATACCATTTTAACGACTTCGATGAAATTCATAAAAAAATATATAATGCTTACCTTTCCGAAACTACAGGCCCATCCATCCTCCCATCGAGTCATTCCTCATGTAACTGAAAAGAGTAAAACGCGTAAAATTATTATTAGGTTCTGTAAAATTTTCATTATTTCACTGCTCGGTCTTGGTACACACTCTTTGTTTAATTCGCATTTATATATCGTCTATTTTAAATACATCTATTTGCATATCACTTTTGTTTTAATGAATGCAAATCTTGGAAGTTGAAATAAACCTACGGATGCACTCGTTGTCGATGATAATGCATTCTATCAACTTTGGTGGCAATCATGCGTACACACGTGGACAAATACGCATTTCTCCCAAATTGGATGATATTACAGTATGAAATAAATGTCGGTTCTACCCAATTGGGATTTGGCGCCGTTATTAGCATGGTTGATTCCAGTTCATGGGGAGGAAGGTTCAATCCTCAGTCAAATAAACAAAAAAAGATTTTGATCGTCCCATGTCCTTCTTTTTTACAACTTCTATCATTCGAATTATCATTATACTATTAATAATATTCTACTCACACCGCTCTACATGTCCAAGCCATCTAAGCGCCCTTTTCTTAATCTTGTTCAATCCAGGTATCCACATTTGTAATAGGGTTATATTATATGTGGTTTTATCAAATTCCTACGACAACGTCCATCTACAAATTTAAAAAAAGATGAAAGCAATATTTTGTCGCAAATGATAGCGGAAATTACTGTAACTACCTACCGAAAATCTTAAACAGAAAACATTTCACGTGTTTCATAAAATAAAAAAAATAATTTTGTAATAGAAAAGACTTTCGTGTTTCATCATTACACAGACAAGCACCTCTAAAACAAATATGCTGACAATTAATTTTTAATTATCAATATCACCCAAACAACAATCTCTACTCAACGGGGTACCTCAAGGATAGTGTTGTTATTTTATTATCTAAAAGTTTTATGATCTCCTGATACTAATACATGAATAAATTTAAAATACCAACAAGGCATGCTGCGATCACAGTTCTATGTCATATTACATTAGCATTAGAATAAAAGCCTTTATTTATGGTTATACATGCCGCCTTATTCTATGTGGAAATAATTCTTCATGACATCGATCTAATGGTGGTTGTATAAAATAAGAAATTCCCATGGTTTTGATTGGAAGGTAGAAGCTTAGGACCATGTTTTTATGCCAGGTATCTACCCTGTTTATTGATTTGCTAATGAGCTACAGCCAAACAGGTTATTTTTATGGAGGTAGGGTGTCTTGTTGTGGGGGCCAGCTAAAATCCCCCCTTTCGCTTATTTGATTGATGATAAGAAGTTCTTCTATGAACAAACTAGTAACTTATTTGATATCCTTGCAAATTCTACAAGTACCTCGAATGTTGGTAACCTATTTGAAAATTGTTTGGAAGATTTTGGAATATTATTTATATTATATTGCCACACTGGCTTTCAAAAACAAATGATATAGGTAATACTTTAGAGGAAAATTATAAAAGAAGCAAATTTGATAAAGAAATTATAAAATAAAACACAACTAAAAGTATAAAATAATAAACCTAGAATTAATATTCATTTATGAGGTATGTTATTATAGCCTTCTTTAACTAAATTACGTGCAATTGAACATATCTACTATTTCTGAGAAAGTATTTCTAACTGCGTGCAATCAAGCAATCATAATGCAATAATATGTATTATGGTATTTCACCGTGAGTGAACTGTTTTAAAATTAAAAATTGAATGTATATAAATATATATTAGTTTTTTTTTAAACACCCAGCTAAGTTTTAACTTTAATTTTTTTAAAGACAAAAAACATTTAAATCCAACCATTAATTTTCTATGATTCCAATTCCGATTCTTAACGCTTAATCAATAAAAAAATATTTATCTGGTGACATTTCAGGAGAGTATATTTTCTGTATCAGTCTGAAGTTAATTAGAAAGTCATAAACATGCAGGTACAGTGCCTTTGAGGTGAGATTTTCACAAAAACGGTGCTATATAAATTATCCAACTATTATTATTACCCCGTTAAAAAGAAACTGGTATGTAGGTACATTCTTAATTGTTCATTACATAGAGAGAAATCGATTTTTGAACTCACGATAAATTAACAGGCCTTAAATACAGTTTTACACGCAGAGGACATAATCTCGGAAATACTGTGCATTGCATATAATTGAAGATGATATTTTATATTTCTTTATCATTCATGTAATTTCATAAGCAACGATTATTTTTACAGAGACAGCGGTGTGATTGATTTTAATTTCTGAAGATAAATACATATTTTTAATGTAAATCAATAAAACTTTAGTTCTATTTTCATGGATTTCTTCAAGATAATTAACTTAATTACCCACACTTAATCACCATTTAAAATCTATTCGGTTCCTACCCGTGTGACCTTTACGCATAATTATCATTTCGCGGTACCTACGTACTACTTTTTAATTTCAATTTTAGTACTTACTTTTTATTAGCGTCGTATTAATATTCTAAATTAGTATCTAGTTCCTGCCTCGTTCTGTGTAATTAATAGTACCTACTGTTTTGCCTTATTTCCACAGAACACCGGACTCATTAGATATGCATCTCTCTACTTAGGTACTTGGGCCCATGCCCCACGGGGCGCCATTCAAACTGAGAACAATATGGCGTCTTTTATCTTTCGCCATAAAACATGAGAACGCCGAGAAGCGTTTCTCTGTAATGCTAACATTATATTTATACCACTATTAACGTTCTAGTGGTGCACCTGTCTTTTGTCTATGGTTCTTGGTGTATTTAAAAATAATAATGCGCTTTATGGGAAGTAGGTAAGTATATACACGTTGACAGGTATTAATTAGCAGGCGTGAGGGCCTAGCAGTCCTGGCAAAAGCACATCGATAACTTAGCAGAATGTAAACGACAAACTAGTCTATCGATTATCAATACCGCTAGCACTCCTAGCGCTGCTTAGTAAAACTATAATTTTATCATAGTTCATAAGTAAAATTAAATATTATACACGTTCTTCAAGAATTATCCAAAAATACATACACGCACATATAAATGTGTGTTTTCATGTTTCAATATATGTCTGTGAAAAAAAAAAAAAAACTTTCTACTACAACACATAAATACCTGTCACACTTAATCACAAACACGTTAACACCTCAGCACAGGTTCTCCTAGTGAGGTGTTCACGTAACATACAATATCATCCACACACAGTTTTACCTATATCAACCTATGTTCTTTATTTTTTTTACCTTTTTTCTGTAGGCTTTTTTCTCTGTAATACAATATAAACCACTGTAATCATTTGTAAAATGTGTATTCAAGAATAGAAATAAATAAATAAATAAATCAATTTCGTAAAAAGAAAGTTGTCTGCTTTCAAATTTTTTTTAAATCTTAAAAAAATGGTTTTACTGAGGATTGAACCTTCCTACCCACAAACTATAGTCGACAAATCTACCAATCCCGATTGAATAAGACCGACATTTATTGCTTATATTAACTCCTGTAATGTCATAGAATTTCAGAGAAATGCGTATATGTCCACATGTGTGTGCGTGATTGAAACCAAAAGTTGACAGAATTTACTGTCATTGACAACGATTCTATCCGCTGAGTTTCAGCTTGATCGGGTGTCTAAAAATTGGTTAATTACCGCTTCTAAGATTTGCTATAATTCATTATAGAAAACAAAAGTGAAATTCAGAGAGACGTATTTAAAAATCTCCTTGCGATGGCAACACTCACACATTTGTAAATAAGTACTAGATACTCGATCAGAATTGAATATATCTGTCCACGCTGGACCTCGAATTTTCGAGTGCTTATTACGTTAAAACTGCTCGAAATTATCGAATCTGTAATAAGAATCCTCTCTTTAATAATGAATCGGTCACAGAGGGCACATTTTTCTCAAAAATGTTGAATGCATATATCGTTTGATGGAGAACAAAACCTCTCAATAAAAAAATATAGTAGTGTGGTTATCGTGGTGTATAAATGAAAAGATCTCTCACTCAGGTATAACGTTTATTTTTTAGTTGTCAGCTGATTTTACAATCACAATATTTCACGTTGGTTACGTACAAAGGAATGCGCGCGAAACTAAACTGTAGTAAAACGCAAGTAGGTGCGGCCGGCAATAGTAATTACTGAACACTGATGATATGCTCGCTGCGTCGGGCCTATTTATACTAGACGGCCGACGGTAGCAGTAGGTAGATGGATGGCAACTAAATCCTAGGCACTCGCACAGACTGTACGTTTCAGGAACCTTCGACATTGCGGCGATTATGCATAGGCCGTAGACTCGAACCTTCTGGCGAGTTCTCGTAGTATCCCGGACTGAGTGCGCGTTAGTATTGTCGCGAGTAGGCAAGTAGATCTTGAAACAGGTAGGTTGCTTTGTTTTGATTTCGGCTGCAAATACGTACCTAAGTAGCAATTAGCAAGTACGTACCTAAGTAGGTCGAGCGGTTTATTATTAATTATTTAATGTATTGTTTTCGACGCTACAAACACCCCCTTCCCAGCAGCTTTGCTGAGGGCTGCGATAGAAGAAACATCTCATAGACGAACGTCTTTTAAATTGTGACACTTCAAAAAAATTTTGTAAAACACATGTACACAACACAGGCTGATGATACACTCAGATAACAATGGTGGCACTATTATCCGCGCTTGTGCGGAGATGGTCGGCTGCATGATGCTCCGTGGTGCCTTAATTGATCACTGCAGCACTCCTCGTCATCAAAAAGCGTAGGATAGCGTTTTGGGTTGAACGTGCCTTTAGGCGTTAAAGTAGTCCGGGAAACGAACACGCCTACCGGAATGTGTGGTCGTATGAGTGCGATCCGTGTTGGTAGCGGGCAAAGGAAGGGTTGAACTTATTCCTTGCGTAGTTTCCTTAGTTTCCTGGGCAATGTACGCAGGTTTGAGGCGGTCTATAGTCACCGTTACCTCTTTGCCTCTGTTTAAAATGGTGAACGTTCTTTCGTTCCGGCGTACCACTTGGTGAGGGCCAGTGTAGGGTTGCTGAAGCGGGCTTTTTACGGTGTCGTCCCTTAGAAACACATGGGTAGCTGCGGGAAGGTCTTTAAAAATGAAACATTTCCTTTCGCCATGTCGGGAACCTTCAACCGGTCTTAGGTTGTTAAAATATTGCCTCAGCTCTTTGAGGAAATCGCTGGTACTGACGTCGTTCGCTGGCCGAGCAACGAGGAATTCTCCAGGTAGGCGGAGTGGCTCTCCGTACACCAGTTCGGCCGAAGTGGCAGCGAGGTCATCCCTCCAAGCTGCCCTGATTCCCATCAACACTGTGGGAAGCGCCTCAGTCCAGCGGTCTTTTTGATGGCATTTAATCGCTGCCTTAAGCTGGCGGTGTAGCCTCTCAACCATGCCGTTAGCCGCAGGGTGGTAAGCCGTGGTACGTATTTGAGTCGTACCTGCCAGGCAGTTTAACTCCCTGAACAGCCTTGACTCAAACTGTCTTCCTTGATCAGTTGTAATTCGGAGCGGAGTACCGAACCTGGTAATCCACCCCTGGTAGAAAGCGCGCGCCACAGTTGCTGCTTCCTGGTCCCTAATCGGGAAAGCCTCTGGCCATCTTGTAAACCTGTCTACGCAGGTGAGGCAGTATCGGCATCCTTCAGATGAGGGCATGATGATGATATCTATGTGCACATGCTCGAATCTGGCCGATGGTCTGGGAAAAGTTCCTAAGGGTGCTGACACGTGACGTGACACCTTACTGCGTTGGCACTGTAGGCAGTTGCGCGCAAATTTACCCGCGTCCGCCTTGATGGCCGGCCAGACATAACGTTCAGTTATGAGCTTAACCGTTGTTTTGACGCCTGGGTGAGCCAGCTGATGGACTGCATTAAATGCTGCAAGCCGAAACTTTTTGGTGACGAAAGGTCTCGCTGTATTTGTAGACATATCGCAGTACAAGTCCGTGTTGATGCCGGGAATGCGCACTTTCTTAAGTTGTAGGCTAGAACTTCCCTTTAAGCATGGCTCTAGTTCCGTGTCGTTCACCTGATCAGCTGCCAGTGCTGCATAGTCCAGGGGAGCGTCGACTGACTCGACCCTGGAGAGGGCATCTGCGACGATATTATCCTTGCCCGCTACGTGGCGAATGTCCGTGGTGAACTGGCTAATGAAATCAAGGTGTCGGAACTGCCTTGGGGAGCATTTATCAGCCTTCTGGTGAAAGGCGAAAGTGATGGGTTTGTGATCCGTAAATATGGTGAACGTCCTGCCCTCTACCATGTGTCTGAAGTGTTTCACAGCGAGGTAGATGGCCAGGAGTTCTCTGTCATAAGCGCCGTATTTTCTTTCAGCCGCGCTAAATTTCTTTGAAAAGAAACCCAGCGGTTCCCAGTGACCTGCGATGAGCTGCTGGAGTGCGGCGCCAGCTGTGGTGTCAGAAGCGTCGCTGACTATGGATAGTGGGGCTTCACACTTTGGGTGAGCTAGTAAGGTCGCCTGAGCAAGGGCTTCCTTGCACTTGTCAAAGGCTTCCAAAGTCGCTGCTGTCCAGGAAATGGGCTGCTTGCCTTTCTGTTTTCCAGTGAGGAAATCATTGAGCGGTGCTTGCGTCTCTGCTGCATTGGGGAGAAACCTCCTATAAAAGTTGAGAGCTCCCTGAAAGCGTCGTAAATCCTTCACCGTTTCAGGCCGACTGTAATTTTTTATTGCGTCGACTTTCTCTGGCAGGGGTATAGTGCCTTCACCAGACACCAGGTACCCCAAGAATTTTACTTCAGGCAATCCAAAATGGCATTTGCTGGCGTTGACGACCACCCCGTATTCCTGCAGGCGCTGGAACAAGGTCTTGAGGTGGTTCATGTGTTCCTCTTCTGATGATGAGGCAATGAGGATGTCGTCGATGTATGCGTAACAAAAGTCCAATCCTCTGGTGACCTCATCGATAAAACGTTGAAACGTCTGGGCTGCGTTGCGGAGGCCGAAGGACATCACTGGAAATTCGAAGAGTCCGAACGGCGTGGATATTGCCGTCTTCGGGATGTCTTCAGGAGCTACTGGAATCTGGTTGTAAGCTCGTACCAGGTCTATTGTGGAGAATATCTTGGTATCCCTCAGCGACTGGGCGAAATCTTGGATGTGTCGGACTGGGTACCGGTCAGGTATAGTTCTGGCGTTCAATCCGCGGTAATCACCGCATGGTCGCCATTGGTCATCTTTCTTAGGGACCATGTGAAGTGGGGATGCCCAACAGCTCTCAGAAGGCCGGGCAATTCCTAATCGGACCATGGTCTCAAACTCCTTCTTGGCCCGTTTGAGCTTGTCAGGGGCGAGGCGGCGGGGACGTTCTGCGACTGGAGGACCTGGAGTAGTCCTAATGTGGTGAAGGGTAGTATGGCGAACTTCCTTCATGGCGCCGTCAGGGCGCGTAAGGTCCGGATACTGTTGTAAAAGTTTGTGGTAGGGGGATGTCCCTGTGACAGTCTTGATGGAAACGGTCATGTTGTTACTGCGCCTGCCTGTAGTTGTCAGGTTCGTCACCTGATCCAGCAATCGTCTGTTGTGGACATCAACTAGGAGCTTGAAACGTGCTAAGAAATCCGCTCCTATGATGGGCCTGGAGACGTCAGCAATGACGAAACTCCAAGTAAAATCACGACGTAGGCCTAGGTCCAAGTTGAGCGTCAGGCTTCCGTACGTCGCGATGGTGCTTCCATTTGCGGCCGCCAATTCGTAGGACTGCTTGGCCGGACGGCCTTGGACTAGGCGTCGTGGGTAAACGCAGAGATCCGCGCCGGTGTCCACGAGAAACTGGATGCGAGTTGCCCGGTCAGTTACGAATAGGCGACTTAATTGCGTCGGGCTGCTGGTGCTGGTCGACATCAGTGTGAGCGAAGCGTCTCCCTGCTCAACGTTGCAGGGTTTTGCGCAGGAGCGCGTCTGGGTACTGAACGTAGGGTGACCCCTGGAATGACCGCGCAAGTGATGGTTCCGCCGACGAGGACTGGTACTCCTGGATGGGCGTTCCTGGGCACGCAGAGTTGTTAACTCCCGTCGTAGGGTGTTTATTTCCTCTTGTAGCTGTAGCACCATTTTTTCCATAGTATTAATCACGTAACCTCCGTAACTTGTCGTTGATGTTGTGGTAGCGCCGGGCGGGAGAGACATTTTTAAAATAAACGTAGCACACGATAACACTTACAAATTAACTCACGTCGTAGGTCACCACTGTGGTTATCGTGGTGTATAAATGAAAAGATCTCTCACTCAGGTATAACGTTTATTTTTTAGTTGTCAGCTGATTTTACAATCACAATATTTCACGTTGGTTACGTACAAAGGAATGCGCGCGAAACTAAACTGTAGTAAAACGCAAGTAAGTGCGGCCGGCAATAGTAATTACTGAACACTGATGATATGCTCGCTGCGTCGGGCCTATTTATACTAGACGGCCGACGGTAGCAGTAGGTAGATGGATGGCAACTAAATCCTAGGCACTCGCACAGACTGTACGTTTCAGGAACCTTCGACATTGCGGCGATTATGCATAGGCCGTAGACTCGAACCTTCTGGCGAGTTCTCGTAGTATCCCGGACTGAGTGCGCGTTAGTATTGTCGCGAGTAGGCAAGTAGATCTTGAAACAGGTAGGTTGCTTTGTTTTGATTTCGGCTGCAAATACGTACCTAAGTAGCAATTAGCAAGTACGTACCTAAGTAGGTCGAGCGGTTTATTATTAATTATTTAATGTATTGTTTTCGACGCTACAGTAGTAATTAATCACCTACCGACAAACAAATGTCATTCGTTCAACACCATTATGAATATCTACGACAGTAAATATGTATTAATCTGTCAAACAATAACACGCAGTAATTTTTTTGTATCTTTACCGACCGTATCATTTAAAGTAGGATAACGATATGACAAATTGAGTCTTGCCTGTCTTCTAGGAAATACTACAAATTTATCAAAGCATGTCTTACTTTCTATGCAAAATAATGCATTAGGCACAGCATACGCAATATACGCATGGAATGTATGTTCTGTCTTACAAGTAAAATAAATTCTGTTTGTTTTTCTCAACAAAACCTTTTAAACAGTATCTAAGCTATGGCACCAGGAAATATTTATTTTTTTATTTAATTATTTTCTGTCATTTTTACTGACATAATGTTTTAATTATTGAAATCTAGATCAGAACAAGTTCTTCCGCATTTGCACAACACGTTTCTCTCCTTGAAATATCCATTTATTTATCGAAAATTTGTTTGTTATATCTAAGGCCCAGTTGTTTTGCAGAAATTCAAATATAAGATTGTTATCAAAAGGCCATTCAGCGACATTTTTTTTTTGATATTTGAAGGGTCCCCGTTGAACGCCGATTCTAGTTGAGTTTCAGCTTTCTATCAAATTGTAAAAGGCTGACAATCAACAACGTGATAGTTCTTGTCATGCTATGCTGTGCTGTGAGTCGTGTGGTCTCTTGAAAAAGACGTAGTGATGATGATAGGGCTGAGGTTTTTGAGCACAAGTTTTTTTGTTGACTTTCAGAGAGAAAAAAGTCACAATTCAAAAATAATAAATCGCAGTTTTGATTTCATGCTCGAAATTAAGTTATATTAGTTGACATTTTGCATTAAGGCAGTTTTGAGGAACGTTTATGCTGAACCAAATCCCAGAAGAAAGTCAGGTAGTAAAGCTAGTTAATGTATAAAGTTCCACAGAAGGAATAAAATGTCTAGATATAATAAATTTCAGTTCTAAAGCGTCAAAATAAGTTCGGATTCCATTTAAGAACTTTCGGAAGCCGAGTCGCTCTAATCAAATGCAATTCAAAAGTTTGTTGTTTTCGGAATCCCTCGTGTCAAAGTATGAAGCGCTCAGAGAGAGGGATTGGGAATAGGAGTGGGGTATGTTGGTAGGGGGTGGAGTTAGGAGGGGAAAGAAGTGGAAACTTTGAAATTATGCGGATTCTTCGACTTCACTCGGCGTGTAGGCGATGCACTTTAACCAAATGCATTCGCAAATGCGCTTTGCAATATTGCTACGTGGTACAGTGCGCTCACAAAACTTTCGACTGCATTATTATATTTAGCACTTTCATAATGTGAATACCGCTCAAGAGTATCAACCTCCCGGAGCCGGCGGGGCTTTGACATTCTCTAGTGTATTACTCTGTGAGGTTGAAGGTAATGGAGAGGGGAAGGAGATGTGGAGATAAGTGAACTATCTGATGAGTCCACCGCTATGGGACGTATCGCAAATTAAGCCCCCGAATTCCGAATTTATACCGATTTATAACATATTTTCCTTAAACACCGTGACTTTGTATATTCTTAAATAAATATATGGTATTTTTGAAAACAATATATACACATTTGTGGAGTACAAACGATAATTATATGAAATTTGGTCGATAGAATAAAAATCGTAAAATGTGTTCCAAAAATTCATTTTGTTCTGTTATTTAACACTCCGTAGGTATGAAATATTAAAATTTTATCTTTAAATGCTACTTTAGACATTTTTGTTCTATTCTAAAAGAGTCGTGTTTCAAAAAGATTTTCTGCAATTTCGCTTAATTTTAATCGTTTTTTAATATTAGCGCACTCCCTCTAACATACGTATTTACATATTTCCCTTTCAAACTATGTTCTTCTTATTTTTGAACGCTTGCTACAGGGCATTAAGATACGAGAAAAATCAATGAATATTAGAAAAAAATGTTAAGTTACGGTCGAGACTCTAAACCTAAATCTAAACCTCTCCTCAATCCTCGAGGAACGTACATGACTCATTTACACAATGCCACTTTTACCATTATATATTGAAACAATTTTAAATAAAATTCACTAATATATTGAAGAATATTAATCAGTCTTTTTTTATCTTTTCAATCTTGGCAACTCAGTCCAAAGACAATCGCAACCTGATATTTTATAATATTTATTTTTATAAACATGAGTCTTAAATTTCAGTGCAGCGCCGTCCCTACCACAGTGTAGTGAACACCGCCCCGAAGCTTTTGCCTGTATCGCAGTGGGTTTGGCAGTTCAAATGTCATTAGATTGCATTGTAAAGTTTTCCGATCGTCGTTAGGCCAGGATATTGCTCTGGGAATCGTATGTGCCGCCGTTTTGAAATGCGGCATTCTGAGCGAGCGGCCAATCCGTCTGTAATGGCGCACTTTGGCAGCAAGCGCGATCCCAAATGAAAATATCAAAGATGGATATCAAAAAATTGCAGAAAAACAGTCCGAGGATATGGGCGGCGCAGTGTGCGCTTGAATTTATGGACCGCGAAGTGCGTGCTTCATTAAAAAAAAAACATAATAAAAAACGTAAAATAAAATCGCTGACAAAGACAATAATGCATAAATTACCCTTGTGACAGGAAAAACCATTCGGTACCTAAATTTCCTAAAACAACAAATAAATAGTATTTATTTATTTATTACATTTGTTTACAGACTATTATACAATAATATAACAGTACAAAGCATTTAAAACTTACTGACAAACAGTAGAAATAAATGAAAAAAAAAATAAATAAAAAGGGACCTAGCTACATCTGAATAAAATATTGACAAATCACACAAAAACCTACATCATTAATATTATGATTTCTAAACATTGTTGTGATGAAATAAATGATTCATGCAATATCATAAGTTTTTCTAGTTTCAGTGTAGTCCAGCCTAATGAATAAAAATTAATGAAGAAATTGTTAAGGACGTAGCTACAAATTTGCTACATATACCTGAATAAATTAATGAAGAAATTGTTAAGGACATAGCTACAAATTTGTTATATATACCTGAATAAATTAATGAAGAAATTGTTAAGGACATAGCTACAAATTTGCTACATATACGTGAATAAATTAATGAAGAAATTGTTAAGGACATAGCTACAAATTTGCTACATATACCTGAATAAATTAATGAAGAAATTGTTAAGGACATAGCTACAAATTTGCTACATATACCTGAATAAAGCAATTTTAGATTTCACAAAAACAAACATCAGCATTATAATTATTTCTGAGCTGGTTTTCGTTGAAATACACAATCTATGCAATGGCTTAAGTTTTTCTAGTGATTGATATACGATACAAATCCACTGAATAGCTCATTTACATCACTAGAAATGCCTTCCATGTAGATTTGAATGGAAACCAATTTCACCACTAAAATAATAGTTCTAGCCCATTTAGCATGCGTTCTGTATCTCTTGAACTTGCCTGATATTGTATTTTGTCATTCCTCGGCCATCATATGAAGTTCGCAATGATGATTTATTACAGTTTTGTATTGAAAATGTGGCTTGCTTCTCAGGTGGCCAATTTCAGTTTACAATACATCGAGCCATAATCGGCAGAACAGCGTAAGCGACGTTTTTTGTCAAATTACGATTTTTAACGAAAGCCGTTCAATAATACCTTACACGTGTGCGACAAAAATATAACAGTTCTATCTTATACGCCTGACGCTTTTTTGGTACCTGTGCCTTTTAGCGTATGAACTTCCTTACAAATCTTGTAGGCGAGCAAAACAGCGCAACCGACGTCATTTGATAGCGTAAGCGACAATATGGTCGGTTACGTTCTTACGCCGAACGGTAGAGAATGTTCCAGTTTTGTCAGTTAGCGTCCATCGGATGACCAGTGCGAACGTGTGCGAATGTATTGACGAGGAGCCCCATAATCAGAAAATAGATGTTTGTGATGGGAACACTTCAGCAACAGCACATTTAAGTCCAATTGTTCAATTCTCCGATACTGAATTATGTTTAGATTTCGAACCATCTGAAGAGTCTTGGAAGCCTGATTCAGATGATGCAGATGCAGAAATGAGCGATGAAAGCTTACTTATTGGCAGTGTTAGTGATCCACATTTATCTGTTGGATATGCTGGGTTAAGGAAATCAAAATTAGTCCCAAAGAGAGTGCGAAGGAGAGGAGAAAAATGTACTGGACAGCACAAAAGTGTTAAACCAAATCCGTGTCTAAATAAAAAATGTGGCAGCAATTGTGCCATTCAATTCAGTGAAGAAGATCGCCTTAACATACATGCATTTTATTGGGGCATGGCCAGCAACCAGCGGCAGAGGGACTGGCTTCTTTTGTGTATAAACAAACAGCCAATCAAAAGAAAAAGGGCTAAATATGATAGCAGAAGAAACACATCATATAAATATTTCATAAATTGGAACAGGAAAAGAGTTCAAGTCTGTCAGCAATTTATTTTGAAAACTCTTGACATCGGGCAAATGACTATCACGCATGCGTGCAATAATATTTTAGAAAATAATTTTTCTAAAGCCGATATGAGAGGAAAGCACGAACCATCCAATAAAACGGACCAAGAAAAAAAGGACATGGTAATAAAGTTTATTACACAATTGCCCGCTGTTCCATCTCACTACTGTCGAAATAAATCTTCGAAAAGATATCTTCCTGCCGATTTGCGTAATGTGAAAACTGTGCATAAAATATACATTGAAAATGTTAATTCATTAGATGAATCTGGGCATAGTAACATTGTGAGTCTGAATATTTTTAGAAAAATATTTAATACGAATTTCAACTTGGGTTTTCATTTACCTAAAAAGGACAAGTGTTCTTTATGTGAGAAAGTGAATAATTTGTCCGGTGACGAGAAGCTTCAGCAAACTGAAATGGATATTTACAAAAGTCACCTCAGCGAAAAGGAAAAATGCAAAGAGATCTTCATTAATGATCAGGCTAAAAGCAAAAATGATAATGATATTTTGTGCGCAAGTTTTGACCTCGAGAAGGTGCTAACCACTCCCCATGGAGAAAGCGTAAATACGGAGATCAAGTATAGGGATCTTAGAGGTCTCTCCGAGAAAGGTATTATTCCTGAGAGGATGAGGCATCAATTTTTGGAACTGCCACATGGATCCACAGTGGAAAATACCTTACCTGAATCCGACCAGGAAGACATGTGAATAGTTTTGAAAAATGTGGCTCAAACCAACAAAGTTTTGAAAAATTGCCGATATAAGTGCAATTATTAAAAAAATATATACGTTGAATCTATTATGTTTATTATTTGTTAAAATATTTTTGTTTTATTTTTATTGTTTTGGAAATAACATTTTTATTTTTATTGTTTTTAGAAAATAACATTTTTTCTTAATTTTCCCTGTAAAGTACAAGCAAGATAATTAAAAATATATTACTTTAAAAATATATATATGTTTTTTATTAGTGGTTACTTATGGCCTATTGCATGATAAAAAATTTAAAAAAATCTACTCCAAATAGCGTAAGCGACATTTCAGAGGGAAAAAAATCTGTTAGGGTTACAGGCAAAACAGCGTTACCGCCACTATCTCGACAACTGGAGGCATTCAAATAAAAAGTATTTTCATTTCATACAGGCAGTAACCAAAGATTATTAATCTTGATTAACCTAAATTCTTTTTGGAATCAATTAAGAAAGTTAATTAAAAAAAACCTTCTCCTGTATAATTTACAAATTGTCGCTTACGCTGTTCTGCCGATTATGGCTCGACATATTCTCGATATGTACGATCGCGTGAAATATGTGAAGATATGCAAAGAGTGCAAGGCTGATGTAAGCTTAGTGAGTAAGATCAAGAAAGGGAGGCTTAGATTTTTTTAGGCATGTAGAGCGAATGAGCGAAGAAAGGAGTGTAAGGAGAATATACGATGCAATTGTGAATGGTAGCAGAAGTCGGGGACGCCCGAGGAAGACATGGCACGAGCAAGTGAATCAGATACTTGAGTCGGGTTATGTCAAGAGTCAGAATAATAGAAAAGTATGTATGAGACGACGTATGAATATGAATGAGGCAAGGAGTGTGTGCCAAGACCGAGTTGTTTGGCGGTCCGTCCTCTCTGCCTACCATTGAGGAGAAACGGCGTGATGGTTAGTTAGTTAGTTAATACATATTCTTTGCAATTTCGCTTCAAAAATCTTACGAAATCTAAAAGAAACTTTCGATTTCGAGAAAGGATTTTTCGAATTTGGGGGCCATTGTTACATTAGAAAATTTATTTGCTTAAAGTTAAAAGTTCATGAAATTTTAGAACCAAGTCCCGATTTGCCGGACTTTCTGATCACAAAACACGTCCACATGGTATTTCTTGTAACTTTCTTTATTCAATGTTTGAATCTTATCTGAAAGTAATATTATGCTAATGTTTGTTCATATTCGGATTGTTGTAAACGGAAGTAGTGCCCGTTATTAAGTAGTGTCTGTTATTTTCAAAAGGATCCGTTGAAGTTTTCAAACAAATGAAAAAAAACCTGCGGCTGCTGGTTTTCTCATAGGTGTAATGCAATCCGCCCAAGAGTTTCAATTGCCCGAGGCCAGTTGGAAAATTGCATTCCCAACTGTGGTGTGTTGTGATGCCGAAGGGAAAGGAGAGAATAAGCTGAATAAGAGAAAGGTTGGGACCTCAGTATTAAGCTATCTACATCTGGTTACTAAACAAAGCTAAAACTATTTCAAGCAACGTATCCTGTCTGAACGGTGATCTTCCTTGACGACTATACTGAATGTATTTACTACAATACATAAATTAAATCGTATATAGATGGTCTAGCGCACACGCGTGTTAAGTGCAATTTGAAAATACAATTTATTACAATATTTATTGCTTAAGTATAATGTGTAAAGCAAAAATGTGAATATCTACTTTTTATCCATTCTAGATGAAATAAGTAATGTAAATTCCCCATGAAACATATTTTTACAAAGTAAGTAATCTTGATAAATGCTTTACAAAAACACGCAATCGTTGCCATCGATATGTAAGTCTTACACGAGTTTATTTCATATTTTATCTCACTCATAAATATTTAAAACCTACCATAAACAGTAAATTATTATAACTGATGTGATAACTCGTAGCTTATGAATCGTAATTACAAATGCAATGGAATAATCCCATCAATCATACATTGATAAATGAGCTATGGAAATTAGTTGATTAATGAGTTGGTTGGTTGCAACATGACAAATTATTAAGGCGATGCCATACGTAGTAATGCAAAATCATGCATTTTTGGTTTGAAAATTTGGTCGCCTAGAAATGTGTCAGATGCATTAATTAAATACTGCGAGTAGAATACATCTTGGCCTTTGAAATAATCGAGTATTTTTTTAGATAAGTCTTTTTATAAGCCCAGAAAAAAATAATGTATAAGGCCTATGAAAACTGCTTTAAAGTTCAAAATCTCCTACTTACAAACCCATTTTCGGTTATGATTTTATTGTATAAAGTGGCAAATTAAGTTATTTATAAAATGATCGAAAAAAAATAATATTTATGCCTGCACATCCTTAAAATAAAATAAAAGGCACTTATTGGCCATGTTTTTTTCTTGCATAAATCAAAACAGGCGGATGGTGTTAAGCGGGAATTTAAACCTTATCGCCATCTACGTAAGGGTTGTTATTGATAACGGCTCAATTTAAAATATTACACGACGTAGTGCATCGCCTTAAGTATGTTATTAGAATACGTTTAAGTATAGAAATATACTACTTATAACAGCGCACTTTAGGTGATTTTCACTAAAACGACGCTATTCAAATTATCCAATTATTATAATTATTAACTAAAGTCTATTGAAGAATGACTCATACCTATAACTAACTCACTGTCCCTCCAAGGGTAGGCAGAGAGGATGGACAGCCAAAAGACTCGGTCTTGGCACACACTCCTAGCCTCATTCACACTCGTACATCGTCTCATCCATGCTCTTCTGTTATTCTGACTCTTTACGTGGCCATTTGTACATTTGATCGTGGCAGGTCTTCTTAGGGCGTCCCTGACTGTTTCTTCTTTTTTCTTTCTTCTTCTACCATTCACATTCGCGTAATATCGGATGGGGCAGTGCAAATAAAAATATACTAAATCCACTAATTAAAACTCAAAAAGCCATAATGAAAATTATAATGAAAGTTCCTGTAAGAACTAGCACTGACGAAATCTTCACCAATCTTAACATCATGTCAATCAAACAACTATATTCTAAAACTATACTCATTTACATTCATAAGTACAAAACCCAAGAAATAACAACAAACACGTACAATAGAAACACTAGATCTCATGGTCAAAAACTTATCCAACAAATAACTACTAATACAACTTTTGGGCAAAAAAGCTTCTTATATCATAGTATTAAACACTACAATAAAATACCACTCTCACTCAAAAACCTCAACATTATAACATTTAAATCTCAAATAAAAAGCTGGATACTTAATATAGGGAGATCTGAAATAGAAAATTTACTGATATCAAAAACAGACTAAAACAGAATCAACTGAACTATACCAAAAAACACTATCTTGCTTATTTTAAAATTATTTAAAAAAATTATACTACATGATATATGTTCATAATTAAATTCATTTGTAACTTTGATGTAATATTAATTTTCTTATAATTAAATTATACATAATATGTAAATGAAATCCTCAGCACGGGAGATCCCAGTGAGGATATCATTATATCTATTTGTTACAAAAAAAAGATAATAAAACACTTATTATTATTATTATATATGACTTTAGTTTTAGCAAGATCTTGACTTGACTTGACACTTCTATTTCATTTCTATTTTCTTAAGTTTTCCTTGTTTGTCTCTGCTTTTATATACCATCCATTGTACATTGTACCAAATCTCGCGTCGCTTTGTAATATATTGGACGTAAGTCCGTTAATTAATTAATAAATATATTCTCCTTACACTCCTTTCTTCGTTCATTCGCTCTACGTGCCCAAACCATCTAAGTATCCATTTTTTGATTTTACTCACTAGACTTATAGAATTCTTCGCGAATCTCCAAACTTCTTACACCTGATGCATGGTTTTACCACAATATGTACGTCTTACAGATCTCATTTTACATCATTCAGTCTATTTTCGTCCCTCCTCTGCCAGTCCCATATCTCACTGATATACATCAGGGTAGGTAACAGCACTCCATTGTGGATTGATATTTTTATGTTAACGCCAACCGCGTTCAGTCTTCCATGGATGGCGTTTCCTGGTTTGATATATGCTGATAATATTGCCTGCCTCCGTCGCCACTATTAAATTCCATGTACCGACTAGGAACACAAGACAAAAAAACATACACCACTAACTATCAGACACACTCACTAACCAATAGGATGTATGATCTCGGCAGTTTTGGGGGTATTATCGATATATTTACTGACTCCATAGAATTAAGCGTAATCTGTACCAGCACTTTGTTGAATCCCACAAAATATAGTAGCGTTGGTAACGTAGCTTTAGTGATTATATGTGTCAATAGATTTGACATTGGATTTAAGAACTTAGCTTGCGAACCCGGCGCTTTGGAACATTCAGCTAAAACTCGTTCGTTTCACATCCGATGTGATAAAGCACTCGGTTCAATACTTGACCGCACTACGTGTCGCCAAGAAAGACGACAATAATTCATTTCCGCTGCTTGAATCCCAACAATAACACCATGTGTACTTGTATCAAGTTTTCGTGCTGAAACTCCTTATTTATTATTTACCGGGAACTCGAAACGCTGGCTCTTATTTCTATATATTCCCGCATCATAATACCCACACTAGAATAGCTTCGGCAGAACAAGGGAACCCTCTCTGTGTGAGAAAGTACTTAAGTCAAAAAAACAACAATCCCCACCGTTTAGTTTGCCCGAAATACTCTACCACATGCTAAGATTTCTGCAGACCTCTTCTGCGACCTATTCTTTTAATGGGATACCCAACCTTTTGGAATAATTAATGTTATTTTAGGACACAGAGCTATACGGTTAGATCCGCTATTGCATACTAATATCTCGTCGAGCTATTAGAACTTAGAGTTTATTCCAGAATGTATACAGGGGGAGCGCAATGCAATACATTCTACATAATAATATGAATAGTGCAAGTATAAGTGCAATATTGTCGTTTGGTTAATTGTAAATAGAGTTCGTGTTGTGAAAATATCTAAAATTATGGTGCTTATAAGACTTACATCTGTGGAAAATAAGTGACTTACGGAATATTCCAGAAGCCAACATGACTCCAAAAAAAACAAACATCTTCAACAGGAAAAGTCTTCCTATCCTCTATCCTATTATTCCTAGTAATGAATAAACATGATCGCTCGAACTTTTTTTTTTAGTTTAAATACAGCCCATTTCAAATACCAATCGGGTATTAAACAGGTGGTGTGATCCTGATCATGTCGTCGAGACCTCAATTGTAGCCTCTCTTTCTGATACATGCAAGAACATCGTGTTTATATTATGAAGTTTTTTTAATTACTTTAATTACACAATACTGTGAGTAGTATATTTCGGTTGTGTGGTATAAGATTGATAAAATATCACTTGTTTGCTTAGTATATAATTTAAATAATTTAAGCCAATGGTTTAGTATCCCTTCATTTCAACACTGGAACCTTTCTTGAGTGTTGATCCCTGTTGATCCGACGTTTGCATCGCACATTGTTATCATAAATACTTTTGTAATCGAAGAGCAGCGGGGGTCTCGCTTCTGGGCCATTAGTGGACTAGACCCTAAATAATAATAATAATAATGTTCTTCGTAAACCCAAACCATAAACCTAAATAATTATACCCTTGTGCCGACAATCTCACATCCTTTAACGATAACATTTTTTTAAACAATAAACACAGATTGTTACTCTCATTCGAATAGAAGACTATACGTATCTGAAACTTGAATTATGTAATAACCCCCCCCCCCAAAAAAAAATGGAACATATTTCTACAACGCTATATCAACTATAGACTAGACAAATTATCATTGGCTAACAGATTGGCTATACTCATGGCTTAAAAATTGCATCCACCGGTTTGTCGATTACTAGACAACTCAAGTCTGTCCGAAGAAACCTTCCTACAGAAGCAACAAAACAACTTATCAACTCCTACGTAGTCACTTCAGTGGCTCAAGTGCCCTGAAAGAATCCAGTAAAAACTGTGCTGGATGGTGTTTAAATCTAACTATGCGTCCCGGAAAATACTGGTCTGAGGCAGTTAACTCTTAGATCAGCAACATCATCAGCTGTAGGCAAACTGATAGAACCTAAGCGCAAGCCAAATACTAAGTTTGGTGATCGCGCTTTCGGAGTATCTGGGCCGAAGGCTTGGAATAAACTCCCTCCGGAACTAAGATCCATAACAAGTCCAACAGAATTCAGGTCTAAACTAAAAACTTACCTTTTTAAGCTGTCGTACCCTTAGATTAAATATACCATTCCTAAGAGAAAGTCCATTTATATTCAATTTTTCAATTAAATCCTAAATCCTGTATCTAAATTTCGCCAATAAACAATTAGATAATGTTAATTAAGTGTTAATCTCAAGTGACCTACCAGGTAAGTATTGTACTGTATATTTTCTCCATAAATAGTTAAGTAATAACATAGATCACTGTAGAAATGTATTATAAGTTTGTACAGCGCCCTTGAGGTGATTTTGCACAAAAACGGCGCTATACAAGTCATCCATTTATTATTATTATTTAAACTATATTGCACAATGCATTTGACCAATGAACATTTCATTCAATTTTCACAATTGAATGTTCCCAACCGTCTGGAGCTGGTTAGACTATAGCATCCCTAATTGGGGTATGTTGCGAAGCTGAAGGTAGCTGGGAGGGGAAGAAGATGTGGAAGAGGAAGGTGGGGGATTTAGATCTGGTCACCAAACATGGCTAAAGCCATTTCAAACAACGTTTCAATTCTGAATGGTGGTCTTACACCAGGGCGATACTGAGAGCATCTACCATTCTGGAATATGCCGCAAAAATACTACATATATATTATTTTTATTAATAAATTGTGAAAAAACACAAATTCGTCAAATAAAATTTACTTGCGCATGCCGGGATTAGAACCCGCGAGTTTCGAATTGTAGATCGAGAACCTTACCTCTCGACCATGGAGGTCATTGATAACACAATTGATAGTTTAAAAAAAACACAATTATTGTAAAATAATAATTTATACACAACGAGTAAATTAAGCATTTTGTTGCGTAACTTGGAACTAATCGACCTGAAAAGACCCTTTTTTAAAATGCATTGTGTATAATATATTATTGAAAACATGTTAATTTTGATTGAAAAATTTTTAGTTAATGATAAGAATAATAAATTGACACTTAAATGAAAAAGAGAGAAAGTTTTATTATATAAAATGTTCGTACTGGAAAAGAAAGCTAGCAAAAAAAGTGAAAAATCAAAATGTGTGAAACATTGATGATATCTCTGTGAGAATTTTTCTCAGAGGTGTCATTATTCATAAATATATAAAGACAACTGAGCTAAGTCTGTTCTTGGGCAATTCGAGAATAGCAAACAAATCGTGACATTTGGTACATTTCCGTTAGTATATTTGCGTTCACATTCGCGTCATATATTCTCCATACACTCTTTATTTCGTTCATTCGTTCTACATACCCAAAATATCTAACCGTCCTTTTATAAGGATGGGTTGTTTTACAGAATTCAAACCATTCATCACATTTCAAAACTAATATGAAATACTAACAGAACATGAGTGGAACTTTCACAGACCATGAATTTTATATTTGAAATGATGAATTTTTCAAATTCTGTAAAACAACCTGTTATTAATCTTACTCATTTCTCATCAAGAAGAGAAGAAATTGGTAAGTTTATTATAACTTGCTAACTAACCATCACGCCGTTTCCCCGCAGGGGTAGGCAGAGTGGACGGACCGCCAAACAACTCGGTTTTGTCTCATTCACATTCATACATCGTCTCATATATACTCTTCTATTATTCTGACTCTTGACATGGCCCGACTCGAGAACGAAAGATATTTCGAAAATACATTCGTTTTGTTTGGGGAATTTGTAAGAAATCGGTACCTTGGCTTTAATCTTGTTCATATAATAAAAAAATAAGAAATATTTTTCAAAGTTGAACTGATTATAAATGTGAATATTTCTTTTTGACCATTTTTAGGGTTTTAATAATGGATTCCAGTATGAATATTTGAGGCGAACTGGAAAGAATTATTATTTCTCTTGCTAACGTCATAAAAATATGTATTTCCGCGTGATAAAAAATAAGATAAAAATACTTTTATAAAATATGAACGCACGGTCATTTATGACCCAAAAACGCTGGAGGGGTTAACAATATGATTGTTGTACTCTTCTGCTGATCACAATTTATTCAAAAGCTGAAACGGACTTGGAATCGACATTAAACGATGACCATCAACAGTCAAAAATACAAAATAGAGCCGAATGAGCATTTGATGACGATGTAACATTTTTTAAAATTTCTGAAAACTACTGTGACTAATTACAAAAAAAGATAAAATCTGTTACCGTAGGTGTTTTTACACTAGATAGTGAATCTTATTTCTAAATATATAGTATTAAATAAAGTCGCTAGATTATGACAGAGTTTTCACTATAACATAGAGAATTTCTTCCGAAAGGTTAATATATAATACATGCACATTATATTTAAAGAAAGTAGAGAAAAATCGATGATTTGAAAACAAGTTGTAAAAAAAATTTTTTTTTTTAAATGACTACATCAAAATAATGCACTACGGAATTGTATATCTTAAAAAGGCATACAGAAAAGTCCGCGATGGTATATGTCTATCTCCTAACGATAACCCTTAGTAACGCATGGTACACGTCAGGTAGTATTATAATAATTCTATCATACTAGGTATAAAGAGTATTCGTGGAAAAAAAAAATTTTTTTTTTCAATCTCTGGGATAATATGTTCACGTGGTATCAAAATAATAAAAAAAACAAAAATATATTTTAATAAAACATAGGCATTTGTTACTTCACCCAACAAGAGTAATCACAGATTATAAACTAACCTACTTTTATTTCAATGGAATTTAACTCAATGCGTTAAGAAACCTAGAGTTTAAAGTATAATAGACTTGGTGTCGTATATAATGATTATGCAGATGACGTCTTCACATAAACCGAGTATAAATCTAAATACATTTACCTTTTTTCAGTATTCTGTTTAGATAAGACGCTCGTGAACAATTTACATAAATACATACAGTCAGAGAACGGCTACACAGAATCCCAAAAACTAATGGATGCGTATGGCGGGCTGCACGTAAACTAAACATGTGCTTGGGATAAACAGAGAAAATCACTTAGCAAACTCGAGAACGGCTGTGTATCTGTTCACACATTTAAAAAAAATATTAAGTAGGTATAATTCCCACTTTTAAAAAAAGAATTATTATTATTTCTAACACCTACGTGAAAATGAATGCACACATTTTTAATGCTGTTCATTCAGGATTCAGGTGGCAACCATAAAAAAGGTCGTGTTAAAATCTTTGAATAGACAATGGGTTTACCTATACAGTCACTAATTTTATCACATAATGAAGTGCTGAAAGAGACAAATTAGATAGGAGAGAGAAAACATTACTGTCACCTCTGTTTCATTTAAAAACAATTAGTAAAAAATTCACAAAGCTTTAATTATTTTTTCAAATTGCAATCGGAAACTTTGGTTTTATAGAGGTGTACATTATAATTCTTCTGTGGTTAACTTTTACATTTTAAAATAACAGGGTTTTTTTTCTTTTCTTTTTAACACCGTTCAGATCATATTACCCACCATGACGTTGAGGGAGACACAACGATTTGTATGAGACCTTTATTGACCCAGAAGCGAACAAATTAGTCTAAGGACTAATAATTTTTCATACTATCCCTCTTGTCATTGTAAGTATGGTTGTCCTGTGATTGTGACTGATAAGCCAACGCTGTTACTTTGTAATA
The DNA here is from genome assembly GCA_026573805.1 of Hesperophylax magnus. Lineage (NCBI taxonomy): Eukaryota > Metazoa > Arthropoda > Insecta > Trichoptera > Limnephilidae > Hesperophylax > Hesperophylax magnus. Next base: position 5,363,515 of record JAIUSX010000054.1, on the reverse strand, counting down.
CTTATTTAGTCAGTAGAATGTTATTGTTGCCAACTTTAAACGTACTGCCCAGCTGTAATTTTAGTTTGTATGACTGTAGTGATAATAATAATTTCGTAGATTTATATTTTCAGTGATATATTAACCATTTGGGGAAGCTAAATATTCTACATTTTTTGTTAGTTTGGTCGTAATATTTTTTCACAACCTAAAACTTAAATAAATACACGTTTACCTACACATCTGCTGCAATATTTTTTGTTCACCGTGTAGGTCAATAAGTTTTTGGGGTCACGTACGACATGCAGTATCTAAACACAAGGCGAACGGGGGTAAAGTGCACTAACCTCAGGAGGTGATTCTGCATGATTTACATTGTATGTGCATTTTTCGAAAACAGTTATTTTTCTTTAAAACTTCTGCCATCATGTAGAATCACTTCCCGTTTAGTGCACTTTACCGGACATATGTATATTATAATAGAATACTTTTTTTCTGCTATCTTCACATAAAAAAACATTCAGACTTTATTAATAATTCATATTTTTTATGATTTTTTTTATTACAAAAACATTGATTTAATAAGCACGATATGGTTCGTTTATTTAGAAATAACCACTTAAGTGCTATTTATATACATGATAGTTAGTGATAGTTATAGTCCAATATAGAAAGAAGAGAGAAAAGAAAAAGTATATAAGTAAAGTGAGACAAAACAAAAAAAGAATATACATTAGTATAAAGTTAGTGAAAGAAATGAAGAAGAAACAATAAAACTGTTATCCATTGACCTCGATAAAATATGCACTGCTGAAATCTTTAATTAGTACAGCTTTATACTTCAATAGATATATTTTAAAAACATCAGCTAACACAGCATAAGAGTTACAAATGTGTGTGTAATCTATTTATAATTGACAGGTCGGTGGCTGAGTTGACATCGCATTTGGGTCTAACCCAGGCGTAGTGTGTTCAATTCCTCGGCTGTCTAAGTCCCCATTACAACACAAGCAACATTTTCCGCTTACTTTGGTGGTAGTAGGAGATTTTCAAATATTGTCAGATTATTCGTAACCCGGAAATGCATGTCTTTCTTTAAAAAAAATTTTTAAAAAAAAACAGAGTAGCCTGAAACCGTAGTATAAACATCTCAATAATACGAATTTGAAGCCACTAGTGGTGTGCCTCAGGGTTCGCACCTTGGTCCAATATTGTTTATACTATTCATAAACGATGTCACTTCCATATTCACTGATGTTAACATATTATTATTTGCTGATGACATGAAAATATATAAAATCATAAAAAATATATACGACTGCTTGTCCCTCCAATCCAATTTTATAAAATTCGTAGAATGGTGTACCATTAACAAACTTACACTTAACATAAAAAAATGTCAAATCATGAGTTTCTATAGAATTAAAAACCCTATCAAATATAGTTACTCTTTTAACAATCACAGTTTATTGTCAGTACCTGTAATAAGGGACCTTGGAATAATCTTCGACTCTAAACTACTATTTACCAATCACATTGATATAATAACTGGTAAAGCAATGAAAATTCTGGGCTTCATTGTAAGAATTTGTAAAGATTTTAAAAATATCCAAACATTTAAAATATTATATACAACTCTGGTTAGGAGTCATTTAGAATACAATTCCCCCATATGGAAACCCTTTCTACAAAAGCCATGCAAACTCCATTGAAAGAATCCAACGCAAATTTCTTAGATCAATTAATTTCAAATTAGGTATTCCCGCGGTTGACATAAACTATGAATCTTTATTACAAAAAATGAGACTCTTATCGTTAAAAGACAGAAGAATACTCAATGATCTTATTTTTTTATTTAAAATAAACAATAACTGGTTTGACTCCCCTGAATTGGTCTCATTAATAAATTACCATGTACCTAGTAGACCGACTCGACTCAAAACACCTTTCCACTGTGACAATAATATGACGAACGCAGAACAAAATTCAACCATAAATCGCTTGCATATTTTAGGCAATGAATATGCTAATATTGATCACGCTGCCGGTAATCTGTCTTCATACAAAAGATGCGTTAAACTAAATTTGTTTGCTAGTACCACGTAAATACATCATGTAAACATAATATGCCTACCAGTACTTCTAAAACCATTAATGCACTAGAAATCATAAGTACTTGTAAAATTTATCATATCGGTTAACATAATCCAGGATTTATTACTTTTTATATTTAAATCTTTGTCGGTACCTTGAGATAGGTATCTTATTGGTACATTTTATTGTTTTATTTCAATCTTTAAATTTTTATTTTTACTTTTTCCTAATAATTTATGGTTTGTACTTTAATACTTTATATTTTAAACTATTCACTTTACAATTTACTTTTATACATTATAGTTTTTATACACTACTTATTACCTTACTTTTTACCTATTTTCTTAAATTTTTACTAACATTTATACTGTTATTCTTCATGTTGTTGTACTATTATAAGTATGTCAATTATGTTAATGGCACATGTTGTGCCGTTTATGTGTAAATAAATAAATAAATAAATACATGAAAGTGGATCTTGATCTAATGGTAGGAACATAAAAGTGTGTCAACATCAATATATCAGCTCTATCCAACTGATAATTTTTTAATGATATACTAATAACAAGGTTTTTTTATGCATAGCACAAAGGATAACAAATTATTATAAGCAATAATTATTCGCTTTAAATAGTCATACAAATTGAAAATGCCACCGACGGGAATTGAACCTGCGCCTTCTGATGTCCGGTCAGACGATCTGAACCACTGAGCCACGTCGGCTTATTTCCGACCCGCCAAATAATTCAATATGTATCTACTAGTACTTCAATCAACAATTACTGCTTATCATATTTTTTCAAATATCAATCACATCTATATCAAAATTAAATGACAGTTAGTTCTATTATAGTTGATTTTGTGTACCTGCTAAGGCCTTATTTTTCTATACTTTTCCCAGCTGTGGATGTAATCAATTTCACACGACAATTTATATTTTGGATACCTCGTCCAATACATCTATTCAGTAGGCATGCAATTCAAAAGTGATTATGTTAAATCTGTTAAATACTCCGAAACGAACATTCTAAAAGAAAGGCTGTTTCGGGTAAGTAGGTACGATTTCTTCCTTTAATTGACGTGTTCAACATATTATCTATTCAAATGTTATAAATCTCTTTAAGAAAATTAAAGTTCATCGGCAGAAAATTTATTATTATTAGAAGCTTGTCCATGTTAGACAAAGTGCATAGGACGCGCCTAATTATGCAAATGTTCGTTATCGAGATGCTAAGCGATAAATTAGGAGATTATGTCCTGCAAAAAATTAAATGAATCTTTTCGATAGTTCGTATACATTCAAGATAAGATATTATATCAAATAAAATTGAGGTTCTTTTCAAAGCATTTATATACTCATGCGGTCGACAGACCATGCGTTTTCAGAATTTGATTTAATTAATTTAGATAACGATGTGATGTCATAACTTATTATCTATCTTTTTATAACACGTACTAGTGCAGACCCGTGAAAAATCACGAGAAATTGATATTTATTTATAAAACTATTTTTGTTAAAAGATAATTAATCTTCCTTTCGAATGAACAAGGTTAGATAAAAACTAAGAAAAATCACAAAATCTGTCAAAAATTTCAATAAAAAAATACTTATTTAAATTCATGAATTAAATATTAATTGAATAATAAAAATAAAATAATTTTCTGATTATAGGTAGGGTACAATTTTGAAAATGACACTTAAATTCAAAGTAATTTTGAATACATTAAACGTGAAACATTTCAAACAAGTGTATATGCATTTCAAACAAGTGTCACGCACCGACAACCGAAATTAGTATTTTTGATTATAATTCATGACACGACTCAATTTTACAGAGTTCCCCGAATAGTGGCGGCTGGGAGGTATTTCACAGGAACAGGTACCAGTAACAGGGCGACAGAAGATCTAGGGGGTGATATTTTCAATACAGAGATGCGGTATAACACTACTGCTACTCTGATAAATATTACCATTCGCATTCAGTATGGTACGGTAATTCCTTCCAACGTGATAACGTCACGTGAACGCGTGACAATCTTCAAAAGCTGACATTCCGATATGGCCATGGGCTTATGATGTAAGTATGTGTTTCGATTTAGGCATTAAATTCAAAGAAGCCATGTAGGTTCTAGTTTTGTCAGAACTGCGATGATGTTGTATACTAACTAGCAAAGGTACGAGGCAGTACGAGAGACAGGAATAACGAAGTACGTACAATAGGCTGGAGTGATTTTTATGAGAAAAATATATGAGAAAAATAACAATATTTTATAGACCTGCGATGACCTGGGTGACGCGGTTAACCTTAAATTTACATAAAATATTTTTTTGTTACATGTACGAAGCGCAATTTAAGTAACGTATATATTCTATTATGTATTGTGGCATTTGTTGGACTATATTGTTCCTCGTTCGTGCAACTCTTTCTAGTGACTTTCGTTAACAAGAACAATCGCAAATCGTCTTAGACGCGAAGTGCATGAAACTCAAAATTACTCCAGCGCATCAATTTCCTGATATCACACTTATTTACTAAAAAATGCCAAACACAAAAAAAAATCGTATCTTGTTTGGTGAACCAAAACAGTTTAAATTCAGCATGTCAACGACTTATTTTGATGCCATTGACTTATTGTAATCGCGCCAGTTGAAGATGTCATCGCAGGTCAATAAAAAATGTGTTCTTTCCCACCTAGTATGGGGTCATTCAATAAACATTTTGATATTGTAATAATAAAAACAAAATCACTTCGCCCGAACGTACAAACCAACACGTTTTTGTTACGCGTTTTTTGAATAGGTACTGAATCGTTAGCTTATTGTGGTAACATAATATAATAACATTTACACGGGTACCTTTACGTACGTGTGACTTACGATTTTCTAAATAAAGCAAACCAAACACGATTGAATAAACCAATCCCATTGGTTAATACAGTATTTGTCAATATAATAGTTATAATGAAAACAGTGATTTTTTTTCACAAATCCAGCTATGCGCTATGACCCATATTATTGTAGTTGTAAATAACTAATCATAGAATGAAGAATATTCTTCTTTATATATTATTACGGACGCAATAAATGAGTTATGTTTGAAAAGGAATCGTTGACGTAATCGGATTTGATTATTTCATTTGAATCGTTCGCTCTTTAATGCTTATGAATAATATAAAGCTCTTATAAGTGCAATGTCTTATGTTAACACTTTACGTGCAATTTCGAAGGTACATATAAACATCAATGTTCAATGTACAAAACAGGTGAGTAGTTTCTAGTGCATTGGGTTTAATTATTTTTTTATGGTTTTATTAAATGATATAAATGCTTTTTGCTGTAGTAGTTGTAGGCATTATTCAAGGCGTCAATTATAATCTTTGATTTATGTATTTACCTTGCCCACTTATCTGCATGATTTATTCGTAAAAAAACTTGATTTAAAGTTTCTTTTTTCATCTCGGAAAATACCAATTTACTGAATCTCACAGCTTCCACTCAAGTTGTGAAAAACCCATTAATCGAAGTGCGGAATTTCTTTGAATAGAATGAATAACAAACTCCTTGAATGAATTATTCAATAAAGTTTATCCAAATGGATAATTAATTAACAGTCCTTTATCGGTAGATGTTTAGCTTTCCACAATGACGTAGTAGAAGTTAGTATTTGTCGTTAAAAAACCCAATCTTCACAATTTACATTTAAATTATTATTATTGAACTATTTTGATTAAAGAGTACATTTACCTACCTTTAAGATTCATTTTAAAACTAAGAATAGAACCCCCCCACTCTCCAAACCTGGTGACCCTCTGGAGACTGTCAAAATTCCACCGAAAACTGCATGAAATATTTATCATATACTAGCTGTAAACCGCCACGTGTTGCTGTGGCTTAGTCTGTCTGTGCAGATAGATAAACAAGAACGCGTGTTGCTTTTACCCACATCGTTTTTTGTATAATATTTGCGCGCTCCCTCTAACATTCCTATCTAGATAACTCCCTTTCACCATCTTTGAATGCTTATTACGGAGTTTTAAACGACATATTACATTGATGGGTACAACCGTCAAAGGTTATCTCTAAATAGTATAAAACAAAGTCGCTATCCGCGTCTGTCTGTTTGTGCGCTAAGTTTAGAGAATTTTAATACATGCATATTATATTTATATAATGTAGATAGAAGTCGATGTTTTGTAATCAAGTCATTGCTAACGCTGGCTAAACCTTACGAGATACATCAAAATGATGTAGCACGGAATAGTATATCTTAAAAAGGTCTACATAAAAGTATTAGGTGGTATATGTCATATCTCCTGAGGATAACCCCGAGCAACTCCGGGTACACGTCAGCTAGTTATAATTAAATTGAAAGCATTTATACTTTATGTTTGGTATCTACCACCCACATACTATCAAAGTCGCTGTTATAGTAAGGCGGAGATACACTTTGAATAGACTGCATTCATTTGAAGTCCGTTCATCTATCCTTTAACGCGGCAATCTTAAATCTGAAAGATGTTCAACTGACTAATATAATACGGTAAGGCACAGTAAACCGCCATTGAGCCGTTCTCCTTTCATGTTGAGTCCGGGCAAACTAACGCTTCCCGGTACCCACTGTTCCTATCCTCGGAGCAACTTAGTCTTCATCATTCCCTGTCAGCTCTGAGAAGGATATATATCTTCTTTTGAGACTGAAAAGCAGGGGTGAAAAAACGTTTCTTGTTGTGAAAATATATAATAAAATAAGCTTGGTTATTATCCGTCTTCGTTCGTTGAAAACATGATGCCATCTCGTATTCTTTGATAGCTAAATCCATTTTTAAAAGCTACAGAACTTATTATAGAAATTGAGAGTAATATATTTTTAAGAGTTTTAACTGCTCCGAATCGTCCGGAGCCATTGAGACTATGGCATCCCCAATTGGGGTATGTTGTGAGGCTGAAGGTAATGGGGACGGGTAGAAGATGTGTAAGAGGAAGGTGAGAGAGTACCTGGCATTCAAATCTACTCACTAAACACGGCTAAAGCCATTTCAAGCAACGTTTCAATTCTGAATAGTGGTCTTACACCAGGGCGATACTGAGAGTATCTTCCACAACGAGTGGCAAATATACAAAGAAAAATGAGTAATTTGTTAAATAAAATTAACTTGCGCACGCCAGGATTTGAAGCTAGACGAGAGCCTTACCCCTCAACATTTATTAAATCATCAATATCTATTAACTGATTTGGTCACTATACTATCTTCTTGTCGGCTGTGAAAAATATCAGGCTCAATACGTGGTTAGGTTAGGTTAGGGGTTGATATTATTTGGCTTACTTGCTGACCACAAGTGGCTGCTCAACTGACTGTATTGCCGACAGAAAACATTTTAGCTCTGACCAAAACCTCAATATTATTAAATTGCTAGAAATTGCTAAAACTAAGTTACTTGCTAAAAATACCTTTACTGTGTCTTTGTTGTAGTTTTTTGAGCTGAAGACAAATATCCCAGATTACATTAACCTTTTTTTTTTTCAATTTCTCCTACTACCTTCATAATATTATGTAAGCGGAAAACTTAGCTTGGCAACGGAACGAACCCGTAATGCCTGATTGAAATACCAACATTTTGGACTTCTCGATCATCTATCCGAAATTCCAGAAAGAAAAGCTTTAATTATACGTTCCAGACAATGGTTCCAGAGCTTTTGCTAATTCAGAATGGAATAAATTTTCAGTTTCGTTGCGTATATTTTATACAATTTTTATTTTGTAGGTGCATAGCTAGTTTTGTTTGATATATCTTTGCTGGTAAAGAAAAACAATTAAAGTGTAAATTTTCTTCGTTTATTGTATTGTATCTACGTAAATTTAAAATGCCAATACAAATAGTGAAGAAAAACGAAACGTATTCGTTGACCAAATAAAATAAATCTTCTTTTCTTTTCACAACATTCCATCACTTAAAAGATTGCCACAGTCATATTTATCCACTTGATTTTTATTATTTATCGTATGAGAACCATTGTTTGGTGATCTCTGTTTCAGAGTATTGAATGTAGACAGAGACGCAGATGGTCAGATTAATCTCATAAGACCCCAAGATTAGACTGAATAGGGTATAGTGACCCCAGCTCCTCTGAGCGCAAGATGCTCCCAGATTGATGGTACCTAGTCCCACTTAAATATAGGTACCTACTTTGATTGACTGATGAAAATTGGATCATTCAGCTTATTCCATCACTGTTGTCGAATGAAGAAGTACTGGGGTAAATTATAAAGCTATAGCCAGCGAACAGATGATCCCAAGAACAGTGGCGACTCGTGATTTTTGCATGTAATAGAATGCTAATATTAATATTAGTAGCTGTAAACGATTTTTGTTTTCGAAAAATTCGATTTTTTGTAGGAAGATGTTCAGGAAATCTTTGCCGCGCACGGCCAAAATGAAATGACAACATTTTCAGCTACATCAATAATGCCATTTTTGTAATATTAACATTCTATTACACGCAAAAGTCATGAGCCACCACTGCTCAAGAAGTGTGATCTATACAGAATTGAAAAACAAGATTCGTGTCGCCGAAAGAAGTGTGAAGAGGGCGTGTGCCCGAAGTAGGCTCATTTTTTCCTTACTAACTGGTTAAATTAATCAAACATTTTCAAATACTGATTTTTTTTCGTGACCAGATTATCAATTCTATTGATCTGTCTGGGGTCTATGAGCTGTCTTTTAAATCGGTTTATCTCACACGTAATATCAATTAGTTCAGTGGATTTGAGAGGCACGTCAAGATAAGTTGTTGAAGAGTTTCAATCTTTAAGAAAACAGTTTAAATGATTTATCGTCACTAAATTTAATAACCACCATCGAATACAGTTCCTAGCCACTCGAGCTATTGGTGTCATATGTATACATTTATATGAAACTGCTTAATCAGGTTTAAAACCAAAGAATTCACCTAGATTTCACCGTTTATCCTTATTTTAGGCTCTGTAAATTTGGAAAATTACGGCAAACGATCGCTCAAAACTTTTTGCAAACTTGGCATAATTTTCCAAAAATCTCAAGTGGTTACATTACCTGCGGTATTCACACAGTGCCTATCCGCCTACACATTGTCGAACAATTACACAATCAGGTGTTTCATCTAGTTGTTCAAACGTTGGACCAAAAGTGTAAGAACTTTTTCCACAAGAAATCACAAATTACAATGTTCTATTGTCGCACGAATACCTGAATTAAATAAATAAATTAAAAAAATATATGTACCATTTAATTCGCCAATACCCTAAAAAACTTGTCACAAAGTGCCATAAAAATTGTTTGGGGCTATACAACCTTTGACAAAAGAAAGAAGTAGTATGTACCGGATGTGTTTTCTCTATAAACTTTTTTATTCAGTTACGTTATGTCAGTTAACACTTTTGGCACATTGTGCTTTATTTAATTTGTAGAACTCTTTTTAATTTGTTTAATAATTTTTTCATTAAATTTAATAATGAAAGTTTCTCTCAATATCGCCCTGGTGTAAGACCGCCATTCAGAATCGAAACCTTGCTTGAAATGGTTTTGACGGTGTTTGGTGACCAGGTTTGAATAGCCAGGTGCTTCCACACCTTTCTCTTCCCCATCTCTTCTCCCTCCTCACTATCTTCAGCCTCACAACATATCCCATATGCCATAGTCTCACTGGCTCCAGATAGTTGCGAGCATTTGGGTCTGTTGTACTGTTTCGAGTAAAAAAAGTGTTATTAAGTTTATTAAGAATTTTGAAAATAACTTTATTAAATTTGATTTACTTAATTAATAAAATAATAATGTAGACATTTATAGTATTAATAAAACACCAATAAGAACGTTTTATGGTTTTGCCAAGATGATATATCATGACGATTCAATTTTGTTGTAATAAAAAAATATTCAGATTTTCCTGAACACGTGTTCCGGCATCGTGATAACATATTCTTTAATAAAAGTTTATCAGGAAACCTGTTAATTCATTCGTAAAGTCTTCAATAAATTTTTTTAACCGGAATCATCAATAATTTGTAGAGATTCTCAATAAATTAGTAAAAGTTTTATTTCCGTATAAAGTACTAAATATAGTTGAAAGTTAAAAATCTGATCAAAAAAAATTAAAAAGAGATATCTTCTGTCGACTGTTGAGAGTGACGAGCCACATTTTGATGTCATTATGATATCATTTTATTTAAATTTGCATAGAAACTAAATAATAAATACTGCCTCATTACATGCATTCAATCCAAAAGCAAGTACACTAATCACAGATGTTCTAAATGCTTTGGCTGTCATGTTTGGGACGAAAAGAATTAATAAATCAAATGTGGCAAATCACAAAGCAAATGTTTAATCTCTCTAAACAAGTTTTAGAACGTTAAAGCGATTAGTTTTTGTGTTTCTCATCTGAAGCGTATACATCTGCTACTAATATTAAAGTAATCCAGCTAGAAGGAACGAACGCCATTTTTAATCCAGGCCATTCATCCGAATAACGATTTTGTATAAAATTTTTATGGTGAATAGGGTTGCCAATTTTTTGCAAGAAATTCCCGGACAACTACTACCATTGTAATTGGCTGGGTAGGGAGTTATGGCGCCTACAAAAAATAACAATGTTTATGTTAGCCTAGCATAAATAGAGCATTGTATATTTAGGAAAATAAATGTGTTTTTGCGGAAAAGATGCTACGGATATTTCGTTAGTATTTAAGGTTCATTTTGAAAGCAAATAGGAAATATACAATGGAACGGGTTTTATAAAAACACAGTGTTAATGTGACCAAAAATTTACACAATTATATAATACGCGAATTAATAATTCAGATTAAAATCAATAATCATCAATTAAAAAAGGGGGGAAAATCGTTTGATTTACAGAATCACAGAATTTTTCAACTTCGCTGATCTGGTCATTATAATAATGATTGCAATCAATTTTATAATGAGAGTTAATTGTCTTTTTTACGTTAGCTCCACTGAGGAGGCCCTGAGAAATGTAATCCTCCTCAGGGCCTGTGTCATCTTTGGGGAAACTGTGTCAAGGGTGTTTTTAGGATATGAGGGATAGGAACTTCTGGGAAGGAAAAGGGTACGAGAAGTTGGTAGAAATCTTAGGGTCAGCATGTGCAGGTCAGAGTGATGGACATATGAATCATCTCTCCCACTGCGGTGCAAGGTGATGTTCCGAGAGAGTCCTGTTGGAGAGGTCGAAAGGTCTCCCTCTACCAGTTTCTCCCGATCCGGCCAGCCATGTAGATAATTATAATAATATTTGGATGATTTGTATAACGCTGTTTTTGTGCAAAATCACCTCTAGGGCTCATGATGGGCAGACGAATCCGCCGCCAAGACCCGGACAAACCTTATCCCATGAACTCGGGCATCGTGGCGAAATATTTATAGTGACCTATGGCAGATGTGTTTATTATCAAATAAATGGTTCCCGGGCGGCGGTACCCGTACCCGCTGCCCAAATTAAAACTGACTGTGGTGATAATGTAATGCTGTTCCTTATCTGGATTTAATATTTTTGTAGTATACTAGTAAAAACGTCCAATAATCAAACAGAAATCACCTGTTCGTTATTGGGAAAAAAAATTATGTCGCCTTTTTCTAGCCAATAATGCAACAAATAAAGGTCGCCATTATAAACACAACATTTTTTATTGATTGGAGAAAGACGAAGGGTGCCTATTCAATTATTATTATGAATAGAATATTAAAAAAAATATATGAATAGGAAAAGATAAATCAATGATGCGAGATTTTGTATTCAAGAGCACTTTCAATAAATCCGGAATAACGGAATTTTTTGGACTTATTGGCAACCCTAAAGATTGAAAATAAAGATAATGGTATTGTGAATTGAATCTGGAATCATGACTTGGAATTGTTGATCGAGATATTAATACTTGCATAAGCGCAGTTATAATTCCATTAAAATGTAATTACTAACTTGTAATTATCATTAACGTGCTATTAATAACTTAGATGCGGAAATAAGTCACTGCTGTTAGCCACAAATATCAATATTTTGATGGCTCGTTTCTTCAGTATTTTTAAAAATTCAAAGTTTCTGTCCTTAGCGTGATCTAATAAATATAACCTTTTTGTAAAAAAATCAACCCCGTAAAATTCACATAAAAAATTATGGTCTATCTATTTTCAATATTTGACCTACTGGGCCGGCATGTCAATTTCAAAGAAAAAATATTGGTTTGACTGTGGATTCAACCTTCCTGCCCAGAGACTGGAGTTACTGCTTAAATCCAACAAAAATATTGGTTTGACTGTGGATTTAACCTTCCTGACCAGAGACTGGAGTTAACACTGCTCAAATCCGACAAAAATACTAAACGTTCTGCCGCAGAGGTCGTCAAAAATCACATAAATGAATTCCAAAAATTGCAGTAGCAGATATACTAGGATAAAAGCAATGCAACGCCGACAACGCATAGTCTATAATAATATTTATAATAAATATAAAAATAAAATGTTACCAGACAAAAAGTGTTTTTTTTTTTTTTTTTATAAGCTGATCTTTATTGAATGAATTTTTTTACATTTTTTTTTTTTTTAGACAATGTATAGATAGTCCCACGAAGCTGCCACATGGCTGCTTGTCTGCAGGTTCTATCTCATTATACAGTTATAATACAATAAATAAAATAAATAACAGACTCTTACATATAATCGTCCCAAGTACACTAACACTTTGAATGACAATACGATAACATACATTCAAAAATACAAGACAATATAGCACATAGATAACACACATTCAAAGTAAGACATATACGATAACACAATGTAATAGAATTAACATAACACAAATAAAAAGCTTGCTAGTGAACAAAAAAAAAAAATACATTCATTTATATTAGAATTTAAGCTTTCAATTAATGTCTTTCCTTTTCTTATTTGTTTGCTCTATTTTTTATAGATATACAGATTTTTCATTTATAAGCCACATCTTTACAGTTTTCATGCTTAAACTCTTATTTTCTGAAAAAACAAATTTATTTTTGAGCTTATTAAAAATCACTGGTACACAGTACTCCAGCGTTCGGCTTCCATACTTATTTGTTATTTTAGGTATTTTCAGCCCTTTGTTTTCTGTAAGACGTGTGCTGTGACTATGTACCAGTGGTTTTTTATAAGTACTATCGCCCCAGTTATCTTTAATGGTAAGGAACCAAAATAAACCTTTTATTGGGAGCAGGCCCTCAGCACAATATAAGAGTTGCACATTGTGTCTTTGTCTATACATATTAGGTGATACAATTTTTTTAATGATAGAGGTTTGCAAATTTTGTACATACTTAATATATGTCATGCTTGTATTTCCCCAGCTTCTAATTCCATATCTAAGAATAGATTCTACTAATGAGAAATATACTAGTTTGAGTGTGCTATGAGGCAAGACAAATTTTAATTTATAGAAACTGTTTGCTAGAGCTCTTAGCTGGTTACATATTTTAGTAACTTGCTTATCCCATTTAAATGTGTTATCTACTTTTAATCCCAGATAAGTATACTCGTTGACAAAATCAATTTTCTCACATTGGCAGTTGGATATTATTTTTCTATGGATGCATTCAAAGTTATGTGCGGTTAGTTTGGGGATATTCCACATTTTCAAACTTGGTGATCTGATATACATGCATTTTGTTTTCTTTACATTTATAACCAATCCTACATCGTGTGCCCATTTTAGCAGTTCATCAAAGTCGGTTTGCAATTCTTGAATCGCTATTTGAGGATTTTCATGAGATACTACAAGTGCGGTGTCATCTGCGAAAATGAATCTGCGCGCCTTTCTAAATAGTTTCGACATAGCTATAACATATATAATATATAATTTTGGGCCCAAAATTGACCCCTGTGGGACACCAGACCTAACAAATTTAGATTTACTCATCTCATTCAATATTTTTACCCTCATTTTTCTATTTGATAAGTAGTTATTAAAAAAAGTTAGCAGTTTACCACGGATTCCAATAATTTGTAGAAATTTTATTATTTGTTTATGGCATAGTGTATCAAAGGCTTTAGAGAAATCAATAAAGAGTACAAGTACATGTTTTTGAGAGTTGAGCTGGGTGTTTATGAAATTAGAAAAATTATTAAGTAGTGCGTCACAGCTTTTTTTTTTCTGGAACCCGTACTGACATTTGTCAATGATACCAAATTTATTTAAATATCCATCTAGGTATATTGCTATATATTTTTCGAGAATTTTTTCCAAGGCAGGTAATAGGGAAATAGGTCTGTAATTATTTATAATTGAATGATCACCGCCTTTAAAAATAGGTCTAACAATACTAGTTTTTAATTCTTCAGGTATTTGGCAAGTATCAATTATTGTGTTTATAAAATGAGTAATTACTGGGCTCAGTATTTTTACATGTTTTTTTATATCATACATACGTATTTGGTCCAATCCTGGTGTTTTTGAGTTTTTCAATATTCCGATAATAGATTCGATTTGTTTTACGCTAGCTCTGGGTAGGTACATAGAATGCGGTAAATCGTCTAGCTGGCACGGAGACGCACGGACATCACATTTGTGTAGTAACTCATTTACTCCCTCATCAAAGAAGTTAGCAAAATTTTCTGCAACTTCATCCGTCGGTTTGGTCTTCAAGAAGAATTTAGATATAACTGCGTCACAACTGGATTTGTTTTTTCTTCCTAATATTTTGTTTATTTCGTTCCACGTTTTTTTTATATCCTTAAAACAATTATTGAATTTGTTATTGAAGTACGTTTTTTTTGCATCTAATATTTGCTTATTTAGATTATTTCTGTATTTTTTGTAGTCTTTTTCATAATTCTTGTTTGTTGGCATGTTTTTCCATTTTCTCCATAATTTATCCCTCATTTGTATATTTTCTATGAGAATATCGTTCATCCAACTTTTTTGATTATGGCGATACGTATTTTTTACTAATTTTGTGATACTGCTTTTTTCGTAGATTTTTTTAAAGTGTGATTTAATGTCTTGATATATGATATCCGGATCAGTGTGAATTTTAATTGAGTTCCAATCAGTTTTTGTAATCATTTCTCCAACTTTTTTTTCAGATAGTACAGTGTTGTATTCATGGTGCGATATTTTGCTTTTGTCCTTAGTGTAAAGGTATACTACAGACACGGCAGTTATATAATGATCTGCTATCCTTGTTTCGCATACGCATGAGTTAATTTCACACTTTTCTTTTTCTCTAATATATATGTGATCCAGACACGTCGCAGTTGTGTAGGTATTTACCACCGCTTCTCTCGTAATGTCATATATACATTTCACTAGACCGTAATTAGCCATTAAATTTTCGTATTGCAGAATTATTGAGTCGTGTTTATTTAATAGGTTTAAATTAATGTCTCCAAGTATCAAGATGGTTTCCTTAATATCAATGTTTCGTATTATATTTTCGAGCTGTTGTAGGAAGGTTTTTTTGTTCGTGTTCGGGGGTCGATATAATGCAAATAGATGTATACGTTTGTGTTTGTTTACGGAGAAGGTTCCATAGACGCACTCGAATGTAGTAGCTATTATATCTTTTTTTTCGAATGTATGGTTTTCTTTAATATAAATCATAATCCCGCCTCCCGATCTTTTTGTTCGGCAATAATAGAACGAGTTAAATCCTGATATTTTGTATAGATTTACACTGTTTTCGTCTATCGAGGTTTCACAGAGTATTATAATATCAATTTTATTTAGTTGACTATAAATACTTAGTAGGAATGTATTCCAGTACTTGGAGATAGACCTAATGTTCAAATTAACGACATTTATTGCTTTATCGCCTGTTTCATGTTTGAATTGGGTCCAGTTTTCGAACTTTTGAATCCGTTCGTATTCTATATCTGAGGTCTCAAAATCAATATTAGACGCCATAGTCAATTTTAGCTAAGTCCTTTTGAAGGGCTGCCTTGTAAGCCGGACAGTCCCTATCTCCGGACGGGTGGTTTGCGGGCTTGTGAAATCTCGTGCATGTCGCGCAGACTGGCTCCGTAGTAGCAGAAGGGCATGTCTCACGGGTATGTCCTTCCCGGGCACAGTGCCCACATCTCGTCGTCTCCTTGCAGAACTTGTAGGAATGTCCTATCATCTGACACTTTGAGCACACAGTTAATCCAATAAAATCACGAACACCGCAAACTGTCCAATCAACAAATACGCGTCCTTGCTTGACCAGTGCATGTCTCAGGTATGTGGGGACCACGTAGATTCTATGGCATGCAGGTCCAGTTCGAGGGCCAGCTAGATGACTAAGCTTACATTTCTTTATGGTTTCATTTGTCTCCTCGATATTTTGTATTCCATTTAGGGCACACTCAAGAAAATCTTCATCAGACAACTCCCTTGGAACGTTAAAGAAAATGACCCTTGGTAGCCTCTTTGTTGGGGGTCGGGCGCTCAGAGTCGCAGATTCGGTTACTATTTCCGACCTTAGTAATTTCTCTTGTTCCGCAGCACTAGCCGTATGGATGATTACTCCTTTGTTTCGTATATTTTTTACTCCGGTAATTCTTACTCCTAGCTGGGATGGCTTCAGTGCTTCCCTGATTATTTTCTTTGTTTCTTCGCTATCTTCCACTGATGGTAATTTTGGAAAGAAACAGACGGATGGCCTCGGTTTTCCTATGGGGACGTCCAAACGCGATAATGGTGGAGGTAAGTTAACTTTTTTACTTGCAACCTCTGCAAAAGAGAGACTCGCTTCCGTAGCATCTGCCACTCTTTTCATCACTGGTCCTAGGTCTAATTCTAGCTGAATAATTTTGGATTGGAGTTGCTTATTTTCCTGTTTTACCACCATTTTTTCTGCTAGCATTACTTTATTTTGCGCTTTTGCTAAGGCGAGTTCACCTCGGAGAGTTTCTCTCTCCAAAATTAGTTGCCCAACAGATCCCAGGACACAGGCTATATTACTGGCAATCTTCAGCTGTTGCTCCTTGGAAACCTTTGTATTTCCCAAGGTATCTTGTAAAGTTTTGAGGGCATTTTGAGTTTCTTTTAAAATTCCTTGTGAGTTCAAGGGGATAAGGTCATTCTCATCATCAGAAGCTTCAGATTGCGACATTGTTTTTGAATTTATATTGACAGTTTCGATTGTAAACAATAGGTATCACAGATTCGCAGCACAATCGCAACCAATAGGAGCCTTGAGAAGTGAGCTCATAATTAATCGTCCAATCCGCGCACTTGATACGTTGTACACAACACTTCGGTTTGGTAAACAGTGAGATCAATTATTTATAATATTAAAATATCAATGGTTAAATGTTAAAAAAAACACGGGAGAACACTACCACGTGATAAACTTAAATTGTTTTTTACTACGATATAGTTTTTTCTTCCGGCGGAATTATTAAAAATTGTTTTCCATGTATAAAACGATAGCTTGACAGAGCGCGACGCTTTGTAGGTACGACGTGAATTGATGTTGGTAGTATAGTATTAATAGTACAGTCCATTGCTATCCTACGAGGAGCTGCAACAATTTTGGCTTCCTAAAGGCCCGTTCCCACTTCCGTTTTCAAATCGGAGGCGGGTCCCGTTTTAAAATCGGATGCCCTATGGCCCTGTTCACACCTCCGTTTTAAAATCGGATCCTACTCTACGAAAAAAAATAATTGTCGATTCAACCCAAACATTTTATTTGCTCATTCTTCAGTAGACGATCGTGCGCAATGGACGACGATGGAACTATTGTTGTCATGTGGTACTTATTAAAAAGAAGGTTAAAAGTGAAAAAAATATTTTGGGTTCACCCAATCATAGCTGAAAGATTTTCTGTAGGAACTTTCCAAGTGTTAATTGGTGAGTTGAGAAGTGATGAACTAAAGTTCTTTAATTATTTTAGAATGTCTATCGCTTCCTTTAACCATCTACTGGAACGAGTTTCAGAGAGCTTAACATTTCAAAATACAAAATTGAGAGAGTGCATTTGTCCTGCAGAAAGGCTATCGACATTTTTAAGGTAAGAAAATAATAACAACTCAAATATTTTTTATTATGTGTTTATTAAACTAATACGCTCTTCCGTGCATCATGCATCTCATTTAAACGTTAAAAAATAAAAAATATATATATTTTGAAACGAGTTGATAATGTACCAAAATCTTTTCTTTGTTTTTCTTCTAATTTCTCAAAATCCGGCATGAATAAACAGCAAACTTCTCATCAAGCCGATAATTTTAATGAATTATTTTTATTCCCTTCTGTCGTTTTATCCCACAGCACTACTCTTTCTTCGACCAGTGGGATTAAAATTTCTGGATTTATTCATTATTATAGTTTTAATTTATTTACTTATTGATATAACCAAGCAGCGTCCCTGCTTCCTTGCGACCTCGAGCGGGCGGGGAGGGGTCGGGGTGTGGCGGAGACTCTGCCGGAAGGACTAGGCGGCAAGTGTGAACAGCTCTATACAATACTATGAGCGAGCGAGTTCCGACACGATTTTAAAACGGACGCGCTGCGCTGGCGATCTATCCGACAAAAAATGCCGGATCCGTTTTAAAATCGTGTCGGACAAGTGTGAACAACTCCATACATCCACTACAGCCGCTAGGGCATCTGATTTTAAAACGGGACCCGCCTCCGTTTTTAAAACGGAAGTAGGAACGGGCCCTTAGACAAACTTATCGGCAGCACAAAACAATATTTATTATAAAAGTTTTAAAATGTTCAATGAACTGTTAAAAGTTAGGAAATTATGTCTCAATGTTGTGACATCTAAATATTAGTACGTACAGTAGTTTTAGAATATAAACTCGATATATAATGTTTAATTTTGTAGCTAAATAATATATACTTATATAAATAATAGAATTATTATATTTGCGACCATGATTTTTTTTTATTTCCCATAAATCTAGGTCGACCTTTAACTGTTCAGAATAAGATGGTTCAGATTGTTGGTTTTACCTGCTAAATGCATCAATGTGGATTTAACTGTGGGTCGGATTCCAGCAATCGGATCTCGTTCTATTTACGGATTTAATCCCCTTAGAGTCGATAGCGAAACGAATCCGATACCATCGAAATGTAGGGATTACTGAGAGAGCACAGACCACTGAATAGATAAAAAGAAATGGGTTGTGAGCGTGTCAGTGTTCCGTAAGTAAGCAAAAAAATCTTCACTTCTGGCGAAATCTTAATTAGATCACTTTTATTGACCTGTCTGTACGGAGAAAACTTACTGATATGAAATATTGTTAATTTATTAAAAATCTGGTCAAATTATTCGTTTCCTGTTAAAGTGGGACTGGAGGCCAGAAACGAATGAATTTACAAATTTCATAAAAAAAACTATCAGTAAAGCTCGAATATGTTATGAGGAAGTCGGAACACGTGTTCTTAAAAATAATATTTGCGTCTCGTCCATTATATTTATTCGGAAAAGGACATCTGCGTAAACACATGTTCAGATGTATAGTCATGCAGTCACATTTTTAGCAGTGATTGATAAAAAAAAGAAGGCCTCATTTTTCTCTCATAGACAAATACCAACGTATTTCAGATAATCTTAGATATCGAAATAAAGTATTTTATTATTATTTATTCCCTAAATCGACGATTAATTATAGTTCAACAGATTAATCGTCGATTTAGAGAATAAAATGTATTATTATTGTAGAAAGCAATCACTTTGTGGTTTGACATATTTAAAATGAAATAAAATAATTTTTGTTTTAAAACCACGAGTTTTTAATAATTTTTTGAACCCACCGGTTTCGCTTTACTCAAGCAAATAATAATTTGTACCCTGAAGATGCTTGAGTAAAGCAAAATCGGTCGGTTCAACAAAATATTAAAAACTCGTGGTTTTAAAACAAAAATTATTTTATTTTATTTTAAAATGTATTATTTACTCTTGGGAAGATAGGAAGGTATGCAAAAAAGTTTAAAGATTATTATGGTAATGAGATATATCTGGATAGCCTTTTAAAAATGTAATCCAATAGCACTTGTCATGCTTTGATGTGGCAGAACATCTGTGCTGCCGTGTGGAATCGTGAACAAGTCATGGTGATGACTAAGGCTGAAGTTTCAGGCACGATTCAATACACAATGCAGTTCTTCGATAGAATATTAAAAAACTATATGTTATACACTAATTATACACAACAGATCGAAAAAACTTTAGTTTCGATATAATTTTTTTTAAATATTTTATTTTTTATTTATTTATCATTCATTAACGCCCCATCGGGCTTTTACAGAGTAAATTGATAGTTTATGTATGTAAGTGTAACATAATACATGGATTATTATCATAACATATCTAAATACAAAAAAAAATAAAAATCTTCTAATACTGAGATTAACATAAAATTCAAATAAAGTAATATTGTGAATAAAGAAAAGTTTCAAGTATAAAGTAAGTATGTACATTCATATATGCATATAATTTTTCATGTTTGTTGCAAAACCAGTAAGCCTGAAAACAGTAAAATAATTTACTCGTCAGGTAAATAGAAAATAAATATATATATATAATATGCTGATATGTATTATAGAGCAAATGTTCAAAAAAGAAAAAAAATAATGTCTGTTGTATCTTTAGAAAAAAAAACAAACTAATAAGTAATGGCAAAATACCAACGCCGTAATTAATATCGAATTTAAATAATAGTACTTGAAATGGTAAAGAAATATAATATACAAATCAAGTTTGACCGTAAATGCATACAGTCATTAATATGCGTCCAAAAAAATAAATAACAAATAAGTTAAACGTTGGAAGGTATAGAGACAAGACATTTTTTAAAGCTAATAAATAAAACAAGTTAATAACTAGCAAATAGGTCTGAAATTAGTTGTCTTTTGAAACTGACTAAATTATTAAAAAAAATATTTATTTCGGCATAAATGACTTTACCTGTAAAACATCAGACCCTCTTTGACGAAAAACAATAATGGAATTCAAAATGAACTATAAAGTGTTTCTAGTGCAAGCGATTCTATTTAAAAAAATGGCATACAGGTTTAAATTGCATATCAAAAAATTTCAGCTAGGGCGAAATTCTAATACACTGTTTGTCGGCGGGAAAAAAATCTTGTCAGTGGTGCACGAACAGTTTTTCAGTGGTTAAACTACTTTTATTTCGTAAATTTTTAGTTATACCTGCAAAGTAATTAAGAATCTCTTCAAATTATAGGAAATCCGGTTAAAAATGGGATTGCAGACCTTGAACGAATGAATTAACAGATTTCCTTTTAATAAATTTTGAGTTCATTACCACGATGTTGGAAGACGTACTTTATTAAAAAAATGTTAATAAATTAGCAATACTTATTTTTCTTCGTGTACTCGTATGCCTACAATACGTCCGTTCGCAATCTTTACAGTAGATATTTTTGTAGGAATAATAATAATGTTAAAAAAATTGTCTGAAATATCAGACAATTTCTTTAACATTATTATCGTTTTGAATGTTCAAAAATTTTCATTTTGATTTATCATATGTTACAAACATTATGTTGGAGATTTTCCACAAAATCAAACAGAAAATCGACTTCTTTGACTAGGGGTGCAATATCTCTTCAGATCGAACGCCGAAAGAGTTTTTACGCAACATGCAATTCTGTAAGCAAACTAGTACGTAGGTACATTGATTCAATAATTTCTTAATTATTTTTAAAATAAAAATAACATTGTACGAAATATGACAAGCATTAGCAATTTTTTCCATCATTTTAAATAATTGCACGTACATTATAAGAGTAAGATAACATAATAATAAATTTGTCGGATAAAACTTTATAACATGCACGACCATTCGAGCTGACCTGAAAGTCATTAATCAATATTAAAGGTTCCTGCAAATGATAAATGTTATTTTTTTGGTAAACTAATGTTTTTAAGACAAGATTTTTTATGCATAGCACAAAGGGTAACAATTATTTTACAAGCAATAATTGTTCGCCTGAAACACTCATCCACATTGAAAAATCTCCTGATAAAAGATACATGACGCCAACGGGACTCGAACCCGTGTCCCTTCGATTTCCGGTCGACAGCTCTGACCACTGAGCTATGGCGGCTTATCTCTTACCCGCGAAATTATTCAATATATACTAGTGTTTCATTCAACAATTACTGCTTGTTACATTTTTCACCTGAAAACAACCAACTTTATTTTATATGAGAAAGGCATTGTAAGTGCTAACTCTCTCACTAGATGGCGTCGAGACAAATTGTCTACATTTTTTAGGCGAAATACTTGAACTTGTCAAATATTAATTATTATTTTTTTGGTAAACTAATGTTTTTAAGACAAGATTTTTTATGCATAGCACAAAGGGTAACAATTATTTTACAAGCAATAATTGTTCGCCTGAAACACTCATCCACATTGAAAAATCTCCTGATAAAAGATACATGACGCCAACGGGACTCGAACCCGTGTCCCTTCGATTTCCGGTCGACAGCTCTGACCACTGAGCTATGGCGGCTTATCTCTTACCCGCGAAATTATTCAATATATACTAGTGTTTCATTCAACAATTACTGCTTGTTACATTTTTCACCTGAAAACAACCAACTTTATTTTATGTTGTTTTCAGGTGAAAAATGTAACAAGCAGTAATTGTTGAATGAAACACTAGTATATATTGAATAATTTCGCGGGTAAGAGATAAGCCGCCATAGCTCAGTGGTCAGAGCTGTCGACCGGAAATCGAAGGGACACGGGTTCGAGTCCCGTTGGCGTCATGTATCTTTTATCAGGAGATTTTTCAATGTGGATGAGTGTTTCAGGCGAACAATTATTGCTTGTAAAATAATTGTTACCCTTTGTGCTATGCATAAAAAATCTTGTCTTAAAAACATTAGTTTACCAAAAAAATAATAATTAATATTTGACAAGTTCAAGTATTTCGCCTAAAAAATGTAGACAATTTGTCTCGACGCCATCTAGTGAGAGAGTTAGCACTTACAATGCCTTTCTCATATAAAATAAAGTTGGTTGTTTTCAGGTGAAAAATGTAACAAGCAGTAATTGTTGAATGAAACACTAGTATATATTGAATAATTTCGCGGGTAAGAGATAAGCCGCCATAGCTCAGTGGTCAGAGCTGTCGACCGGAAATCGAAGGGACACGGGTTCGAGTCCCGTTGGCGTCATGTATCTTTTATCAGGAGATTTTTCAATGTGGATGAGTGTTTCAGGCGAACAATTATTGCTTGTAAAATAATTGTTACCCTTTGTGCTATGCATAAAAAATCTTGTCTTAAAAACATTAGTTTACCAAAAAAATAATAATTAATATTTGACAAGTTCAAGTATTTCGCCTAAAAAATGTAGACAATTTGTCTCGACGCCATCTAGTGAGAGAGTTAGCACTTACAATGCCTTTCTCATATAAAATAAAGTTGGTTGTTTTCAGGTGAAAAATGTAACAAGCAGTAATTGTTGAATGAAACACTAGTATATATTGAATAATTTCGCGGGTAAGAGATAAGCCGCCATAGCTCAGTGGTCAGAGCTGTCGACCGGAAATCGAAGGGACACGGGTTCGAGTCCCGTTGGCGTCATGTATCTTTTATCAGGAGATTTTTCAATGTGGATGAGTGTTTCAGGCGAACAATTATTGCTTGTAAAATAATGATAAATGCTTTTTCGCTTTAATGAATCACCGTAATATTTTATGCAAATCACGTACACTGCTGGCTATATTAATATTCTACGAAGAAAAATGGTGACGTGATTTTAAAAGAAACTGAATAGTTATATTTTCATAAATCACGACAGTTTCACTGCCGTTTAATACAAAATTTCTATAACTACTAGATATTATATATAAAAAATCTTACCATTCATACATCTTAACTTTCAATTCAAAAATCTTCCTTTCAGTATTTTATAATAAGCCATATTCTAAAACTTCCGGTAATTGTTTGGTTTCGGTTGCCTCCTTATTGTACCTTTTTAAAATGTCTGCTCAGAAGATTCTCATTTCTGAGCACAAACTGTCTGCTGTTTTATATTATGTTTTAGTTTTAATGTTCTTGTTTTGTCCTGTTCTGCTGTTATTGTTATTCTAAGTTTGGTCATCACTTTGTATAAACATTATATTTAGTGTTATGATATTACATCTGTATTGGGTAAGGCACACTGTAGGCATAATTTTAAAAACATGGCCACTAATAATTACCGTTTTTATGTTTGTTATAGCTAAGCGCACTTGAAGTGAAATGACACTAAACTGCGCTATATGAATACCATGTTATTATAATTATTATATTTATTATTAGCAGTTACTTACCCAGCTGTGCCGGAGTTTTGACATACTATAAAGAAAATCTTTTTTCTTACTGAGTTATTGAAAAAAAAGAGAAACAATGTAGCCTCATGCCTTATTATATGACAAAAAGGCTTTTCTCAAAAGCTCCTTGGTTCATAATATAAAAGAAATTTCAATTTCCAATTGTTACGTTGACCAATAAATTCTATGATAGCTTTATAAATTGTAAATTTAATGTTGCAAGATAGCACCGTTTTAGCACAGATGTTGTAATTTATAGCGAAGATTGTATATAAAACTATTGGACACCGCAATGTTTTCCTATTGCTATTATCTTTCTTATGCATCTCAGAATTATTCCACTGTTCTCTAATGTATACCTCAATGTTAGTGTTCAAAAACTACATTACATAGGCTTTAATTCGACTCCGTAACTCATTCTGGTGCAGAGATATTGCCTTAGTATTCCTCGAGCGTCCCCGACTTCTTCTACCATTCAAACCACTATCTAAACACTCCAGGTAGAAGAACATACTTCGAAATTTTCAGCGTTATCGGTTGACTACTTTTCGAGTTATGCGAGCACAAACATGTTTAACCTAGCTAATAGTTGTGTCAAACAAAATTGCGGATATGCAGACTATAAAGTTAAAAATATGTCGATCGTCGACGCTCCTTTCTGTTTTATTTTTTATTTTTACATTATTTAATATAAAACAATATTTCGTATTTGTAAATTTACACGATATGTCAAAAGCTAGAAGCTATTCTCACCACAGGAATATTCTCTAATCACAGAGCACGGTGTTGTCGTTACATCTTACAAAAGAACCGTTTCTTTAAAAGTTTACTTTATTTTGACATTATGTTTAGATGATTAACATGTAATGTATACTAGATCAGTGAAATAAGCAGCCCACGCTTCATAACCAGCGCGCTGCACGCGATTTGCTGGAACTGTTTATTTTCATAATGTTGGTTGTTTAGTTTAAGTCCAGCGGAAAACGGGGCAGACCCGGGACCGCACAACCAAGCGGAACTAATTCCGAATATCCTGCGATCGTGGCGAGGGGTTGCATGTGTGTGGAAGGAACCAGACTTGCCGCCAAGAATTTTTTTATGTTTCCTTTTAGTAATTGTAATTTGACTCCAGATCATAGATGTTGAACATTCAACCCAAACTTCAATCGAACCTCTCCAAAAGAAGATGGTTGCAATTGTTTTCATTGGTAACTTTAAATATGTATGTGAAATTATTATATATAGAAGTATCTGGGCCGAAGGCTTGGAATAAACTCCCTTTGGAACTAAGATCCATAACAAGTCCAACAGAATTCAGGTCTGAACTAAAAACTTACCTTTTTAAGCTGTCATACCCTTAAACTAAATATACCATTCCTGAGAGAAATTCCAGTTATATCCAATTATGTAATAAATCCTGTATCAAAATTTCGCTTGTAAACAATTAGTTAACGTTGATGTGTAAATCTCAAGTGACCTAACAGGCAAGTATTGTTCTGTATATTATCTCCATATATAGTTAGTTATAACATAGATCATTGTAAAAATGGATTATATATTTGTACAGCGCCCTTGAGGTGATTTTGCACAAAAACGGCGCTATAAAAATCATTCAATAATATTATTATTATATGTTGTATCTCCGGGGTTTTCCCACAAACTCTCTTAGTCAATAAAATACCGGCTTCAACAAAACGCTTTGTACCTGTGATAGGTTGGTAATGGGCTCTGATATTTTAACTAGTTGGAATAATCTGGACCCCGACCTTGAAGTTGACAGCTAACACCATCGTCACCATTGACGGTGACTTAATAGATTACAATAGTGCCATGTATGGTTGAGCTCATATACTATTATCAAGGATATTACAGAACTTTACACTGTTGGTATTACAACCTTAGGACCTCAAGAAAATTGTTACCTCTATCTTAAATCTGGTTCAGACTAAAATAAGTGGGGGAGAAAGGATACGGGAAAGTGGTTGATGTATCTGGATATTCAGATTTTTTTTATTTAAATTCAAATTTGGCAACTTTCGGGATGCTGAATGGGAGCAGGTATCTAAGGTTTTTTTGCACGATTAATAAAAATTGTATTATTAAAATAACAGTGGTTAAGGGAACGGGTGAACGGCTTTTTTCGTACAAATTTGGAATTGAGGCCAAAATACCCAATCCAACTGTATAATATTTTTTTAATCAGAGGGTGTAGCAAAAGTTTAATAATCAATTTTTCACGATTTTAGACGCAAGTTTGGCAATTATTTGTGACTTAATGATAATTATAAAAAAATAATCTTACCTTTTTTACAATGCTGATTATAATGAAATATAAAATAAAAATCATTAAAAAAACCCTTTTTATGGGACTAAATTTAATTTTCAAACGACCGATTTACGTTGTAACACAAATTTTAGTATATAAATTCCTTTGCAAAAAACGCTTTTTTAGAATGTTTTATTTTTTAATTTTATATTTCATTGTATTTACAATACAGGTGGAGAATTTTTTTTTTAATAATTACCCAAATACATATATCAGTACGTATCCATACTAGATATTTGCTATAATTTTTTATTAAAAAATAATGATTTAGTATTTTGGCCTCAAATCGAAATTTTAATTTTGTATGAAGAAAGCCGTGCGACCGTTCCTCTTAATATAGGTCACTTACATATATCCCTCTCTGGGAGTAATTTTTGCGAAAACAGCACGTCTTGATTTTGGTAGGCTTGGCAAATAGCATTTACTGGTAAAGAGCACTTACTTTTAAAGCAATAAAACGGGGATTTCCATCATATTATAAATATCTCTATTACTTAATTATGATGATCATTTTACGAATCATAATTATTCTCATTGATGTCGTTATTGATGATGACATATTATGTCGAAAATATTCCTACCTCAATTGTAAAGATGAATATGTGACTGAATACAAATATTATGTAAACTATACCTCTCAGAATACTGGGGAAATGTTATTATTGAAACGACTTGCTTCAAGTATTTATAGCACTTGAACATTGAGCGTGCCCTGCCACCTTTTAGAAAAACCCCAACATAATTTTCGATCTCTGTACAACTATACCCGGATGTTCAATCTTTCGTTTATGGGCCTACAATGTACCTGTTACCCAAGCCAAATGCTCTTTTTGAATTTCAATCATTCTTTCTGTAAGTTTATTACGTGGAAATGGAAAACTCAGCCATAGGGATAGAGAATAAATATATATTTTTAATTTTTATTGGAACAACTTTTCGTTTGATAAATTTGGAAGGTTTTACCCATAGATAACAGTCTCATAACTCTATCTCTTATCTCCTGTAAGACAGACATCCTGGGTATTATTATTATTATTGTCTTCTTCAATGATGTATTACATTGATGGATTTAACCTTCAAAAGCCATTAAAAGAAAAGTTGTTTAAATAAAAAATTGAATATTAATTTAGACTTTTTGAAAAAGTCTATAGGTATCTCGAGCCAATATCCAAGTTACAAACCAATTCCTTAGAATTTCGTAATCAATAACACGTAATTTTCGTTTCGTAATCAAGACGTTGTCCCAATTGAGAATATTATTTGTATTTTTCTGTGTTTTATTCTATTTCATGTTTTATTTAGATTTATTGGTATTAGGTTTTTCTTCGATGATAAATTATTTTTTGATTATTGAACACAATATTACAATTTAAGGTTTAACTCAATAAAAAAAAAATATATATATATATATTTTCCTGAAGATGCGGCACATGTCTTGTTCCATGCTTGCTCCTTAACATTCCTCCATACTCGTCTATTAATATTCCGACACTTGACGTGACCTTGTTTAAATATTTGATTAATTTGATCGTACCATGTGGTCCCAGCTCCCGGTTCTTCCAAATAAATATATGTTTATGATTTAAACAAATAAACTAGCTAGATACGTTATTCCTTTATTGCATGCAGTTGAAATGAGATGAGATGTATTATGACATATAACGCATAATAAATATCATATAAGTAAGGCATTAAGACCCGGCATACCGAATTTCTACCGAAATATAACATTATTACTTTGAGAAGTTTTACTAGATTTTTTCAAAATGGCGGCGCGAGCACAGGTGTGCCAAGGTCGGAAACTTATATTTTACATCAGGGGATCAGTTTATAAGATATATAAAAAAATTGGGACTACCGGAATAATTACGATCGCGACTCCCTTTTTTGCGCTAATTGAACTGGACTATAAATTGGTCATGCTGCATAAAATATTTTCGCTTATGCCTGTTAATTATAATCTTTTTTTTATATATTAGTGGACTCCCTTTAACGTTGATATTTACATATCTCCCTTTCAAACCATCTTCTTCTTCTTTTTGAACGCTTACCAGCTTCTGAGCTTAATGCTTCTCAGCATTGCTATTTTCCAATCAGACTATAAGAATGTTTTGATGAGGCTGAAATGCGATCTTTTCTTATTGTTGTAAATTAAGGTCGTATGAAAAGTTGAATGGCATCTTTATTTCTAGCACTGAAGAGATAAACCGATAGAAATGTGTTGGGGGCGTATCCATATACAAGAAGTAAGCTCATTTTAACCATACTTCCTGTAAAATTGATCAAACATCGAAATTCTTTCTTCGACAGATAATCAATTAAGATCTTAGGATGGTGCTGGGATGGTGACATCAGTTTTCTTTCAAATACACTTGGATCACATTTTTGTGTTCATTAGATTTTACGTACCTATATCTCATTTAGTTATTTGCTAACCGAAAGATAGGTTATTGCAAACGAAATTTTCGAATGACAGAGATAAGAATTTTCAGATCAAAATGATTTATCGTCGCTAAATTCTACAACCAGCATCGAATCCAGTTTTTTTTAAATAATTACATGCAGTTTTTACGTTCGTATCACTCCGCCTTAACCTTATCAAAACACGGAGCACGGTGAATCAATCAGGTGTTTAATCGAGCTGTTCGATCGTTGGTCCGTGTAAGAACTTCTTACGTAAGAAAACACAAAGTGCAATGTTTCTTTAATGTGTAGGTTTTACGCGTAAGGTGTTGGTTATGTAAATTTATTGGTATCCAAGAATAGATAATCAAGAATAGATAGTCAAGAAGACAATTCCGAATTAAACATGAGATCTTAACGCAATCACGACAATGTATTCGATGGTGATTTCACTAAAAAATAATTTGATTTGGGAATTCAAATATTCCCTGTTTACAAATGACTTATAACTTTTGTATCGTGATGGAGGACTTTGGCAGTCGAGGGATTGAACTCACGACGCCTGGGCGGACCCAAACGCGATGCCAACTTACCCACTGACTGGCAATGGAAGCATAATGCATATGATTGACTTACTAACATAATATCATGAGGAGCATTGGTTAATAATGTTTTAAAGAAACCTTTTGACTTGCCGTGATTAATTTTTGGGTTATTATAATAACACAAAAATTAATATCGGTAGTACTTTTGGCCGTGAAAATCTCAAATACAATCATTTAGACCTTCAGGAATCTCAAAAAAATTGTTAGTATTTAATGTTTTGTTTTTTTATTTTTTTTTAATATTTTATTTGTATATACCTACGTAGGAAGCTATGTGCAAAACAATTAAAAATAAATTTGTTTGTTTTAGAATGTCAGTCCCAACTGCCCAGAATTGATGGGACTATGGTGGGGCTTAAGTTAGTGGGGAAGTGGGGAAGGAAGTGATAAAGATGAAGGTTTGGAAGAACCTACCTATTCAGATCTAGTCACGAATACACGCCAAAAGCAACTATCATATTTCGAATGGAAGTCTTTTACAGGGATTATATTGAGAAAATTTAATATGTATAAACCATTCTGGAAAGGTATTAAGTTATACTTTGAACCCGCAATAAAGTACGAAAATATCTACACCTCTATCTGAAATAAATATAATAATATTTTAAGATTCAGAAAAGCCGTATTGAAGCAATCACCTGACTAACAAAACATCTATATTTTTTGGTTGACCTAACGAAACATAACAGGGAAAAAAAAAAACATTTAATTTGATTTTATTTTAATACAAATTAATGTTTCAAAAATTACGAACTTTGCTTCAAAAATTGCTTTAAGTCATCAAACAGTACATGGACATGAACACATATGACACAAATCATCAAACGTAGCAGTTTTTTTGGGGGACTGTCACAGGGTGAGTGAACTCGGATTTGCTTTCAATTTAAGTGTCATTTTCAAAATTGGAAATGATTATTTTTTTACAGTAGCTCCACACAGCATCCCTTTAGGAAAGTTATTTCCCTTAGGGCCTATGTCATCTTTGGGGATGGAAGAAGAGGAAGTTCAGGGAACGAAAAATGTATGAAGAGTGGGTAGGAATCTGGGGGTTAGTAGGAGCAGAAGTGACGGACGTAAGAATTCACCGTTCCCACTGCGGTGCAAGGCGAAGAGGTCAAAAGGTCTCCCTGAACCAGTCCCTCCCCATCCGGCCTGCCACACCGTTGTGGCAGACACATCTGCCACCAAGAACTAGACACCTCACTCCATGAACCCGGTAACCTCTGCTAAATCACCAAACGTAGCGAACTATGGTATATATGATGGTTGTCCAATAAATGTTTCTGGGGCGGCGGTACCCATACCTGCCTCCAAAATTGTTAAAAGTTGACAGAATTCAAAGAAAGGTTCAAAGAATTCAACGTCATTTCCACATTTGGAACTGATTTTTCAAGAATTCAGAAGTGATAGTACATAAGTTCGTTATTTAGTGTTATATTAAATTCAAAATAAAACTGACATAACTTCTTCAACAATCGTGTTCACTTACTCCATCCTTTTATCTTACTTGTTTCCTTTTTTTGCAAGGACTCCCGCTCGGCTCACGAGTCGCCGCATACAATCTGTTCTGCTTCAGACTATAATTAGGGTTTTCGAAGGAATTATTCCCTCCAACCACACGCCAAGTTTATCTTCTCAATCAGCCGAGCGTGTAAAAAATGAATACCCCTTGTAACGTTAGAACACATTTGTGTAAAAATAAACACAAGTAAAGAGAAAAATTTCAACAACAGACTATTTGTCCGAGTAGTCCATTAAGATACATATCTCAAATATTATCTAAAAAATCAAGCGATTTTAAGTTCCCTCATCAGTAGGTTATGATCATACGTTAGCTTTGAAAGTTACAGTGTGATTTTAGCTCTTTATTTGTGGTGAGATGCCAGAGTATTTTTTTTTTGGTTGGATGGGACGATTTGACGACCAACGCGATGGCACGCACATGATATTTACTAAACAAACACTAGGAAAATATTAAATAAGCATTCGGTAAAGAGCAGTTCCCATTGATATTGAACGCAGTAGGTGGGCTCTCTGTTAGTAAACAAACCGAATGTAATTAGGCATAGCAACTGGATTTATTAAAAACTTTTAAACAGTGGTCATAAAGGTTTATAAATAAGATTATACACCATTATTAGTGTACCCTTCCCTGCTTACTACAAAACAAAAAATAAAAGTCAATAATAATATTTGGAATGATTTGCACAGCGCCGTTTTTTTAATGTCACTCCAAGGGGGCTGTAAATATGTGATACAGTTCTGCAATGCTTCCAATCCAGATTGCATCCACCGGTTCGTCAATCACTGTTACAAAACTGTGTGTTCAACCAATCAACGTGATGCTGAGTTAGAAATATATTATTATTTATTTATTTTATATACATGCAGATTACATACCATACTTGCCTGCGAGGTCACCTGAGATTAACACTGTTTTTTGTTTATTAGACAAATTTAGATACAGTTCCCACGCAGAGGACGTAAACGAGAACACATATAATTAGAAATGCCATTAGTAATTCTGTTATTTATATTATTAACATATATTTACGATCTCTAATGAGCGTGCTTAGGAAAAGTAATAATTGCGATCTACAGTTTTTATGTTGTAATCGCAGATACCAACACCAAGGTGGTTCAAAAGTAAAAACATGTAATTTAGAAAAAGCTGTACGGTCAATGGGCAAATTTTTCTCAACACTTGTGTATACACGATGTTCAAAAATAAATGTAAGGTACTTTTGCACATATAGTTTTGTATTACCATTGCACATATAGTTTTGTACAACTACTATTTTATAGTGATTGAAAATATAGTTTTGTATTACTGATTGCATATATGGTTTTAAATTAGTGACCGGTGAATCGGTGGATGCATTATTTTGATAATAGTTTTTTAGTATATAGATAGATCATTGTAGAAATATATTATATGGTTGTACAGCACTCTTGGGGAGATCTTTCACAAAAACAGTGCTTTATAAATCATCCAAATAGCATTATTATTATTTACATGTAAATACCATATTAAATATGAAAATTGCATCTTTTTTTTGACAAACTGTATTACAAATACCTTCTTCCATAGTCTGTTGCAATGGTCAAAGGCTTCTTCTGATAATAGGTCCGTCAGGTTGACTGGTTGACGACAGTGATGTTACGTGTTCTGCCTTCGATAATGGACTCTCAGAATTTAAAAGGCAAACTGCTGGAGAAAACGCTCCTCAAATGGTCGCTTAGCCTGACGCATTCTAAATACTTAAAAATGCTCTGTGTCGTGCAAGCAAATTGCTTCTACCTATTTTCAAATTAGGTTTAATGGAGTCGATTTTCTCAGTAAAGGTTGGCCTTAGAAACATTTTAAAACGTTTTGTTTTTTGTACTTATGTTGATTTTTTCGGTACCTACTATACAGATCTAAAGGGACTTTGGTATGAAATGTATTTGTATTTGGTGTTTTTAATAGTTTAGACATAGTAAATACACATAGTAAAAATCAAATCAAGGAATATTTTATATATTTGTCAGTGTGCCAAATATATAAATATATTTTTTTGTATTGGAGGAATGTAAGGAATTGATTAAATTTCAAACACACTTGACCTTCAAACAAGATAAAGGTCACTGTCTAAATGAGATTTAAAAAACTACCCCCATCCTCCCTTTTCCACCCCTTAAAGCAGAATTTTGAAACATCTTGATGAAATATTGCACACTTGACGTTAAAAATAATTGGAAAATTACTGCACATCTGATTTATAAAGACTCCCGACCAACACCAGCTAGTATTATACAGAGTGACAATGGACGTATTTGACTTTAACCAGTGATTCCTAACATTGTTTAGAATTAAAAAAATTTTGATTTTCTGTGACTTTTGGAATGTTTAAATTTTTTTTTTTTTTTCAAAAACTATTGAACAAACAGTGTCAGGAATCACTGGTTAACGTTAGTCAAGTACGTACCCTGTATAAAACTTACAAACAGTGATACTGGCCACACGTATCTTGAGTCTATGCACCATTAACTGAACATCCTCTTTGAGCACAAACCAGCCTGATTAAATAACCAGATGATCAATGACTCTTTTATTCAACCATACAAAATCCAATTTACTATGGCCTGCTCGTCAAAATGTATGAAAAAGCATTTTCGTCGGCTTGATCAGATTCGCAATCAATCTTGAAATGTGGATCAATATATTATTACTTTGTTCGGATTACTAAGGAGTTATTAATGATGCGTGGATTAAAAACTCAAAATGGATACGTCATTAATCAAAGAAGAAAAGATAATAACTCTTGAAATGCGATATGTGAAAGCCAAAAGTAAATTACTTTCGTCAGTGTGTGGGTAAAAACTTAAATACTATTCATAAATATTTTAATATAGATAGTGATTTGAATAAACATGCATAAGCCAATCTCTTTCGTTTTAAAATGGATTATTTTAAGATTTTTTTCAAATTAATCGCGTATTTAAAAGATATCAAATAATTTGTGGGACAAAAAAGTCCGTTTGAATTGATGTAGAGCGAGACAGACATATTAAAGTAGTATAAAAGCCCATGTATTAGCTTAATCTCTCTCACATCCCAGCTCGCAACTAGATAGTACGCATCTGTAATCTTATGCACGGTTAAACAAAATTAATCTCTAAAGAACCGAGTATCTTTATAATAATTTAGAGTGGCACAGTCATTATAACAGTTATAATAATATAACTAGAGACCTGTAAAATTAGCATTTGTGATAATGTGAATTTTTATGCGACACGGGATACTTGTTTGTGGTTTTCACAAACTAGAATAGCCATAAAATAGCAAACATCACATAGAAAACGCTGTTTAGCATGATAAAAAAATCAATTGCGTTATTATGCCGTAAAGTACCAAATGCTCATTGTTGCGACAACACAAAAATAATGCTTTTTTTATATTAACTCCACACAGGAGGCCCTGAAGAAAATAATTTCCCTCGGGGCCTATGTCATCTTTGGGGATGCTGTGTGGAGGGTCTTTTTGTGGAGAGGAAGGAGTGAACATGGGTCTTGAAGAGTCCCATGTTGTAGGAGGGATGAAACACAGAGGCCGGCAGTTCGTTCCACAGCCGAGCTGTTGCACTTAAGAACGAATCGTAGAAGCGACCCGTTCTCATGTGACAAATGTCAACCGTGTACAAATGTTGGGCGCGCGTTTGGCGTGTATCCCGACTACGCACCGGTGCCGAATACAAATCTTTAAAAAATGGTCAAAAACTGGTGTCAAAAGAGTTTCATCAAAGCAACAATAGTTACTTGTAAAATTTATGATATATATTCGCGCCTGCCTTCACGTGATTTTTTTACAAAAATGGCTATATACAAATCGGCCAAGTAATATTGGTATTATTATCATCGGCAAGAATAGAGTACATACATACAGACATAATCAGTCTTATTTGTAAAGATTCCCTAATACGCCGCTGCAGCGCTAATATAGCTACACGGTGAGGAGGGCCGTATACTGCTCGGGTTAAAATATTTACTCACAATAATATTCATGCAATCCTCTAAAACAGGTCGTTTTTGCATTTCGAGTTTAATTGCTAACTTCACTTTTCTTCAGATGACATTTGCTATGTCATTGACCCTGACTGCTTTGAATTGCTACAAATGAATTGAATACAAATGAAAAGAACTACAATTTTAATTGCTACGAATTGCCAAAATATGTGATTATGCGTTCTGCATTTGCTTTGGTAAATCCATATTTCGATTTAAAATTATTCCTCTAATAATTCGACACGAATCTATCTAAAATGACCTGATAATCAACATAACATAACCAAAAAAATGCACACTTCGCGGTGTGCGGACTGTGACGCATGACAGCCGTGGCAGTAGATGGAGAAACAGCAAACATTTTGCGATGTTGCCAGACTATTTCGAGTGTTATCTATCCGGCAGCTCGAAACAATGGTGAAACGGTCGCCGTTGAATAACGAAGTTATTCTGAACTTTAAAGCCAGCCAACGGATAGCTATTCAGATATTTAGCCCGACATAGTGAAATACCCCCTTAATATCGTAGTAATACGTCCCTAATCCTGAGGGTTGGGCAGTTCAAAAATCAATCAGCCACTAATACTGCGGTAGTACGGCCGGTATACGCAGTGCGAGTATCTGTAAGGCTTCTACTCACCTGCTCTTATCCCTCCGTATTATCTATTACGAGTAAGACGGAATATGTTTAATCTTTTTGCACTACTTGCTCACAAATTCCAGTACCATTTTTTGTCAAGGTCTGCATATAAAGTTGTAATGATTTATCTAAAGGATATTATTCTAATAGGAATCCTTAAAAATCTGAAATAATATTGCGAGTATGTGCGTGACTCAAATGCACCTTTAATTCTTTGAGAGATGTCAATATTCAGAACAGCTGGTGATATTATTACTATTTTCTACGTCGTCATTTATAAGTAGGTACTAAGATGGCTCAACCGCAGACTAGAAAAGTAATATTGAACTGTAGTGAAAATGCTTAACTGACTACTAACTAATTCATACCGAAAACATCTAGTAGATAGAAACTATTTGTCACGAGTCATTCGTGCATAAAGTTATTTATTTATTTCCTTTTCCATTCTATCTATCATTACTAGGATAGAGTGAGCCAGTCGAGTGAAGATTCTGGCAACGCTGTGAATAAATCGGAGTGGTTTTTGTAAGTCATTTTGTTTTAATTAACACCCTTATTTTCAATCGTTTGCCACATTTTGTGAGTTTGGACGGACATATATTCATTTTTAACCGGTCTTAAAAAGCGACAAAATTATTTAACGATGTTTGCATAGTCCACTGTTTATAATATAACCTATAACACTGGTCGCATCTTTATGAATCACCATACCATATACATGGTATGGCTATGTTATTTTTTGATTTTTTTAACAGAAGCTCCACTAAAAACGTGTATCTAAGACGATAAAAATAATATTTTCTTGAAACAGTCGTAGACTAAAACTCGTTCCGAGCGATGTATGAATTATGACACGATGACAGATGATATCTCAGAGGATATAAAACATCTGGAGTAACTATTTTTAAATATTTTTTTTAAATATTCAAAATACGAAACCTACACTTATCGCAGAATCAGATAATGGAATGTGACGTTGGTGTAATTTTGATCTAGATTTTGCTTGCGTGAGCGCTGAGTTGAGCACGGGTTTAATTATGTAATCCAGCCCAAAGCACAATATTTCGTCCATTTTATATGTTCACCGCGCTGACGTCGTTTGAGGGGGAATACACAATGGAAAAGGGTTTCTAAATCTGAGGGTTGCGTACCTCATTATTTTTAAATTTAAAAAAATGCTACTGACTGTGCGAATCACTGAGGTAATTAACACCAGAAACCACCGCAACAAGCTCAATTTTTTCACACTTCCACACAGTATCACCAAAGAAAACATAGGCAAATTATTTTCATAAGGGCCTTATGTAAAAAAAATGTTCTAAAATTGATTTAATATTTTCAAATTTCGAAATTCTTTTAGTCTGGTGTATATTGGAAACGTTAGTTTTTGTTATGTGATATTCAGATTTGATCACCAAACACAAAATTTATTTATCAAGTTCTCTATAAAATGGTTATGCACCAACATATTACTGAGCAGATTATAATTTGAGGTACATGTAAGCATACCAGTTCATGGAAGCAGAACTGTCTGTAAGTGAAGTTGAAAATGTTGATGGTCAATGTAGAATCGTTAAGCAGTTGAGTCGCTCCGGAGATTGGCGCGTGTTAAAGTGCATGGAATCACCCACGAGTATACTTGTTAGGCACATATATGTAAGTTAACCTCTTTCAACATAGAACGGAGGTTTTTTTTATTTAAAAAAAACGGTTATTTTACAAACAATTTCACCCAGCAATCACGATCTAATAATTAAAGTGTTCTTTTGCTGTAAAAGCTTGACCCTACCTGAAATAGGGGATTCGCGGGAAAAATGTAATATTCATCGACGCATCTCTCGTAACTAATCCTCTTCCGTGGCTCTGACAGCATTCGCTTTGGTGCCACCCTCCTCCCATTCCTTTACCCTTACCCCTCACTTAACCCCCCTCCCCCACGTCAATCCGCCACCCACCGTCTGCGCTCACAAGGAAAAAAAAACAACATTTTTGGAGTGACACTAATTGAAATCCCTTCCCACAATAGTGTGTGCTTCCCTTCTTCTATGTGTACGTAATTATTAAGCTCTAGATAATATTATTTTACACTGCCATAGAATTTTCGATAATTTTAATTTTGAAGTTATCGAACCGTGCTCTTCAAAATTAATGGACTAAGCAAAGCATGTCGTCATAATTTTTACAAATTCATCAGATTGCCACGGTTGTTTGCGGTGGTAATTGAAGGGCCAAATACATAAAACAAACAAGTCTGAAATAATTATTTTTTACAGTAGCGACGCGACGCAGTGTTTTCTCTGGTATATTTATTACGGTCGGAGCGAATAACACAAGCCAATTGTATTTCACATATTCAGTTGTTTAGTATTACGGATTTTATAAAAGCACCATTGTTCCGAGGTTGTTAACTTCAAATAACTTTCAAGGAAAATTATTTGAAGGACTTGGTACTGAACCAAAGAAAATGTTATTACTATTAATTAATTCAGAATGGAATAACAATATCTTGGAAAAGTTCACTTCGGGGTTATTATAGTTGCCATGCTGTCAGCAATTCTTTTTTTCGATTTTGGCTTCTGCGAAAATATGATTTATGGTAATTTGTTTTGTTGGATATAACCCGTCATTGAAAATTTCAATCGTTCTTGGAAACTTTTATCAATATTAATATTTATGAAAGAAGAAATTTCTTTCACGCGCTTTCTTTGTGTACAAAATCGAAATATGAACTGCTTCATTTATGCTACTGCGTAATAATGTCAATATCCTTTGACAATCTCCGTGGGGCATCAAATATTTTTGTAAGAAATAAAATTTAAATAACTTTTTTCAAAACCACGATTTTTATTTAATTTACTACGACCGACTGGTTTATCATCATGGTAAAAAAATGTGTCCTTTTATGGCATTAAATTATGGTTGTTCTGCAAAAAAAATTAATGCAATAAATTTGTTGGTTACGATTTGAAATTTTCACGGCTAAAAGTATTATTGGAATTCATTTTTGGGTTATTATTCCGTATTGCGCTTTGTTCTTCGTAAAAAAAACTTCAGAACGAAATACGATTATATTACAAAGACTTACTTCGGGTAACCGTATGCGATGGGTAAGTGTACGCGGCATGCTTCATCTACGTTTATTCCTAAATTATTTACCGCAGTTGTGTTACAACCAAAGATATTAGAAGAACGTTACAACGGTGTGGTCTACGATAATAATTCACGGGTGCGAAGAGGAAATTCTCAGACAATTTTTTTTGTGGTAGAAAAGGTAAGTGTACGCGGTTCTGGGTTTGCGTACACTTACGTCTCCACATAAAATGATTTTGAAGCAAAATTGTATATATTTCATGCGTAAAGTATAGAGTACGTACACTTGCACTACGGTATGCGAATGTTTACCCCGCATATGTACTCAATCGGCAAGCATCTTGTTAACTTTTTATAATTTTTTTGAGGTTTTGTGATTGTTTGTGATTCTTAAATCAATCATGTTAATAAGCAAAACATATTGGAACGCAATATCTATAGCGTTTTAATACAATAATCATAATGTAAAAATTGCATACACTAACCCCACGCAACTTTAGTATGTATGTGAGATAGTGACCATCCTATGAGTATGCGTATTTATAATTAATATTTGGATATGATACCCAACTAAGATGAACCTAACTACTTACCTAAGTATTATATTATAATTTATTTACGAAATAAACGTAGAGTGACAATATAATACATTAATGTTGACAATAGTATATTTAAAAGTACAAATAATAAAGATTGGGTTCCTGATTAGTTTTTAAATAAAAAACTCAAATTCACGAATTCGATTTCTAACTTCCTTAGTGGGAAACCTTATTATAATAAAAGTTACGCATGTATTCCAATTTGATTCATAATACATGCTTCGTTTCCCGACCTAAATGACTACCTGCTCTTTTTCAAGTGGGCCGTTAATTAAAAAGTTATTTCAAATGCGTGAATTTTATTCTTTGTTGTCACAACTCAAAAGGCCACAATGGTACAACTCAAGATCAAGATATTGAAACTAAAGTGGTTTTAAATCGTAATTGTAGAATCTAGACACGTACGAATTAGTACCTTCCCGATGACTATGTTTAAAATTGGAAAACTTTAATTAACACTTATTACAACGAAGAATTTACAAAACGGAACAAGTAGTATATTTTTATTTTTAAAAAGAAAGACAAACATTCCCGCGATGGAGGACTTAGCCAACCGAGGAATTGAACACACTACGCCTGGGTGGGACCAAAACGCGATGTCAATTCAGCCATTGACCGGTCAATTAAATTACTTGTTTTTTTTCCAGGAAAGTTAAAAATAGTTAACAAACATTAAATTTATCATCATCCTTATCAGCAACACTTTACTCTGTGTAGAAACGGGCGGTTCATTCGATATATTCCCCTGTCCTAACAAACGGATTGCAATCTTCAGAGCAACGGCGCTAAGTAGGCATGCTGTTCTTGTTCTACCGGTATTACGATGGGAGATGCTCCGAGAAACTGGCGTTATCGTGCGGCCAGTATATGTAAACGGTTGACATTTACACGAGAACGGTTCGCTTTTACAACTCGTTCTAGTTAAATAAATCGGCTATGTAACGATTTGCCGGCTCTGTGTTTCCTCCCTCC
The DNA here is from genome assembly GCA_026573805.1 of Hesperophylax magnus. Taxonomy (NCBI): domain Eukaryota; kingdom Metazoa; phylum Arthropoda; class Insecta; order Trichoptera; family Limnephilidae; genus Hesperophylax; species Hesperophylax magnus. The sequence continues at coordinate 5,322,960 of JAIUSX010000054.1, read as the reverse complement.
TTCAACATGTCTCTTCAACACCCATGTTCACATTCGCAAAAAAGCGGTTTTTTTAATGTCCATTACTCGAGTTCTTACCAATAAACCGAGAAATATCAAAGTAACATCGTGTTTTCTGGCAAAAACTTGATAAAAATTTTGTAGCGTAATGTTTTTTACAACATGTTGGTTGAGTACTGAGAAGTCATACGAAGTATAAGTAATACACATGGTGTCCGGAAAATAGTGGCATCTGCAAAGCGGGAACTAATCAGATTTGGGGTCGATTTGGTAGAATGCATTTATTTTATATGAGCTTTCGTTTGCGAGTAAATCGATTCCGAAATTGGAACGTTTTAGAACAAATTTGAAATAAATTGTTTACTGCGGTGTTTGCTACTAGTTACTATCAGCTGTAATTGCCTTTTAATGTGACGAGGCTTAGACCCGGCTCAAAATGTGTTTTAAACTCTTTAATTGCCGAAAAATAAAATTTTAAAATCCAAAATTTTTTTGTTTGCTTTTCTTGTTTCGATGTGATATGTAGATTCTTCAGTTTCCCATGTATGCCAGTAGTTTCCGGACACCGTGTATAACGGCAGAATGCCCCCTTTATTTGTTTCCTCCAGCGTCACAAAATCTCCAATGGGGATTTCATAGTTTTACTGCTTTTGGCAGTTCGAACTTTTGTGTGTTGCCACATAAAAATAAAACCAGATTACTTATATCACGGCATTATTTTCCATCTCTTTCTCCCGACCGGCTCCTTCAAACTTCACAACTCACAACATTCCACAAAATATAGTTTTACTTTGGGAAAATGCGACTCTTCTGCGGCATGGAATTAAGAAATTACATAGCAAGACAACATAAGAATCCATACGCTTTACTGAAAGCATGCTTACTAGATGGTTAAAAATTATTGAATTTATATTCTGAAAAAAAAAAGGAGTACTTTTTCACTTAATCTTTTAGGCATTTTGGAAAGCATTATTTATGTCTTATATGACCTGGATTCAGAAAGCAGTCCATGACGCCGGCAGACCCCCCATTATTAATATGGAACCAATCGACCAGACTGTTTGATGATTTCTTTGTGTCTGCTGTGCAGTCACGCAGACTTGTGACTAGTGAGTGGTGACGCTGCAAGTTGAGTTTACCTGGAAGATACAGTTGCATAGAGTATACACAGGCCATTGTTTGCCCATTCTACACAAAATTGCCAGATCAAATAGCTGGAACCAGAAATAAAAAAAATATATATATACTACCAACTTTGACAAAAGGATTCCTTAAATGAGCGTGTTAAGGTTTATTTTTGAAAAAGACAAAAAATGAGGTAGAATGAATAAATCAATTTGAAGAAATTTAATCAATCTTTCTTGGATCTACTGAAGTATCTAAGTAAGGAATGCAAGGTCCTGTGAGGATTCAAGTCTGGCGTCATCAAGTCGAATAGATTTTAGTGACTAGACCAGACTTTTTGACAGGTATCTGTTGAAAGATGAATGAATGGAGAAGTGAAGAGAATCCTCCATTACCTACCGTGATGAATCATGAAATATTGAAAAGCTCCCCCTTCTTAAACTCTACAAATCCCACTCTTATTAAAAACTCACAACAATAGTTTAACATTTAAATTTCAAATAAAAACCTGTTCACAAAATATAGGGAGATCAGAAATAGATAATATATTGACACCATACTACTAAATTTTAATCGTATGTAAATAAAATCCTCAGCACGGGAGATCCCAGTGAGGATATCATCATATCCATTTGTTACAAAAAAAAATAAAACACTTATTATTATTATATGATTATTATTATCTTTCCACTGTAATATGCATAATAAAAGGAAGAATTACTACGATTCTTGAGCTCTTTTCGCTGTGCCAACATGCTTTTTACTAATATAGGTAGGTATACTATACTTATTCCCTAACTTAGCGGTATAGTATGTACATAATTACTGGGTGTCAATCTAGACGCTAATTTTTCCCTTAAAACTCAGGTGAACAGAACTGTAAGCACGGGGTTCTTTCAATTAAGGCAAATTAAAGCAGTGCGGAGAAACCTGCCAACAGAGGCGACTAAATTGCTAGTCAATTCCTATGTTGTTTCACGTCTAGATTATTGCAACGGAATATATGCAAGTCTCCCTAAATGTCAAATCAACAAATTACAATCCGTTTTCAACGCCGCGGCAAGGCTTATCACCGGAGTATCTAAATACTCCCACATTTCAGAGCATCTCAAAAATCTGCACTGGCTCAAATGTCCTGAAAGAATCCAGTTCAAGGTATGCTGGATGGTATTTAAGTCACTTAACGGAATGGCTCCGGCTTATTTATCAGAATTGTGTATTCCAGAAGATTCCAATTCCCGACAGTCAACCCTTAGGTCAGCAACGTCATCAGCTATCGGAAGGTTGAAGGAACCAAAGCGCACACCAGATACTAAGTTCGGTGAGCGTGCTTTTGCCGTGTCAGGACCTAAAGCCTGGAATGGACTGCCACATGATTTAAGAATGATCGCAGACTCGACAGAATTTAGGTCTAAACTTAAAACGCACCTTTTCAGACAGTCGTATCCATAATTTCAGAAACCTCCACTTTCACAGTTGACGGCAATTTAAATTTAAATTAACAAAATGTTAAAAATACTAAAAATAAAATAAAATAAATAAAAATAATAATTAAAAATAAATAAATAAAAATGATAACAAGTAACAATTTGTGGGCTTTTAAGACAGTTAAAATACATTTAAATTAAAATAAAAACTATAGCAGATTTAAGATCATGCGACGACCAGTGTTTTTTGATATAGTGTCCTCTGCGTGCAGTTCTATCTTTTATAATCATAAACTTTTTAATATAAGTGTGTTTGTTGGAAGTGACTTGCCAGGTAAGTATGTTTTGGTATCTTTTCTAAATAACAAATGTAGATCCTAGGAAATAAATTGTACAGCGCCCTTGAGGTGATTTTTCACAAAAACGGCGCTCTACAAATTATCCAATTATTATTATTATTATTATTATAATTAATTAGTGTGATCTATTCTTCTCAAATTTTTAATCTTCTTATAATTCTCTAACTTCTCCATCCTCTTCTTGCAACCCAAACAACTAGCTAGCAATCATTTTTCTTTTTTTATATTATACTAATGTATAGATTCTATGTCCGCAAACTGTAAAATTCACCCGCCATAACACAGGGTCATCCCTAGCATGGAGGGTGAAATATCACACAAAACCACATGTACTCTCTAAATCATGTATCAATAAAATAAAATACTGCGAGAAGGCACATCGCGAAATGAAGTCGTTATGCAAAAAAACATTTTGGATAAAAATCGATTTCGATATTACGAGGCTCGCAATACCAGCAGGAATAACCAAATAGGTATATAGAACAACAATATTATTTTCTAAAAATAAAATTTACCTTGCATTTGGTTATTCGTACAATTGTTCCATCTTAACGACACTGACGTCATTCTATCCTGAATAGCGGTGTAATATGTAGAGATTGACAATTATGATGACGTCATCTGATTAAAAATAAGCGTATTTAGTACTTCAAATGAGCATAAAAATTGAATTAACTTAACTTGTGAATAATGTTTTTGAAAACAAATACACAATTTTTCTAACTAACTAAAATAAGAAGAATTGTTAAAATTATGACATTGTTTTTTCTAAACGAACGAAGGTGCGATACATTTTTTGTTTGTTTAAGCTGTATTGCTGTCGGTGGCATTGCATTCGAAAATAAATTAAAATTAACGGTGGCTATTGAATCTGACTTAGTGTATTTGATAGAAAAGAGTATGTTTGTCTTTTTCGCGTTTCATCGTTTGCATGGAGTTAATTAATTTCCCTTTGATTCAGGTAACTGAGGACTTTTAAGAGTGTTTAAGTTGTTTGGGGTGAAACTTCATGTTGATCGGCAGTCAAATTACTCCTCGTTGTATACAAACCAAGGCAATACTACTGAAATTGGGGATGGAGCAAAATAGTTTAATGTTGAGCATCGGATGATTAAAATACAAAAATTGTCGTAAAAATACATCTGATCGAAAATATTTTTATATTGAAGTGAAACTTCTTTACGCGCGTTAATTTCGCAATTTCGAGGACCGGAGTAAAACCAACTCATGACCGTCATGAAAAACCGTGATCATTTCGCTATAGGAGCCTAGCCAATATTATATACCTACTTTAGGTCACTCTCCAAACTCAGCTTCGCGGTCTAGAGGCAGAGGGCCCGATTGTCGTCGTGAAGAACCGAGGTTCGATCCCCGCTTTAACTATTTATTTTTTTTCTTTTTGTGATTTTTTTAATAATAATTTTTTTAAAGTGATAAAATGCTCTCGTGCTGCGACTTTTAGATATTTTGGTCGAATACGTAATAACCGTGGTCTAGAGGCAGAGCGTGCGACACTCGTTATGCAGGACCCGGGTTCGAATCCCATATTTTTATAACTATAAATTTTTTTTATCAACGATTTGTAATAATGTAGTAAAAAATTAGATAAATTTGTTAATTTAAATTTAATTTACTTTACGGTACCTATATGATATTTTGGTCGAAATATAGCTTACAAATCGAGCCGGTAGAGTCGCTCGGTATTTTGATTAATTATTTTTATTTATCAACGATTTGTAATAATGTACTAAAAAATTACATAAATTTGTTAATTTACCTTTACTTTAATTTACGATACCTATATGATATTTTGGTCGAAATATAGATTACAAATCGAGCCGGTAGAGTCGCTCGGTATTTTGATTAATTATTTTTATTTATCAACGATTTGTAATAATGTACTAAAAAATTACATAAATTTGTTAATTTACCTTTACTTTAATTTACGATACCTATATGATATTTTGGTCGAAATATAGCTTACAAATCGAGCCGGTAGAGTCGCTCGGTATTTTGATTAATTATTTTTTTTTATCAACGATTTGTAATAATGTAGTAAAAAATTACATAAATTTGTTAATTTACCTTTACTTTAATTTACGGTACCTATATGATATTTTGGTCGAAATATAGCTTACAAATCGAGCCGGTAGAGTCGCTCGTTATTTTTATTAATTATTTTTATTTTGAATCATTAAAATTACTAATCAAGGCCGATAACGCCGCGTCGCGCGAAATATCTCTACTCGCGGTCTAGAGGCAGAGCGTTCGACACTCGTTATGCAGGACCCGGGTTCGAATCCCATATTTTTATAACTTTTAATTTTTTTTATCATATGCTTCTTATAAATATGTCAATAGACAGAAAAAAAGAGAGAGAGAGAAGAATAATAAAAGTTTCACTTCAGTCGTGCGTAGGCTTGCCACACACTGTATTTTTTTTTATTTCGTTCTGTTTTACACCCAGCTGTGTTTTTAGATGGATTATAAGAACAGAAAATACCATAGACTAATATTAGACACAATGGAAAATACCCAGTGAGATATCGAAAATTATACATTCAGCTTTTAAACCTGGAAATAACGTGAAACTGATTAGCTAAAACCGAAACAATATTTGTTAAATATGTAAAAGTAACAAATGGTAATGGAAACTAGAACAATACTACATATAAAACAAATCACTAAAACTACGTTACCAACGCTACTCAAATTTGTAAGATTCAATATTGTGCTGGTATAGATTACGATTGGTTCTATAAACTGAATCAGTAAATGTATCAATAGTATCCTATTGGTTAGTGAATGTGTCTGATAGTATGTTTGTATAGGTATTGCAGAAGAATGTTTTTTTTTCTTTTCTTCCTAGTCAGTACATGGAATTTAATAGTGACGACGGTGGCAGGGCTGCCAATTAAGTTGTTATTGACTATGTGTAATACAATAGTGTTACCTTTTATAAGTAGGCACCTAGCTAATTTATCGCTTGTCTGAAAACTTTATAGGTACAATCATTTCCAATTTTGAAAATGAATTCTAAATTCAAATTTGAGAACATTGAACTAGATTATAATTTCACTTTCTTAACTTAACAAACTTTATGATACAATTTCTTATTAAAATATGATATATTTTATAATAATATATACATATATGTACACCGTGTTCTAAGCTCGTTCCGTGAATCTTTGGAGTGTGATTATTCAAGAAAAAATGTACACATTTTTTCGTTAGTAATCAAATAAAAAATGTTATTACAAATGTATTGTTTTGTGCGATTTGCAAAAATTCCGTACATACACACCATAGTAATAATAATTGTTATTTATCCGCGCTCCGACAGCTATTCATTAAATTACATTAGTTTTGAATGCAAACGCTTTTGTTTGTCTTTTAAATGATACTAATTGGAACATTTTTCCAAATAATAACCGCCGTTACCAGGCAAGTACCAGGTACCTAAGTAGTAATTTACAAAATAAAGCTAAGAGTACCTACGCTAGACAATCTGTATTCCTTTTTTTATCAATAATAATAATCACATCTGAAAGTTATGCTATATGTGCGCAGAACACGGTGTGTAAATAGTAAATATTATTTATTATTTTTATCTAGGCAAATTCCAATTTTACTTACTTATCTTGAGATGAATTTTTTTAATTTTTTAATTTTTTTTTAAAAGAAAGACAAACATTCCCGGGTTACGAATAACCTGACAATATTTGAAAATCTCCTACTACCACCACAGTAAGCTGAAAATGTTGCTTGTGTTGTGATGGAGGACTTAGCCAGCCGAGGAATTGAACACACTACGCCCGAGTGGGACCCAAGCGCGATGTCAACTCGGCCACCGACCGGATATTTATTTAAAATAATAATAACAATGTTTGAATGATTTGTGTAGCGCCGTTTTTGTGCATTATCACCACAAGGTCGCTGTACAAATATATAATACATTTCTACAAATGTTTATTTTTATTTATTATATATTTATTTATATTTTGTATAGGCAGATAATTTACAGTGCCATACTTACCTGGTAGGTCACTAGAGATTAACACTATTTATTGTTTATTAGAGAAATTTAGATACGGTTGGCACGCGCAGGACATATTGGACTTTCCGGTAATTATTTTAATAATTTGTTTATGTTCCTTATGTTCTTATTCTATGTGTTGTTAATGTGTTTATTTGATTCTCCGTTTTCAGGGTATCGTTAAGTTTGTAGATTGGTATGTATTGTGTACACCCTCGTGGCCTATGCTTATTTTATTACCAGTCTTGACCATATGCATGTACAGGGTTAGAAAATACTGCACCTTTTTCAAATTCCATGGGATTGCGGGATGGAATTTAAAAACCCCGCTGGATTTGTGGAATTTTTATTGAAATAATGACAACATTTCAGGAATATTATTTTCTATCAATTATCTTTGATACTAGTTTATTGTAAAAACATTGAAACGCAACATAGTAGGTCACTAATGAGGACTTTTCGAATCAATAATATTTGGTAATAGTAATGTTATAAAAATAAGTATTTTAAGTATCCTTTGCAAAAAGTGAAAAGCGTAGAAAAATGTTCTGGCGCTCGCATGTCATGCGATTCGGAACTAATAAGTAAATTCACTATTTTTTCTATCCAATATCCCGCAATCCCACACATGAAAAACCCATAAAATTCGCGGGATCGAATATTGCTAGAGTCCTTCGGGATTGCGGGATGTGCAGGTGCAGGGTGCAGGATTGCGGGATGCGGGATTAGGGCAAACCTTATTCGTGTAAAAATTATTGTATTTTCATGTGTTATTTTTAAATCAAGTTATCAATTTTATCCAAAAGGCTTGTCAGACATGATTTTTTTTTTACATTTCAGGGTAAGGTTTCGCGGCATCTTTTTATGAAGATTCTACACGACAAAAATGTCGGACACGTTTCGTTGTTGGTCTTATGATTAGTGTGGCTCTCGCGAACCGTGACGTCATCGGGTTCTACGAAATATTTGTTTTTACTATAGTGCTTCTTAAAAGTGTCTCGCGGGATCGTGCCGCACGACGCGTACAATCTTACCTTTATTCATGAACTCTAAAGCTGTAAGCATATTACGGCGGTTAAAAGAGCTATCGAGAATATAAACATCGGAGGTAAATCGCGGTCGGCGGTAAAACAGGGCCGGTTCGACGACATCTTTCAATCAGTTCATTAAGAAATATCTACCGATTTGTGCATCACCCTGTGATATGCATAGCGACGTTTTTGTGCAAAATCACCTCAAGGGCGCTGTACAAATATATAATACATTTCTACAAAGATCTATGTTATTACTAACTATATTTGGAGATAATATACAGTACAATACTTACCTGGTATGTCACAAAAGATTAACACTTAATTAACATTAACTAATTGTTTGTTAGCGAATTTTAGATACAGGATTGTAGACATAATTGGAAAAATGGATATAATTGGACTTTCTCTCAGGAATGGTATATCTTATTAAAGGGTATGACAGTTCAATTCATGTGTGATGAATTGTCATTTTAATGAGAGCCATGTAAACCCGACCTAACCTAACGTAACCTATTTAATGTAGTTTTTTTATACCACTTTTCATGACTTTATATCACTTTTCATGAGTGTGTTGAAGTCTGCTGAATTATCCATTATCCTGATCATTATCCATTATCTTGTGTCCATTATCCTGAGTTGCTCGGTTACCGTAATATACGGTGTCCGGAAACTCGTAGTAAAAGCGAGAAACTGGTGAATCCACATCACATTTGGAGTCGATTTTGTGGAATTTTTTTTTTGATTTGACCTTTCGTTTTTGAGTAATTCGAGTGCGAAGTTGTAATTTTTAAGTCAAATTTGTTTAATAAATCAATCGTTAGTGGGTTGAACAGTTGTTTGATGCCTTTTAAAATGTGTCCAAGCGTAAGCCCGTCCACAATAATATTTTTTTAAACATATAATACTGAAAATATGTAATTTTTGTCGTGTTGTATTTAGTCTTGTTTCATTCCCTTTCCTTTCCTATCCCCTGTATTTTTAATCGAGCATAATCTATTTTTACCAATGTATTATCTAGTAAATTCCTACGTTGGCTTTGTGCTTATTTGTGTATACTTGTCTGTTGCCTTTTTTATTTCTTCTTGTTTGTTCTACTTAACTTCCCTTCTTCTATTTTTGTTCTATTTCGTATGTGAAACTATCAATGTAAAATTGTACCTATTAACTCCCATCTACATATTGTAAGTTCTTCACGTCCTACAATGAGTTTTGTTACTCTTCGGGAATGCTCTATCTCGAAATAAAAATATTACAAATTTAAAATATTTTTTTTTACTAATTACTAAAAAAAAAAATTAAATGCTCAGATCGTTTCATCAGTTTTCCCGCTAGTACTAGGAGTTTCCGGAAACCGAGTATAATTATCCTTTAATTTTGAACATGAACATAATTAAAAACAAAGATCCGGCGCTGGGTAGGTACTAGGCATCTAGTATTAGCCCTACCTGCATAGTACCCTCCCAGTAAAATCCAGCGAGGGGTTGAACTGGGTAATGCCTGGAATAGGTATGAGGACCTACCCAGGCAGATTTATGACTAAGGGGAGATGAAAAATGTACGGGGTTCATTCGGTCATCTGTGTTTGACCCAGTGAGATGCTTGGAATACAAAGATAAGGAACATTAAAAGCAGTGCTAATGAGAGAATGGCGTAAAAAACTGCACCATGCAAAGTTATCCATTTATTTTTTTTATTATGAAGCGTTTAGTTTTTTTAGTTTAACGAATTTGGAGGAAATGTAATACGTGCGACTGACGTCTTGTGTACGAGAGCAAGAAAAAAAGACAACAATATACGCATAATATATGAGTGTGCAAGGTTATCCAGCGTAACTTCGTCATCACCCGTCATCTGTGATCGATAGCAGAACAAGCAAAGCAAAATGAAAAAAGTGTAAGTAGTTTTAAATTAATTAACAAAAGGTTAAAAATATATATAAATTAGTTTTGCATGTTAGCAAAATATCTTGAGTGTAGTGATTTTTCATACAGGGTATAAGTTGTGATCGTGCGAATAATTGGTGAGTTATTTGCTGCATTAGTGTTATTGGTTTCTACTTGAAAAATCATAGTGTGCCTGATACTTATAGTTGGAATATTCAAACCAATTTGATCTGCCTATTTGAATGTCAACGGATTATCTATAAACGATCTGAACATGTGCGTCTTTTTTGTAAAGTTAACATTTTATTTGTGGTTTTGTAGTATTTGTATGCAAACATATATCAGATTTTAATAAAACAGACTTACCAAGAAACAGATTTGACAAAGTTTTATTATAGTACATAACTATATTGATAGCCCATTCCTCTTGGAATGATATGGCTCATACATGTCTTAAAACTTTAGTCGTAGTCATCGCCATGACTTATCCAAGCACGGCAGAACAGGTGTTCTAGCAAAGCAAGCATGACAAGATGAATGGTGCTATTGAATGAAATTTCTAAAGCAGTCGATATATTTATATGAAAATGAAATACTTTGTATAGACCACCTTTAATTAATAATAATCTAAATGTTTCAAAGCCAATGGCTTCTTAGTCAGGATTATAAAAATTAACAATTAATTAAGAGTTAATTTCCATAATCCTGACTTCTTTTCAATGTTTTATAATAAGCCATATTCTCAAACTTCCGGTAATTGTTTGATTTCGGTTGCCCCCTTTGAACCATTTATACCCTACTCAGAATATTCTCATTTCTGAGCACAAACTGTCTCCTGTTTTATATTATGTTTGTCCTATGCTATAAAAGCACTGTAATTGTTATTCTTTGTTTTGTCATTGCTTTGTATAAACTGTACACATAGTGTTATATTATTAGTTCAGTGTTGGGTAATAATAATAACAATATAATAATAATAATAATAGCTAATTTACGTATACATATTAAGTGCGCTGCCAAATAAGTTTATTAAATAATAAATACAGCTGGCTTAAAAAAAATGAAAAATTACGTCAAATACACAAAATAAATGGACCAACTTTATGAGTTTTCACAGTCAAAACAATTTTTAACTTAATAGAGCAATCCAGTGGCGATATACCAATCCCTAAAGAATTGTCGCCGATTTCACACACTGACCCACACACATATATTTATATAAACATATAGAAATAATACGTAAAGTATTTTGGAACGAGATTGTGTGGATCCTTTTACATATACTTTTATCTATGGTTCAGTGTGTATAACTTCCATCATTGAAGCATTAATTTAGAATTGGCCATTTACCAACCCTGGATTTTTGGGTCGCTACGAAGCAACCACAGAATCTGTCAGTTCGAATTCGGTCAGCAATTTATACTTTGTACGACAGCGCATAGCTTGGGACCACCTTTGGACTGGCGAACGACGGATCCGACACTCGTCAATACCGTCATGATTACTTGATATTGGAGACCGAGATCCTGGGGAATTTGGGAAATAGGAAGACATCTGCTCATCCTGCATCTCGACAGGCATTTTACATGATGCTGATGAACTTCAACATTGCCAGAAATTGCACGGTACCGTGCACTATTTATACTATTTTGAAGCAAGCCCTTTTGCCAAACTGAATCTGTTTTTGGCTGTCACTGTTTAAATGTTCAATACTTCTTTCATTCTGATTGCACACAATCCTTTACAGATTCAGTTGCATTAATGGAGTTCTCACAGCTCTTTAAGGTTGACAACATTAAATATATTGTTATCACTTAATCCCACTAAAACAGAAATCAGAATTAAATTTAATGCAGGTTACTCGGTTTTAGACAATAAACTAACAATCACCGAGTAATGTATGTACTACGAGGTTATCATCTATTATCTGTGTGGGTCTTTTAAGAGTTCGCAAGAGCGAAAAAGATTACAAAAAGCATAAAACCCGGTTGCCGAGTCACCATAGCGAAATGGGACCATCACACTAGTGGTTGGACCGAGGATACGAGAAGCACGAACACACAATGGTTCATTATTTGACCAGCAGATTGCCCTGGGGCGGCACATCCTCAATACCTCCCTTCTTTCCAACTAACTATTACAATGCTCGATATTAAATCCATAACATAAAGAGAACGAAGAGATAGAAGTGAAGACATCATAATAATAGTATTGTTAAAAATATATCCAACGGTATGAGCAAGGTAGATTAGTTATTCATTATTTTTTTTCCGTAATGGCCACTTATTTGCAATTCGGTATGTACCTACCACATTGGTTTGTTACACAGAGAAAAATGAGTATTGCTAATTTATTCAGAATCTCTTCAAATTATTGGTAATCCGGTTAAAAGCGGGATTGCACGTCGTTTCCTGATAAACTTTAAGTAAATTTCAAATATATCGGAAAACATTTTCATGCACATGCATTGCCTTAATAATAAATATTGACTTAATGCGAAAAAAATAGGATATTCACGTGATAATATATTCGTGATTTACTAAGAGTTTAATTATTTCGTTAAGGCCTGCAATCCCGTCTATTACAATATATTCTTTAATATTGAGTTGCTTTTTTTATGCAAATCTACAGTTTTATTCCGAGATTGATAAAACTTTTCATACTTGATCTTCAAAGCAAGAGTAAGGTGACTGTTCACACGAGATTTCAAAAAACTACCCCCACCCTCTTTTCCCACCCCTTAAAACAGAATTTTGATACTTCTTTATGAAACTTGACGTTCAAAATAATTATTACTTCTTAGATCTTGTTTTAAAAAATCTTTGTGTAAAGCCCGGGCACCGCCGGGAACTTGAGCCAGTGTTTAATAAACAAGGAATAAGCAGTTAGCCGGCTATTAGGCCGGCTTAAATGATTGCTTAAAAGTTTGTAAAAACTGAAATATTATAAAGAAAACATACTAATTTATCAAAAGCACAATTTCTTATATATTAATTTGTTACAATTTAATTTTGTTGCATAACAATGACTGGCGCTTTCCCTGTATCCTTTACTCGAAACAATCATTGTATATTTGTGTTTCCTTTCTTTCATTCTTTAATTCGTCACTAGTAACAAAATTGTCTTCATACAACGTTCATCATGATAGAGTTGGATCTCAATCCAACATCTCTGCATACACTTTATGAGAATGTTGTTAGTAAGATTATTCCTGTCAAGTGCAATTATAGGTACAGATATTACCAAGGAAAAAAAAACAATAAAAAGTTCATATTGTTAAATACACCCGCCCATAAAAAACGAACATAAAGAGAAGCTGTAATAGACATGTACGAGTAGATAGTAGATCACAGCGGGAGAACTGAAATAAAAATAAGTACCCGCATAAAAATAAAGTATTTATAATTATACGCATAGCCAAAATCCCAACCTCCCCGCCAAGGGAGTGGGAAAGGTGAGGTGAAAGAAGAGGGTGAGCGCGGGGCTCACCCTGGCGGCTGTCTGGACAGATAACGCTGTTGAAATGTTGAAAAAAATAACACAAAAGGGATGGTATTTTTTTTGCTTTCACTGTTTTTATTTCGCCCGTTGATTCGATAACAAAACACACAACACACTCGCCTTTCCGTGCTTTGATACGCAATTAAAGTTGACGCTTCGTCCAAATGTTATGCGGCGGATAGAAAGCGCTAGGTACGCCCTCCATCAGTAAAAGTAAACAATGTAATGTGCCGGTTGTAACAGAACATACCGGTGATATAAGATGACGTAATTTTGACAAATTACTTTTTTTCTATTAAGAGAAAATGGCTAGAATATTAACCCAGCAGAGTAACCGAATACCTACTAACAAAAAAATTATACAACGATATTTATTTACAATCATGGTGTCGCGATGTTAGTTATATATAGAGCACTGACTGGGTAGCTAGATTCCAGAGACAGGAATACAGAAACTGGTCCAATGAACATGTTGAACAATTTTAAAATATGTAACAGATAAATTAACAAACATGCTTACGGGGATCACATGTATGTTTAAATCACACAAATCGCTTCAAAGATATAATGCTAACCTTATTATGTTAACCTCGTAAGTCAATATGTTAAGACGATCTCATATTCCAGATGTCCTTCGAATTCGGAAGGGGCGCGGCCTATTGGCATGGGTTATAAAAAACTTTAGAACCAATAAGAGAAAGCCGAACCCCAGACCCCAATTACGCCCATAAACGCACACTGGTAAAATTTGTCAAAAATCCGGTAATGTTGATCTACCCAAATTGGCATACTTATGTTGATCTCATATATATATATATATATATATATTGATCTATTCCCGTAGTATGTTGATCCAGGTAAGAAGTTATTAGACAAAGTTAATCTGTGTCCCTATATATGGTTTTACTAAATGAACCAATCAAGGGGCAATCGGTGGACTGTTCATCACAAGGTTTTATGTGATTCCTTAATCTTTTGTGATATTGAACTCAAAGTATTAGTCTCTACAGTCGAATATCGCATGAAATGACTGTGAGATGGTACCGTTTCAAATCAAAATGACGTGTGTTGCTTGAATTGTTTATAAGAAATGTATGCGTATTTAGATTGAAACGAAAATTTCGCAAAAACAAATCCATAAAAAAATCATAACTTAGCAGGGGTACACGGGTTCATAGGGTGAGGTTTGTCTAAGTCCTGGCGGCGGATGCGTTTGCCCATCTACTGCGTGGCGTGCCGGATCGAAAAAGAAACTGGTTGAGGGATACCTTTCGACCATAAAAATCCAAAATGGCGGCAAAAGGAATAATGTTATGTAGGAAATTTTGAACCTGTATCTTTTACCATCTCTCCTGATTACGCTTCGTGACTTAGTAGGGGAGGCCGGGTTCTTGGTTATAATGGGTAATTAATGGATGATTGGACGCGGTTGGAGCTAATTAAAAACTGTCCAAAGAAGCGAAGCTAGCAGTCCACAATGGAGTGCTGGTACCTACCCTAATATATGGAAATGAGGCACGGAATTGGCAGAAGAAGGCTGAAAGTAGACAGAATACTGTAGAAATGAGATCCCTGAGGCATATAAGCGGTAAAATCATGTATGACGAAATGTGCGTATGCTGTGTCTATTTTACAGGTATTTTATAAGAGCCTGTTAAAAGGAGCTAGCAGCATTGATCCCCGGTACACCGTGCACGTGCTTGATACTCGACGGACACGAGCGGAACACAGGTTCACAGTACAGTTGATGTTATCTATATTTGAACGGGTCGTTTCTCCGACTCGTTTTACCGTAAGTCGGCTCGCATGTGGAACGAGCTATCAGCATCTGTTTTTCCTCCTCCATATAATTAGCATTTAAGCATTAAAATGAATCATCAACATTAAAAAGGGTTTTTTTCAACTTTGACGATTTAAAAAAAAAATCGCACCTTACGCCACAATATGAAGTATGTCAAAAAAATACAAATAAATAGTAGTATTATCTGTGTGTAAGGATAGAACGGCCAACCTTATGATTCCAGAGATAGCCTCATTTTTAATGTCAGCGCCATACAATTTTTTCTTAAAAAAATTATAACTCCTTCATTTGTACACGCAATTGCTTCGTACGACATTTTATAGCATAGTAATGATCAGCAGAATCCATTTCTAGCCAAAAAAAATACCCTTGAAAATTCAAGTCTCTATGTCTATGAAAGGCGATTTTCAGCCCACTGTGCGTCGCTTCGGTACGCAAAAGCGCGCGAAATTTGAAATTGGTTTTACACTCTACACTCTTTACTCGTTGTTTTGTTCAGGTGCGTTATTTACATATTGTTGGCAGAAAGAAGAAAATTATTGCATGGTTATTTTTTAAATAGTATTATCATATAAATCGACTAAATTAAATAAATTACAATACCCAATTATAATTAGGAATTATTGAAACAGCAGTATTTTTTAATCTTTTTTTATGAAAGATTGCGTAGAGGCCTGTAAAAAAACATTTAGATACAGTATATTACAAAAGACATTGCATACATCGAAACTATTAAAAATTAATTCCCAATCCATGAGTATATCATACCTAATAGTCTAATCGTGTTAGATAATTATAATCGATGATGATCGATTTATAATAATTTTTTTGTATATTTAAATAATGATTGTAATTTATTTTATTGTGCGTTCATTTTGCAATGTATATTTGTTATTATTCATTATATGTACCTATCTGTTTGTTTTCTAAACATAATAACATAAATAAACAAATATTTCTTGCGTTATTGTTTTTAGGTACCTAATTATGAAAAAAATTATTTGAACTAACCCAAATATTCAAGCATATTTTTGTATTTTGTTTTAGGCCACTGAGCGTACCCAGTTTTTTTTTATTATCTTTCCTCCCCATTGTATAAAACTAGGAATTAAAAAAAAACGATTACACGTAAACTGATTTTAGTTGAAAAAATTTCACAGAACAGAGCGGCACTAAGATAAAGAACGTCTTTACCCCGTCAGCGCCGGGCGGTAACTAAATACAAAAGCGTGTAACCCTTACGTAGACGGCATAGAGTTTATTTCACAATGGCAAATTCAATGGTTACCTCCCCGAAAATCGATCAATATTCGTGTAAAAATGAACAACGCGAAAATGCATATTTTGTTTTATTTTGCGAAGTTCTGGTACATATATGAAAATTTCCTTCGATTATCAAATAAAAAAATGAATTTCCCACATTATAGAATAAAAAAAATATCCGAAAATGGGTTTGTAAATGGAATATTTTGCACTAGACAGTTTTTTTTTAGGCCTGATACTTTATTTTTTTCTAGGCTTATAAAAGGTCTTACCAAAAAAATGATCGATTGCTGACAAGCCCAAGATGTGTTCTACTTGCAGTATTTAATTAAAGCATCTGTAGTATTTCTAAGCAATCAAATTTTCAAACCAAAAACATCTGATTTTGCATTACTTGGTATTGGATCGCCTTAAGGTAGGAATAATGAAAAGCAGTGATACTTATTTTTGTTATTTAAGAACCTGATTAAAGTAGAAGAAAATAATATCGAATTGCACACGGAAATTAGACAAAATTGAGTAAAATATACGAATTTTATATAGATAATACTATATATCATAACTATGATATTTGAAAGTAAGTAACTAACGATCATGCAGTTTCCCGGAGTGGTTGGCAGATAGGATAGAATGGCACACAAATCTGTCTCTTCACACATTTCTTACTTCATTAACATTCATAAATTTATTAATCGTCTCGTACATACTCTTCTGTTATTCAAATCCTTGACACGGCCTGACTGTATTTAAGTATTTGATACGTTTTAAACATTAGCTCTAAGAGTGTCCAGGAGTTACATCCATCCCTCCCACTAAGGTGCATGGCAAAGGGCTGAGAGAGTCCGGATGGAGAGATAATAATAATAATAATACTTGGATGACTTGTATAGCGCCGTTTTTGTGCAAAAACACCTCAAGGGCGCTGTACAAACTTAACTTGGAAGGGTTTCCCTCAACCGGCCACTCCCAATCTCAGATGCATCCGCCGCAAAAAGATGGAAAAACCTCACCCCATTGCGCAGACACCAACACTCACTAACAACCAACAATCACCAACCACTCGGGGTGACCTATTGCAGAGATGTTGGTGATGTGATCCATTGATCGTTTCTTCATTCGTCTGTTTGACATGCCAAACAATCGGAAATTAAAGAAACATTTGTACTCCAGATAGAAAAAAAAAACACAAAAAAATCATCAACCAAGTATTTTGATACAATCTGGTGAAAGCTATCTCAGTGGTTATGAGCCCATTTTGAAAATGTGCCTCTCGATATATTTTCATGGTGTTACGGTGTTCCTGATGGCCACATTTATTTAATGCTTAATGGCTGGTGGCTTTATGTGCATTTTTATATCGCCATTTGCGAAAATATTCACTGGGGACTAGGCACTTATAAAACGGCCTCGTACAACTCAATACAACTATGCCACATTAGAAGCGACCGCCATGTTTGACGATGTTCGCGTATATTTTATGAGTCAGGATGAAATATAATTTGTTATCATGATCTGTGGATTGCCGTGATGTTGCTGAAATTTGAGATGAGCTGCTACAAATTCAGAGGTCGAGGATTAGAGATTTCATATATTATTTAATTAATTTTGATTTCATATATCCGAGTATTTAGTATACTATACTCGGAGAAAAATGAGTTTGGCTTTTCATGACTGTTAAAAGTGTGACTGCATTACACTTCCTATATAAATATTTGCGTTAAAAAAAAACAGCGCCATCGCTAACTTAAAAGCAACACATGCTATTGTTTCTCTATCTGCATAGACAGACTGAGCCACAACAACGCGTGGCGGGGTTCAGCTAATCAATAAATAAATTCATAATAGAAACTTTGATTGAAATGGCAATAAACGTATTTGGTAACCAGATCTGAATAGCCAGTAACCTACCTCCCAACCTCCTTAGGGCTTCCCCAACCCCCACTACCTTCAGTCTAAAAAATACCCCAGTTGAGAATGCCATAGTTCCACTGGCTCCAGACAGACTGATTTCCACAAAAATTATTTCACTTCGTGTGAAATTCTTTATTGAACATCAAATCATATGGGCACATAATTTAAATTAAAGTGGATAAAAGTGTATTTTAAAAATAATTTAGTCGCATTTAATAATAAAACTATTTAGGCTAGGTTAAGTTGGGTAAAGGGAGGTTAGGTTATGTTATTTTAATTTTTTTATTTTTTTTATGAAGTTGAAGAGGAATGGACTATCAATAAATGTTGACGATATCAAAAAGTTTATCAAGAGATCAGGACCAGGAGGAGGCATCAGATGAATGGATGCTGCGATCTGCGATCTCCGAGAACAATGGCAAAGGCGGAATCGGCAGCTGCATCTGTCTAAACTCTAAATATCTTCGTCCATTTCAAACTTTGTGCCATTGTTATAAGATCGATAGTATGAATTTCTCCAAACCATGAATAATAATTTTATGATCATGTTATGTTGAAATTCTTAAATCTTTTGGTCTAAATTATAAACCGTTTGTAATTAAAAATTTGTAATTTTGATTTACGGATGACGTCAAGTGTCGATATTCACCATTGTCGTGTAATTTGTGTGATGTGTCGAAGGACCATCAAGTGACGAAATTAGTTTCTGAACCAACCACAGCACCATGGAGAAAACATGTTGCATAGTAAAGTGGAGAGGACTCACCGCGAAATTGTATATTGATCAAAGCTTATTAAATGATTATTATGTATTGGCGGCGCAGCACACACAACAAATTTTACGTGTTTATTCGCGGAGAACCGAACCTGATGATCAGGGAGAGTCAACGGTAATTTTAATTCTGAGGAAGCAGCCGTCGAACAATATAGATTTTAAAATTATGAGAATGCAACAATCATCCTTCCAAGTACAGCGGTTTGTATGTGTAAATGAGAGTGATGTATTGTGTAAATGGCGTAGTCAGAAGTACTTACTACAATCATAATATTATCCCCTCAAGTCAAGATGGTGCCTGAATTAATAAGTTGCAAGTTGTTTTTTTATCAATATTCCTTACTTATAAGTCTTATAACTTATAATATAATATATACTTGAGTATATAATTGAGGATAAAAAAGTTTCAGTTGTGTACATTATCAGCCTATTAGACCTTTTCTACATCAATTATGACGATGGATAATTGTAAGTTGTAAATCCCTAGTTTTAAGCCACAATTATTACAAAATATATTGTGGACAACCTCCCAATTCTCAAAATGAAATCAGGATCTAGTACAGATGTAGTAACAATACCTATAAGATTTTCTAAATGTTTGTATACCAAATAAACTATTCATGAACGCAGAAAATCTCGGGATCTACGCCGGTAATAAATAAGAATCAAATACATTACGTAATAGGTACATGTTTCCGAATATCATAAATTTGATGGTAATTAACCTGATATTTGATACTAAAATTAATCTAAAACCAGAACAGGTGACACATTAGCTTCGTATAATGCTCCCATATTTAAATTGGAGTAATATAGGCTTAAAAAATATTCACCCCAACCCTTGTCCGCAAGAACGGTAAAGATATCAGCGGAACAATAAAATTGAATACCGGACTAAAACTTTGATTAAAAGGGATAGAAAAATGGTGAATATTTTAGTTCCGTCGTTTCATGTTCCACCGCAAATAGCCAAAATTGCCATGGAATTCCCTGCGGATTCTGTTTATATGTTCAAGAAATAAATTTAAACTTAAACTTAAAGTCAGCTCCAATGAAAGTTTAATATTTATGTGTGAAACATACTTAAAAAGTATCTACCTATCAGAACTTCAAATACATTTACAAAATATTTAATCAAAACCGTACAGCAATATTTTCTTGAAGAAAATAAATGTTTTAACCTAAAACCAACTATAAAATACATACGACAAGATTTTGTTGATCTTTACTATATATGTGTGCACACAGTTATGTTTTGATTTAAAAAATGCCTATTAAATTCTACAAAGTATACAAGAAATAAAGCTCACAGCAAAATGGACATTCTCAGAAATAATATTGTCTTTCCATTAGGGCTCCGTTGTAAGCGTTCAAAAAGAAGAAGAAGATGGTTTGAAAGGGAGATATGGAAATACGAATATTAGAGTGAGCGCGCTAATATCAAAAATCGATAATTATTAAGCGAAAATGGTGATAATATCCAATAAAACACGACTCGTTTGAAATAGAGCAAAAATCATTTGACAAATGCCTAAATTACATTTAAAGATACACTTTGAATATTTTCACACCTTATAACAAGTTAAATAACTGAACAAAATGTGTTTTTAATAATTTTCAGAGCATACTCTGCGATTTTTTTCTATTGAGGAAATTTTACATAATTACCATTTCAGCTCTAGAAATGTATGGATATTATCTTTCAAAACAACACATATTTTTTTTACGAAGTTAAAAACTTAAAGTGTTGAAGAGAATTATGTAAGAAATCGGTAGAAATTCGGAATGCGGGGAAGATACACACATTTCTTCTGTAAACTTAACAAAAATTACAATTAAAAAAGTTAGTAGTAGAAAATCCACTTCAATATTGTCAACACACAGACCGCAGATAAAAATAACAAAGACGTTCGAAAAATTTCGTGGAAATTGATTTTTTCTCAATTCTTTTATCCGGAATCGCTGTCAATCTGGGATTCGCTGTCATCCTGGTATTTGCTGTTTACGTGGAATCAATCTACCGGGAAACAATGGACTCGGGGAATTATTGGAAAAATTATAATGGTTTTTATTCCGGCTTACGGAATGCCTTTGATCAACGTTCAGACCACGAAACCAAGAATTTATGATGTTGTGAGATTCCTTCAAAAAGATAATTGAGAATTCCGTGGAAAATATTCCGGAATCACCATATTTATTAAATATTAAATTTTTCTGTTGTTGGAATGATTGCTGATTTCAGAGTTTGAATATTATCACTATCATCAGCAGGTTATTTTAAAAAAATATTTTTTTGAAGCGGTGTTCAATTATTATAGAACATAAAAATAATAATAATGCGAAAAACCCTTGAGTCACACAAATTATTATTAGAAACATCTTACTTTAATGACCTATATTAAAATTTCAACAATACAATAATTAGGGGAAACATTTAAGTGTAATAAACATTAATTATTTCCAAAATTTACTCGGAAATCAATAATGGCGTAGGTAATAAATACGAAATCTATTTGTTATCATTATAAGTACCTGTAAGTGGATTCACTACAGTTCCATAATGCCTTCAGAGGGTGTAACAGCTGTCACACGAAACAATAATTACATAGCAGAACTTGTTTGGAATAAACTGTTTATTGTAAATTTAATAATAATATAATAAAATTATTATGATTATTATTTTTTTTTTAATTCTATTTATTCAATAAAAAAAATTTACAATGTGTGATATACATATATATATTTCACTATTAATAAGATAAAAGATATTATGATATGATTAATATTTATTATTTTTCAATGTTCTCCCATAATAAGCAATTGCTTGTGTGTATGGAAATATATATAATATATTTTATATTTAATATATTTTAAAACGAATAACCAACAATGAAAATAACATATTTTGACAATTAAACTGGCATTTTATTGTGTCACTAGACTGCATCAGCAGTGGATCAGCAAGGATCGTACATGGAGAAATATGAGAATTGCTAATTTATTAAGATTGTGTTCAAATTATTGATAATCCAATTAAAAACGGGATGGGCCTTTAACGAATGAATTAACTGATTTCCCGATAAACTTTTAGTACTTTATCACGATGTCGGAACACATGTTTGAACACGTGTTCGTTGACTGCAATCCCGTTTTTAACAGGATAACCAATAATTTGAAGAGTTTCATAATAGATTAGCAATAATGATTTTTCTCTGTGTTCAGGAGAAAATTTAATGAGAAAGTTTTATAGCTGAATTTACGTTACGATTTTGATTGTTATTTAGATCTCAGACAGACCTATTGGACTTACACAACATTTCGTGGTATAATTTGTAGCCCATTAAACTAATTTCAAATCAAATCTACAACATTTGTTATGAATAGATTTTACAATGACCTCTTTTGTTCCGTTTTCCAATTCATTCGCAGACAAACAATCAGAGGAGTACTGTCAGTCAATTGGCGATGCACATTAGCTGAGGATTCGCAACTGGCAGAGATGAATCATTGACTGAAGCTATAAATCACTGCACTGGACCATTATCCCCGGTCCTACCATCCCAACATGGGGCGAGGCGAACCCGCTCTGTCACTTGCAGCGGGAGAGATGGCCCAGGTTTTAATGAAATATTTCCTTATTCAAAGGAAAAGCCCAGAGTTAAACCGTGGCTAGATAGATACATACAACGTTCAGATGGATTGTATTGAATACGGTTTGATGGTCGTTAGATAAGTACATAGAAATAAATTATGTTAATTGAAATAAATCACTTAAGTTGAGATGACCCAGAAATAAAATGTTTTCTTGAATGTCCCTATGTAGAAATTAATGAAAAGGTAGCATAGTTTATTTATTGTGGTTTAAAACCATTAACCGACATTTAGACAGCCAAAAAGTGTGAGTATGATTAACTATTGCGTACCCAATTAATACAACTCTAGACTTCATGCTTTCACGTAGTTGCTTCTCGCACTGATTTTATGAAGGTACAATTCTTCTTCACAGAGATATTGAATAAATATTACTTACATTAAAAAGCACATACGCTCAAACACAAAATTTAAAACAGTCAGTCATGTATCAGTTTGTTATTATAAAGACATTAAATAAAATATCATCTGATATTCGTGAGTTATGTACTTTTTATGTATCGCACAAGAATCTCAACTGTCCAAAGCCAGTGGAACTATGGCATCTCCAATTGGAGTAAGTTGTGAGGCTGAAGGGAGTGATGAGGGGAAGAAGGTGTGGAAGAGGAAATTTAGGATGTACCCGGCTATAGATGTACCCTCGTTAACACACCTACCATATTGGGAACATGGTAACTTAGTCACCGTGTTCCAAGGCATGCCATTATTACAATGTAACAAAATTATTATCATTTATATTCCAGATTCATTTAGTTTATTCCGTTAAACGTACCGTACTCAAATTTAATTTAATTAAATCCACGAGGCTTTACTTGAGAAGAATATGGAGATGGATCCTCATCCGTTCCGGTCCCTGACAAAAATTGGCCTCCGTAACGAGACTACAATATAGATATTAATTATAACTACCTGGACTCGCTGATCTTCCGCTGTGGACCGTGGGATTTTACCTGAGACGTGTAACTTGTAACCCGTTCACTTAATTGAAAATCGCGATTATTGAGTGACCCTCCAATATTATTATGCATTAAGGTTTCTTGTATCGTCATGTCAGCATCATCTGCGCTGCAACCAAATCATTCTGGTTCCAATTTACATAGTTCTGGTTTCATAGTGTCTCGCCTTGTTCCGTTTGTACGCTGAGAACGACCTAAATTGAAATAAGTAATAACAAAAAATAGTGTTCTGTGTAAAATTTTAATTACTTTATGAGACTGTACTCATTTCGTTCGATGTACTTTGCTTAGTACCGGTATAATGTTTAATTTCACTTCATAACACCTTTTAAAAAAATCTTCACATAGGTTGCCTTGGGGTTTCCCGTCATATTTGAGAATTCTTAGTGGAGGGTATTAATTAATAGAATTCATTGGAATAAAATATAAGAACTAGCAAATCATTCCACAGTCGAGTAGCAAATGTGAATCGAGTACAAATGTTGAGCACTCGTTTGGCGCGTCTCCCGGATAGTGACGATATTAGAATTAAATATGACATTTGTCTTTCAGAGAATTTCCCATTCAAATACCAGTAGAACAATTACAGGTTTAAAATATAATGCTTGCAACCTCTCCGATATGCATTTTTAATGTAGAATGATGTTCTCGGTTTACCCGTGTAACGTAGTCGTTAAAAGGACTTTTTAATTCCTGACGTTTCGGACAGATCTCACTGTCCATCTTCAGAGGCCTTATGTCCTGAATTTTGTCTCAAACTGAACGCTTTCGCGTGTCTGTTCGGTCCAGAAGTCAAGATGCAAGTGGGTGCTTATCAATTCTTATGTCTAGGATGAAGTATGCGTGTTGAGAGTGATTTTATGGTAGAAGGGGTGGGGGCGGTATTGGCAATATCAAGCAGTATGTAATGCGAGTACCGACCTGATTGGGTTGCTTTGAACTAGTTGGAAGTACTTCTGAGAATTTCGGAAATGCCGGTTTTGGGTTATTTTGGTCAATTATAACTTTCCAGGTGTTGGGAATTCTAATTGAGTCATTTCTGGTATTCACATTATTTTTATGTTTATGAATTTCAATTGCTTCGCGGTAAATTCTTTTTGATTCATTGTATATGCTAGCTATTGTTGTGGTATTATTAAAGTCTATTTTATGACCTTCATTAAGGACGTTTTGAACTATGGATGAAGTTAAGCGTTTATTAGTGACATCCACCTTATGTTCTGCAATTCTACATGATATTTTCTATTACACCGCCCAATGTACACCTTTTCACATGCCCCACTATGTATTTTATAAATACCATGTGATTCAAGTGGAATGTGGTCTTTCGGACTTCTTAATAGAGATGAAATTTTTTGAGGATACGACTAATTTTATCTGTTGAGCCTTTGATGTATGGGAGAATTACTATAGAAAGGGGGGGTTCTTCTTCCGTTTCAGGGTTAGTTTTTTTGCATCTAGGTGGACCGGACAGACACGCGATAGCGTTCAGTTTGAGACAAAATTCAGGACATAAGACCTCTGAAGATGGACAGTGGGATCTTTCCAAAACGTCAGGAATTAAAAAGTCCTTTTAAGGACTACGTTACGCGGGTAAACCGAGAACATCATTCTACATCTTTCACCCGTGAAAACCTTAACCATAACATTATGCAGTGTGCAAGCGCGTGTTTGAAAAAGAAGACAGACAGTTTGGTAATGCCTTCAGAGGGCGAAACAGCTGTCACGCGTAATAATAATTACACAGCACAACTTGTTTAAAAATAAACTGTTTTTATAAATCTAATAATAATATTATTGAATATATAAAAAAAAATTTAAATTGGAGTTCTACAAATTAAACTTGATAACAATAAATAAAGAAACAAAGTTTTTGTTTTAATAGGAGATAATAGCCTAAAATAAAGCCAGAATCTTAACGACGTAAGTGAAGCAGCCGTGCACAAAAATATGCCACGTGCAGCGCTGGTGTATTGGAGAGTTGAATTTTCCTATCAAATCTCTAAAATAAAGTTGGAATCTTAACGACATAAGTGATGAAGACGTGTAAAAACAATATTCGGCAACAAACCTACAGTCGACTTTACCCTAGCAGGCCTATAATTACTATGGAAACATTTGAGATTTTAGTAATACGTTTATCGGAAATAATTTAAATGCAAGCGTCGAGCAAACCTCCGTTATTAGTCTTATATCGCCTGTAAACCGTTATTTACGATGCTTTGCTACGATTAAGGAACGGCTGCAACATTGCAGATTACAATATTTGTTCAAATAAAAAAAATAACGTAAATGACAGCTGACTACATATTGTTAAAAATAAAGAAACCCCACAAGATAAAAATAACGATTTGAATACCATATGCTACTTTGACAATACAATCAAAAGTTATAATTCACATTTTTGCAAATGGCTTGAACAAGGTCCGGTAAATCATATGAAAAGTATGGTATGAATGATATTCCCGTGCATAATAAGTACATAAGTGAAAGGCAGGTAGCGTTTTATTCAAATTAATTTTATTACTATGCAAACATTGGTTCCATGTTTGGCAGGAAGCTCGTTTAGGGACTATTACTAACTTCCTGTCAATTAAAATAAAATGCTTTCTATATAAGGTTGGGTTCATTACATAAAACTTTTTAAATAACAATGGCATAGAAAAATCGGTCACAAAAAATATAACAAAGTAATCTGCATGTGAATTATGCGTGAACCCTGAATATCTATAAAATAGACGACATAATTTGGTTTATTTTTGTTCAGTTCGATGTTTTAGGAATAATGAGAATGTTTCACCTATAGGTTTTAAGGAATTAACTAACTACACAAACACGCGGCCCTTTTCTACCTTTTACATTTTGATGGCGGAATAATAGTTAATAGCATGTATTACTACCAACCTTTCTCTTCCCCATCTCATTCCCCTCCCCGCTACCAACAGCCTCGAAACATTCCCCAATTGGGTATACCATAGTCTCGCTGGCTCCAGACGGTTGGGAGCAGTTAGTACTCTTGTACGGTATTCACATTTAAAAAGAATAACTTAACAATGATAAGGCACCGGACAACTCAGGGTTGTGTCACAACTCTTTAAATAAAACTCCACGGGTAACCAAACAATTCAAACTTTTATTGGTGATAGATGAGCTCGGATGGCTTTATTAGCAGGTGGTAGGAATGATTCTGGGATCTGGTCCTGGGCTCACAATCGCATTTATCTATGCCTCAATCCCTACATTATCGACAGCTTTATTGTTATTATTGATCTAGGATATCACACATGCTTCAGCGTTTGAAAAAAAAGACTTTATTCAGGAAATCATACGGTTGTATCAATACATATTTTGATTGGTTGCATTAACCAGTGAAGTTTTCGCTTCTCCCTCTGTCATCTTGTTGTCTCTCTCATCAAGTCTCTCTTATGTCAACTGCCCGAAGTTATAAAGTCAAACATGCTTTCCGCTGCAAAATTATTAAACTCCACTATCGGGGCTTCAAAATCCTCCCACAACTACGTGCCAACAACATGTCTGATCCCGGGGTACTTCAGGTTTAATTGACGCCACAACTATAAATTAATAATTGCTCACGAGGGGCAAATGGGTACCTAACTTTAGTTGATGATAATATGAGGCCGCGTACAGATGGGAAGTAAAATATTTGAAAGCCGAAAGTTGGCTCTTGGCCATTCCCAGATTAGGCGCTTTTACTAGAAACAAACTGTTATGTTATTTTTCCGTTTAAATTTAGAACATCGAAGACATAACCCGGAGTTAAAGAGTAGTTTCAGTATGCCCGAAGTAAGTATATTTTTTTCTCACATTTGGTAAAATTAATAAGACATTCTTTCGTGAACACATTGCCAATTTTATTAGTATATCTACGCCTTAGATTCTAAGGCCTAAGAGTCAAAAGGACTTATGCAAATTGAAATGGTTTATATCTCACTTCTAGGATTTATCTGTTGCCTATCTGTCGAAGACTTGGGAGACAGAATTATTAATACCAATTTTTCAAATTTATTTATTTATTAATATTCAAACCTGCTAAATTACTCGTGTCGTTTGTCAGCAGTCACCTATTGATAACATTTTATGTAATTACACTATACATTTTCAATTATTATTAATAAAATATAATAATGATTAAACGATCTATTAAATTAACAGAATCGCATTAATAAATAAATAATATTTTTAAAATCAAAACGAAAATTCAGTCGCATCGGAGGTCTGGAGATATCTTGAGTCTAGAATTTATAGTAGCCATAATGGAATAACCATTGTTATGAATGTATGGCCAAATTAGGAACGAGGGGATACGGAAATAATGCTGGGTTGACGTGAGCTATTGAATAACATTAAGAAAGTGACGCTTCAATGGTTTGGACACGCACAGCGAGTTTTGTCAGGAAAATCAACATATGTACATAATACATATATTTCGATAAATAGCGACTAGAGAATATTCATAAAGGAGTGTCAGGAAAATCAACATATGTACATAAAGCGAATATCTCGATAGATAGCGACTCAAGAATATTCATCTCCACTTTCGATAGTTATCTCTCTTGTATACCTACATCGGTAATAATCGAAACAATCGTTAAAAATTTGTTTGGCTATCTCGAGAATCATTAATAGAATTGTTATATTTCCCTATCACGACCTCTATTAAATTCTAAATCTGATATGAAACTTTACGCATCATGGCAGTTTGGGAGATCGAAGGAAATTCTAATTACAGTTTGATTCAAACTTTAATGTTATTCGTAAATGTGATTAAATAGAGTCTGTCTAGTTATGAATTTATTTTCTCGTGGATTTGGACGGTAAATGCTATTTATTGATTAATATCACAAAGGATATTCGTTTTGAAATTCCTATGTTTAGTGAAGAAATGTCATTAATACGGAGGATGACGTTAATGTCGCCTTTTGCATGCTGATAGTTAACAGTGTGAAAGATCTACAGTCTCTCTTGTCTAGGACGAATGAAGAATATATGAAGAATGAGTTAATGATGATTGAATGTAGGTCTAAAGTCATTGTGTTTGAAAGATAGAGCATGAAAACAGTGTGCAATATAGTTGTGAATTATGAAAACTTGAAAGTAGGTGAATGAGCTTGTGTAGCATGTTTACGTGACATGGGAAGGCTGACAGAGATATTGAAATAAGGTAAATGATGGTAACTCCGTTGATGGAGGACTGGATGGGATTGACGCTCGTAAAAAAATATCCACAGAAGTGATGATAGCAGTCCACAATGTGGACTGTGCCGTTACCTACCCTGATGTATGGCAGTGAGGCATGGAACTAGCAAAGGAAGGGTGAAAGTAGATTGAATGCTATAGAAATGAGATCCCTGAGGCGTGTGTGTGATAACCATGCAAGGTTAGCGTAATGCATTAGAATAAGAAAGGTACGCTCGTGTGATTCGGGCATGTAGAGCGAAGGAGAATACATTACGCAAATGTGAATGGTAGAAGAAGTCGAGACGCCCGAGAAAGACGATGTACGATCAATTGATTAAGGTACTTGAGTCAGGCCATATCAAGAGTCAGAATAATAGAAGATCATGCATGAGACGATGTATGGATATGAATGAGGCAATGAGTGTGTGCTAAGACTAAGTTATTTGTACCTCCGTCCGTCCTCTCTGCCTACTCGGCAAAAAACGGGTGATGGTTAGTTGGTTAGTTATGAGGTGAATGTTCTAGTTTATCGAAGATAGGAAATTTAACCCTAGAGGGGGCAACACTGTTAATAAATAATGCATTTTTTGAAATGGTGTGTCTTACCAAAAGCATTTAAATTTAATTTAATTTATTTATCGATTAATTTAAATTTAAATGGTATATTATGAACATGTGGTACAAATTTCCATTTGCCTGCGCGAGCGAAATTTACAATGGAAACGCTTCAATTATTGAAACGCGAAAACATATTCAATTGGAACACGGAATATTTCAAATTCGAAAATTGAATTTCAAATCCACATGGATATTTACAATACTGGGCAACTGACGAATAAAATTACTCTACATAATTTAAAAGGATGCTATTGAATGCTAATGACCGCTTTCAAATGATGACTTTGGTAGTTAGTAGGTACATAGTTGCTACCCGGCTTTGTCCGAGTTTCAATAACGCAAGCCACGATTAGACCAACAGAGTCAATGACCAAATTCAAACACGACATAAAGAAATAGATAACAAGTATTGGGCGTCCCATTAGCGCAAACATCTGAAACCAAATTACACGTAAACAATAACAACAATTCACACACAAAATAAAATAATAGAATCAATAATTTTATAAAATCGCCTTTGTAAGTATAGATGCATTATTTTCCATATACATTTATAATACTGTCGTCCCTGTACCTACACATTCTATTATCTTTCTATTGTCTCTATGGTTTAAAGTGTATACAACTTTGTAATTTGTATTTTGATT
The DNA here is from genome assembly GCA_026573805.1 of Hesperophylax magnus. Taxonomy (NCBI): domain Eukaryota; kingdom Metazoa; phylum Arthropoda; class Insecta; order Trichoptera; family Limnephilidae; genus Hesperophylax; species Hesperophylax magnus. The sequence continues at coordinate 5,292,774 of JAIUSX010000054.1, read as the reverse complement.
TAGTTATGCATGTAAATATTCTTTAAGTATCTGAATACGTCTGTCTCGACACAGGTGTACCCTAGTGAGACAGATGTCGAAATACACACGTAAAAACTTTATATTGATAAATAATTTTAAAAAAAATGTGTTTGAAAATAAAATATAAAAAATTTTGTACCTCCTTAACAAGAACTAAATGTTTATAGTTATATTGATGTTAAAGACCAATAGCTTATAATGGAAATGACATTGAGAGCTATATAATTGAGCCTTCTTATAAATATTATCAAAGACAGCTAATTTTTGTATTGGAGAGTTTCTGCTGCCTCAGAAAACAGATTTCTGCTTTATGGTTAAGATTTAAGAGTATGTAGGTACTTTGGAAGGCTTAAACTTTGTGACATTTTAGTTTATTGATCTAAGTTGTCCGTGTGTATTGAAAAGGGTCAAGTACCTCAATCGTTCCCCTTCATAATTTTATGGCTTAGATGGGGTTATAAATACGACTCACGACGTTAAATGAGATTCTTCGAGGTGGAACCAGTACGATATGTTTTAAGGTTCTCACCGAAGGAAGAGGAGGACTTTTTTTCGTTGTTTGAAGCAAAATGCACATTTGTTTAAATCTAAGCTAAACACTACATAAAATAATCACTCACACGTGGAGAAAAACGAGTTTTGCTAATTTGTTAAGAGTCTTTTCTAAATTTATTTATTTATTAATTTAACATCCACTGTATAAATATACCACACACAATAATTACATGTCACAGAATAGAAGCATAATCAAACACCGGTAATAATTTAAACAAAAATAACGATTAACTATGGCATTAAATCATAAAATGACAGCAGAAAGTATAAAATTAATACAAGCTCTAGAAGGAGATACAAGTACCTACAAAATATTATAAACAAGTATGAATAGACTTAGGTTTAATTAATAATGAAATGAAAGGTATCATAGTATAGCCTTTTTGTAATAAGTATTGGTAATTCATTTAAAAACGGGATTGCAGGCCGTTTTCTGATAAACTGTACATCGAACACGTGTTCATGCACCTGCATTTGCTTTGATAATATAAATGACGGAATGCGATTTAAATAGGATTTTTATTTAAACTTGTTCCGACATAATGATAATATATTCGTATTTTTACTAGAAAAATATTAGGAAATCTGGCAACTCATTCGTAAAGGGTCTGCAATCCCAGTTTCAATCGGATTACAAATAATTTGAAAAAGATTCTTAATAAATAAGTGATGTTTAATATTAGTATTGTTCCCCGTGTACCTGCTCTCAAATTCTTCTTGAAAAACATCTTGAAATAAATCTTGATCTTATATACTATTGAGTCCGAGCAGACAATGTCCTCCCACAAATCGCCTTCTATGTAGGGAAGTTAAAATTTGAGGTTGTATGTATTTTTGGATAAAAATAAGAAGAAAAAAAAAATTGTTGGAATTTTTTTTTTAATTTTCGACATCAGCACCACCTATCAGGTCCAAAAATATCTTAAATTTCAAGCTGGAACCAACCACACACATTCACAAAATTTCATTGAATTTGGTTGGGCGGTTTCGGAAATTAGCGTGTACGGATGAAGTGACATGTGATTTTTTTATGTTATATTCAAATACACAGTCAAAACCACCCGAAGCTTCAGAATCCATTAACTGAGTATGACATATTATTTTACCTTAAGGTATTTTAAAAACGGGAATGCAATATGGGAGGTAGTTTTGAGTAGTTTTGAGTAGTCTACGGATATTGAGGGTGTTGAATGAAGAAATCTCTTTGGTTCTATTTGACTTCCAAAGACACACAGACATTTCTATGAAACGAAGATTTTCAATGCGCCGTCCTTCATGAATTTTGAAAAATTGAAAGCTTTCAAAGAGAATTTTAGAAAAGTCCACGACGTCCGTTCTTTTGTCAAAGCTCTTTTAAAAATCCGTAAAGTTATTCCTTTTACTTATTAAGCTCGGGTTTATTTGACTCCCTTCAAAAAGCCCAGGAGAACTCAACTGGAAAATGTGTGAGATTTTTCACGCGAAGAAATAATGTCACAGCGAAGAAAAATTGTCAAAGCGCCAACGGGCAGTGTTAAGTGTTAAAAATGTCTTTTGTTTGTTTTTATTATTGTGTTTCGAGTTAAAAGAAAACATTGTTGCTTTAAAAATGTTAAAGTTGTTCGAAGATTATGTGAGAGACAGTCAAGAAAGACGTGCACTATTTAAGCAAACAAAATAAAATAAAACCGAGGATTTAGAATGAAGAAATCAAAGTTTATGTAATGTAGCTAAAACGAGTATATCGGGGCAATAAATTGTGTGAGTTGAAATGTTGTTTTCGCTGCTTCTTTTAACCTTCTGGCCTTCAAAAAATAGACATAAATCTTCGTTAGAATTTTTGTGGATGCTTCATATCAAAAGAAATTGCCTAGCCACAAAAAATCTAATAAGAAATATGCAAATCCGGTAGCCGAAAGAAACCAATTTTGCGTCAGTATTTCAAAGAGTTAGAATTTTAATAAAAGTTAATTGATTAATTGTGAATGAAAATCTAAAAAAAAATCTTTATTTCAATCGAATGCGAAATGTGGAAGTGATGATTAAAAAATCTTCTCTGCAGTTTCTTTCGCATTTGCTGTATTCTGCAAGCTTTATTAATGAGCGTTTTTTAAATCTTTCATTTCTCCTCAAGGATTGAATTACTAAGGAAAGTTAATAAGCTTCCTTACTTTAGTTTTATCTGCCTTTCGCTATCTCCCATTTTCTCATATATTTGTTCACGGAAACAACAACTTCATTTTTGAATCAACGGTAGATAAAACAAAAATAAACAAAGAACAGGGTGATCAGATGCACGTGTTGTTGGTTAATCAATTTGGTACTAGTATTCCAATAATCTACTTTGTCAGTTACATACTAGAAGACTACATAATTTTTAGGCTTGAAAGAATTGATAATTAATAAAAATCGGCCACATTCGCTTTCCCACACAATATTGCAAAATGCATTGCCTACAACAATCATCTATGAAATATAATACGTATCATATTTATATTTATCAATTTTTGTCACCAAAAAGATTTGATCAGAAAAATGGTGATATTGCCATTAACACCTCTTGTATAAAATCAGTAAATTTAGAATATGATCATAATATATTTCTTTACAGAAAAAATCAGAATCAAATAGGACTTTATGAGAACACAACGATGTTCCTCTAGACCCCAACTTCGCACTTCAACTAGGAATGATGAATGATTTCTTACAATAATATAAACCAATTCAATGGCTACAAAAAAAAACAGATAAAATACGCAATCAAATGTGTACTTAAGGAACTAATAAATCAAACTTATCTTCAGATGTTATTTAAAGTCAGTTGAAAACGATGGCCAACTGTCGAGGCCCGTTTTTTCCAAGTCCAAGATCGTTTCTGACATATCAATCAGACTGTAACATCAGCTTGACGAAAAAATTACGTTAAAAAAAATGTTTCGGTTTCGTGAACCAGAAATTCGTTCTCGTTTTAGCGACTATTGTTGGGCGACTAGTGAAATGGAATTCACGACTTGACAATTTGCCAGAGCGAGAATTTGCGGCAAAACATGTGACGTAAATGCTGCCATTAGAATCAGCTGCTACTCTTTATTGATACGTTTTTTTAACGTTATTTGGGTATTTGTGTCGTTTAAAAAAAACGCCAACGTTTCCAGTTTTATTTTATCTGAAAAATAAATATGCGACACTCAGAGATGCGGCACATTTCACGAGTAGCCCATTGAAATAGCAATTATTTATTTAGTAAAATTATTTTTGAGGATAGTACGTATTTAAAATGATTTATTTTTATTTTTATGTGAAACAGCAAAAGAGTCTCAACTGCTGCCAACCGCCTGGAGCCAGTGAGACTATAGCATCTCCAATCGGGGTATGTCGTAAGGCTGAAGGTAGTAGGGAGGAGGAGAAGATTGGGAAGTACCTGACTATTCAGATCTGGTCACCAACACGGAAAAAGCCATTTTAAGCAACGTTTCAATTATGAATAGTGGTCTTAAACCAGGGCGATACTGATAGCATTCTTCGATTCTGCAGCTTGTCCTATAGGTATAAACTATATATGATTTTAAAAGTATTATACTCGACCACGGAGGACGTCTTTGTGATGGTTTTGCTAGCGAATGAAGCGGAAAAATACCTTTTTTGTGAGTATCTACCAACTACAAAAGAGTCTTAACTCTCGCAACCGTCTGGAACCAGGGAAACTATGGCATACCTAATGCTGTGAGGCTGAAGGAAGGGAGCTAGGAGGGGAAGGATATGTGGAAAACGAATGTTCGGAAGTACTTGGCTATTTAGATTTGGTCATCAAACAGGGCTAAAACCTTTTCAAACAATTTATATTCTGAATGAAGGTCTTTCACCAGGACTATACTGAGAGTATTTACCACTCTAGATACTATTACACTTTTTCAATCTAAGAATATACAGGATGCCATAGGAAGACGATTGGGAATAAACAAGGACTATCAATTCAAGAAAAATCTGCTTAAATCAGAATTTAACGTTTATGGGTGTGTATTTTGTTACTGACATTCTTTGTTAATGCTTTTTCCCGCCGTGATCGCAATGTAACGGATGCTCATGATGTTTGTCTACCGTAAATAATAATAATATTTGGCAGATAATAGCGCCGTTTTCGTGAAAAATCACCCTAACGGCGAATACAAATAAAATACAAATGCAAATTACATTGCATAGTGCAACTTGCATTACATAATAAATATATAACTGGCTTACAACTGTGATTCATAATAATAACTACAGACTTACATCTAAGACCTATATCTAGTTACTTAAGACTAAGGCTTAAAATACTGACTTAAAACTAGTGACTAACATCTAAGACATTTAAATAAACCGCAGTCAAAAAAAATTGCAGTATGAAAATAACACAATAGTTTCACTAGATGTCTTTGTTACTTCAATTTGTGATTTAAACTGACATTACTTGTTTTCCCCAATGGTCTCCGAGCAGTTGGAAATTTTCTGCAGTACCACAATAAAATAAAGATAATGTTAATGAATATTGTTTTTTTAATAGCTTAATCCGTATGACAAAGCTCATTTCTGGCAGCCACACTATTCAAAGCAAAACACATTAAAGCCATTAAATATTTTGTGGTTTGCGCGGCGTGTTCCCCAAGCCATGCAATTGGAGAGAAGCGCAATTATTTACGTTGAGTTGGGGCGCCCTGGCCCTAATGCGCTTCCTGGGAACTAATTTTAATCTAAATTTTCAGGCGATTAGGGCGGGGAAATGCATTTTGTCTTTAATGTTACGTGCAAACTTAATGTGACTGCAAACGGATGAATGTCGCTAGATAAACTCAAATATCGTACCTAACTATTTATTTCTTGGGAAGGGGACGGTTTGCGATGTTTACTTGGTTCTGTTTAACGATTCGTGATTAATAAATCATTGTAATGTCCTACATTAAATATGACAAAATTTTCTCAAAATTCTACATAGACATAAATAAACACGAAAAAAGCGTTTATTCAGTGGCGTTGCAACAAATTCGCAGCAACGGGTAAACAATGCATCTAGATAAATATCATTTATCCGAGTGTAGCATATTAAAAATTGACACAGTTAAACATTTCTAATATTGATGTTTTCAAATATTGGTATCGCTGTTGGTGGTCGTAATATCCCAAAATATCCAATACTCTTTTAAAGGACAGAAAAAACACACTTCCTTATAATTTATGGTTGCTGTAGAGTCTTATGTGTTTATTTCTTGTATTTGTTTCACTTTCAAACGGATGTTTATAGTTTATGCAGATAATAAGCACCAGAAATACAAAAAAGGTTAATAACCTGTGACTGTATGTTTGGGGATCAGGTAGCGGAGACACAATGAAAGAGGTTGTTGAAGGTCGCAGTGTTTTTATTGAGTCAGGATGCAGTATGGGAGATGACTTCGGGACCGATGGCGATGACGCCGGATGCAGGCGGTGAAGTGGTATAGGCGGTAGTTGGCGACGGCGCGTTGAGACCGGACTCGTGGATGTGTCAGAAACTGGTGAAGACCATGGGTCTTCCTAGTGCTCCAATGCTGAACAAGGTAGCCGAAGATACGAAGGGTCTGGTCTGCGGCTGAGCGGGATATGCAGGCCGGCGAGGATGTCGCGGGCCGATGCGCAACAGGGTTGTACGTTTTGTTTCAGAAAATAAAAAGTAGAAAGAAGATTAGACTCACAAAAAAATCCAACCTTGTTACAGACAGTCACCGATTATTATTTTTTTTTGTATTTGTGTTAGTTATTCTCTACGTAAACTGTAAACATCTGTATGAAAGAGAAACAAATACTAATAATGTAATATTAGCACTCTGGTACACCCAAAAGTCACGAGCCGCCACTGGTTGATAAGTAGTAGTGTGTTGTGAACTCTTCACTAGGAAAACCTGTGCTATATGTTTTAGATAAAAAAAAATTCTGCCGTCGTAAGTAAAATAAACACCATCGTCCTTGCGATACTCAATGAGGACACTGCAGAAGTATTGTATATTTTGTTAGTAACAAGTACATCGTATTATTATATAGACACAATGTAGTGAAAAGAAAATAAAAAGACACTACCTGAGGTGAACTTAATGAAGCAGTTAGACGAATAGAGAATACCTTGATGATTTACAGTAAATAAGTAGAAATGTTATTTTTGACAGCTTTTAAACTAAGCATGTATCGTTAACCAGGCTAACAGCGCATAATATAATAATGAAGAACAATGTGAAACATTTGATGTGATGTGTCCTGTCGAGGGGCGGCCATATTGATATTGTGTTTATTTACATAATTTATCAATTACGTAATTTTTGGGATTTCCACTGTATTGAGGTGTAAGCGCAATGAATGAAACATTGTTATAACCGAATGCTTCAGACGAGTCCGATCTTTCAACAATGAAGACTTTATACTAATTCCAACTGTTACAAAAACAGAAACTAAAATATAAATTTACAGTTCAGAACCACCTACGATTTTAGCTCGAGCAAACACTTAAAATAATAATGAATAACGAAAATATAATACGTCTCATTCACGCGTTAGAAAGTTTTTCGTTTTCTTTTGAAAATAAACTCGGACATTTTAATGTTCAAACTAATGGATACATAAAAAACAGGATATCTCTTTACGAAACAAACACCCACGAGACGTACCAAATTCTTAGATACGTAAATGTTTTATTTTATTTTATTTTCTTCCGTATTTATTTTATACCCGTAATTAAGAAGTTCTTAATCTCACACGTACCTAAATCATTATTATGTGTTTTAAAATCTTGTTGGAGGTCTTTTCTGAAAAACTCAGTTACTTATTAAGAAAAACAGAATTATAACAGTAATTCATTTCGTAAGAATCACAATAACAGACATAATTAAAAATCAAATGGCTAGGAATAATAATTAGGTATATAATAAAAACAACAGCTATGTTTTCATTTTAAATCTTTGTTTTCAGAAAAACGCAAAAATAGAATTAAATTAAGCGTATTGAAAACGGGGTTTCTCAGAAATCTAGAACAAAATACGAGTAAATTAGGTTTTGTTGATTCATCAAGCAATTATTTTAATTGCTTTGAATTAAATTTTCTCAATGAAATGATTTGTATTTAGAGGTTTGAAGTTGAAGGAACATATTCCTACCTACAAAAGAGTCGCTACCCGCATTTTGATTTGATTTTAATTTCGAAAAGGAACACAAGACAAAATGTAACATTCTTATGCAATACATATACAACCAACTAACCAATAGGATGCATGATCTGGGCAACAAGTTTGAGGATACTATTGATATATTTATAGAATTTGGGGTTATCTGTAATCTGTTCTTTGTTGAATAGTACAATTTATAGTGGTGTTAATAATGTAGTTTTAGTGATTTGTCTTAGATAGTATGGTTCTAGTTTCTATATTTTTTTATGTTACTCTAACACGTTTTACTAATTTCGTTTCATATTTAGTTTATCAGTTTAACGTTATTTCACGCTTTAAATTTTTTTTGTATATTTTTCGATAGCTCACTAGGTATAATAATAATATTTGAATGATTTATATAGCGCCGTTTTTGTACAAAATCACCTCAAGGGCGCTGTACAAATATGTAATACCACTACTATTCTTATTTATTTATATTTTGTACAGGCAGATTATATAAAGTACATAATTACCTGGTAGGTTCTCTTCTTAAAATCCATGTAAAAGCCGGAAGTGGCGTAAAACCAAATAAAATTACTAAAGTACAATTAACCATGTGCTCTATGGAAAGATAAAATGGAACCCCATAGTAAAAAAAAATAAACCGGTGAAAAACAAAGTTTTTTTACTAAAATATTTTAAATGTCGTTTAATGGTTTTTTGTTTGTATTAGGATTGAATCGTCCTACCCAGAAACTTTAATCGATAACCAATCATTTGAAGATATTCTTAATAATTTAGCAATACTGATATTTCTCCGTGTATGTTTCTGGTTTGACTGAGGGTGGAACCTTCGTACCCAGCAATTGGAGTCGATAACTCTACCAAACGAGCTAAATCCCAATTGGATAAGACTGACATTTATTGCGTATATTAACAGCTGTAAACCCATCGAATTTCTGAAAAATGCGTATTTGTCGACGCGTGTATGCGTCATTGCCACCAAAATTTGATATAATGCATTGTCATCGACAATGAATCTATCTGCCGAGTGTCATTCCGATCAGATCTCGGGAAGCGGGTGTATTTTTACTACAAAGATTTGCATTCATTCACGAAAACAAATGTGAAATTCAAATAGATATATTATATCGCGTTATTCGAAAAGTCGAAAAAGTTTTAAAAAAAATATTATTATTATTTTAATAATATCTTCTAATAACGCGATTAAAGTACATATTCGATTCACATGATCGTACCACGTTATTCAGGAGCATTCCCAACGTCATTACTGACCTTGACCGTTATATATTTTCCTGATAATTCTTTTTCCGCTCGTCCACTATCCATATTCAGACCGTCAAAGCGTCCTTTTCTATAAAACTGTTCACTACATTTACGTATCCGGACAATTCAGGGCAGTGACAAATTAGCACACTATTGAGAAGTTTAGAGTCATCAAAAGTGAGGAATATCTAGGTTAAATGGGTTAGGTTAGGTTTATAGTTATTTGCCATTTTTTCAACATTTTTAATGACTTTACATTACTTTTCAAAAGTGTGTTGATTTGTCACTGTCCTGAGTTGTTATAGACTTCAGGGCCAGTCATGTGTAGGCGCAATTTAGCAGTTCGCTCCGAGTGCTGACTTGCCAAGGAACCATGGACCTAAGGCCCTGATAATAACACGCCTCACCTAATCTAACACAGCGCCCTTGAGGTTTTTACTTGGCTCCAGACCGGCCTTTATGGAATCGTATCTAATCCACACACACACACACACAGAAGATGCGAAACTTCATACTAACTTATCGCAGTTTGACAAAATAATTTGACTTAAGGCTTTGTAGTTGCGAGTTTGCGACATATGCCATTTGTTATCAGGGCCGGCCTTAAATTAAACGGCGACTGGTACAAGAAAAAACCTCATAGGCGCTGTGTTAGGTTAGGTATTATAAGAGCCATACCTTATTGGCGCTTTGAGAACTCGGCGCCCGGAGCGAACTGCTCCAATTACGCATGCATATGACCGGCCCTGGTTGTAATTAAATCTTACTAAATTCTTTGCTATAACTTCAACAATACTCTAGCCAGCAACCGAATTGAATACTTGACTAATTAAAAAAATAAACAAAAGTATGCAATTACGTATAGGTACGAAGTTAAAAAAAGCCGCCCCTGCTGTGCCTTTACGATTTATTAGGAATCTCGCGTCAGTACGAACAACGAAATTTGCACCAGCGCGCATTTAAAGATAAAATCCCAGTAGTTTATTCAAGTCTCCGTGTAATTAATCTTGATGAAGTTGAGGGATATTCAGACTTGTAGAGAGCAGTTCGTGCTCGGCATAAACTATAAACTGTGTAAGAGGATTGTTTTGATGTCTCGGTGTCTATTATTAGTGGAAGACCGAATCGTTGTTCTAGTATCTGAATACAAAAATTGAACAATTAAAATAGTTGATGGTTATGAAAGGAACAAATAGTCATGAAAAGCAGTTTTGAGTTCCGTAGAACGTGATGTAATGTTGAAAAATTGTCTAATGATCTGAGTGGTGTTGTGGTTACGATTTAGATTGGTTGCTTCAGGTTCAGAGGTTGAAAATAACCCAACCTAACATGACCTCTAAGGAAACTTTATTTATTTTATATATTATATGTATAGATATAAAAATTTGGTGCTGATTTATTAGTCATCTGTAAGTGCGAAACGTTTGAGTTGAGATGGCAATTTACAAGAGTAACTTATAAACCTAGCTTAACAAGGTTTATAAGTTTTATATGTTAGGTATATAATAACGACAAGCAGATTAAATTTCACTTTTTAATTTACACCAATTTACAAACATAAAATATTGAATGGAAATGTGAAACTGTTTTTTTTTAATTAAAAAAAAATGTTGTTAAATTTACAACAGCAATAAAAAAATAGGAAGAATACGGAATAAAATAGAAAAAATTATACCAAAGTAAATATAAATAGGCAGTACATATTATAAATATTTACAATAAATAATCAAAAAACGTCACCACATAATCGTGTTAGGACGGGTTGTTTCGGAGAATTTGAACAATTCATCAAATTTCAACGTTCATTTACGGGTTCTGTGAAAGTCCTATTCAAATTCTGTTATTATATCATTATAGTTAAATATCTTTCACAGAACTTGAAAATTAACTTTGAAATTTGTAGAATTGTTCAAGTTCTCCGAAACAACCCGTCCTTAGTGATTTATTTTCATTAAATTGAATTTGCCACAATGTGGATTTGAGATTATTGGTGAACATAATACAATATATTCCTAGGTTTAAAAAGATAAACTTGCATAATGTCAGCATTGATTAATTATTCACCCTACATTTTATTATAATTTTTTTAATGCTATCTGCAGTAACTTTGTTTTTCTTTTTTTCACATTCTCATGTATACCAATACCCCCGAAAAAAGCACGATAATTATTATGACCGTAAAAATCCGCTGATATGAATAAACCAACTTACTACCTAACATGTCGCCACATGCAGAGAGAATAGACCGCAATACAACTATATTTCGGCACACTTTCTTTGCCTCATTCACATGCATATATCGACCCGTACATGCTCTTCTGTTATTGGGTAAAATACTTATACATCGCTAAGTAATTGACTTTATACAGTTTAAGTATTTCTAGTTTTCGGAAACAGCACTACTTTGCAGTCGTTAACCAACTGACTAAAAAATAGGTTCCTATTCGACATTGTAAAATATTTGAACGCTATTATTAATACATTTTTCATATCCTCCCCTGAGCTCAACAGAACACTTAACAAAAGAATTTGAGCAATTTAGCAACTCACGTTTGTCGGTGGGGTTCTTTGAAAAATAGGACGTCCATCCCTTATTGCTATTTGTATGTGTACTTATGAATGCAGGATGAACAACACGGTAGCTGCACGGTTTAAAACTGAACATTGTACACATTTGTTCTCATCCCCTACGGCTCAAGGCTCTTACGGACAAATGGGTAGCGAAATTAAATTAAGAATTATTACAGGATTAGCAATGAAAAAAGAAACTAAGGGTATCTAGCAACCCCTTACTTAATTTAATAGAGCGCAGTGTTACCCCATATAGGAAAGTGAAAAAGCCTTAGCTGATTTAATAAAATTATTAATAGATATCTCCCCGAACAATCAGTTTGATTAAAAATGCGCTTTTAAAATGTTACACATCAATCGCATACATTAAAAGCTCAGGCCAATTTGTTCTGTTTTAGGAACAAACATATATTACCCATATAATCAATTTGTTCGATTTTCGGAACAGCTCATAATATGGTCCCAGTGAAATAGTTGTGTCTCCCTTACCGTCATAGTTACATATATTAACTAAACGGCATTAAAAAGAGAAAACACAAAACTTTATATACAAATATAGAAGTTTACCACAGAATAATTCAAAAGTACACATCTTTGAAACCAAAGGTTTCGACCGCAATTTGAGAAAAAAATGTGATTTTTTAATGAATTATTTTTATATTAAATAACAGAAAAATGTGGAGACAATAATATTTTAAATACATTTTTCTGATTATATATGTATTTTTTGTTGTTGTTATGAGTAATTTAAGTTCAGTTTTTAGACGAAGCCATTTTAAAAACTTTTTATGTTTTTTCCAAATTTTTATATTTAAAAGTTTGCTTCATCACCTTTCAAAAAGAGTTTTCGGATACGTTCAGAAATATTCCATTTATGTGGATTTTATTGAAAAGCGAAAATACACAAAAATTCTCGGACTTTCTGACTGCATTTGAAATATAACGGTCAATATCTCAGAGGAATAAAGGGTTAAGGAAGAAACGTGGTAATGCAAATCCACAAAAAAGCAAATCGACTGTCAGGCTAACAAAATAGAAGAAATTGACCGACAATAATGTGGATGTGTTTGTGCGCTCAAAATATTCCTTAATATGTAAGAAACGTGCTAATGATGTCTTGAACGGTTGAGACATCATGAAAAAGATACGACAATGTATTTGTTTTAAAAACATATGAAAACCAAAATAAGTAATTCTTGTCGTGTTGTACTTTGTTTTGTCTCTCTTTCTCCTCCTTTTCTATCCCCTGTATTTGTGATCGAGCACTACCTATTTTTACAAATGTATAAGTGGGTAAGTAACTTCTTCTAAATTCCTACCTTGGCTCTGTGCTTATGTGTATATCCCTGTCTGTTTCCTTCTTGGTTTCTTTCTTGTTTGTTCTACTTAACCCCCTTTTTTCTATTGTTTTGTGAAACTTATAATTTTGATTTCAAAATATGTATTCTAAGTTCCTCTCTTCCTACAATGAGTTTTATAACTCATACTGATTGCTTTAGCAAGATATAAATATAATAAAAAATAAAATAAAATTATGTATACCTATATGGATACTTTCGAAATCCCGGCTAGGGCTCATAACAATACCTTTTAATGTGCCTAACTAACTAGTTCTGCGGCTCATTTGGCATCATCACTATATACACCGTCTGATGGTTGTATTTGCTTGACTGATTAGAAGACAATGTATGTACATGAGAGCATGCAAGGTTGTCCGATGTCTCTTCGTCATCTCTTATCATCCAAGATTATGAGATCCATTGTGCTTATTACAGTCTATTGACTATTACTATCCCGCCATCCTAATATCACAGATAATATTAAATTTAAAATGCTTTTATATAAAAGACAAAGACATTTCACTTTACTATGTGAATTTTTATTTTATTTTAGTAAATCAATTTTAATAGTGTTATTACCATGTTATGCAAGTAATTTAGGGTATATTATTGTGAAAGCTGTTTCGACTTTCGAGGTCATTAACAATCTGTGGTTATGCCACATTGAGACGACTTTTTTATGAGATTATATCCCTACCCTTTTTTTATGTGTTAAAATGATTTATTAATAATATTTTCGGTAATAACCGGTTCACTCAGAAAAACAATTGTGTGAGGTGCACTTAGCATTAATGATTAGGTACCTATCTAATGATGGTTACCATAAAATAAAACTCAAATTATATGGAGTTCCCCTAATTTAGCATAATAACAATAAAATCACCTGAAATTAATGAAAAATCCAGAGAAATTCTTTCTTTGGAATTCGCCGATTGAGTTTGAAAACGAGACAAGGAAAATCGTCGATTAAGACATTTTTTTTATTTTTTTTATTATAAACTAGTGCAGACCCGTGAAAAACACGTATATTATGAATTATCAACGGACGAGTTCCAATTTTTAAAATGCCATTTAAATATTTTTTTCTCAAAAATAGTACGTTATATGCAGTTAAATAGAATAATGAAGAGTAGGTAGGTACTTTATCACTTGTCTGAATTCTAAAAATAAATACTTCAAGCTTTGGAAATGATGACATTTATATTTGAAGTATCTAAATCCCAAGTTCCAGAATTCATTGATTCGGGGTTCAGCCACTCAAATCTGGGGTATCTTTATCTCAGTAAATAATAATAATAATAATAATAATAATTGGATAATTTGTATAGCGCCGTTTTTGTGAAAAATCACCTCAAGGGCGCTGTACAATTTATTTCCTAGGATCTACATTTGTTATTTAGACCAACTGTGCCAGCACGAGGTTCGTCATCCGTTCAGGCATGTGTCTGCCGCCAATATAGCGCTGACATGTGTCTGCTGCCAATAAAGAGCGCTGACACAACATCCTCCCATAGACAACAAACCTTGGCAGCACCGCTGTGACGCTCGACGAAGACAGCAGATGGAGACTCTGCTGCAAGAGTCCTAGGTAGCGAAGGAACTGTACCAGCTGCTGCAGGAAGAGAGACTACCCCGTCCACCAAATGTGCCAGCACGAGGCTCGTCATCCGTTCAGGCATGTGTCCGCCGCTAATATAGCGCTGAAATGTGTCTGCTGCCAATAAAGAGCGCCGACACAACATCCTCACATAGATAACAGACCTTGGCGGCACCGCTGTGCAAAATCACCTCATCCTAGTTTACCTTAGTCTCTCCAGTCACCTCCCAGCCTTTCATGCCACCTAGTGCATCCTCTCGACCCTTTCAGACTCCTTCCTGGCTCCAATACATTCTTTCTATTGTCGTGATCCGACGATTTCACACCTCTGTCTCAGACCCTTAGGGCTCGCTTATCGCAGGCTATCATAAGCAAAATATTGAACCAAAGTCAAAGTGAAGTTTATGTGTGTCATCTGTAACAAAATACATAAACAAAAACAGAAAATAAAAACAAAAACAAAAAATTTAAACAAAATATGGCTTATCTGTCCTCCAGGCAGACATCCTCGGTTGAAAAGGTCCCGTAAATCCCGACACCACTTGACACTTGAGTCAGGTATAAAATCTTCGACTGCATTGAGAAATCTTTGTTCTAGCTTCACTTTTAAAATTTAATCGGTTTAAAATGCTATAATAATTGCAAATTCCGGCTAAACGGTAGAAGTTACGCGCATTTCGTGAAATAAGAAGGTAAGCACTATATAAAACACGGATGCTGAACAATTTTCAGCGATCTCTTAACAAGGGAAACCTTCTGAAAGGATTAAACAAACCGGAGCGGTTAAAACACGTCCGCAACTAAACATTATGTTTTAACAAAAATGGTGCAAAAGCTGTTATTTGATTTCTGATGTAACAATATATCATATATTCAGTATAACTCTCCTTACCTCTTCTATCCTTCACTAGGCACATTTTAAATGTATAATTGATCATACGATGTACACATTTCTAAAGTAACAATATATCATAGATTCAGTAAAACTCCCCTTACCTCTTCTATCCTTCACTATGCACATTTTAAATGTATAATTGATCATTCGATGTACATATTTCTAAAGTAACAATATATCATAAATTCGGAACAATTCTCTTTACCTCTTTTATCCTTCACAATGCATATTTAAAGTGTATAATTTATCATACGATGTGCACATTTTCACCTTCATTACTTGTTTAACAAATCTTTATTGTTCCTCATAAAGAATAATAATATAGATAGATATTATCATCAATTATCTCTATATAATGCCCTTGTCAGTTATTCAATAAAATTAAAAATCGTCTGAAAAATATAATATAATATGCTAATTGCTACCATTTTCTAAACAAAATTAAATACTATTCGTGAGTGAAAATTAAACAGAAAAAAAGACATTCTTAAATGAACACATATCTAGATATTGTATTTTTACATCAACAGAAACTATAATTGAATTGGATAAAAATAGTTTGAAGTTTTACAGATTAAAATCGATTTTTTTCTCTCGCGATAAATTAAGAAGCCTTATTAATAAAACATCAATTTAATAATGTTTTATTGATTTGCTTTGACGATGAAAAATTTTTTCGATGTCTTACAAAAATATTCAGATTTTCATGAAGACTTATAATATGTCAGATTTTCGACATCATTATAATATATTCATAATTTACCAAAAGTTTATCAGGAAACCTGCTCATTCATTCGTAAGGCCTACAATCCAGTTCTTAACCAGAATTACCGATAATTTGAAAAGATTCTTAACAAATTAGCAATAGTCATTTTTCTCCATGTGGTACCAAACTTAAATGTCTAAAACAGCACTTTGCCAGTATACCCATGATATTAATTTTCAATAATATTCCATTTACGCATTTTTATAACTTCTAAAAACTTCATACTAACCTTACACCATTCTACAAGATGACCCATTATTGAAAATCAAACGTTATTTATTATTTGCATTAAGCTTTTTTATTTTTAGTTTGATAATTATATAAAACCATGTGTGGTCGCCCTATTTTGGGATTCTAAATTCGGTCGCCAAGGGAATAAACCGAACCACCCCGAACAAACGGTCTGTAATCAGCTGAAACACTTAATTGTGTACTATTGTTTGCGTAGCATTATTTATACCCCATAGGTTTCTTGAACCCCGCCTATACAGAGCGTTGTCAAAACCCTATTTTTTAAATATACCTTCGTACACAAATGTACTGGAAAATATTTTTTTTATAAATAAAATGAATTTTCTTTACAAAGGTTGTTGGTTTAAGTTAGGTAAGGTTAGGTTAGGTTAGGTTGGGTAGGTGTGGAGTAGGTAGGTACCTACCCACCAAACTCCATAAATTGAACACTCATGTTGTTACCCGAGGTTACTGAAGAATTAAAAAAAACGGTAGTGTTGAAGGTATGTGACTAATGTTGAAGTGAGTTCAATTTTACCTTAATTAGCTAAACATACTTAAATTATTTCATGTACTGATAATCAATTTCACTGTCTATCTGTGGCCTAGGAGTACAGAAGTCTTGTGTAGTTTGTCGACATCAGCTTTATTTCAGATGTGAAACAGAATAAGTCACGGAAAAAAACTAGCGGTCTCAACTGGGAATCGAACCCAGGATATCTGTATTACCGGGACAACGTCTTTAACCACTCGACCATTAGGACCTAATTATTATACATAATTTTTTTTTATTTTATTTTTCAAAATCAGAATTAACAATATTACCTTGCAACTAATTTTTACCTTCTAAAGTTCCAATAAAAATTTAATGTTATTTTTATTCTATCGGCTTATACATTCAGTGCCTGAGCTAGTAACAGCTGTGTTTTTCCCCATTGAATGCTTAGGAATATTCAATATTGAAAATTGATAGTGTCAATAGTGTACATGTGTATATTGTTCAAATTATGTTAAGACCTTCAAATAACATGAAATTTATTTACAAAAAGTGAGCTTTTTCAAATGGCCATAATTTTAAGAAATCAAAAAGCAGCTGTTAAATTCGAAATAAAAGTCAAAATAAAAACGTTTGCTTTTTTTAATACTTAGTGTGATAATTCTATGAATATAAGTTTTTAAAAGGAATGGTACGAATGAAAAGAATATAATATTTTTACGTTTTGTATGAACACATTGGGCAAATATTTATCAAACAAATGTGGTGGTATAAATACATATTTGCTTTTTTGAAACATCGATGGTTGAAAAATAAATCTTTGTTGATTCTGTATTCATTTTTGCATTCGTGTGGTTTATGAAATGATAACTTATCAACACAAATAATATCTTTAGCAAAAGCAAATATTCAATAAAAATACATATTAATTTCTAGCGTGGTGTTGATTCAAATATTGCGTGTTATAAACGCGATAAGTGTTAGAATATACTTTCTGTATTTATATGCATATTTTTAAAGACACAATCTAAATTATAGAAATAAATATTATTTTTATTATCAAGTAATACATTTATCTAAAGGTTGTTTACGATCCTCTCACTCATCTAATCTTACTCATTACGATTGCATCAGCTTTGTATTATTTGCGAATCTCCACATATCTCACACGATCATATACTGTTTTAGCGCACATACGCCTCAGGGATCTCATTTCTAGAAAATTCAGTCTACTTTCATTATTTCTTTCCCAGTTCCTTACCTCAGTGCTATACAACAGAGAAATAATTAACACTTCATTATGGACCGCTAACTTAGCTTCTTTATGTCAGAGCCATAATATTGATGTTTTGCGATTTATATCATAGAATTTCGTACGTGCTGTGGAATGAAGTGCAAACTAAACAACACTCATTTCTGTCTGAATACCAAGATAATTCAGATATTATTGTCTGTATCTGTGATTTTATCGGTACTCAGTGTAGTCGTGTCGGTATGCATGTAGGTCTCATGACGGTGGGATGTGAATCCGTGCTCGGCGCATAGTGGGCGGAGACAGGATGCTGAACTCATCCGAACCGATGCTTGATACTGTGGTGGAGATGATCGGTGGCGAGTCCTCCAGGCCGATTGCTCGGTGGCTCAACGCCGTGCGGGCGGAGACTAGACTGGAAGGTGATGTTCATTACTGATGGTGAAGACCACGGATCTTCATGATTCACCAGTGAGATGATGTTTGGTCGTCGACGGCGGGCATGGCGTGGTGGGTAGTTGTAGACTGAGTTCTAAGACTAAACTATGGCGCAATGTGGCTGCGTTTAATATAGCAACGTTTATATGAACGCATGCGTCTTCTAGAGCTGGGAATATTCCAGAAGTCGCAGGTAGATCTATTGCGCTTTCGCAGTTAATTCTATTTGCCGTTGCCCATTCTGAAATTCTCAAAAGTTCTGGGTTGCACAGCGAATAATAATAAAAAATATATGTGTTTTATGTCATTTTTATCCTTCCAAAAAATATTCGTCCCATAGGGAAAACATTACATTTCAATTTCGTATACCTCTATTATACCGTGATAAAAAAATGTACCCATACGAATTATCATTTATAAAAATATAGGGTCGTTACCTCGAAGGGATCTTTTGTCGGCTTGTCCTTTCAAATTGGGTTACAAAATATCCCGTTGACAATACACATTCAATAACAAACAATTTTTACGAAAAAAACGATAATGTGCTTTTGAGGAAACCCCTATCAATTTGACGCAGCCTATATCGAATTTCTCAGTTTATACTTCATAATATTAAATTTATTATCTGGTGTTCACATTTCAAACATACATATTTATAGAAAAATAACGCTATGGAGACTGGAATCGTCAATTTTAAGGTTATGCGGGTTAGGTTTTTTGTTTTGATGACCTTCTTGGCAATAAAAAAATATGTATATTTTTTGTGTGTGTCTTATCAGCTTATCACCACTAAGTGGCTTTTTATTAATTTGTAAATATATTTTTTTTCTAAAAAAGTTTATCAAAGGAAACTGTCACAAATAATCTTTGCAATAAAATACATTTATTTTCTCACAATTTTCTAGTTAAAAAATAAATTATGTAGTAGTTAACGCTTATATGTTTTTATAACGTAATTAACAATTTTATTTTAATTCTACTCAAGTAAAACTGAAGAAAAGTTTCAATTTATCCAAAACAAGGATGACGGCCTCCGTGTGGGGTAAGGCTATCGACTAGCAACCCGAAGGTCACGGGTTCAAATATTGGCGTGCGCAACTAAATTTTATTGACAAATTTGTGTTATTTCACAATTTACTTAATTTAAAATAATGTATAGTATATTTGCGACACGTTCCAGAGTGGAAGATAATCTCAGTATCGCCCTGGCGAAAGACCACCATTCAGAATTGAAACTTTGCATGAAACGGATGAATAGCCAGGTACTCCCCCTCCTCACTACCTTCAGCCTCACAATATACACATATTGAGGATGCCATAGACTCACTTGATCAAGACGGTTGGGAGCAGTTAGGACTCTTGTGCGCATTCACATTAAAATAAATCATAATTTTGGTATTTATAATGTATTCTCCTCTCACTCCTCTTCAGTCTCACAAGATACCCCATTCTGCAGAGCCATAATCCCGCTATAATAATCATATTTGGATGATTTGTATAGCCCTGTTTTTGTGCAAAATCACCTAAAGGGCGCTGTACAAGTATATAATACAATTCTACAATGATCTATGTTATTACTAACTATATATGGAGATAATATACAGTACCATACTTAACTGGTAGGTAACTTGAGATTATCACTGTTTATTGTTTATTAGCGAAATTTAGATACGGTTCGCACGCACAGGACAAATATTGGAAAATAGGACTTCTATGGGCATTTAAAACACTCTATACATCAACATATTTACATCAACGATATAATTATTTTTTATAAATAATAACACTATCGGTAACATTGATGACGCAACCCATTTAATAAATTGCGTACGTTGTAAATCATTCGCAACCGGATAATCAATAATGTTTGGACCATCGACTCCATTATTTACAATACTGACACGAATCACGATCTCCACATGACAGTAAAACATATTTGTTTGCATTGAACATATTTTCGAGGGAGCTCAATTCTTTACAATAATTATATTTAGCTTCTTCTGCGTTAATCTCTTCAGTTCGTATGATAATTTTTTGTTTATTAAAATTATTGTACGATAGATTAATTATCCATTTACAGTACCTACAGGATTTCTAATTTTAAGATTCTTAACAATTGGGAAGATAGGGATGTAAAACCAGTTTAGTGCATGCTTACTTAACCCCCCGACTTAAATAGTTGTCTCAATTACATTTTTAAGTTGAAATCAAGTGTTTTCTGCTTTAAAAATCTTTTGAATTCAACATTTTAAGCGTTCGAAGAATTGTGACTTCGATAAATGTGTATTTCGAAAAACTGCCATTAAAAGAAACTGTTCTTCGAAACATCAATTTCGAAGAATAAATTTCGAAGAAAAAATTTCGAAGAATTGATTTCAAACAATTGATTTCCAAGAATTGATTTTCGAATAATTTATTTCGAAGAATTGATTTTGTTAAAACTAAGTATTGCAAGATGTTTGCATACAAATACTACAAATAATATATTAACTTACAAAAAACGTTCATTGTAGTTATATATTGTTTCTACATAATCTGCTAAATAATAGAATGGATAGTCCCGAATAGCTATCCATCATTGGTTTGAATGTTACAATACACACACACACACAGACACTCAGGACGCACACTACGATTCTTCTTGTAGAAACCAACAACACCAACGCAGCAAATTACTCACAAATTACTCGCGCAATCACAAATTATACCTTATAAAATTACTACACTTAGACATGTTTCATGATTATTTGCTAACAAATAAAAGTAGTTTATAACTTCTTTCTGATTTAAGTAGATTTAAAACTACTTACGCTTTGTCAATAAACTTTTATTAAGAGTCAAAAACAATTCGTAAGCATTTAATTTTTTTTTTTTTTTACTCCACACACTTTTTTTCTTCTCATTACTCATGCCTTCATTTATTAGTTAGGATTAATATCTTTTCTGATATCTGACGAAATTGCCAAGATATTGAATTGAATACTACGTAAAATTTAATATACCTACCCACTCACTTGTATTAAATTATTGTGCTAATGTCTAAATAAACAAATAAATATGGCAAGTTCATAAATAAGAAGTTTATTGTTTTGTTTTATAACACGTGATAACCCAGGAGTAGTTTGTTGGAAGACAATACAGAGCCAGACACCACACTTTTGGCTTCGAAACCTATGTAACTATGAAAGTGTATTTCGCTGTTTCATTTTGCAATCTGCATGTTAAAAATAGGCCTGATATAAGAATACCAGAATAAGATGTAATTAATGTAATTACCGCACAAGACTCTTAACTGCCATACGCCTGTAAGACTATCGCATTGAATGAACGGGAAATTCTATGAGATCGACAGAATTAGGGAGGCAAGAGTTGAGGAAGAGGATAATATATTTTTTTTTAAATATATATATAGAATATCTATGAAAGCAACTACTATTTTTGGGTCCTAAGTAGGTTGCGTCAGAACTTTACAGCTGTATCATTAAAAATGATACTATTTGCTTAAGTTTACCTTTAGCTCTATAAGGCATTCAATTAAAACCATTTCAATTTAATACACGCCAAAAATAGATCGGTCATTATTTAATGCCAAATTGATTATGTTTGAGACGCATTACGTTTGAAAATGACATGGGTCTTAACGAAGTCCTATGTAGGTAGGTAAAAAAATATATATTTTAATAGTTGAAATTAAGCCAATGGTAATGTAATTATTCGGTTGAGCAGAAAACCATTTGTGTACTTAAAATCTAAAAATAATAAGAAAAAATATGATGTTTTAGTGAGACGTTTAATCTAATAATTGATTCTGCGAGATGAATTATTTATGTTTTTTATTTATTTATTTATTTATTGGCTCGCCAACAGAATACATCACATAATTTTAACAGTAATTTACATTTATACATGGTTATAATGATGTTTCTAATTATAGGTGAGCACAACATTCATCTCAATATTATTTGTGTAATAATAATTGGTTAGTTACAGTAATAATAAATTTAATTAAAAGAGTGTATATAAAAACAATGAGGATCGAAATCAATTATTAGGAAGAAACTTACATACTTATTAATATATTATACATATATATGTATACGCATACATGCATACATCTAAATACACATATAAATACACATACATACATATATACACACATACATAGATGCGTACATACACATTTAAATACAAACACACTCATAAGTGTGTACACTGTACGCATATTGTATGCAAACATATATACACATATGCACGCACGAATCATATATAGTGGAGCTAATGCATAAGTAGGTGATTGGTAAAGAAAATGAAATCATCAGGTATAAGTATGTGTAAGTTCTTTCTGAAGGTATTAATTGAGTTTGAAAATATATCTAAATCTAGAAGATTGCAGTATCTATTATACAATCGAGTCATTCTCGATGTTGGTTTGAAAAAACTTGTATTACTACGACAAGTATCTATCCAAAAGGTTTCAGGGTTTCTTGTGGATTTCGGTCTTATATTAAGGTTAATTTGATTAATTAAAGATGAATCATATACATTGTTAATGATTTTAAACAGAGAGATTATATCTGATACGTTTCTTCTTTTGGCGAGTGAGATTTCTTTAAAGTGAGTAAGTCTTTCAGCATAGTTACTGAGATTCCGATGTACTCCAGATTTGTAAGCTAGTATTCTTAAGTATTTTTTTTGAACGGACTCCACTTTCCTGCTATGAATTGCATAATGTGGTGACCAAATCACAGAGCCGTACTCTAAGATGCTTCTTACATATGAGTAGTACAAGATTCTGAAGCTACTGGTGTTCTTAAATGATTTAGTGACTCTGGTGATGAAACCGAGCATTTTATTAGCCTGATTGACAATGTTTTGGTAATGGTTTCTGAAGGTTAGCTTCGAGTCAAGTAAGATTCCCAGATCTCTAATGGAGTCTACTCGTTTTAGGATTTCATCACAGATCGTGTAAGCGAAATCAATTTTACGGACATTTCTCGTGAACGAGATGACATTACATTTGCCAATATTTAATTCCATGTTATTATCTATACACCATTGAGACAATGTGAGGAGGTCTTTTTGCAAAGTTTTGCAGTCTTCTTGTGAATTCACGGGTTGAAAAATTTTTAAGTCATCCGCATATAGTAAACATTTACAAAAAAGTTTTGCCGTTAGATCATTTATGAATATAATAAAGAGTAGTGGTCCTAAATGGGATCCTTGAGGGACACCAGATGTGACAAGTTTGGGAGAGGACTCATAACTATTAACTTGTACATATTGACTCCTGTTAGAGATATAAGATATGATCCATCTCAGGAGGTTGCCATGGAAACCTGTTCTTTTTAGTTTTTGGATCAGAAGAGGATGACTGACTTTATCGAAAGCCTTTCGGAAATCAGTATAGACTGCATCTACTTGTGTTCTTTTGTCAAAATTGGTACATAAAAAATCTACATATTCGATTAAATTTGTGGTAGTGGATCTTTTGCATACGAATCCATGCTGAACAGAACTTAAAATATGTTTAAAATGTGTAAAAATGCTTTTATAGATTAAGGATTCGAAAATTTTCCCAAAACATGAGAGTATACTTATTGGGCGATAATTAGAGATGTCACTTTTATTCCCAGATTTGAAGATAGGAGTGATACGTGCTGTTTTCCAAAGATCAGGAAAAACACCTTCTTTAAGAGATTTACGAAATATAACATGAAGAGGATAAACAAGAGATTTAGCACAGTTTGATATAAATAATGGTGGAATGGCATCTGGACCTGGACCTTTGTTTGAGTTTAGTGATTTCATAGCGTTGAATATTTCAGTCTTTGAAATTTCGACATGACTGAGCTCATAGGTACTTTCTTGAGAATCATAATTTACATGTTGATTTGATACATCATTTGTATTAAAAACAGAGCAGAAGTAATTTGAGAAAAGTTCACTAATTTCATGACCATTGTTTGCTACAGTTTCATTGAAGTGCATTATTTTAGGAATTAAGTGAGTCATACCTTTTGATTTTGCATAAGTCCATAGTGGTTTTGTACTATGATGTAAAGTGTCTTCGATAGAATTAATATAAGATTGGAAGCATTTGTGAATTCCAGTTTTGACCCTTGATCGTAGGATTGTGAAACTATCATAGTCTCTAGGATTCCCAAACTTTTTGAATTTTTTTCTAAGTTTGTCTTTTTCTTTGATTTGATGGATAACAACACTGGAATACCAGATAGGATATTTGTTTTTATTCACTTTTTTTGGTGTGTGTTTCTCTATAATTGGCCAGATGCTATTATATAGGAATTGAAGAGACTCATTGCAATTTAGTGTTACCATTGGGGTCCAGTCGATTAGGGATAATTCATTGGTACAATTAAGATAATCAGTTTTCTTGAAATTGAATAAAGGACGTTCAAGGTTATCATTAAGATTGTGCATTGTATTAATAGTTAGATCCATTTCAATTGGTGGATGGTGCACGTCAATTTTAGAAAGAGCGAGGGCAGGTTGAACATTAAGCGTAAAATCAGAGAGAGCTAGATCAAGTATTCTACCGTTAACATTTTTTGTATAGTTATACTGATGTAAGTTAGAGAAATGTAGAAATTCTAATAACAATGAAGATTTTTGATTAGCAAATGATTCAACATAATTACTATCATTGTTGGCGTTAACTGACCATTCAATGGAAGGGATATTAAAGTCTCCCAGTATTAATGTATGAGAATTGATGTGTGATTTAATACAGATATCTTGGCACTTTTGACGGCCGGCATAGTCCAGTGGTAACGCATTGGACTGCCATTCCGAAGGTCGCGGGTTCGAACCCGGCGTGCGCAAATAAATTTTATTTGATTAATTTGTGTTATTTCACAATTAATTAATTATAAAATAATATATAGTAATATAGTATATTTGCGGCACGTTCCAGAGTGGAAGATACTACCAGTATCGCCCTGGTGTAAGACCACCATTCAGAATTGAAACGTTGCTCCAAATGGCTTTAGCCGTGTTTAGTGACTAGATCTGAATAGCCAGGTACTTCCCTTTCCTTCCTCTTTCCCTTCCCCACTTACCTTCAGCCTCACAACATCCCCCAATTGGGGATGCCATAGTCTCACTGGCTCCAGACGGGAGCAGTTGGGACTCTTGTGAGGTATTCACTATAAAAAAAAAAAAAAAAAAAAACTTGTTGATGAAATTAGTAAATGCGTCAGTTGCAATATCTGGTGGAAGATAAGCTATACAAATATTTATAAATTTTTTATTTGATCCGTTTGATTTAATTCTTACCCAAATATGTTCAATATTAGAGGGTTCATCATATATTTGATAGGCTACAATGTTTTTCTTGATAGCTATTAAAACTCCCCCTCCGTCTTTCTTTCTGGATGTTAGTTTTTCTCGGTCTTGTCTGAAAATAGTGTATCGTTTATCCAGTATCTCTGCATCTTGAATTGAGGAATTTAGCCATGTCTCTGTTAAACATATAACATCATAGTTTGAGGAGAGAGTGTTTAAAGAGATTTGATCTAATTTGCTTCTCATCCCTCTTATATTCTGATAATATAAAGACACTTCCATTTTGATTATCAGAGGGATGTAGAAATGTGTATATGTATGCAGAAATTAGATTTTCTCTAACACGTCTTTGCTACTTGCCCATATTGCCGGGGAATTCTCATTTTTTCGAATAAATATTTTCCCATTCCGTACCCAAATGAATTTAATGTTTTTTTCCTTGGCTGCGTGACGTACTGCGGCGTGAAGTTCTTTATTGTTGGGAGTAAGTTGTTCCGATACATATACAGGGGTTTTTCCAGTAATCTCCAGATGTTCACTGTTGAGTTTGCAATTTGGGTATTTTTTATTGTAGTTTTTTACTGCAGACAGTAAAGCATCTCGGGTATAGCTGCTAGGTAGTTCCACTACAATATTTTTAGGTCGAATGGAGCTTTTGTTTGATTGAGGGACACGATGACAAGCTAATATCTCTTCTGTCCGAATTGGGAATGAAACTGCTGAACAAAGTTTTTTAAACAGGTTCACTGGATTTTCATTAGATTTCTCAGGAACCATTTGTATTTCTATATTATTTTTCCGATTAAATTGTTCAAGAGAATCAATTTTCTTCGTAAGAATATCATTGTTTGTTTGGAGACGTTGGTTATCGACACATAATTTATTTATTGTTGAGGAATTTTCTTTGGCTTCTTTGCATAAGCGATCATATTCTGTAGATAGGAAATCCAGTGAGGTCTTTATTTCGTCGAGCATGACAAATTTTTCTTTTATTGAGTTCAATTCCATTGTCACTTTACTTGTAATTATATCACTAAATTTTTGAATTAGGTTATGTTCCAGAGCTGCCGTCAGTTTTTCGAGTTTATCATCGATGTACTTGGTGTATTGCTGAAAGTCATCTTTATTGAGTGGTTCGACATTGATATTCTGATCGGTTTTTGTAGAGCACGCATCTGAACTTTGCTTCGCCCTTGTGTTTTTCATGTTGATGTTTTTAAAAGTCGTCAAAAGTGACAACACTATTGACCAATCACGAGGCAGATGACAACACTATTAACCAATCACGAGGCAGATTACAACAGTATTGACCAATCACGAGTTAATGTCAAAAACTATCTGTGTTTCTTACGGTGTTGGACTTTGTTATATTTTAAATCACGATATTTAACAGCAAGCACTCCAATGTAGAAAACAAATTGAATGAATTATGAATTCATAA
Organism: Hesperophylax magnus; assembly: GCA_026573805.1. NCBI lineage: Eukaryota > Metazoa > Arthropoda > Insecta > Trichoptera > Limnephilidae > Hesperophylax > Hesperophylax magnus. Next base: position 5,265,455 of record JAIUSX010000054.1, on the reverse strand, counting down.
ACTGATTTCAACTTTTACGCACTTGAAGATGCGAGGATTAGCAAATTCTTCTTGTTTCGTTAGATATATTGGGGAGCGAAATTCACTGTTGCAGATTTGACAGATGCGACCATAGACATGTTATATGTTATACCTATATTGATGGGAATTGCTTCGTAAAACTGATGAACACGACATTTCTTGAAAAGATATAACCAATTGTTATTAGTACACAATAATTTGTTCTTAATTTTAATTTAAAACTATAACGTTTCAACGTTTAGAACCATTACCAGAATTACCCACTTTTTCATTAGTTTTTGTTGTAAACTCTTAAATGCATATACAAAGCACGGGATTGCCTCTTACTTACACTGCTTAAATTATATATCTTGCCATAGTGCAAAAGCAGATATTTATACAAAAAACGAGAAACGAATTTTGCACAAAAAAACCATTCCTATCGATGTATTGAATGAATCTTACAAATTATAGTAGTGTTGGTAATGTAGTTTTAATGATTTGTCTTATATGTAGTATTTTTCTAGTTTTTATATTATTTTATGATAGTGTTACACGTTCTACTAATATTGTTTCATTTTCAGTTTATCAGTTTACTGTTATATTATGCTTTATTCGATAGCTCTCTAGGTATATTCTGATCTTAAAATCCATATAAAGGCTCGACAAGGCGTATAACCAAATAAAATAAAATAAAGTATTGTGCTATAAAAGGCACAAAAATGCCCAACGGGTTAAGAAGAAATGCTTCAAACTTTTCAGCAAGTCTTATAAACGTCCATATTACTGAATATTATTTCACCAGACAATGGGCAAAGCGCAAATAACTTTTCCTTGAATCTACTCATTCTTTAGACATTTTTTCATAACGGCTACTTACGTCTTTCATAAAGCGCCCCAGAAATATTTTCAAACAAACCAAGAATTCTAAAGCCATTTTTACAAAGGAAGCCTTCCTCCGTCGCAAAATTAATTGCTATTTCTGAAACTTTCATATCATAATAATACGATGTTTTCCTTTCTTACCCCAGAAATCATTTGTCTTAAAATTCTTTGAATCCAGAAAAAGCCATTGAAAAAATATCAAAAGCATTCAAATTTACATATTTGGTATATTATTATTCGTATACCTATGATAAGCTACAGTCGTTCGAAGTAAATAGTAAAAATGTGTTGTTAACACAAAATTTTCCGTAAAAAGATTTTATTTCGGGTTTGGCTGATAGAATTTGTTTTCCAATGGAAAACTTACTAATTAAAAATATTGCTAATTTATTAAGAACTTCTTCAAATTAATCGTAATCCGGTTAAAAACGTGATTGCAGCCCATTAACGAATAAGTTTCCTGATAAACTTTTAGTAAAATACCAATGCTTTATCACGATATCGAAATACGTGTTCATAAAATTCCTCACATTCCTTTATTATTATTACGAATTTACTAAAAAATTATCAGGAAGCGGCCTGCAGTCCCTTTTTTAACCAGATTACCAATAATTTTAAGAGATTTTTTAATAAGCATTACTATTATTAGTATTACTCACTTTTCTCCGTGTATGTACCAGATCTTTGACATGTTTTTGTACTGTCTGGAAAAAATCATATTATTTTTATTCATAAGTAACGTTCGTTTATCCGACACTGAATATTTTTTGCATTATATGAGACTCATTTGCAACCCAATGTTGTTGGAACATACAAATATTTTTTAGTAACCTTTTAGAAATAGTTGACTTACAGACTTTTAATTTGAAATGTGTTTGTCTTCTTGCGAATCAGTGGCAGTTGAACAATGCTTATTAATTTTGTCCGTTCAACTACGCATTGACATTACTTTATAAAGACATTTCTGTGGTGTTTTTAAATAGAAATTTGTCGATGTTCGCTACTACAGCTGTAAAGTCATGTTAAGGTTTATAAAACAACATGGAGACCGTTTTAGCTAATATAAAAAGGGCATTGCCCAACGAAAGCCCTAAAGTACCAATGGTAATATTTCTGCCACGTCACGCCACAATGTCACGCTTAGCGAGGTGGAATTAAGTTTACTATTCGTAAAGCAATATTTTGTTGGAACGTTAAAATCGGGTTTTTATTATTTTTGGAATGGAATCACGAACGTGTTTGAGAAATTTTAAGCAACGTAATAAGTAACATCATTGTGGCTTGGAATGAAAAAGCATAGTGACATATATACCTAATTTATTATTATATATATATGTAGAAATTCATTTCAGTTAATTTAAACTGTAATGAATTATTAACAAACTGTGATGAATTTCTACGGTAAGGTAAGTTTGCGAAAAGTGGCAATATTCGGGATTTTTTTTTAGTATTTGCACATGTAACGAAAATTCATTATAGGCAACCGAATTTACTGGAGAAATGGGTAGAAGAAAGTCATCATTTTGCTAAAATCATGAAGTTTCCCAACTCGCAACATTGTACTACTGTAATATTGTAACTTAAGACTTGAAGCGTGCATAGGATTCATCCTCTGACTCCTGCATGAGAAATCTATGCTTTGGAACACGAGGAAAAAAATCATCATCACGATGATCATCATCATTTAGATCATCATGGCCGTATTCATCATCACAGTCATCATTTTTATCATAATCATCAAGGTTATTATCGTCGTGGTCATCATCACGAACACAATCATCATGATCATGATCGTCTTGGTCATTATTCATCTTCATGGTGATCATAATAGTAATAATTGTTGTCGTTATCACCAATGATCACCATGGTCGTAGTAATCATGGTCATTGTCACCATGTTCATCATCGACATGGTCATCATCGTCATGGTCATCATCATCATAGTCATCACGTCGTCATAATGATCATAATCGCATAGTCATGATGACAATGATCATCATCATAATAATGTGATGATTATCCATCGCGTCATTATCGCTACAATTGTCATCATCTTTGCCATCATCACCATGGTCATAATTACGGTCACCATTATGATCATAATCAGCAAGGTCATTATTACCGTGATCACCATGGTAATTGTCACCGTGATCATCATCAGCATGGTCACCATCATCATGGTCATCATCATCAAAGCCATCATTATGATCATAATCATCTCCATGGTCATAGTAATTGTGGTTATTGTCATTACGATCATCATCGGCATGGTCATCATCGTCATGGTCATCATAATGATCATAATCGTATATTGATAGACATAGTCATTATCAGTACGATTATCACGGTCATCATCATGGACTTAAAATGAAAAATTATGTCAATGCTTTACTGTATTTTTTATGGATTTCTCATAGACCAGGAATATGAATTACACAAAAAAACATTCATCCGTACCCACCACCCTATTCGTACAAAGAAGAATTCGTCCATCGCCGATACTAGCTATCAACAATGAAAAAGCAATAAAATGAAACTGAATTTATCTGTCTCCCTCCAACCATTCCACCCATCTCCATTTCCTCTCCCCATACAGACCCGATTCACGACTCCGGTTCGGGCGTAATCGATTTTTGATTGTGTTTATTCAAGCTTTAACAATAACCGATTCTGTCGAGTAATCGATTTAAATAGTACCTACGGGAACTTGAGTGGGATTCCTTAATTAGGTTTTTTTAGAGAGGTGGCTTCGATGAAGCGATGTTGTTTTCAGATTTATTACTCATTTAAATAGGGATGGTATTCAAAACTAAAATATATTAATACAAGTTTCTATAGTGGTACTTTAATACACGGCTTCGGGGGTAATTTTTTGCGCAATACGAAGCAGCGCATTATAATACTTCATCCTTTTGTATACAGTAAACTATTTTGCGTATTCGCTTTGTCCTTTTTTGGTAGCCTGATTTCTTTGAACGCGAATTTCATTGCATGTGAATGTCCTTTTTGAATATAATTTTGTTTGTAAAGTATTTTGGTAACAGGTTGTTGTATAAATATCATCGCCAGTTCAGCAATTAGCTAATTTAGTTCCTTTAACAAGTATTATTCATTGCTCTATTTTGGAGAATTTCCAACTTATTTTTTTCCTGTCGTTATACAAGAAAAGAATCGTTGAGCAGTAATTGAAATGTGGAGCAATAATGAAGTTATATAGTCCCCGTAGTATATCTTAGTATATTGTAATACTATTTCTTAGATATCAATCAAAAATTAACCACTAAAGTATGTCTGTGCGAGGTATCTCAAAGCTCCATAAATTATTATGGATTTGACGTTTCAAGGTGAACATATTTGTATTAATAATTCACTATTCGACAGGTTTTGCTACTTCAGACTGTACACGAACATATTTTCTTCTTTATAAGTGAGATTATTGTATATTTAAAAAAAAGCTTTGTAATGGAATGATAAAGTCCAATGTTCAAAGAAGTGAAGCTATTTAGATGTATGAAAATTAATGTATTCTATGTCTGAGTAGATTTTTGTAATTGTTGTACCTATTAAAACTGGATTGTTGTCATGTAAGTGAAATCGTCTAGAAAAATCCTGTTTAAATAAATAAATTAACATTCATACGAACTAATTTGGACAAATAATGAAATCAGAATGACAAAAAGCTTCATTAGTGTTTTTAATCAAAATAATCCGCGTTTTAATATATCAACCGCGTTGTGTTTTTGTTCCCCAGATACAGTAGCGGTGCTTCCATGTACTTGAAGGGGCGAATTACCGGCTTTGCCGCAAGAATGAGGGTGGGAGGAATAAGGGATGGAATATGCACCTCGGAGAATGCTTTCATCATGGATTCCGGTCTCGTTCCAGATTCCAACATCGACGCATTTTGATCACAATGATATTATTGGCCCTCTCAGAGTTGTAGAATATCGTATCAATATTGTTATTGAATTTATTTATTAATAATAGTTGAAATGATTTATATAGCACCGTTGTTTAAAAAAAATCACCTTAAGGGCACTATATTTTTTTTTAAAGTATCTATTTATACTCTACTAACTACTGTAGATAATTTATTATAACTAAACACTTAAAACTTAAGAGAAGATTGCAACCAACAACATTAAGGCGATGCACTACGTCGTGTAATATTTTAAATTGAGCCGCTATCAATAACAACCCTTACGTAGATGGCGATAAGGTTTAAATTCCCGCTTAACACCATCCGCCTGTTTTGATTTATGCAAGAAAAAAACATGGCCAAAAAGCTCCTTTTATTTTATTTTGTGGATGTTCAGGAATAAATATTTAATTTTTTTTAGATCATTTTATAAATAATTTAATTTTCCACATTATACAATAAAATCATTACCGAAAATTGGGTCGTAAGTAGGAGATTTTGAACTTTAAAGCAGTTTTCATAGGCCTTTACATTATTTTTTTCTAGGCTTATAAAAAGACTTATATAAGAAATACTTGATTATTTCAAAGGCTTAAATGTATTCTACTCGCAGTATTTAATTAAAGCATCTGAAAAATTTCTAGGCGACCAAATTTTCAAACCAAAAACACATGATTTTGCATTACTACGTATGGCATCGCCTTAGAAAAACTATATTTACAGTAATGAGCGTGATGCTGCATAAAAATATACAATAATTATTTCTATTATTATAGAAAGATAGTATGAAGTATAGCGACGTTTTTGTGCAAAAATCACCTCAAGGGCGCTATACAAATTTATAATACATTTCTACAATCTACAGTGATCTATTTTATTACTAACGATTTATGGAGATAATATACAGTACAATACTTACCTGGTAGGTCACTTGAGATTAACACTTAATTAACATTATCTAATTGTTTATTAACGAAATTTAGATACAGGATTTAGGACATAATTAGAAAATTTTATAAAGAATAATGACTTATTGTCTTCTTTTCTTAGTAACATAAAGAGATAATGATATCCTCACTGGGATCTCCAGTGCTGAGGATTTCATTTACATATTATTATAATTTCATTATCTTCTTCTTCTTTTGGCTCTACAACCCCTGGTGGGTCTTGGCCTCCTCAAGAGTCTTTCTCCACTCATCTCGGTCCTGCGCCAGCTCTCTCCAGTTTCGAAGCTCCAAGGCAGACAAATCTCTGAGGACGTTGTCGCTCCATCTTAACCTTGGCCTTCCCAGGCTCCTTCTCCCTATCGGTCTTGAGCTCAGCAGATACTTTGGTTCTTGATGCTCCGTCATTCTCTCCACATGACCTAGCCACCGAAGTCTTCCCAGTTTTATGAACTTTGTGACGTTTAGCTCCTTAAACAGAGTATAAAGCTCATTGGTATAACGTCTGCGCCAAAATCCATTTTCTAGAACCGGTCCGAAGATGCGCCTCAAAATTTTCCTTTCAAAAACGTCCAGTGCTCGCTCATTCTTCTTAGTTAGAACCCACGTCTCGGCTGCGTACGTAAGCACTGGTCTAATTAGTGTTTTGTTCATTATAAGAAATTAATATTACAACAAAGTAACATATGAATTTAATTATAAACATATATCATGTAGTATATATATATATATATATTTTTAAACAATTTTAGAATAAGTAAGACAGTGTTTTTTGTATAGTTCTGTTTAGTAGATTCGGTTTTAGTCTGTGTTTGATATCAGTATATTTTCTATTTCAGATCTCCCTATATTAAGTATCCAGCTTTTTATTTGAGATGTAAATGTTATAATGTTGAGGGTTTTGAGTGAGAGTGGTATTTTTTTGTAGAGTTTAATACTGTGATATAAAAAGCTTTTTTGCCCAAAAGTTGTATTAGTAGTTATTTGTTGGATAAGTTAAGTTATTAAATTGGATATAACTGGACTTTCTCTCAGGAATGGTATATTTTTTAGAGTAAAAGGTAAGTTTTTAGTTTAGACCTGAATTCTATTGGACTTACTTATTACTCTCCACACAGCATTTCTGAAGATGTCACAGGCCTCTAGGGAATTTTTTTTGTGGTCTTGCGTGTGGAGCTAATGTAAAAAAAATAATCTGCTGCCAGCTAAGCCCTTCAAGCAACATTTTGCACGTATATTAAAATGCGAAATGAGGAATTTACGTATATTGTTTAGACTATTCATACCTTTATTTTAAACCTATTGAACAAATCAATAGTGAGTCGGTAATTAATATTTATTTATGAATTTAACCGACGTGGGTATTATAGTGATTTATCCTTCTTTAGCTGACTTTTTGGTCAGCATTTATTTTTTATTTTTTATATGTTCTTTATTCAGTAAAGTTTATACATTACAGTAAACGGGTAAATTTTTGGCCACCACACTAGGCACATGCCCGTGTTGTAGTGGTCAATTTTATGTTAAGTATAATAATACAAATTAAAAATAAGTTGAATGAAAACAAAATAATATAAAAATAAAATAAAATAATTTATACATCTAAACAAGTATGAAGTATAAAGTAATTAAAAATAATGCAAAATATCTACATAAGCTTAAGATATATGAATATAAAAAATAGGTGTGGAAAACAGAAAAATTACAAAAGCATTACAGTGTCTATCAACAGGGCAGTTATATGACGATGGACACTGTAATGCCGTCCGAAACGTTGGTTACAGAAGAAGGTAGCGCAACATGGCATAGTACCCTAAAAATAAATTACCATAGTACGTAAACATTTCAAATCATATACGACGTAGGTAGGTATATTTATGGGGTCCATTATAACTCAACACAGTGACAATTCAACACACTTTTAAAAAGTGATATAAAGTCATTAGAAACGATGAAATTTTTTTTTTAACCTAACCTAACCTAACCTACTTAACCCAGTTAATAAAGTTTTTGTTTCATCATTTTCCATGACTTTATATAACATTTTAAATATGTGATGAATTATCATTGTGATGATTTATCCGGTCACCATCTATTTATGATAACATACCCACAGAATAATAATAAACCCTCTCAATAAAATAAATGGCAGCGCTGACGTTCTCCATGATTATGCCATCAGTGACATAATCCTTTGCGAGCGAGGGTTTGTTTACTGTACACCGCCCACTGAACTAATGCGATCCTTGAAACGTAACAAAAAATAAAGCCTTTTTCTTCAATCATTTAGAGAACTTACCACAAATGCAAGCAACACCTTCCTACAGAAATGCCAACATACTTACAGCCAAGATAGGCATATCTTATTGAGATTGAATTTTACATATACAAAGTTAGTATATTAATTATACGAAATATTTGGGTGATTTGTACAGGGCCGTTATATATAATACAATTGTAAAATGCTCTTTCTTATTAGTGAACACAGATAAGACAAATTATTATCAAGAGATTGCATTTCGTCAATCACTAATACACGTATATGTACAATGCATTTGACCATTGAACGTGATGCTGCGTTAGAAATTACATACATTATTATTTATTTATATTCTGTACAGGTATATAATATGCAAGATCATTCTTACCTGGGAGGTCATTTGAGATTAAAACTGTTTATATGAGACATTTTTATACAGTTCGCACGCAGATGACCTAATGGGGAATACACGTAATTGGAAATGCCATTATTAATTCTTGTATTTATTTAAATAATATGTATTTATGTTCTTTTTAATATATTTATGAGAGGAAAAATAAATTTTATTTGGGTGGTATAACAGTCCAGGGATTTGATAAGAATTTATCTTCCTATATGTGATTCGTCCTTTGGTATGAGAGAGATTGAGGTACAAGGATTCGAATAACGTAAAATCGATAAGAAACGAAAAGAAAATGATGCAATATAACTACTTGACATTGATAGCATCACTTATCGTTAGAATCCGCTAATAAGTTATAAGATATAGCAAAGTTATTAAACGCTAAGAACAAAAGTTTTATGGTATGCGTTATATTATTTAACTTATTCAACGTCATCTCGCACACTAATCACTAAACAGTTAAAAGTTGTGAAGAATTTAGATAGCTTCGGGTTGCAAGAAATTAGTTTTGTTTGTCACTTTAGTTTTAAGTTGTAAGACATAGTTATTTTTTTGTTTTTATTTTTCTTATATAAATATTTGCTGCTCTTTATATCTGCCTTTTTTAAGTTTCCGAAATGAAGTTTGTATACATCGGCCGCTGGAGGAGCTGTCTATGTTTGGGCATTTATTTAAGAAGGTGTTGTTAAATTCTCAGGTCTTACATAGGATTTAGGCATCTGGGGGGGTTTGTATGGGCAATTCTTCCTGGACAACTGCACATAAACCCTGCATTACAGCGTCCGTGTCCGGTCTGTACCGGGTATTCCCCCCAACCAAACCAGTCCTAACCACCCACCTCCAACCCTTTCGTGTCCGGGTAATCCCCCCTGACGGGCAGATTATAGTCCGGACCCATTTGGAATCGTTAAGGGGGTCTGGCCATGACAAGGTTGGTCAAGGCTCAGTGGAGCTCAAATCAGGTTAGGATCATAAAATATTAAAAATAACTAAGCTTGAACACTGATAGCTCGCGCTCATAAAAAGAATTTAAAAAATAATGTTATATTCAATAGTCTAAGAAAATAATAATCAACGAGTATGAAATCTCTATAGCAATTCAATATTAAATTGAAAAGTTTAGTGGAATACAATACATAGGCATTTTGCACGACAACACGAATAGCGATCGCCCACAAATGAGATGGACTGACGACACAAATAGAACCTCGGGCTTTGGATGGGTGAGAGTCATAGATAATCGATAAAAATTGAGACATTTGAAAGCAGCCTGTGAAAGATGAATTAAATTTGCTTAAATTATTTTTAATTGTTTAATTTTTAACATTTGAAAAAGGCATGGGTGCCTTATTGAAACCGGTTTGCTCCAAGCGTTTCTACCTTTTGACGTTTGGTCAGCTTTTTCAATAGATAGAATGTAAATTAAATTACTATTTTATTTTACTTTCCAAAGTAAGGCCCATGATTGATACCCCTGGCAGAGGCAAGACGGAGAACTTATATAGATGTGAGACGAAAAAGTTTTTCTTTCTGATATTTCATATTTCTCTCCCGATTTCTTTCTGCTGAGAGCGTACTTCAAGAAACAAAATGGCAACAAATGAGGTCCATCAATTTCCCAAAGCGCTGTGATATTAATTCCACTATTTTCTTGCGTTATTTTTCCATCTGTTGTCGACCAAAAACCTGCTAACCAAAATAACTACTAACTCTCTACCGAATATACTGAATATTTCTTTGTGAAATGTTCATTTAAATGTAGTGTGTTAAAATTTTAAATAGTGTGAAATGGGTTTATTTATTTTACGAAAAATGTGTTTTTGGCTTACATTCAAAATCCTAGTCGACAGTAGTTTAAAAAAATCGACAGTAGGTCTGTTCTGAGAACAGAGTAATTAACACGTCAAAATAAGTTGCAAAGTCAAAAGTAATGACTTCAATAATTAACTCGTAGATCTAGCACGTGTTTCCAGATGAAATGGGCTAGATAATAATAGTTGGTTTTAGCATGTATTATATTTAACTTCCCTATACAATAGTGATCAAATTCTTTTTGAGTATTCTATAATCTAAGATTCAAGCGAAGCAATTAAGCAAGCAAAACACAGATTCTTTACCCTTTTAGAATGTTAATTAATATGCACCAATGATTAAAAGGAAGCAGTGTTTCAACTGAATTGATTGATAATAGAGAAGTACAGCTCGACCGTTTGGCATTTCATGTGTTCTAATTCCGGATCAAGAAGGTGGCCATGTTGGATACTACTTTTTATGCAACGGAGTTTGAATGAGCGTAGATTCTACTAAATGCTGTTAAATTTGAATAATTAAAATTATGGTCGGCACCTAAATGCACGAAGAAAGTTGGACAAAATAATTATCATTGAGATGTGACGTTTCTTTGATTTTATAATTTCTTATTTTTTTAAATAAAATATAATATGGTTCATAATAAAGTAAGAAAGTATTAATATACCCACTTACAAATCATATGATTATTTTTTGAACACGAATATTTTCGTCGGGGGAGTTAGAAAAAAGGTTTTAAATTCATAATTGCTAAAATTTTTTTTAATCGAGAAGACAACCCCTGAAAATATTTAGTTTAAAACGTGTTTTTTATTCTTATTAGGTTAAACTATATTTAAGAAAAGCTCAGTTGAGGTGGAATGTTGAATAACCACTTGTCTAACACAAATGGAATTCATTAACTGATTTTTTTAATAATTTGAAAAATATGTTTAAATTATATCCATGAATAGCACAACCATCAATGACAAAAAATAATTTCCCAACGTTTCCAGCCTTCAGACTTTGACGAATTTCAACAATTGAGTGCGCAATGTCAACTAGCCCCAAAAAAATGTATGTCACTGGCAAAAGTGACAACATGAAAAGTATCTGCCGGTATAAAAACGAATCTGTTCAAAATTGATTTCCAGTGACCAATTTATCCGTTTTGGCGTATTTCGTAATATTCTATGAATTGTGATGTTAAAATAGAACACGGTGTTACGCAATCTACAAAAACTGTCGCTTAATGTTTATGCAATTAACTACGAAAAATGAACCTTACTTCAGGTTTGTAACAAAAGTGAAAATTGTCGGAAAAGTCGTTGGTTTTCAATCTAAATCCTTACGAGATTTAAGTTATCATTACGTTCTTATGTTATTTAACTGCCAACCTTAACCATAAAGTAGGTTACCGTTTTCTGAAACAGAAAAACACTCAAAAATCTTGATAATACAGTTTTTGATGATCTCAATTCCTAGGTGCCCACACTATTTTCAGTTCACGAGGTCAATTTCATTAGCTTCATGGAGCTTTAAAAAATAATTTATGAAGCGTGCTTCGGATAACTTCATGGTTTCTTCGTGAGTTTTTCCAGGCTGTAGTCTGAATATAACCCTGATGATAGCCGGCCTCTGATTGGAGACATCTGAAAAAAATGTTTTTTTAAGGTCCTCAATGGTAATAATCTTATTTTCAGCGAACGTTACAGACAACCAAGTAATATTCATCATCAGGTGAGATGTAAATAAAATTAATATATTGTATATTTGTTTTGTGCTATGTCATTTCAAGTGCGCTTTACTATAATAAACTTTAATATAATGTTCATTGAAGACAATATTGATAAATCTAACGAAACATGAGACAGAAAAATAAAAAAAATAACGGTCACACTGGGAATCAAACGAAAGATCTGCCGCAACTCGTCCACTGCGACCTAATTATTTTACATCATTTTTGTCGACCTTGTATTTCAAATTCAGAATTAACAATATAATATTCAACTATATTTTCACACATTTTTTGCTGCATCTTTTTGTCTAGTTCTATTTCACGTTTCATTTAGATTTATTAGTATTGTCGGTTCATTCAATGATTAATATTACATTGATCCGATATATCCTTCAAAAGTTTACATAATATTGATAGATAAAATAACAAAACACGAAAACTTTTAATATATACACAGTAAACTCATTAAAACATTGAAGTTTTTGGGACACCATGTATCTTGTCGAAAAAATCAGTTTTACTTCCATTCAAGACCGCATCGAACCGCCTAACGAAAACAAACATTAATTCGGATCATGTCGAATCCGCGGATCGGGAAAAAAATATAGCGTCGATTTTGTAACCGTTTTATTTGGGTCAGGTATGGGAAATGGGCAATGGGCACTCTGGGCAGCCAATCATCGTTCAACGATCCGTATCTGTCGGGTCCATTCGGGGGGAGAGAGACTGATGGAGAACGCTGCTATCTTGAGACTGGGCGCTTTGTCAATGGCTTTGCAAAAGAAGTGTGCTTTTTTATTCAAATAAAGAATGGCGCAGCTTAACTAGGCAAGCTTTGCAGGCGGCCAGAAGAGGAACTGAAGATGAAAACATAGAAATCCATAGAAAAATTTTGTCATGTTAAATAAACAAAACTTCATGTTTGCTTTTAAGTGTATATGGTAGTTCGTGTATAGACCAGTTAACTCTACGGATTTACGATTAAAAAACCCAGCCGTAAGATTTATGAAATAAGTATGATTCTGTTGTCACAATAAATAATAATACATTATTTCTAGCAACGATTAAATGTTTTAACTTTCTGTATTCCTCCTTTTCATATAGGTATTTATTTACTTATGTTTATTTACTCATTATTGTATGGAAGTATGGACGGTGATGTATGGAAGTGAGGCATGGAACTGGCAAAAAAAGGATGGAAGTGGATTGAATGCTGCTGAAATGAGATGCCGGAGGAGTATGTGTGGTAAAACCATGTATGATCGTGCGAGGAATGTGGAGATCCGCAACGAGTGCAAGGCTGATGTAAGCGTAATGAGTAAGATCAAGAAAGGGACGCTTAGATGGTTTGGGCATGTAGAGCGAATGAGAGAAGAAAGGAGTGGAAGGAGAATATACGATGCAAATATGAATTGTAGCAGAAGTCGGGGACGCCCGAGGAAGACATGGCACGACCAAGTTAATCAGATACTTGAGTCGGGCCATGTCAAGAGTCAAAACAATAGAAGAGTATGTATGAGACGATGTATGAATGTGAATGAGGCAAGGAGTGTGTGCCAAGACCGAGTTGTTTGGCGGTCCGTCCTCTCTGCCTACCCCTGCGGGGAAACGGCGTGATGGTTGGTTAGTTTACTCATTATTATGTACTTCCTAACCTGTTAGTACTTATTTTGATAAGCCAACACTGGTACTTTGTAATACTTATTTAGTCAAGTAAAAATTCTGTAGTGCGATGAGGGGCTTATGATTTTATTGAAATATAATATTATTTAATAAATAAATATATTATTATGGGCGTTGCAGAATTAAGATTCTGAATGAGAAAGTAATGCTGATTATAATGTTTGATGAACCATAGATGATTATTTTTTATTTTTTTTTTCTTGTTTATTCCAGATCTCGGGGAGGGTGGTGCAATCCCACGAGCTCCATATTATACATAGAATATGTATAAAGTAAATATAAAAAAAAATATTGTAAGATAATACATACAAAGTAAACGAAAACAAAAGACAATAATAATAATACAAAAAACATAATGAGATTAAAGTTTTTTAAAAAGAAAAAATATTTAAAAAAATATATATAAATATATTTTTTTTTCTATGACATCAGGATTTGGCTCCATCGCTTGTAAATAGGTCCCTGCCAGAAGTGCAGTGCTGCCATCACAAGACCGTTTTCGCTCGTGGCTAGTCGTGTTCGAAAGCTGGTGATCCGTTTTTTCATTAGTGCTCGGAATCCGGGAACACGCCCCTCTACAAACATCTCAGTGACACTGCAGTACCAGGACAGCCCAAAAAGTATTCGGTAGGAATTGTTGTACTGTACTTCCATTCTAACATATAATTTATAACGAAATTATATTAGTACCATTCATCAAAGGCCTTGTAGTTATTTCCAAAAGAAAACTTACTTATTTTATCGTTGCTGAGAAACAATTTCCACCAAGGCCATCAAAATTTTAGGTTTTGTAATACGTAACACAAGGACTTTTCATAATGTTGAGTCAATGAAACTACTATACTGCTCCTTTGTGAGATCGCAGCTAGAGTATGCATACTTCTTTCGGTGCCCTTATATCTACTTGTAAAAAATTGAGACAACCTGTAATTGATATCTGCAACATAATATTAACGTCCAATTTAAAACTACCGCTACATTCTACCCGGAGAACGATTAATAACATTCTTGTACTTATTACTGAATAACTTCACTGACCGTTCCGAAATGTTAATCGATATAAATATCAATGTCCCTGTTAAATCTAATCGAGTCCACCATCTTTTCCGTTGTGACATTTATATCACTCACTAGTACGATTTAACCGAACTGCCAATACATACTTGTCGATACAATATTCAAAATCTCTCCTTCCTGCATCGAAGGAAAAATAATTATTAGTGAATGTATCTGATTTATGTATTTCTGTAATGGTTTTAGTGTCTACTTTTATTTTTGTAATGTTTAACTAACCAATGTACCTATTCCTTTTACCTTGGGCGTGCAATAAATAACCATTTTAAACTGGTTCTTCTTGCATTTTTTAACCGAGCAATGTTGTCAATGTGAGCAATGTGTTCAACAATTTACGTAATTTTGCATTTCATTTATTGCTCTCCCGTAAGGACAACAACTATATTACCGAATTTCAAAAATCGAGTGTTTTAAGATATTCTTATTACGTTTGGTTGTAGATATGTATTGTGTATCTTAATTTTTGAGTTATGTAAGTATTACGTTTGATTGTAGGTATGCATTCTGTACAATTTTAGGATAAATATTAAATTTGGTTGTAGTTATGTGTTATATACCTTTATTTTAAGTTAAATATTACGTTTTGTTGTAGGTATGCATTCTATACCTTTAGTTTTATGAAAAATATTACATTTTATTGTAGTTATGTATTGCATACCTTTAGTTATAAGTTAAGTATTACGTTTGATTGTAGGATGTTTTACATACCTGTAGTTTTAAGATAAGCATTAAGTTTGTGTGTAGGATGCATTACATACCTTTAGTTTTAAGTTAAGTATTATGTTTGATTGTAGGTTGTATTACATACCTTTCTTTTTAAGATAAGCATTAAGTTTGTGTGTAGGATGCATTACATACCATTAGTTTTAAGTTAAGTATTAAGTTTGGTTGTAGGATGTATTACGTTCCTTTAGTTTCGCGTTAAGTATTAAGTTTGGCTGAATAAAGTATCTTAGCCCCTCAGGCTAATTTGTTCGCTGGAACAGCTCACATGGGTTTCATAGAAAACTTCCCAAGTCTAAGTGTAAGTCCGAGAAAACGTCTCCCTTACTGCAATGATGATTAATATGATCTAAACGGTGTTAGAATGAAAGAACACCAGGCTTTATATTTAAATTTAACCACAAAATATACATCATAATATCAAAATATAATATACATAAAATCAAAATATACATCTCTTTGAAACCTAAGTTTCCGACTGCAATTCACAAAAAATATATGAATCTTTTTTTTCAATTATTTTTTATATGCAACATGAAAAAAATGAGGTCACTATAACATTTGAAATACATTTGTCTCATAAAATGTGCGGATTTTGCTTTCGTTATCAGTAATTTTATTTCGAAAAAACGTAAGATGAGTAATTTTAAAAACGGTCTTATGTTTGCATTATTTTTTTTATGTGTTTAAATATATTTCTGTTAATATAATTTAAATGTGTAAAACATCGCCTTTCAAAAAAAGTTTCTAGATTTCGGATACGTTTAGAAATATTCCGTATATTTGAATTTTGCAAAGCGGAAATATTCCAACCTTCTGATAGAATAGTATTTTAACCCCTCAGGCGCCAGACGCCTGAGGAGTTAAAATACTTTGTAGGTGGCCGTTTGAAAGCCTATTGTGGATGCCTCGCTGCCGAAGAAAATAACTAAGTTTACAAACGAGAAAATGATTTTGATTGTTAATTTCGATGGACCCTACTCAGTCGCCTAACTCATTTAATTATATATAGTCAGATATAGCTATTAAGTTACATTCGAACATTCCTTCAGCATTTCTGGCGACACTTTCAATTTAATTTTCGCTGTGGCGCGTCGACCGGCCGAGTAATTTATTTCCTTCACGGATATTTTAGCTTTCAAGTACGCGTATCGAATGGTTCGTTTTGCGCGGGGAACGGAACCGTTAATTGGACACGGCCAAAATATATTATTATTCATCATAACCCACTAAGGTTTTTGTTCCGTTTTTTTTTAGTTTGTCATGGCCGTGATGGAAGAATGACTGCACGTATTATTTATTTTTTTAATGGTTATTGCCGTTTGTGTTTTGTCAATTCACGGTAGGAAGTTGAAAAAATCTATCTGAGCAAGGATACCTAGATAACTACTTCATTTTTTGTTTTATTTATTATATTGTGCTTGCATTTAGGAGTATTTCCCCTTTCCTGATATAAAATATACGCAGCGAAGGTGAATGATATAAGAAGACCAGGAAGACCGTGGAAGACATATTATGTATGATGATGATGCACCACGTCGTGTAAAATTTGGAATCGGACCGCTAAGAATAACACTCCTTATGAACGTTGCAATAAGATTTAAATTCCCGCTCAACACCTACCTCCTAATTTGAATTATGCAAGAAATAAAAATATTATTTTATTTTATTTTGCAAAGTTAAGACACAAATATTTAAATGTTTTACGACAATTTTCTAAAGAACCTAACTTGCCACATTATACAATAAAACCATTACCGAAAATGAGTTCGTAAGCGGGCGATTTTCAACATAAAGCAATTTTTATAGGCTTGATACTTAAACATTTTCAAGGCTTTATTTTCCAAAAACAATATCGATTATTTCAAAGGCCAATATGTGTTTTACTCAAAGCATTTAATTTAAGTATCTAAAATATGTCAAAGCAATCAAATTTTAAAACCAAAAACACATGATTTTGCATTACTACGTAGTGTTTCACCTTATTTTTCAATACTATTTTCGTATTTCCCGAAACATTGCTAATATAAAGAAGATCTTTTAAATAAAGTTGCACCTTTCAGAAACACAAAATATCTATGGAAAAAAAACGTTACCGATTCCGAAATGTAAAAAACTTTGGGTCAACGAAACCTACGTAGGAAAAAAATTCTTCAATAAATTATCACAAAATATACGATTCAGTAATAATTACTTGAACGAATTCAAAACACAACTAAAAAAATATTAGTTCTGAAAACTTAAGCAACAACAACAACAATAGATAAAAAAACTTAATTCATAACAAAATAATAACACCCCCCACACCCCCAGCCAGTTTTTCATGGGGCAATACTTTTATTTCAAATATACATACAAAACTATATATTAAATGATGAGAATGAAATGTTACAGTTCCTGCCCATGAATTATTACTCCGATCAATATAACGTTACGATTGTTACAAAAGTTTCATAACACAATAAAATATGTTCATTAAAATATACATACATAAGACTAAACATATTATTGGAACCTATGTACGAACGGTTAATGATTATTAACCTTTTCTGTATCACTGGAACTTATCTTAATATATAAAAATCACGTATCACTGTGTTCGTACACGCTGATTTCTGAAACGGCCCAACCGATTTCAGTAAAATTGTGGATGTATGGTTGGTTCTTGCTTGAAATATAGGATAGTTTTAGACTCGATAAGTGGCGCTGTTATTGAGTTAAAAAAGAATGAAACAAAAAAAACTTCCCTACATAGAAGGCGGTCTGTGGCAGGACAATGTCTTATATTATAAAATGCATTCCAAAAGGTTGAGTTAAATTCTAACTGGTTTCTAATTTTGATATATAAAAAATTCAGCCTACGTATGTTTGTGCTCGCAAACTCGAAAAGCAGTTTATAAACCGATATCGCTGAAAATTTAAAAGTTTATTGTTATTGGTGCCAGGAGTGTATAAATAGTAGAAGAAGTCTAAGACGCCCGACTTAACGCAATATCTCTGCACCGTAATGAGATTTGGAGTCGAATTAAAGTCGATGTAATGTAGTTTTTTAACAGTAACATTGTGTATACAGTAGTGAATGGTGGAAGAAGTCGGAGGCGCCTGAGAAAGTCATTAGCAATAGCGAAGCATTGCGGGGAATCCACTAGTTCTGTATATAAACTGGAAAAAGTATGTACGAGAATAGAAATAAAAGATATAATAAAGGTTTTGCATGATGTTGATACCAAGTTGAGTCTTGTAATATCAAGATCCAGAACAACAGAAGAGTTAGTATGATTGTGAATGAAGCAAGGAGGCTGTGCCAAGGACCAAGACTGTGTTGTGGGTCAGTGCATACTTTTTGCTTGCCTTTCAGAAAAAATAGGTTGTTGTCTGTAAAAAACATTTTTTCTCGTTAAAATGTAAATAATATGACAGGTACCGTTTTTCTCTGATTTATTTAAAAAAATCTTATAGGAGAAATTCACATCGCTGTGCTGCTTTGTAAGTAGACGATTCTAGACGTATAAATCTGTTTAGTACAAAGAAGAACGCCAAGAAAAAGGAAAGGAAGGATACACCGAAGACCCAAGTAGAAGGTAGTTTGTTGGGAGGACTTTAGAAACTGCTTCCTTCCAGGAAAGGACGTAATAATAGAAGGAGATAAACCAATATATGGGCCTGACGTCAAAATATGAGTATTTATTTATGTCAGCGTTTATAGGTTACCTAAATATTAAACACCGTAACATAATTAATACGTTTTCATGAAAAAAATATTCATCATTTACTAAAAGCTTATCAGGAAAACTATCAATTCATTCGTTAAGGCCTGCAATCCCGTTTTTAGTTGGATTACGAATAATTTGAAGAGATTCTTAATAAATTAACATCCGTGTACGAAGGTACTAGGTACATTATCGGCGATCGTGCTCTTCCTTCTTACACGTACTGCATGAAAAGAAAAAGACAGAAGATGCTTGAATTATGACGTTATATACGACCGCTCTCTAGGACTACTATATTTTACCTCTTCCTTGTAGTCTGTTCATAACATTGAACTTCCTTATGGTTTTTTCAACTTAGGGTTCAACAATCGTAATGTTAATGAACCAAAAAAATAAAATTTAAATTAACCTTAATTTTTAACTAAGATTTAGATTTTTCAACACCAATAGGTGATGTCATTACACAATTTATTTGGAAGCATTTCCCGACACATCCACTTCTATGAATTCGCGCTATTGGTGTATCCATGCAAGTTAATCCATAACATCCCTAGCTGCAACAAATCGACAACGTAAAGGCGTTCCACAATCGAACGGGACCGATCGTATATCCTGGAAGTGACCGACAAAAGAATTGCTGAACATGATTCGTGTTTAGTTAACTCCAGGATGCGACCAATCAATGCGAGCCGTGAACACCTGTTTAAAATGCCGTCCTATCACTGTTCACGTCCCTGGATAGCAAAAATCTGATAGTATTATTATATTCTAATGAATGTACGGTTTAGATTTTTTGTAAACGGAAGTGGCGCCCTCTGTTATTTTTTTAAAATAACCGTTAAAGTTTTCAAACCTCAACAGCGGGTAAAAACTCGCAGATAAAATCTGAAAACGTTTAATGATTTTGTCAGGTATAAAAATCACTATAATTGTGATAATTTGATTACCTTTTGGGGACGAGCGATTAAGATCCAAATAATAATTCATGTAAGCAGTCGAAAAAATGGCGAATTAATTTGATGTTAAAAAAACCATCTTTTAAAACTTCATAAAAACATATGGCGATCTCTTCAAATTGTTCGTAAGCCGTTTAAGAACGGAATTGGAGGCCTGAATTAAAAGGTTTCCTGTTAAACTTTTAGTAAATATCGAATAAATTTTCACGATTTCGGAACACGTCTTCGGATGTTAAAGGCCTTAAAAGAAATTCATAATAATTTAGGAATACTCATTTTTATCCGTGCATGTTTCTGGTTTAACTGAAAATTGAATTTTCCTTCCCAAGAACTGGGATCGAAAACTCTACTAACCGAGCCAAATCCCGATAGGATAGGACCGACATTTATTGCGTATATTCATTACTGCTCTAAAGTCACCTCGTTTTTTTTTCGTTTTCTAGATTGTTATTTTTCACGAGGTATGTCACCTGATTTCACAGAAATTCACGTACCTACGTCGGCGTTTGTGCACGCGTGTGTGATCGTAGATTGCAGATTTCCGATTTTATTATTTCCATTTATTCATTACCGAAAATATAATTGATGTTCATATAGATATATTTAAAAATAATAATAAAATATTCTGGCTGAACCAAGACTTTCACTACAAAAATTTAATTATACGACTCGCAGTTGGTCGGTATAACAAAGTGTAATGATAATCTAAAATAAATAAATGCGGTGTACGTGTAAAGGTTCAACCCAATTATGTGTACCTACGTAGGACGTTGGAATCTTAATCTTCATAAATATATCGACACCTTCTTAGAGTGCACTCTGAATATCGTAACGAATTTCAAAACGTTTCCGTATTCCTATTTGGACTAAAATTATGTTATTTTACCATTGTTTTGGTTTATGTAGTAACCCGGAACGAAGAACAAGCATCGCCTAATATGCATAATGTATTTTCAACCAACTGAATTGGTTAAAACTAAGATGTTTTGTTACCTACAGAGGGTATTTCTCACAGATCAACACTTTCTATATACCTATAAAAATTAGAAAAAGGGTAGCGTCTATAATTTTTTTTTCTTAAATTTCAAAACGGAAAAAAATTAAATCTAAAATATTTTAAGACAGAGAAATCACAAAAAGTAGACAAAGTGGGAATAACCAAAGTATGCATACTTTTTTATACTCTGAACAGTCTGGAGCAAGTGAGACTATGGCATCCCCAATCGGGGTATGTTGTGAGACTGTAAGTAGTGAGGAGGGGGAGTACCTGACTATTCAGATCTGGTCACCAAACACAGCTAAATCCATTTCAAGCAACATTTCAATTATGAATGGCAGCCTAACACCAGGGCAATACTGAGTGTATCTTCCACTCTGGAACATGCCGCAAGTTTACTATATATTATTTTTAATGAATAAATTTTAAAATTACTAAATTTTACAGATAAAATTTACTTGCGTACGCAGGGATTTGAGCTCCTTTACCACGGAGGCCAAGGTCTGAAGTCTTTTCTACTAAAAGTACTTCAATGTGCTGGTACCTACCCTAATGTATGGCAGTGAGGCATGGAACTGGCAGAGAAAGGACGAAATTAGATTGCATGCTGTTGAAATGAGATCCCTGAGGCGTGTGGTAAAAACATGTAGGACCGTGTGAGAAATGTGGATATCCGCAAAGAGTGCAAGGCTGATGTAAGCGTAATGAGTAAGATTAAGAAAGGGACGCTTAGATGGTTTGGACATGTAGAGCGAATGAACGAAGAAAGGAGTGTGAGGAGGATATATGATGCAAATGCAAATGATAGAAGAAGTCGGGGACGCCCAAGGAAGACATGGCACGATCAAGTGAATCAGATACTTGAGTCGGGCCATGTCAAGAATCAGAATAATAGAAGAGTATCTATGTATGAGTAGATGTATGAATGTGAATGAGGCAAGGAGTGTGTGCCAAGACCGAGTTGTTTGGCGGTGCGTCCTCTCTGCCTACCCCTGCGGGGAAACGGCGTGATGGTTGGTTAGTTAGTTAATTAGTTACTTCAATGTATCAAAGAATGTCTTTTGAATGAACGACGTTATTGTAACAGTATTTAGTGAGTATTATTTATTAGAATAAAAATTACTCATGTTGAGGAATCAAAAGATTATTTTTGATTTGCAACTCAATCATCGTATGAATCATTGATTTCGCGATACGTTAGCGTAAATTTGGTCCCTAGAATGGAGGGCCCAAATCGATGCAAATTAATTTTACATGCGTGATTATTTTTTAAATTCTGAAGCGTTTTGCTACTTCCCGAGCGGATGGAGTGCCTTTTTAATTGCCACTCCGTTACCTTAATTTCCTATAGTGATTAGCGTCACGTTTGTCGGCGATCAATTATAGGGAATGGTGGCAAAATTTAAGTGCAATTTAAAATAAATGCCTCAGTTATCGTTTAAGACACGTAAAAACTACATTTTTATTTCGAATATAGAGCCTTACTACATCACATACAAATATATCAAAGGTACCTTGAAGCACATCGGAATCATTTTATTGATAAACTGTAAGTTTATGGCATTCTAATGAAAAATCAAAATATAAATATTGAACTATATGAAATTGAAATACTTTGCATACACCACTTTTGATTGATAATGATAAATTTAATTTTCATTATCAAGACGAAGAAGCCATTGGCTTTGAAACATGTAGATTATTATTAATTAAAAGTGGTGTATACAAAGTATTTCAATTTCATATATTTAAAAGTGGTGTATACAAAGTATTTCAATTTCATATAATTGAATGTGGTGTATACAAAGCATTACAATTTCATTTAATTAAAAGTGGTATATAGAAAGTATTTCAACTTTATATAATTTAAAGTGGCGTATACAAATTATTTCAATTTCATATAATTAAATTGGTGTAGGTATACAAAGCCTTTCAATTTCATATAATTAAAAGTGGTATATACAAAGTATTTCAACTTTATATAATAAAAAGTGATGTATATAAATTATTTCAATTTCATATAATTAAAAGTGATGTTTACAAAGTATTTCAATTTCATATAATTAAAAGTGGCGTATACAAAGTATATCAATTTCATGTAATTAAAAGTGGTGCATACAGAGTATTTCAATTTATGTAATTAAAATGACGCCAAAAAGTAATTTAACTATTGACAAAAAGAAAATACAATTAAAATGATTATTTTTTCGATATGATTTCGTTTTTCACGGTCAAAAGTATTATAGTGTTTAATTTTTTTTCTCTTGGCATGATTGAAGCTTCTCTTATTCATGTTCACACTTGTTCTGATTTGCTGATCTTCAAGTGAGTCTTGGAAATCTCATATTTATGGGGTATTATGTCATTTTGCGACACTTCCTTCTTTAGCCAACGCTGCGGACAGTGTCCGAAACGTTGGCGAAATAAGAAGGTAGCGCTACACGGCATAGTACACAAAAATAAATCACTATAATTATTATTTCATGGTCACAAAAAAATTTTTTGTAATTTTTGAAAAACGCCAGAAATAATACATCCCTTTTGTGTTGAAGAAGCTTTGAATCACGTCAATTTGAAAAGATTCTTCGTTTCAAACCCAATAGCAACGCAACAACAATGCAATTGTAACTTCAGCCAATCTTTAGAGCACACGCGTCAGGTAGGTATGCTGTCCTTGTTCTATCGGTATTACAATGGAAGATGCTCTGAGGAACTAGGGTCATTGATCCCTTCGGCACCGGTGCGTAGTCGGGATACACGCCAAACGCGTGCCCAACATTTGTACACAGTTGACATTTGTCACATGAGAACGGGTCGCTTCTACGATTCGTTCTTAAGTTCAACAGCTCGGCTGTGGAACGAACTGTCGGCCTCTGTGTTTCCTCCCTCCTACAACATGGGACTCTTCAAGACCCATGTTCACTCCTTCCTCTCCACAAAAAGACCCTCTACACAGCATCCCCAAAGATGACATAGGCCCTGAGGGAAATTATTTTCTTCAGGGCCTCCTGTGTGGAGTTAATATAAAAAAAAAAAGAAATCAAAAAGTTCTCAATATCACTATATATTTTCTTGAATCCTGCACCGACATTAATGATAAACAACAAAGTCACTGTTTTCTCAAATACAAAGCATCAGTGTCAGATTCGTAAGTTGCTAATACAAAGATACACTCAGATACACAGGGCTATAAAATTCATTATTTACATTTTATTTTCTCCGATGTTCTGATCGTGAAGCGTGTAACAGAACAAACTTTATTTATTTTACACAAGAAATTGTGTTTAAAACTTTTTACCAGCATAGCGTCGGCTTCGGGGACATTGTCTGCAGGAGCTTCTAAAATGCACAAAACATGCAATGCGCAATGCACTCGTCTTTAATGTCGAGACATTACGGCGAACATTTTGAAAATTCTGGAGAAGGTTTTCAGAGGAGAGTTTTAAAAATAAAGGATGGGATGGGCATTGTAGTATGTTGTTGTGTAGGCCGCATTATTATGTTGTTTGTCCTGAATGCAGGTTACGACATAAACCTGACTTTAGTTGGTCGATTCCTACAAACAGTACCTACTTACAAATTTAATACCAACTGTGATATATATCTACTTGGGCAAATAACTAGCACCAACCCGTGAAAAATCATGCTTTATTATGCTTGTAGGATTTGTGAAACTGAAAGTTTAAATAGAGAAAACATAAAAAAAACGAAAATAATTTTGCTGTAGAATGGATTAAGAATAATATTTACAGATAAACTCTTTAAGGCTCCGTAGCAAGTGTTTAAAAATAAGATGGTTTAAAAGCGAGATATGTAAAAATGAATATTAGAGCGCGCTAATATAGAAAAAACGGTAATAAATGTGCGAAAATAGTGAAAGTATTTAATAAATCACGATTTAAAATAGTGAAAAAATCTCTTAACAAATGCCTAAATTGAATTTAAAGATACAATGTTAATTTTTTCACAACTACAACATATTACGGACGGGTTGTTTCGGAGAATTTGAACAATTCTTCAAATTTCAAAGTTAAGTTTTGTGAAAGTTATTTTCAAGTTCTGTTATTATTTCCGTTCTGTTAAGTAACTGGCCTATAATAATATAGTAACAGAACTTGAATAGGACAAGTTAAGTAACTTATTATTATTATTTCAGTTCTGTTAAGTAACTGGCCTATAGTAATATTTTTAATTTAATTTTTTTAATTTTAAAAAAGAAAGACAGACATTCCCGGGTTACAAATAACCTGACAATACTTGAAATCTCCTACTACTACCACAGTAAGCTGAAATATAATAACAGAACTTGAATAGGACTTTCAGGGAACCCGAAAATGAACGTTGGTATTTGATGAATTGTTCAAAATCTATAAAACAAGCCATCCTTAATAACAGAAATATTAGTTTTTAATAATGTTCGGAGTATACAATGCGATTTTTTTCTATTGAGGGAATTTCATATAATTACCATTTTGGTTTTACAAATGTATAGATTTATCTTCAAAAGTAGCATATATTTTTATAAGAACTTAAAAACTAAAGTTCAAGAGAAATATGTTATGAATCGGTAGACATTCGGAATGTAGGTAAATTGAACTAATCTAAAAATATAACGTTTGTGTTTATATTTACATAAAAAGTGAGACAAAACATACAATGAAAACAATCGTCTCCCTAGATATAATATTTATTCAATGGCGTATTGATTTATCCCATTATGTACATGACATTATCTGTTTGCTTTTTTTCTTTCTATTACTATGTTATATTTTAAATGCATGCTATCTCATGTTATGTTTCGTCTCACTTTTATGTATATATATAAACACACACACATTGAGTTTTTAGATTAGTTTAGTTTTATACCCTAAAGATGCTTACACTGAGCCAAAAACCGGTCGGATGTAGAGAATTAAATAAATAAAAATTCGTGGTCATAGCAAATTCATTGTTTTATTATCATCAATTAAAGTAGTTATAACAGCGCTCGGTTCAATAGTTCTTCGAACTAATTAAGGTTTCAGAATAATTGGTCATTAGCTAAGTCGATCTGCAGCAGAGCCGGGTTTAGGAAAGACGTAATTTAATACACTTTTAGTAATTTCATAATACATATATCTGAACACGTGTTCATGATAATATACAATGATGAAATGCGAAAATATTAGAATTTTTATGAACACGTATTCTGATACAACATTCGTGTTTTACTGAAAGCTTATTAGAACACCTGTCAATTCATTCGTTAAGGGCCTCTAATTTGGCTTTTAACCGGAGGACGAATAATTTGAAGGGATTCTAAATAAATTAGCAATAATTTATATCAGTCATTTTTTTCCGTGTGACGGTAAGATGAACGGTAAATTTGATGTTGGTAAGTAAACAGACAATAAGTTTATTTTGAATATTCAGAGACTGATTGACGGTTTTGTTGATAGATCAAAAATATGCAGGATTTTCAATTGGGGGAGGCGCTATTTTCACTTCTACCGGGCGCAAAACATTGTAGGTCCGACCCTGGCTACGAACAATTTCAATTGTATTAATGGCGAACGAAATCACTGCTGTGAACAACAATGTCGTTAAAACTTTAATGGGGAATTAAACCTGCGATCTCTTCACGCGAATACAGCTGCGTGTTCCACTTCTCCATAAAGTATTTCAAACGATCAATAATTTATTTCAATTATTGATCGTTTGTCCTTAATCAAATGTTGATAAGTACCTACAGTGTAACTAGGAACTCCGCACTACGCAATACAATCACCAGCTGTTGTTTTTCCGTTTCTAATGATGCGTATAAACACGCGAGCCGATATGTCGAGCAGAACTAATGGGAAAGAAACGAAGCAGCCGCGAAATGGCGCGAAATTTTTCCAGATTTTTCTCGTGTCTATACGCAACATGGTTTCGAATGCTCAAATTATGTTCATGTTTTTAGAGAATTTGGATTAAGTTCATGGGTGTTCTATCATTAACCAAACAGTTTCGGTTGTGGTATATTTGTGAGTGATTATAACTCTGGTTCAATGAATTTGTTTTAAATATATGTGTCAATTTCAAAATTGGAACTGATCGTGTCTAAAATTCAGACGAGCGATAAAGTACCTACCAACCTATAAACTATGATATAATATTATATTATTAATAATTATTATCGATTTTTTAAGTAGCGCGATCCTTCTTAATATTCGTATTTACAAATTTCCCTCTCAAACCATCTTCATCTTCTTTTTGAATGCTTACTGCTGAGTCTTAAAGCGTTTCTTTGTAAATAAGTTTTCTTGATCCTTCTGCAAAAAAATTATTGTTCTTATTCTGATGTTTTCTGAATATAAACTTTCAGCTACACTAATCCTACATTTTTAAGAACGGCAAACTGAAAAAATATTGTCACATTATTGTTCTCAACAAATACTGAAGTATTCTAAAGTATAAGAAACATATCATCATATCACCTCAAAATATGTAATAGCCCATACGGGTGTATATTATAATAAACAAGAAAGAAAACTGTAATTTATGTAACTTAAAATATGTTTACACGAACTCGTTGGTAAGTAAGTCGGGTACGTTCTGTCAGATTAAAATGTTTGTGTCATCTGATAAATGTTTGTACAACAATGTTTTTCATCTTCTTTTTAACGTCAAGCATTCCAGTGTGGAAAAAAAGGCGAAAAAAAATGTGTAATATTCTCTTACATAAAATGCCGCAAAAACTCTTTTTAGTGTTCTTTCTAGTTCCGTTCTGAAGACGCCCATACAATGTAACCGTATTCTAGGATACTGTGTCGTGAAGTCGTGAACTCCATCAAAACCTTGATCCTGTCTTGAATTGACATTACCTTTATTGTTTTTGTGCCTTATTTTTGTTATAGCATCTTTTATTGTAACATTTCTGCTATATTAACTTCGTTTTATATGTAATGTGTTAATTGGACTTGGTCCGTTAGAAAATAAATAAATATTGAATGTACCTGAAAATCGATAACTAATCGATAACTTTATTGCATCTCACTATACATAAATCACGTTTTTTTTTCATAAAAATAAACCTCTAACTAAGCCTGTATAGAGGTTTTATAGTATTAGGAGTCGAAGTTCGCTAATAATAATAAAACATCCTGAATCGGAGAAATTTTTATTCACCTGTGAATAAAAACAAATTAATTTTTATTTTTGACTGTGATCAATAGCAGGGCTCTTCAACGTTGCATGATAAAAATTAGAATAAAAGAATGTGGAATTTTGTAGCTGTGGCACTAGAAAACTGATCTAATTTGTCAATTTTCACAGAAATTCATAAAAGTAACCAATATCTCGAAAACAAATTAAATTTTAGTAAAGTCGTATTTTGATATTCTCCTCCGTCATAAGTTGGCTTATGATCCCTCCAGTGGATAACGTTGACTTTTTGGACATCTGCAAAACAGAAATATTTATTAAAATAAAATAAAAAGTAGGCTATTTAATAGCTGAAAAGTAAATAGTAAACTAAATAACTAAAAAATAAATTATGTTTAATCTGCTACATAAATAAATAAATAATACATTTTGAAATAGCTTTATCAATCATCGTGCCGGCTGATCCACAACACCACAAAATGTAGATTACGTTGACCAATGTCTTTATCACTCGGAATCACTTTGAAACAAATTGATTTCAAGTTGCATTTTTACCAATGTGGGCTGGCATTTTTTAAGTTGCCTTTACAATTTCCAATAATGGGTGCCCGTCACAACGCTGCTTAGTGATGAAAGTTAAAATGGACGACTTTAGGGAGAAACTTATTATCTCTTTTGTAGTTGAAAATAAAACCTAGATAGGCGGGTGAATGTTACCTGTAATAATTTGATAAAGAAAGGTTTGACATTTTTGTCGCGTTGAAAAGATAAAAGAAAAGGACAAGTCTTGGTGAAAACGTGCTGATACTACAATTTAGACGACAGACATTTATCGTTGCCCAATTAACTTTTCAGACATTTTTGGATGTCCTTGATCAAAGCCAAGAATTTGAGATTGTTTTCAAAATTGCTCTTTAAGCATTGACAAAAGTCGCTACCTAAAAATAATTGAAATTTCCTCTGAAATCATAAGATTTGTCGGTAGGTACTTAAACACTTACCTAATTAATTATTATTAAAAGTAATTTTGCATTTTGCCCAAGGAAACATCACTACCTTAAATACAATTATTGTATTACATGTTTAATAGTATAGAAAAAATGCAAATAAGAAATTCCTAATAATCACGACTATTGCACATTTGATAACAGAATCTTTACTGAACCTTTAACGGCCACCATTTTGCAACGGAATAGGAACGTGAACACAAATTTACAGACAGACGAAATGCAAAATTGTCAAAACAGGACTTCGCTACGCTCAATCAAAAAGAATAATAGATAGAGAAACTTAAATAATAAAAGTGTAAATACGTGTATATATTATTTACATTCGTGTCCTTTTTTCACTGCGGGGAAATCGAACCTTCTACTTCGCGATTGAAATTCAAATGAGTATAGAGTAGACCACTCATTCATTGAAACAGTCTCAAATATTTATTGAAGTTTTATTAATTACATAATTCCCCTTCGAATGTCGTTTTCTTGTAGTATCTCTCCATATTCTACCTGTAAAAAAATCAAAGTATCACGCTCTGAGAGTTACCTATAAATAAAGTATAGGTTAAGAGCACGTTTGAACTCTTTGAATGTGCACTTCTTTCACAGTAGGATGCCCGATCGGCGCCGGTCATCGAACCCCCGACTTTACGGCCTGAAACGCGATACGAAACCTCCGAGCCGACCACACGATCCCAACACAATAACGCACAATATTTCCGTAACAATGGACAATTTTCTATGGTATTTTGAAGAATAGACGGGCCATTGTTTCAAAGGAGGGGCCGTAAAACGGGCAAAAAAGAATCCATTTTTCTTTCTCATTCCCTTTGTGGAACTTTGCTTTCCAAAGAATGAGCAGACGGACGGAAAAAAAGCAATTTGTTCGCCGTAAAGTTGTAAAGGATGATTCTCTCAATTGTCTGATTTGTATGAAAGGAAACTCGTTCTTAACGCTAATTAGTAAGTTTTTAGGGTTTTTTTTTCATTCGATTAATTTTATTCAATCTTTTCATCATAAAATATAACTGTCTAGTGTCATTTTCAAGTGAATTATAAATATCTCTTATTGTACTCAGAAATTAAAACGTTTTGCGACAGGATATCGAGTTAATTAATTATAATTATTGCAAAATATGCACAGAAGGATACTTAAAATAACTGGGGAATGAATCAGCACTGTAGGTAAATGATATCTTTAAAATAGTATGTTGTTTTATTGTTGACTGTAATCAATGGTTAACACAACTATTGGGGTAGTTGTGGTTAACATTTAGAATTTGAAAGGTATTCTGACTTACCCTTGGTATTTTCAATCGATATTATGGTCTTTAGGGACACTGCTCGTTATCACTGCACAAGTTTCCATAATAGACTCGAACGCACTGAAGGAACAAGTTCATTGCACCGGTTTTCTTAACAGACTGGTAATTTATAATCAATTTTTGTCACGTAATTAACGTAGGTAGGTATGTAGTCCACACAATTGGGGGGAGGAATTCAGGAACATATGTTAAAGAGAGATTTATGTAGTTGTGTTACACATTCTACAGTGATCAAACAGGCTTTTTTCAATATAAATAAATAAATATTGTGTAAGTGCTCACATTGTTGAATTTTTAAGGGTCTGTACAAATTACTATTATGATTTAAAGAATTGCTCAATAATACCAGCAACTAATATTGTCAATTTATTTCTGTAGTTCCTTTTATTTACCAATATAACGATCTTTGTAGATTCCTGTTTTACCACAGTTAGCATTCGTCTTTTGTTTTACGATACATTTTTTCTGTTCAAATTTTCGAATTTAATGAACAACAGCTGGTGACCGAGACGTCCTTCTGTATAATTATTACATAAGGAAAAGGTTTAAGTATAATAAACGTGGTTTAAATACCCAACAGTGCCTTTATTTAACATACATGTTTTCCTTTTTATGTAAAAAAATTTCACCTTTCTTTGGCAGCGACTTTTCGAATGGATACCTTTTCACTTTCCCAATTTTAGATCACCCCAATAAATTTGCATAGCAAAATACGTCAAGAGCAAAGTGCCAAAGATATGGAGTGACAGAGGCATAACGAAGACCGCCAAGATGAAACTCACCCGAGTGATGATTTTTAACCATAAACACACGGTGCTTAAACATAAACACTTAGATCCAGCGAAAGAAAGCGAATAGACGCCCTTGAAATGTGGTGCTGGAGAACTCAGGAATCCATGGATAGCCAGACGCACAATTGTATCTGTTCTGGAAGAGCTAGACATCCACAACAGGCTTTCGACTGTCTGCCTACAATGTAATTTAAAATACTTTGGACTCGTTGTTCGCCAAACTGTGAAGTCATAGCAGTTTTCGGCAGGGGACGGGGAGGAATGTCTCCAATACGCTGGAGTAACACTGGCGTCCGGTACGGCAGTTTCTTTGACTCTCCACGCAACACAAAACTGCAAGGAGTTAGAGAGCCTTGTCGACCATGGAAATTAGTGTAGGGGTCACGATCTTCAGCAATGAGGAAGACCCGAATAATCCAAAGATTTAGCATAAATATACATATTTCTCTTTTATTTCCGCTTTGAAGTTAGCAAATTATCAGCGTAAAAAAATAAGAAAAATGTCTTCTGAAGGTAACGCATTTAAAATTACCCCACCTCGACTCGCGTTTCAGTAGACATTTTTCAAAAGGACCAAACAAGGTTTCGCTTTTACGTGTGATTGATCTTGTGTCATAAAAAACGGAAAAATGTGCAGCGCTCCCTAATACCTTTAATAATGAATAATGTTTGAATGCCCGGGTCTGGAGGTGTCAAACAGGGTTCCGCTACCTTTTATTAAAAAAAAGTTAACAGAAAACTGAAAAAAAACACGAGACCCATGTCACACCTTTCACTAAAGTACAATTCCCATCTATTTTACGCACTGAAGGTAACCGACAGAAGCATATTACGGACATGTCGCTGTACCCGAAGTAAGGTCAATTTTCCCTTACTTCGGGTGAAGTTGATCAATCTTTTTCAAATATCGATATTATTTAACAGATAATACATTTAATTCAGTGGCCTCTTTTGCGCATATGAGTCAAAATTTATAGAAATTGTCGACAATTTTTTTCTTTCAAATCGGTATCTTTTGATCACTTTTATTGTTGTTTTCAAAATTTTGTTCTTAAATATTAATTTTCTCATGCTATGCTCTATTATTGTGCATATATTGTTTCATTAATTTCGTGTCAAGAAAAGAGTGATGGTAATTTTGGGCTGCAGGCAGGTAGTAATGATTGAAAGTAGTGTCCAATGAACACTGTAACGCTATCGGGAACGTTGGCTAACGAAGCAACACGAAGCTGAACAAGCTGAACGGAGGAAAATAAGTATTGCTAATGTATTAAGAATCTCTTCAAATTATTCGTAATCTGGTTAAGAACAGGATTGCAAGCCCTTAATGAAAGAATTGAAAGGTTTCCTGATAAACTTTTAGTAAAATACAAATGTATTATCACGATAACGGAACACATTTTCGCATTTCGTAATTATATATTATTAGGAATGTGCTAATAGTTTATCCCGTGCTTAGCCGGATTAAAAATATTTATAAGGGATTTTTAATAATAATTATTTTTTCATTTACTTGTCAATTTAATAAAAGTTAATAAACACGCGTACCACTGTTTGTGCGCCCCTGACCCAGGACCTACGTGATTCCATTATCAGGTTTCTGAAGAATCCCAAACAATAAAGATTTCAAGCGTTGTTAGAATAGTCGTTAGTTGAATACTGAAGAACCAGGTTTTTGGAACACGCTAACGAATGTAGCCATTGAGTTATTGAAATCGAATTTATATTCTGAATCCATCCGCGGACTTATTGATTGGCTTCTTGCCATAATCCGATTATGGAAGATTGTTTTTTCGCATTCGTTATACGGTGTATTTCCATTTCAATGGTCAGACCAGTCATATTTCAAAAATGCTGACTCAATCTACGCTGGTTTGATTATCTTCTTCTTCCATTATTAGATTCAAATAATATTTGCTCTTTAAAAAAGTTCCGAATTTCATCTGAGGTTTTTATTTAATTGTAATATTAGATTGGGTAGACAATTCCTTCCTTCCTTCCTCTTTAGTTTAGTTCTGTTTTATTTATAACTAACTAACTAACCATCACGCCGTTATCTCGCAGGGGTAGGCAGAGAGCATGGACCGGCCAACAATTTGGTCTTGGCATACACACTCCTTACCTCATTCACATTCATACATACTCTTCTATTATTCTGGCTCTTGATATGGCCCTACTCATCTGATTTACTTGATCGTGCCATGACTTCCTCGGGGGTCCCCGACTTCTTTTACCATTCATTCACATTTGCATCATATATTCTCCTTACACTCCTTTCTTCGTTCATTTACTCTACATGCCCAAACTACTGAGCGTCCCTTTCTTAATCTTACTCATCACGCTTACATCAGCCAAGCATTTTTTGCCGATCTCCATATTTATTACATGTGGTTTTACCACACATAAAACTCAGGAATATCATTTTTACAGCATTCAGTCTGCTTTCATACTACATCTGTCAGTTCCATGCCTCACTGCTATACATCAGGATATGTACCAGCACCCCATTGTGGACTGCTAGCTTCGCTTCTTTGGACAGTTTTTTTGCTAGCGCCAACCGCGTTCAGTCCTCCAATAATGCAGTTACCTGCATTTACCCTTTTTCAATATCTCTGTAAGCCATCCTATCTCTCGTAAACATACTTCCCAAATGAACAAACTCGTCCAAGTGCTCCAGTATTCATCATTCACAATTATATTGCACACTGTTTTCGTACTCTCTCTTTCAAACACCATGGCTTTAGACTTACTTACATTCATCATTAATTCATTCTTAATACATTACTTCGTTAATCCTCTACAAGCGAGACTGTAGATCTAATGTGAAAAAAGAACACCGAGTCATCGGCATTTTATTTGAAATATATTTTATTGTGTACAATTTGAAGAAGTAATAAAATATTAGCATATAAATAAAACACAATGTTTGTGGGAAATAAAAAAAAACGAAACAAAATGGAGTGTTACAACAGTAGTTTGAGGCAATATTTCATAGCTGAAAATCATATATATTATCAATAAATTTTATATATGAAGGAATATTAAGTGTGTTATTGAAAGAGTTAGATAATTTGAGTGTGCTGGTGAAACGAAAGTGTTCATTTACCGCTAGCAAAAACTAGGACAAAGGACCCGACGTTAAAAAAATCACGCAAGGAAATCCCTGAGAGCATTTGAACCCAACAATGGGAGACTGTAAAAGTTCTTTCTCCGCGCTAATTGCATTCAGATTGCATTTTTGTCGGTTTCTGTCCTTCTGGACAAAAGCAGGTATTAAATAGGAAAAATCACAAGTGGGAATAATAATAATGGAAGGTACAAAAGCCAGAGGAAAACAGAATAAACCTTTCAGATGAATAAGGGTAAATAATTATACCAAACGAGCATCGTCTAATGGTTCCGAGTTAATTATCTCGGGGAACGGATTTGATCTTTGAATGCCTTTCTTCTGGCCTGATCGTGTAATAAATTACCAACGCAATTAGGTTTTTGTGAAACTGAGCGCTGTTAATTAAGTTCCGTGGCCAATCGATCTATTCATACGGCACATCAATTTTATTTTTGATAGTCATGACATCATACCTTCATAGCAGCCAGATGTGTTGGGATGTATCTTGTATGGCATTATTGATACCTTTGTAGTAATAATGCTTGGCTAATTTTATAGCACCGTTCTTTATGAAATACCTACTCGCTATAGAAAATACTTTAGAAGAGTTTTTCAAAATCAGATATAGACAGTAATTTTCCTTTCGTTTTAGTAGTAGTATCAACATTTTGCTTTAAATACAACCTTGACAGCTTTGACAGCCCTTTCTCTCATTTTGAAATGTAGAAAATTTCATAAATCCATAAATAAAACTATAGATTTGCATAAAAAACAAAGCCATGCCGCCTCATCACCCGCCACAGACACTCCTCTTTACATATATAATACATAAATATATATTTCTAACTTAAAATATTATCAATGCGGAAGTGTGTTTGTTTATTTGTTTGTCCTTCTTTCACGCCGCAACGGAGCGACCGATCGACGTGATTTCTTGCGGAAGGATAGTTGAAGGACTCGGAAGTGACATAGACTACTTTTGATCCCGGAAAAATTTTCATTCCCGTGGGAATGTAAAGTGTACTTTTTTGTACAGTGATATCTCCCTAATACTACTCATGTATATTTGGACAGATACTTTAGCCGTTTCTACAGATTGTATTAATGAGGTTATAAAAAGTTCAAACTTTCAGATGCAGGGGTCTGTGAAATGGTTCAATCACTGAAAACATATACTCTCTAAGTATTTGTGACGTTATTACCATAGGTACTTATTATTTATATAGTAAGCTTTATACTTACACATTCCAACATGATTTATACATAATATCTATAACTTACTGTATCTATATAAACTTTGCTTAGTAATAACTAACTAAAAAAAACTATCTCACAAATCAATTTTATTAAGTACTTAAAATACCTACTTGAAGTGAAATCTTCAGAAATTTGAAAGAAAAATTATTGCCAAACGAAATAAAATTTTCGTAAGACCTTTCAACTCCTAAGCCCCAAATACTAAAAAAACTAAAAATAAATACTTCTTAATATAGTTTATATGAACTTTTTAGGTAACAAATAGATTTACCCTAGAGACCAAACGTTACGCAAATTTTGCAATACTTAGTTATAATATAGTGCATAACTCTAATTATGCCCATTCATTTCTCTCGGAATAATAATAATTATTATTGCATAATTTGCACAGCGCCGTTTTTGTGAAAAATATTCCCGAGGGCGCTGTACAATTATGGGTTCTGCAATCTAATTATGCTCTGGCTGTTATGGCTTATTTGTGACTGAAAACTTCAGCCGCAGTCGTCACCTTGTTCAAAATAGCACACGGCAGAACTGAAGTTCTAGCACAGCATAAAAAGCATTGAAGTTTCTAAAAAAATATATATATTCAATCACTCATTAAAGAATATTAACGTTACACTATCTTCCCAAATGTTAAGAATGCTAAATGGACGATAACTAAATTTAGTTAATTATAATATTTTTAAAGAGGTCTATATACTATATATACACGGCTCTATTGCGAAATTTTAGATAGGTACTTGCATAAGCATCAACAATTTGGTCTCCCAATTATGAGATTCATAATTATAGGATTGAATCCATACAAAGGAAACTAACTCGTATAATTGCTTATCCTGAAGGTTTATCTGGTCAATTTGGAACATATAATGACCGAATTTTGCACTATAAACTACACAGCCAGGCGTAAACTTTCTGACGTACTGCTTCTACATAAAATTATACATGCATCAGTTGATACACCAAACATTTTATCCCAAATTAACATCAATATACCATCAAGAAAATCAACAAGGAGGATGAAAGACATTTTATATATTAAAGCCTACCATACAAATACAGGATATTTCTCCCCTGTACCGTGAACATTAAGAAATTATAACATTATACATGGCTATAATAATAAAATAGACATTTTTAATTACCAATTTAAACACTTACTGACCAAAAAAACGTATTACCTTTAATCATATTAAGCTGATATTGTGATGAAGCCCTTTATTTAAAGAGAAGCAATATTGTATCTACCTAATCAGTGTCTCACCAGTACAGGTGTGACTATAACAAATCGTTTATGAAAATATTTGTATTTACCTTTTACCACAGACATAAATATTCATATGTCTATGCCTTTTACCCATTCTTATTTGTCATTTACTTCTGCATATTTAGCTTATTCATTTTGTTACTATTTTTGTTATTATCATTTTCTTATTATTATGTATTTAAACTTCCATGTATGTAGATTTTTGGGCACCATGTCTGTTTTATGTAGTTAAATAAAAATAAATAAATGCACTTATGTTTATGTAAATATCGATAAGAAACTCAGTTGATAAAAGAAAAAGTTATCGAGTTGCTCAATTTATTATTTATGGCATTGAGAGTTGTTTTTAAAGATGTGATAATAAAAAATGTTTCCATTGTAATGCGACACGAAGAGAAAAAGTGATAAATGCCGTATAAAAAGAAGACAGATTGGGTTCCATTAATATAGCCGTTAAACATTGCTGGTGCAGAACAAAAGAGTGCTAAACGAATCGAAGTATTTCCTTTCGTATTATTATTCATTTAAAATTTATTGTGGCTGTATATTTCGTAAATTATTTTATCTCGTGGCACTAAAAATGCGTAAAAGAAACATAAATGCTGTTATTTAAAGTTATTTTGGTCTGCCTAGTAATAATGAAAATAATATTATGCATAAAACCAGTTGAACATAATGTCGATAAATGTGTGTACGAATTTATTTCCGTCACTTTTGATTTATGTTATGTGATGGCCACACATGAATCTCCACTTGCGGAGCATGGTGGGACTATGGTAATCAATGAAGGTATATCTTATATTGACGTTTTCGAAATTGGTGTCATTAATATACGAGCTAATTATCCCTACAAAATTATTTTGGACCACACCCATTGAACTGCTGGAACCGCCTTCCTTTTCCCAATTTCTTTCCAATCGTCACTACCTTCAGCTTCCCAACATAACCCAGCTGGAGATGCCATAGTTTAACTGGCTCTAGACGGCTGGGAGCAGTTGGGACTCTTGTGCGGTATTCACTTAAAAAAAGAGCATCTTCCTATTGTATCCCCAATTGTGAGGCTGAAGGTACTGGAAAGGAAATTCTTGCGCACTCCGGGATTTGTAACCGTGACCTCTGGATTCGTGGCCAAGGATGGTTACCACTCAACCATCGAGGCCGTCACAAAGGGAAACAGATGCATTATTAGAGGCAAAGGAATAGGGCAAAAATGTGTGTTCATGTTGTGTATATGGATGTTCTTTTATGTTCAAACCACTTTTTTTTCATTTTTGACAAGGGTGTAATAATAATTATTATTCAGAAAAATTTTAACTTATTTTAAAGGTTATATTCATCAATGTTATTTATCATTGTAGAAGAAGGTAACACTAATAAATCTAAAAGAAACATGAAACAGAACAAAACACAGAAAAATAAAAAAGTTTACGGTCACAACCTTCAATATAAGTTAAAGAAAAAGTTGTTTCTAAATATTCATTTAGAGTTTTTTTTAAAGTCAATAGGTGTCCCATATAAATAAAAATCGGATTTGTTTATCCGAGACATTATCTAGGTTACAAAACAATTTCATTGGAAACTTTGTGACTATTTAAAAAGGTAGATGCCAAAAATTTGGGTAAAATTTGTTTCAAGATGATATAGTTAATTGTGAATTTGAAATATAAGAGTGAAAAATATGACTCTCAATAAATTGGTACCAATGATCGAGTGGTTGAAGACGCCTATCCCGGTAAGACAATAGATGATGGGTTCGATTCCTAGCTGTGACCGTTATCTTTTAATTTTTCTATGTCTTGTTCTGGTTCGTTTAGATTTATTAGTATTATCTTTTTCTTCAATGATATAATAATGATTAATTCAAAATCTAGATTCGCCACGTGTATTGTTTGTTTCAGTGCATTCAAAATCATATAAAAGTACCAGGCGAATATGAAGCATGAGAAAGAATTCAAATTTATCACGGACGTAAACCAAGGGGAAACAATAAAATTATTCATGTCCTCAGGTAATACAGTCTCCCCGGGGAGCATGTAATTTGACGTAACGTTTCCTTGCCACGGGACAGTTTTGTGTGCCGGGAGTCATTTATTTCAGGAATACAAAAATTGCGTGGAGGAAGTGGGCTATTACTGAACATGGCAACACCGCTTTGGAAAAAATACAGTAAATAGGTGGATGTTTGAGTTGATGGACAGTTTGGTAATGGTTGGTGCAAAAATTACAAAAAAAATAAGTTTTCTTAGTTTTATTACAAAACAAATTTCGTTTTGGTCAGATACAGTATAATATTACAACATTACTAAATTTGTTGTAAATGTACCGTTAGTTTTGGAGAGGCCAGAATTAAACTAGTGAAAAAACGACCCGGTCACAACATCATCTGTAAACAGATGTTCCTCTCGTATCCGTTGAGTTTTTCGTATATGTACCGGTTCACAGGGATCAATTCTACTAGCTTTTCAAGCAGGCTCGATTGAAGTACCTATAGAGCAGACTCGGCATTCCCACATTACCTTTGTGTCTGAAAATAACGGATTGTCAATCAGACAGACCGCCCTTCTTTGCATAGAATCAAGTAGGTTTATCGGGTATTTTGGGGCTTCAGTCCAGGGGTGGCTTTAAAAAAATATGAATATTCAAATTATTGGGAATTCTTTGGATTTCTGCATTGCAATTCTTAACGAATGAATTAACAGGTTTCCTTAAAAAAATTATAAATTACGAATTATTATATTATCACGATGGAACGCGTGTTAATACTATATTCGAAATTTACTTAAAGCTTATCAGGAAACTTGTTCATTCATTTGTTAAGATTACAAATAATTTGAATAGATTCTTAATAAATTAGCAATATTCATTTTTCTCAGTGTACGTTCGAAACAAACAAGAAACATTCGTACGAAAGCGGGCGCAACACAGACAATGGACCTTGGGGCGCCGTAATAAATCCTGCACTCACATGACACAAAACTGACATAATAATCGTGTCACCCGGTATTATGCAAACTAAACCAGCGCCAGTTTATCCAAATGATACGTTATGGGGCAGGGACGGAGATAGGAAAGGGGATGGTCGACACCAACCTCTGTCGACGGAGCTGACACGCGTCACGCAGCGACGGAGACCGGAGACACGACATCATGCAATAATTTCTGCGTGCCGCTACGGAGATATTGTAGAACGATTACTAGTTATTATAGAAGTAATAAAGGTTAGGACGTAATACCACATATTAAAAACGATTGAAAAACTTATGATCAAACTTTACATGTTTTTTAGACATAGATCACAACAATGATTGAGATGACGCAGATACATACTCAAGTTTATTTTAGATTAACCTACTTATTTTTCTTTAATTTATTCACGCCCCATTTGGGCTCACACATTATGAGACAAGATAAACACAGAGTTCATTATCAAGAATATAATAGATATAATAATAATATCAGTAATCAAGAATATATTAGATAGAATACCAAATATTAAGAATACAATAGATATAATTATTATACCAAGAATCAAGAATATAATAGGTAGTATACAAAATATCTAGAATATAATTGATATAATAATTTATTTATTTATTTAGAATTTACGGCACAAGTGCCATTTACATACAAAGTTTTTATTTTATTTTTTTACATATACATAGTGCAGTATTAAATTTTGATGAGAAAAATTAAAGAATTAAATTAAGTTAAAACATAACAAATAAAATAACAGTAAAGAAAGAAGCAATGACAATAGCCTGTTATGTAGTGACCTCATTAAAATAAGTGGCGTTAAAATGTGTTATTAAATATTATATATTAATAATATCAAGATTCAAAAATATAATGGATAGAATACCAATTATCAAGAATATAATATTAATATCGAGAATATAATATTAATATCGAGAATATAATAAATGGAATACCAAATATCAAGAATATAATAGATACAATAATAATATCAAGAATCAAAAATATAATAGATAGAATATCAAATATCAAGAATATAATAGATATAATAATAAAATCAAGACTTAAAAGTATAATGGATAGAATGCCAAATATCAAGAATATAATAGATGTAATAATAATATAACCTACAGAGTGCGGTAACAAATATAATGGCATACATTTTTCATAAAGTTATTACTTATTTTTTTGGTTGCATCGATTTGAATTTCACTTTTGTTTTTGTGATTGAATGAATTCAAATCTTGGAAGCGGAAATTAACACACTCCCCGAATTCCTATCAACCTGAAACTCGGATGATAGACTCTTTGTCGATGACAATACACTGTATTTTGGTACACCTAGTATATTATGTCATCGAATTTTGTGACATGTGTGAACGTAAATACCACCAAAGTCTATCTGCCGAGTTTCAGCTCTATCGGATGTCGGGAAGTGGGTTCATTTTCACTTCGGAGATTCCATTTAATTCATTTATTCATTAATTCATTTATTCATTAATTCATTAATTCATTAATTCATTAATTCATTAATTCATTCATTCATTAATTCATTAATTCATTAATTCATTAATTCATTAATTCATTAATTCATTAATTCATTAATTCATTAATTCATTAATTCATTAATTCATTATTCATTCCCTTATTTATTCATTCAATCTTTAAAACAAAAGTAATAGACGTTTAAGTTGATGGTAACGAACTGAAATCCAAATTAGATTCGAAAAAAAGTTGAGCGCCTTTATTTCGAATAATAAAATAAAACAAATTATTCAACTTTATTATTAACAGATTACTAAAATAAGTACCTAGCTTTGCATAATTTTAAAGATTATAGACAAGAATTTGACATGCACATTATGGCTTATCTTAATCCGTACGCGAGAGGAATCTATAATGAGATAATAATTTAATATATTCAAAATAGAACGCCAAAGAGGTTATTGATTATTCAAATAAATTTTCTAAATAGATAACCAACATAAAAAAATATTTAATACTCACTTGCAATTTTACCAACAAGGTTTTTTTTTTCAATAAAATCCTCCTTCTCGTTGAATGGTTTTGGGTGGGAACAGACCTTTTATATATGCAATAAATTATACTAGATTTTGATTTGCTAATGTAGAGACCATTGTTTCAACTTTATAGTTTACTAGTGAAGTCCCGGCGTTGCCCGAACTTTACACAAAGGGTAACAATTATTTTATAAGCAATAATTATTAGCCTGAAACACTCATCCACATTGAAAAATCTCCTGATAAAAGATACATGACGCCAACGGGACTTGAACCCTTTGCATTGAATTGTTACCCTTTGTGCTATGCATAAAAAATCTTGTCTTAAGCATTAGTTTACCAAAAAAAATTATAATTTACACAAAGGTTTTAGAAGTCAGACTTAGACAGTTCCTTTCGTTTTAAAGGTCAAGTTTGCTAAATTTCATCAATCTTGGAATAAACTGTAGATTTCTATAAAAAACAAACAAACTATTTATTTATTTATTGTGTTATGCACATGGTTAGATTTTATTGTTTATAAAAATATTATATTTTTACAGAAAACATAACATTTTTTGAAAATACATTATTTTTTCAGACTTTAGGGCATCTCATCATACATTTTTAGTTCTCTAAACCTACATTGCAATTCTTTGACATTATTCTTCATACATTTCTTGTTTCATAATTATGATGATCATATATGACTAATTTATATAGCGCCCTTTTCGTGAAAAATCACCTTAAGTGCGCTGTACAATATTAAATACAGTTGGCTTACACCTAGGATTATTAATAACTAGTGTATATTTTTACTAAAAACGATTTTATCCATGAAGAATTTTTGCTTTTTTATCTATGCGACACTTCACAAGAGCGCCTTTGACTGAACAGTGTAAAGGAAGGGGAGGTATGTCTCCAATCTCCACCCGGTTGGGCAGCCTTGTGAGGCGGGTTAAGATAAGGACTGTAGAGAGGGATTTATAAATGCAGGTCTTGAAGAGGCCCGGATTATATCTAGGAGGAAAAACAGATGCCGGTAACTCGTTCCACATACGAGCCGTCTTACACAAAAATGAAGCCAACATTAACTGTGAACGGGTGTTGTGTACGTAGTGCATTTCGGGTTTCACGTACGTGCACCTATGCACTGGGGATCAATGCTGCTAAGTTCTTAGAGAGGCTACCTTAAAAATACCTGTAGAACGACTCAGCATGGCCACATTACGTATGTGCATTAAAGATGGCAATCCGTCTGTTAACAATGGATTTGACTGGCATTTGGTTATTCATAATTTTATGTACGTATAAAAATGAATACAATATATTTTTTACAGCAGTCTCTGGAATCCAAGTGAGCGCTTCTCTCATTTGATCCATTTTAGAATATTTGACTTCATTAGTACCTATGTACATTCTGTTTTGAATAGTTTATAGTTTGTTTAGGTTTCCTTAATTAGCCAAATATAATTTCGTAGAGCAGTAATCTAAATGTAGAACAACTATAGTTTCAAAAATGAGTTCGGCAGTGTTACTATTTCGTTAATTATTTAGCACATATTCAAAATGTTCTGTGAAAGTTCGTTATGAATCCAATAATACACCATGGTATTTGATTTCATTTGATTTTCCAATTTTATCATCATTAATCGTCAAGTTTAACTCTATTTTTTGAGTTTTATAGCCTACGAGCTGTACCGCGCCACGCGTTGCCATGACTCAGTCTGTCTGCGCAGATAGAGAAACATTAGCGCGTGTTGCTCATATATACAACAGATGGCGATCTTTTTCATAAAAGCTGGTTTTCACATGTCAAAGGTGATATCCATATAACCTAAAAATATACACGTTTGCAAGGGAGATTTTGAACAATTTTGAGGTGTTTTTGCACAAAAACGGCGCTATACAAGTCATCCAAGTATTATTATTATTAATACTATATTATATTATTTACATGTAAGATTTCTATTTTGTTTCTTTCTGTTTAAACTTATTTATTTTCGACCATTTTCCTACATTTTGTAGGTCTTCCGTTTTTTATTGCTTCTGTGAACCTACTCTTCACGCGAAACGCGATGCACTACGTCGTGTAACATTTTGAATGGAGCCGCTAACAATAATACCCCTTATGACGGTGGCGATAAGGATTAAACTCCCGCCTAACACGAAAGAGGTAAAAACACGCTTTGTTTGGAAAACATGTTTTTTAAACAGCGCCATCTGTTGGACGTAAAGGCAACTTCTTCTATCTGCACAGACAGACTGAACCGCAGAAACCAGTGGCTGGGTAAAGCTAGTTACAAATAAATGATTCAGTTATTTTATCATTTCCTGTTGCACAAGTCTCATTAGACACTACTGCATTTTTAATTATATCTAGATGTACCCCGCCTCGCTGTGGTTTCTACCGGAACTTTCAAGAGCATTCTCGCTCTTTCCGGAACCTTATAGAATATAGACTCACAGACACACTCCGCTACTGAGTTTGGAACCTTATAGAACCATCTTGAACTTTCTCCTTCCAGAACCTTCTAAAGCATTCAAGAAACTTCATGGACTTCTGTAACCTTCCAGACTCGCGGATACAGTCAGCGGGCCCATTCTGAAATAATCTGAAGCATTTATCATAACAAACACTCAATATTTTGAAATTTGCCACATTATACCATAAAACCATAACCAAAAATGAATTCATAAGAAGGAGAATTTGAACTTTAAAGCAGTTTTTATACGACTGACACATAATTTATTTCTGCTCTTAGAAAGATTTCTCAAAAAAATACTCGATTACTTCAAAGGCCAAGATGTGTTCTACTCGCACTATTTAATTAAATCATTTAAACATTTCTAAGAGATAAAATTTTCTAACCGAAAACAAATGATTTTGCATAACTAGGTAGTGAATACCTATCTTCTGCGAATAGTTTAATTTCGCAACGCTTTTTAGAATAA
This sequence comes from Hesperophylax magnus, assembly GCA_026573805.1. Lineage (NCBI taxonomy): Eukaryota > Metazoa > Arthropoda > Insecta > Trichoptera > Limnephilidae > Hesperophylax > Hesperophylax magnus. The sequence continues at coordinate 5,220,573 of JAIUSX010000054.1, read as the reverse complement.
TCGGATTACCAAGATTACCATGTAGATATAGCCAAGTAAGATGAAAAAAGTTACTTTATCGGTTGATCTTTAAAATTGTATTAAATTTGCATGCAAATACTAGAAAATGACATTTAGCCGTATAAAAGTTTCAAGGCTATAAAAGGGAAATCATGATGGCAGATTCTTGTAAAGATTTTTATTTGATATTTAAAAAGTTTGTGGGTAGATTTAAAAAAAAAGATCCGTTGAAAAAAAACGATGAAATCGAAAGTAAATTCAATGAATGGATGCTCGTAATTCAAATACCAAAGCTCGGCGTTCGTATATTAAGTCAGCGACCATTCCAAGCGGCGAACTGTAAAGGAATCTCCATTATATTGCGCTAGGAATGTGAGTTAATAGCGGTTACCAAGTACTAAGCGACGTGAATGAATGACAAGCCTCAATGAATGTGTAAAATGATGCCTCAATTTATTAATTAAATAAATTGTTCCTAGTAATGTTTTAATTTTTAATCATGTTGACATTATACAATCAATAAAACGTTCAAACATTTTAATTAAAATTAGTGCAGACTTCTGAAAAATCACGGAATATTATAAATCCAATTCAGAAAAAGAGAATTAAAATATTTTTCTGAAAAAATATTTTAATTTTTTTTTTCGGAAAAAATATTTTATAGGTAAGTTCCTACTTTATAGCATGCCTGAATTATTATTTAGCTCCTATTTTGATAATGACACCCAATTAATTAACGAAATCAGGATGTTAGATAGATTTATGAGCAGACAGATTTTTTATTTACAGTACTTTTTTGGGTAGCTCATGATAGAAATTAAGTTAGAAGAGTATAATAGATGACATTGAATTTCAAGCAAGAAAGTGCTGTGCAAATTTCACGACGCTAGGGCTTACCGTTGGACATTCTTTTTACTTCTCTTATTTTGTAATACCGCAAAATCGATTACTTATTCTAAGATATTTATGGATTTCCGGAATAATTATATCTTATTATATATTATTAATCCGGACTATTAAGGAACTCACTACGTTTTTATTTACCACCGCAGTATAATCTAGTAAAGAAACCCTATTCAACGAGGCAAAATCACAAACATAAGATAAACTTTTCTGAACCTATCTCTTCATTATTTTACCTGGGAATAAATATCATATTTTTATTGAAAATCGTGCGTAAACCATTTATTTATTATTCGAAGTACCCGCCCCATCAGTTAAAGCCAATCTCACAATAGTGATTAGTGTTTTATTACAATAATTATTATCAGTGGATTCAAGATGGTATTTTTTTATTTATTAAAAAATACGGAACCTGTTCCGAATGCCTAACCAGTTCCGGAGCGGTATAAAATAACAGTTACAAAGATAAACAACCCAAAAATACATCCCAGATTCATATTAAGGCCATCGTTCATGCTTCAGGGACGTTTATTTTATATTATCTTTTGAAACGAACCCATTTTGAAAAGTAGTCATGCGATCAATTCCAAATGGATGTATTTATTATCGCAATACTTAGGGCTGCCACAACTGTTATTAAAAAAAAAAACATTAAAATAACTTTGTTTGTGGTTACATCCAAACTTAAGCTATTTTAAGCTACTTTTTAATTCGAATGGTCGTCTTCAATTATTTTAAGACGCGGGGTTTCGAACTACCGACCTCTGGATCCAGAGCCCAGGACTTAGAGGAATAGAGATAAATGGAGATTTTATGGAGATCACATTGACCAGCTAAAAAAAAAGAAGAGGAGGAGATTTAAAGTGAACGCAATAAATTATAAAACTAATATTATAATTAAATGATATAGGTGTCATGTAAAATATATAATTAAGAAATTTCTGGTAATTTAAAATAAATCCTTTTAATTTCTTGCCGTTTCCGGTAATTTCTTATATTTTCTAGTAGGTACTACCTTGCATTTATAGAAAATTTTCATCATTATTATTCCATTCTCGTATGTACTTAATCTATCAACATATTTTCTATCGGTTTGGGTTTGTTTTTATAAAAATCTTCATTTTTCGAGATTGATAAAATTTCAAAAAAATAGGAAGGTAACTATTTACATTACATTTTGAAAAACCTTCCCATCCCCTCTACCCTCTACCTCTACCTATTGCCTTCCCCCTTCCCACCCCTTTCCCATCACCCATTCCCTTCCCCTTCCCATCCCCCTTCCCATCGCCCCCTCCCTTCCCCCTTCCGATCAACCTTCCCATCACCCCTTCCCTTTTCGCCTTCCCTTTCCCCCTTCCCCATTCCCCTTCCCAACCCTTAATGCAGAATTTGATACTTCTTGGAGGATTTTTACCATTTATTTTTATTTTAAATTTATAAAAATTCTGCTTATAAACCGGGTATCTCCGGGGACTTAAGCAAGTGTTATAAGTTTTACACAAATAACGCATTGAAAGGCATTTAGGGGATACTGGAACCATAATAATAGCAATAATATGAATGGACTTGGATCGTACAAAAAAATAATTTTTATTTATCAACCCTGACAAGGGTCCGTACCGCGATCCCTGAGGGCATCCATTAACAATGCCGTTCTTTTTTTAATGATTATTTATTAATTATTTTATTATCGTTGTTTACAACCCGTGTAACCAGCGCAGATAGATAGCTAGGTACCTACCGAAGTATTGGGTAGCCAGTAAGGGAAAATCATATCTGGAATGAACATGATTTTTTTTAAAATTGAAAGTGGGGTATTGATGTGAGAAATTATAGACTTCGAATGAATGGACACTTTATAAGGGGTTTTGACTTCTTATAAAACAAATTAACTATTGCGATTTATTATTATTTTTCTCCTATGGCGATCGTGGGTGCCTGTCCCTCCTCTTGCTCCATCACCGAAGGTAACGAAGCCCATCACGACGCGGGAAGTCGGGTGTAAAAGCGAACAGTACCTAATTGGTTTTGCCTAATGCCTAGCCTTAAAAATTAAATACAGCCCTGAAATGTTTCCATGGTAAAAGCCTTTTTATTTCCTTTTTTGGCACTACAGCTTTTTTATGAAGTAGAAGTTGCTACCCAATCTCTTCTAGTTTCAACACTCTTTTTGCGAAAACTTTCTTCTCACAGAAGAATTATAAAATGGACATATACTTTCAATGTTGTTCTTAAATTAATATTTATACTTAATTGAACATTTCAAAGCAGTAAACACAACACTAGAGTCCCAACTGCCTGAAGTCATTGTGATTACGGCAAACACAAATGCGATATATTGTGAGGACTTCGAAAGTGGGAAAGGTAAGGGAATCAGGAAAAAATAGGTTTAACTATGCAGATTTTCTTCATACTTAGCTAATGCAATTACAACGTTTGGATTTAGAATGATTTTACTACTATGAGAATATCTACCACCCCAAAATAAACTGAAATAACTTGGAACGGCTTAAAAATTCCATATTGAAAAAGTTGTGTTAATTTTGTGACGCCATATCTATTTAATGGTTGGTTTTTGAACAAGGTTATTCTAGGTAAGTAAGGTTTAGACCAGAGGTGGTCTTTATGGACCCCTAGGGGTCAATTTCGGCTTGCGGGGAGTCCATGTCAGCAATCACGAATTTGGGGGTCCGTAGATGGGAGTACATGCGAGCGGACTCTTATTTACATCAACATTCAGGCGTCCAAACATTCATAAGATACGTAAAACAGTTCACAGTGAACGTAATACTAATAATGGACATAGAAATAACTTATTTCATCTTTCTTCAAATTTTTTATTGAAGATAAATAGAGTATACGTTCCTTTACTGGTCAGAATTAATATATTGAAGCAAAACACTGCACATTGGAATGCGCAAATTTTCCCAACTTGTTGACAAGTCCAAAGTAATGACGTTTTGGTATACGTTCAACATTTGAATGTACTTCACACAGACTTCAAAACTAAGTTTGGACGTTTTGACTATAGAAATGGTAGTTGAAGAATCGGATATCATATGACAAGAAGAACTGATCAGAAGAATCACTAACGAAGAACTTTAGGGCAATTCTAGCTTCAGAAATAAATTCCTGTTGCTTATCCTACTATATTGCCAACCGGTTGTTGGGCAAGCAAGGGAAGGGAAACTCTTTACCCAAAAATAAATGAAAATCACATAAGACATTAAGTCCCGCATTCCCAACTATTACCGATTTATAACATGTTTCTATTTAACTACAAAAGTTTTTAAGTTAATATTAGAGCGCTAATATTTTTTAATATTAGAGCGCTCCCTCTAACAATCGTGTTTACATATCTCCCTTTGAAACCACCTTTGAATACTTGCTACTGGGTCTTAATGGGTTTAGGAACATTCAATATTGATAGGCAGGGGGTCTTTGGGAAAAAAATTGGCAAGTGGTCTACGGGTCAAAAAAGTTTGGAAACATCTGATTCAGACAATAGGATTTTTTTAATAAATATCGTGATCTTGATAAACACGATAAAAATGATGATGTAATTTTTTCTCAAAGAATCTGAAAAAAGGTATCGAAAAAACTGCTTCAAAATGTTGTCGATATAAATAATATTAATTGGGGTAAAGTATAATATCGAAAGAAGCCATTTCTTTGATACTTCTATACAGCTTTGGTTTTCAAAAACCACAGGATGCAATATAGCATGCTATAATACTTGAGAATTATTATTGTTCAGTGAATAATAGCACGTTTTTAAAATATGGTATAACTACCGCCCCGGTCTTTATCTCCCGAACTGAAATAAATTACCTATCGGCCCAACTTAAGGGCCATTTTGTTCCCATACTTTATTCACAACCGCTTGGTTGGGAATAGGTATAAAGCGACGTAATAAATTAACAAATTTGTAAGGAGTTTCGTATTGAAAATTCGTTCCACAACTACATTATACGAAACCGTAAACTTGGAAGGGTATAAAACGTGGATTTTAGGACACATGGTTGAAACTTAAAACTAGATTCAATTAGGTATCATAAATTTATGTCTGTGGTGGATACCTACTTTCAGTATTGCTCTGGTAAAAGATCATCAATCAGGATCGAAACGTTGCTTATTTACTGACCAAAGATCTGAATATTCGGAGAAAAATGATCCTGTTAAAAAAGTGATAACATGTCAATTTCCTGATAAAGTTTAGTTATTCAGAATATACATAGAACACGTGTTATTTACCTAATAAATATCCTGACGGAATACGAAAATATCAGTACGTCAATTTCCAAATCAGTATTTGTATAACACGTGTTCCGCCGTCCTCATAGAACATTCAATTTAGGAGTCGTTGGTTCGCTACGTTTGGTGGTTTAGCAGGGGTGATCAGGTTCATCGGGTGAGATGTGTTCAGGATGCGCCTGCCCACCAGATGCGTGACGTGCCAGATCGGGAGAGGCGTTTTGTGTGCGGAGACCCATTGACCTGTCCAACTGGTCTCTCTTGACCCTTCGCCTTGCACCGCAGCGGGAGGGATATATGATTTGTCCGTCACTCCTGCAAACACTGATCCGTAGATTTCTACCCACCTCTCATACCTTTTTCCTTCTCAGAACTTTCTCTACTTCCTTTCCTTAAAAATACTATTCACACAGCATCCCCAAAGATGAGGTAGGCCATGAGGGAAATTATATTCGTCAGGGCCTCTTGTGTGGGGTTAATGTAAAAAAAAATAGCTCATAACTGATACTTTGTTAGTTAAAGTCCTGCTGTGTTTTTAACAGGAAAACGAATAATTTGACCAGATTTTTAATAAGCTTGAAACGGAAATTAATTAATTTATTTATTTGTTAAGACATACACAGTACAATAAGATACAGTTAGATGTTTTTCTTTATTACATAGTTGTAGTACCTATTATGTATGTCCATAAAATATTATTACGTAATTTCGCCTGAGATTGTTATAAAAGGAAGGAAGTGTGTGGATAGATAATAATAAATGAATTGAAAACATGAATTATAATAAGCTCACGAATTGTAATTAACTGTTAAAACATAGAAGTTTTGAAAAATGATGTGAAAATATTTTTGAAATATGTCATGCTAAGAAATTTAATAAGTTAGTTTTGTATGTTAGAAAGGAATCATGAAAGATGTCTAAATGTAGTCATTTTTCGTAATCGGTGTATGTTGTGATTGCGCGAGTAATTACTGAGTTGTTTGCTGCATTGGTATTGTTGGCCTTAATATGAAAAATTGTAGTGTGCCTGTTACGCATCGTTGAATATTGAATATTGAACGAGGAATAATAATAATAATCAATATTGAATGAATATTGATTGTTCCTGAAGTCCTGGGAAAACCCAACACTGAGAGTATCTTTCACTAAAAAACCGCTATGTCTCATATTCAATGTGGTCATATTTTTTCAGGGTTTGTTTGTTATTCGGGAAAAATGAATTTACAAAGTTATTCGTTTAACGCATCCGCCTTATAAATTATTGATCAAAACTCCCAATAAAATACTAAACGGGAGAGATGCGTACGATTTTTCAAAAACAGTAAGTTTTCTCCGTGTAGCCGGGTACTTACCAACTTTCAACTCTCTTATCTCGTTCCTCTCCTCACTCCCTTCAACCTCACAACATATATTTTGTGCGTTAATAACATTTGAAAAAAAACTGTCACACGACCTAGACCACTAATACCCTAGCTATAATAGTGGTATTGTAAATAAACTTCTTTATAATCTGTGTCCATTCTTATAACCCTTACCTAGATATCATGAAATTTTTGTTACTATATATTTACTGATTTTCGCAAATTTCCAAATCGAAAAGTTTATTTAGCCTGAAATCACGGACGAAAAAAAAACTATGTTCACCTGAAAAATGTTAATACTTATCACATGGAGAAGACTGAGGATTGCTGATTTACTGAAATCCGATTAAAAACAGAATTGCAGGCCGTTTCCTGTTAAACTTTTAGTACATTCCTAATATATCCGAATACGTGTTCATGTACCTGCATTTGTCCTGATACTATATAATGACGAAATGCGAAATATGCGATAGGTTTCCCATTAAACTTTTTTTACAAGGGTAATGTATTATTGTACGCGATGTCGGAACACGTGTTCCTAAAAATAATGTTTGGATTCCGTCATTATATATTAACAGGGCAAACGCAGGTGCATGGACACTCGTCCGATATATTCGGAAAATACGAAATTTTTATTGAGAAATGGCTTGCTAATCTTGCTATCCCGTTTTTAACAGGATTTTAATAAATCAGCAATACAAATTGGTAACATCGTTGCTTGTCTTCTAGGTAGGTACCTATACTTGGTTGTATTAATTATAATAATAATATTTTGATGATCTGTACAGCACCGTTTTTTTTTAAAAGGAGCTTTACAAAAATATGATATATTTATACAATGCTCTATCTTAGTACTAGCTATAGACTAGACTAAATATTATCAGCGATTCTTAAACAAAAATTTGAAACAGAAAAATCAGAAAAAGATACGGAGCCGCTTTACCAACTAAGCTAATGTGACCCTATCTCTTTCGGTCATATGCCCTAGATGCAACGGTATCTTTTCTGTTTAAAATCTTCATTTAAGAATCGCTTATATTGTCTTCAATATTTAAATAGTACAATTTGAGGTTTTACTCACTAAGTTATTTCGAAAAAAAAAAAACATTTTCAATTTATGGCTAACAAATTGCATCCACCGGTAGGTCCATCACTAATACAAAACTAATGCAAATGATCAATGAACGTGATGCTGCGTTTGAATGTATATATATATTATTGTTTATTTGTTATTGTATGTGTATTGTTACTAAATAGTTATATGAGAAACATATCGATCAATAAAAGATTTTACTTATTTAAGGCGATTCTAAAACTTTAATCTTCTTTAATCCGCTCATTCACGAAACATCTGTTTTTCTCCGTATTTTTTCTCAATTCTACTTGGTACTGAAGGTTCATTGGAGAAGATTGGGGATGGGCGGAGGGAAGAGGAGGGAGGATGAGACTTCCTTTTCCCGAACTGGAATGGTTATCTTAATTCGTATCTTTCGTGACTTCTTTACCAAATGGAGAAGGATAAATACGATTATCCTTTCTACTTATTATCTTCATTCTCTCAATACTATCATACATCCACACAAAGTATCTGGGTTGAATTCTACCGCTGAGCACCTACACCTACCACCCAGAGGCGGCCCGTGACTGAAATCGCCAGCAGTGCATTTCACTTTTAAAATGTACCAAGGGTGTAATACAGGTGAAGCAAATTATGAAAAGGGAGTACTTACTGCCAAAGTCATTATATCCACAAACGAATATTTGTAATACAATTGATAAAATAATACTGCTAATAATACGTAAGCGTTCCCAAAATCATCTCGAGATGTTAATGTAGTAAATGACACGCAATTTATCGTTGAAAATATAAGGAAACCGTGAAAAATTACCGCGCACGAGTTCCAATGTGTGAATGTCGTAGCGCTAACATTGTACATTAGTATTATCAAAGTGATGCAAAATTCATTATTTTCCTACATTTTTCTAAGAGCTTCGATAATGCACGGAATGAGATATATATCTGCACTGCTCTAACACGTTATTTGACGTCAAGAGTGTAATCTGTCTAGCTCATGTCACCGTCTCGACTAGGTCGGGCTTTCTCGATACTGCCCGATGCTGTTTCAGTAGTGTGATAGAACATGGTTTTGTGCATATCGGGGTATGCACGTCCCGCTTGCTCTTGCGCGGGAGACCTGTACTAGAAGATAGCTCAAATAATGACCTGGCGGGAATTACGACTGTAGCGTACTTTCGTACATCGATGTCGTTGTAAGATGTTATGTGAAGACTGAATTCAAGCAGTGCAATGCACAAATGCGCGTACCAAGGAACCGCTTCTGTTACCACCTTCCACTCGTCTTATTTGAATAAGTTTTTTCTACCTATATAAGTAGTAATAACATATGAGTACATTCCATGATTATTTAATACATCTGATGTATGAATGTGAATGTGGCAAGGAGTGTGTACGGAGAAAATTGAATAGTCCAACTTTATCAAGAATCTATTCAAATTATTATTAATTCCGGTTAAAAAACGATTTGCACGCCTTACGAACACGTGTTCAGGAAAATCCGAATATTTTCGCAAATTTAACTCTACGTACACGAGCGGAACACCCGTTAACAGTTGGCTTCGTGAGGTCTAGCCGCTTCCTCGGCTCGTTTTTGTGTAAGGCGGCTCGTATGTGGAACGAGCTACCGGCATCTGTTTTTCCTCATTCATATAATACGGGTCTCTTCAAGACCCACATTAATAAAACCCTTAACCCGCCTCACAGCCTTGCCCAACCGGGTGGTGCCATAGCTCCCCTGCTTCTACACTGTACAGACAGGGGCGCTCTTGTGCGGTTTCACATTAAAAAAAATTACGTAATTGTAAAAAGCATTCACTTTGTGGCTCATCATAATTTATAATAAAAACACATAAATTTGTTTTTGACCACGATAGTTTTATTTTCACTCTACCGGTTTCGGAAGATCCCTTCCTTCTTCAGGAGAATATTTAAAACTAATCTACCACACATTATATTTTGTGTAGTAGATTAGTTTTAAATATTCTCCTGACGAAGGAAGGGATCTTCCGAAACCGGTAGAGTGAAAATAAAACTATCGTGGTCAAAAACAAATTTATGTGTTTTTATTAAAAAAAATTATTTCCTCGCAAGGAAAATGCTTTGATTATATTATATGATGCACGTTTAATATGAAATTGCACATGCGTTTTCCTTGATAGTATATATATACCTGTTAATTCATTCGTAAGCCCTCCAATCCAGTTTTTCAGCAATAATTTGAAGAAAGTTCTTTTTTTTTAGTGTGTGCTTGGACCGTTGAGTTGGCGGTCCTATCTCCATGCATACCCCCGCGGAGGAGTTACTTCAAGTAATTGTAACAAGTCGGTATTCGATTAAGATATATCTTTTTCGCATCCAGAGTAGTTAAAGAATTTGGCCTGACCCAACATAACCTAACACCTAGGTTTAGGAGTGTTTGAGTAGGACAATAATCAGTTAATTATTCTTTTTTTTTTTTTCTTTTTTTTTACTATTTGCCTGTTTTGTATATCAGTATAATGAAACTAATTTTAAACTTTATTCCACTTGTTTCTTTTTTTCACCCCTCCCCCCATCGGTAAATTAAATTACATCTATCACCACTTTCAAATTTCGTTTCCATTTTATTTCGTGTAACGGATCATCCATGATGACACGGCGTATACACTACACATAAATAACACAATGAACTAAAATTTCTGAGAAAGAACAGCTACCGATATGGCTATAGTACCTGTTGTTTATAGTTTAAAGCTTCTATCGTGCTGTATATAATACAAAACATTACCAATTTTACAGACCATTTCTTGCTCAGCCACGCATAGCAGAGAGATAATGCTAATAATACCATATAACAAGACTATTGCCATCACTAGAGGTGGGTTTTAATATGGAATAAGGTTTCTTTTCAATGCTTCTCGAAATCAGATTAAATCTGCATGCTAATCTAATCGATGCTACACGGTTATGAAGTTATCTTAATGCTGAATCTCACTCATATACGAGAACTTATTATCTACACGAGCACCCACGTACCAATGTACAGTCCCCTGATAGCCTCCCTCTATACTTTTCCTCTCAATCCTATTTCTAGACCTATTTTTTTGAAATAACACATTTATAAAACATGATGTTACCTTCAATAATCTTCCCACACTGGCTATTTTTCTCTGAGTCAGGTCTTTACACTTTCCCATGGCTAAAACTAACGAAACATAAACTGACGTATCACAAAATGTTTTTTTTTAAAGAAAGAAAAATATTCATAGTTTGCGAATAACCTGGTAATATTTCGTAATTGTAAAAAGCATTCACTTTGTGGCTCATCATAATTTATAATAAAAACACATAAATTTGTTTTTGACCACGATAGTTTTATTTTCACTCTACCGGTTTCGGAAGATCCCTTCCTTCGTCAGGAGAGTATTTAAAAAAAAGAAAGTTAATCGATGCATTGCTGCCTGCCTCTACATAGATCAGTTTTAAATATTCTCCTGACGAAGGAAGGGATCTTCCGAAACCGGTAGAGTGAAAATAAAACTATCGTGGTCAAAAACAAATTTATGTGTTTTTATTATGGTAATATTTCAACTATATTATCTCCCACTACCATCACAGTAAGCGGAAAATGTTGCTTGTGTCGTGATGGAGGACTTAGCGAGTCGAGAAATACGCCTACGCCTGGGTGGGACCCAGATGCGTTGCTAATTCGGCTACTGACCCGTCTAGCGGTGTTGCCAGCACAATAGTAGAATTGCATGTTTTGTGATCAATTATGAAAACCGTTATTAATGTGCGAAAGACTTAAAGTGTATTTATCTAATTCTGATCATTGTACTTAAGATGTTTTCATTCTTTTCTATTGATTTGAAAAACGGCACATTCCAAAATGGTTTCAACTGGCTACAGCGTTATTATGACATAGAAAACGCCACTATAAAACGGCTGGTGAGACGACTGTCACTAACGTTGCCCGGAGTGACGCCAATGCCGCCGAATATACGACTAAAAACGAACGTGTAGTTTCAGCGAGATATAACGAGATACGGAATTCTGAGAACGATTGAGAAGTTAGTGATATAAAGTCATTAGAAACGGTGAAAAAATAAAAATTAACCTAACCTAACCTAACCTACTTAACCCAGTTAATAAAGTTTTTTGTTTCATCACTTTCCATGACTTTATATAACTTTTTAAAGATGTGATGTATTAACATTGTGATGATTATCCATAAAATTTCACGTAAAAAACGATCGTCGTTGGCAGTTTCCGTTTCTCCAATGAAAAACGATTAATCGTTTACCGGCATCTAAAGAGTTAATATGTGTAAAATATAAAAACAATTCTTAAATAAATAAAAAATAGTTCTTCTGGCGGAAATCATCATTGTTATAAATTTATTTTATTTAAGCCATTTGTAAATCCAAGTTTGCAAATGTCTAATTTATTATTATATAAATTTTATTAACATACATACATTTTTACTATTTATTTAATTTTCTTTTGGTTTATAATATGGCTCCTATAATCTAGCTTAAATCAAACAATTGGTGCAGGCTTTATGATTTTCGGCAGCGCATTATAATATTGCATTATTATCTGTAGTGAACTATTTTCTGTATTGGATTTGTCCTTTTTTCGTAGCCTAATTTCATCGCATATATATATCATATACCTATACCTATGATAGTGCTCGTTGAATAAATTTTTGTTTAAAATTTTTTTTGGAAATAGGTTGTTTTTTTATTTTATGCATAAATATCATCGTATTCAAGGTCAGCATCTGTTTCACTGTTAGCCAATTTATATCCTTTAATATTATAGTACACAATAATAATAATTATAATAACAATGATAGGAAAAGTTCGGTAAATTTAATTAAATTACAATGATTATGTGCAGCTCCCGTGTAAGCTGTAAGCGAAGGGGAGACGAAGGAGATTGGAATGGTAGGTAGGTGCCTAGTAGGTAGGTACTGCAGAACGTTCAAGCCTTCATTTACATGTTACATGCACCGGACCCGCAGCGATCCACGCCCAAACATGATCAACTACTGATAAAACAACAACACTACAGGATGCTGCAACGAACAACTGCCAACAAACTTAATCCAAGCCTTGTAATAATAATCTTAAGGCGATGCACTACGTAGTAATGCAAAGTCATGTGTTTTTGGTTTGAAAATTTGGTCGCCTAAAATGTTTCAGATGCCTTTGAAATAATCGAGTATTTTTTAAATAAGTCTTTTTAAAAGCCCAAAACTCCTACCTACTAACTTACTAACTTCCTACTTACGAACCCATTTTAGGTTACGGTTTTATTGTATAATGTGGCAAATTAAGTTATTTATAAAATATTCGGAAAACATTTAAATATTTATGCCTGAATATCCACAAAATAAAACAAAAGGCACTTTTTGGCCATGTTTTTTTCTTGCCTAAATCAAAACAGCTGGATGGTGTTAAGCGGGAATATATTATTATCGTTTTATTGCCATCTACGTAAGGAGTGTTATTGATGGCGGCTCGATTCAAAATATTACAAGACGTAGTGCATTGCCTTAAAAATTTGATATATCTTTGAGGGCCCCTTACCAGCGACCAAATTTACGCAAATGTGTTTGAAAATCTTTGTTTCAATAGAAAATTTATGTCGTACATGAGTACCGCACAAGAGTCCCTAGGCTCTAGTAACAAGGCTCCCAATCGTTTGGAGCCTGTGAGACTATGGCAATAGTCCACAGGATAATAATATATATCCACCTTGGATAATAAGCTATTGTAATTATTGCATAGTCTGTTCAGGCAAGAATTCTGCTTAGAGTTCGTTTTGCATTGATCCACCCTAGACAGGACAGAAGAGCGTGTTGAACGTGCAGGTACATTGAGATGAATCTTATTTACCAACTCTGGGCATTGAATAGTATTTATTCTTTGCTATTTTTTTATGTTAACCCTCTTCTGTTGGTATATAAGTGTAGGTGTATAATAAATAAAATAAAACTATTGGATTAATTTATTTTTTACTTGCACCCCAACAGCTACATTGGTGAAGCCATAGACCGCAATTTTTTCAAGCCATAATATGAGAATAAGTTAGTAACACCTAAAAATGTTTAAATTCGTAAGGCCTAAAAGCTTTACGCCTACGAACTGAACTACCGAGCCAATCTTATTTGATTATTACTCAATCATAAACTGCTTTATCTTCCGACGGCCAATAAGATGATTGATGTAAATCTGACGATGTAGAATATTTTAAGTTTACGAGTCCCAATTTCCGACCTTTCCGCATTTAAGCCCGGCTTAAAAGCTGTTGAATTGGTTTTGGGTTTATCTGAGCGTCACTTAACTTTTTTTCCTTCAACGCGATGATTCATAGTTTCCTGCAGGCATTACATAGAACTACATTAATCTAAGACCTAAGAAGATTGGAGATTTAAAAGTGGAATGCTTTTATGTCTAGTTGCGATTGTTGGATTTAATGATGAGCAGTCATTAATCGTTTTTGTGTTTAATTCTTAGAACTCTGTTTATTGTTTTTTTATATATATTAATAAAGTAAGGAAAATTATCTACTCCCGACTTCTACGAAACCTAAACGATGTATCATATGTAAATAAGTTAACAATAATCACGTCATTATTAAACAATTAAAATAAGATTAATGTGGGGAAAACAGACTTCAAAGTACACCACAGAATAAGAAATCTATTGTCACAATTACGTTATTAGTAAATCGGTTTAACCGGTAATCAATCATTTTAGACATCAAACAAATTTAATTGCGAGGAGGTAACATAGAATCATATAAATAAGTCGTCTAAACGTGGAATGTCCACAGTTTGTAAATGCTAGTAAAACAACACAGCTGTAACAACAATAAAAACCTAAGTACTTGCGGAACTTAATAATAATATTATTAAATTTAAAAAATAAAATAAAATAAGCAATCATAATTAGTTAGAGAAGTTTTTTTATTAAATATGGACAGGATTTATGCCAATCAAGGGTTCGACTATTCTTACACAGATCTATATATTTAAATTTCACTTTTGTTTCGGGAATAAATGCAAATCTCAGCAAATTTGAAAGTTTACCCTCTTGCCGAAATCCGATCAAGCAGAAACTCGGCAGATATACTCATTGTCGATGACAATGCATTCTGTCAAATTTTGGTGGCACTCACGCAAAAATTTACAGCAGTTAATATACATAATAAATCTCGGTACCATCGAATAAGGATTTGGCTTAAGTAATAGAAGTGCTTACTCATTTAAGTCAGGCCCTGGGGAGAAAAGTTCAATTTTCAGTTATACCATTTTTTTTTTAAGTTTTAAAATACATTTGTAAGCTTCACAGCGGATAAGAGCTAGTACCTGGGGAGGCAGTTTCAATCCTCAATAAAACCAAAAAAAAATAATGCATTAGTCTTGATTTTTATATCTTTTCATCAAAACTTGACCATTAGAATAAAAATAGAAATTAACATATCAATTTACCTTACACATAAATGTGGAAGGTAAATGTTACATCACTTATAACCTTAATCTCAATATTTTGGCAGTCCTGAATAATTAAGAGAAGATATTTATTAGGGATCATTAAGGATCCTATCAATTTATTCGTTAAGGGCCTTCAATACCGTTTTCAAGAGGATTGCGAATTATTTTAAAGACATACTTAAGGCTCCGTAGTAAGCGTTCAAAGATGGCTTGAAATGGAGATATATAAATACGAATGTTAGAGGGAGCGCGCTAATATTAAAATACGATAATAATTAAGCGAAAATGAAGAAAATATTTAATAAAACACGACTCGTTTGCATTTGAGCAAAAATCTCTCGACAAATTGAAAAATATATCACATTGAAAAATACACTGTGATTTTTTTCATGCCCATAACATATCAAATGACAGAAAAAAAGGAAATTTCATATAGTTAACGTTTCGGCATAACAAATGTATAGATATTACTATTTATATTATAAATTTGCATTATTCAATATAAGTAGACTCTAAATAGTATATTGACTTTGATAGAATTATAAGTAGAGTGATTAGATTGAATAATCAAGTTCTCTATCCTCTATAGTGATGGTAAAACCATTATGAGTATACTGGGTAGCAACTACCTATATCTTTTTTCCATTTTCGTTTCTCATATTTTAATTTTTGTTAGTACTTGTTAGTAGGTAGAGTGTGCGGGAAATGAGATAACCACTTAGCCGCCGAGCTTGCTTCACATTACTTCGAATGCCACTTCAGATGTCATTAGGTTTAACGTGTCAAATGGCATTATAATACCCGACCAGCGAGCCAAACGAGTCAAACCCGAGCAGAATGAAGGCTTCCGGCCATACCAAAAACTCTAAAAAAATAAAATATAAAAACTGGGACAAGTGCGTGTCGCTTCGTCATTTTAAATTTCACTCTCCGGCATTTATTTTTTTAACATTGTTTTTTTTCTTACGGGGATAAAACACGAGATGGCCGTCGCGGTTGGTAAAATATCATGTCGTTAATTAACGCGAGCGACAATTTTTACCACATGTCTCACGTGGCTCGCGTAATGGCCTGCCAGGGCTACCCCAGCTTTATTACAGATTATTTTATTTTTATTTTACAATCTGTTATATTATACTTGAATATTTTTTTGCTGGTTATTTTAATGAAATTACGCTTCGTTTAAACCACGTATACATTTATTCATTCTTTTGTCGTACTAAATTTACTTAGATTATTTCTTTCATTCTTTGAATAATGACTTTTGTTGAAATAGTGTTGAAGTAAACAAAAAAAACTGACTGAATAGAATAGTTTTTTTTAATTATTGTATGACAGATTAATCATCTACGTAAAGTACCTACCTAAGATTTCTTATTTTCACATTCTTTACATTTGGGAGGATTGTTTTCTATGCAAAAAAAAACTTATTTAAAGAGTAATTAATTATTTCTATTCTACTGTATTATAAATATCACCACATTCAATATTACAATTCCTCTTGTTATAACATCTGTTCTGACATGTTGTTTCTTGAACAAGTCATAGTGGCGACATTTTAGGACGTTGGTTCATTTATTTATACATTAAGTATACAAAAAAATAAAATAAAAAATTTCCAGGGATTTGTGTGAATTTTGTGATTTTGGTGTGTTTTTTTACAATCGAGAATATTTTTTTTTTCTTTGTTTTTTGCGGGTTGATAAATGAAATGAAATCAATTCACTCCAATCTCTATGTGATGTTTCAGTTTTCATTTGCTTACGAGTAAAGCAGTGTTATTATTCATTACTCATATTAATCTGTAGAAATAAGCCAATTTTCGGTCTGTACTTTCACTTGTAATAAATAAGCGTACTTTTTCAATTTAACTTATCAGTTTGTCATCACTTAAACTTTATTTTCATAGCCTATTGGATATCCCTTCATAATGGTGCCATTGTGATCTCCACGCATTGTGATATTAAGGTGATGCACTACGTAGTAATGCAAAATCATGTGTTTTTGGTTTGAAAATTTGGTCACCTAAAAATGTTTCAGATGCTTTAAATAAATACCGCAAGTATAATACATTTTGGTCTTTGAAATAATCGAGTATTTTTTACATAAGTCTTTTTATAAGCCCAGAAAATAAAATTATAAGGCCTATGAAAACTGCTTTAAAGTTCAAAATCCCCTACTTACGAACCCATTTTCGGTTATGATTTTATTGTATAATGTGGCAAATTAAGTTATTTATAAAATGATATTTACAAAATAAAATAAGAGGCACTTTTTGGCCATGTTTTTTTCTTGCCTAAATCAAAACAGCTGAATGGTGTTAAGCGAGAATTTAAGCCTTATCGCCATCTACGTAAGGAGTGTTATTGATGGCGGCTCGATTCAAAATATTACACGACATAGTGCATTGCCTTAAACATGCACTATAATGGTGTCTCATTAAGAATGTAAACAATATACTTAAGCCTCCTTAACCTCCCAAATTCCATTTTCTACTGTACTACTATAAATAAATAATAATAATATTTGGCTGATATGTATAGTGCTCTTTTTGTGAAAAATCACCTCAAAGGACGGACAACTTAGGCTTATGATAATAACCATTAAAGTGACTTACTTCTAAGTCTTTCCTTACGACTAAGACATATAACTAGTGACTTAATGACATGCATATTTACAATTATGGCTTAAGAGGAAGCTACAAGCCAAAAATGTATATATTCTTGGTATGCCTTATTTCGTTACGAATATAGGTAATAGGCATTCAAATCGCTTGGCAAACAGAGCAAAAAAACGCTCAATTTCAAGGGCAAAAGTGGTTTTTATTTTATTTTTTTTTTAAATTTATAAGAATCTAAAAAAGTTTATCAAATAATAATCTGTCACAGATAATCTTAGACTTAATATTGCATTTTTTAAGTTGTTTCATTTATGCTTTGATACATTTCTATTGAATAAATACATTTTTTAATAATTTACATTTATATTTTTTATTGAGTAATTAAAATATTTATTTGTATTCTATTCAAGGGAAAAGATAGGAAAAGCTTTACTTTATCTAAAACATATTTTTTGGTGTTCATAATGTAAACCAATTCATCATAAAGATTAATCAAATTAGTGATTTGGCATTAAGCTTCGCCTTATGCCGCCTTATCTTGGCAAATATCATTTTCTACTGTATTATAATTAATAAATAATAATAATATTTGGGTGATATGTATAGTGCCGTTTTTGTGAAAAATCACCCCAAAGGCTGAATTTAAGGACGTTTCCCATTATTGGCCAGTTGCATCACAAAACTGAAATCATAATAGAACTTCGATAGAACCGTCACAGAACGTGAAAATCAATTTTGAAATTTGATGAATCGTTCAAATTGTGTGAAATAACTTACCTTTTGATAATAATATAATTAAAGTGGCTTACTTCTAAGTCTTGACTTACGAATAAGAAATATAAATAGTGACTTAATAACTTACAATTAACATACTTACATTTAAACATTAACGTTTTGGGTTTTGCCCGTGTTGTCAGCATTGAGCTATATAGTTAGAGGCGCTATTACGTACTAATATCTCCTCGGACCTTGTTCCACTATTAGAACACAAAAAACGGTCCGCGTAGACCGGATTCGGTAGTTTTAGTTAGAGCGTTGGGAGCATTGTAGGTCACTAAGAGGTATAAAAGTGCTTCGTGTCTCATCTAAATATAATACATCAATGGTTGTCAGTGATGACTTAATAAAACAAAACTCTATAAGTATGGGTACGAAAGGTAACCCAGAAGTAAGTTATTTATTTGTTTTTATTATACGCCTATATGGGCTTTTAAAAACGTGTCATATGTAAAATAATTTAATGGAACATTATTGAAGAAGTAAAATTTTTAAAGAAGTTGCAAATGAATAATGGGCGTGGCTTACAGCTAAATCTCGATGACACAAATTGATCTGTAGGGATTTATATATGTATGCCAGCTTGGGTAATGGATCAACAAATCCGGGGTGGATCAACAAATGCAGACGGATCAACAAATACCTGGCCTACCGTCGCGCGAGATCAACAAAGTACGAGAGGGGATAAATATATATATATATTTGATTTGAGTCCCGACTGCTTCCTGAGCCAGTGAGATTACGGCATCATTAATTGAGGTATGTATATTGTGACGTTGAAGGGGAAGGGAATCCGAAGGTTTGAAAGTCCCTAGCTATTCAGATTTGTTCATGTCTTCACCGGAGCGATACTTTAAGTGCCTATACGGTAAGCATCCTTTTCAATCAAATCAATTAATGGCATTGTGATTTCTAAAATCTAGATTACTAAATAAATAAAAAACAGTTTTCAATGTAAGCCCTGCTTTTGACGAGTATTTGTCTAAGTACCCAGAGTGCATTATTCATGCTTAGTATTTACCTCAATTAATGGGTACGTCACTTTCCTTGGAGAATACCAGCATGACTAAAGTCTGAAATTAGATCTAAAAGAATTATAACTACTTACCTGCGTTTTGAAATGATAATTGCTTTACCTCCTTGTTGGGTACCCCATTCAACATGACATGTTGTGAAAATCAAACATGGATTTTGCGTGATCAGTAAGTGCTTTATGACAAAGCAGATTTCTTAGCGGGTATATCGTATCCGTATCTACTATCTAGCCATATAATTAGATTTGAAGTTAATTATAAGGTAGAAGTTACCTGCTCTGCCTTCTAAATTATGTAGAAAATATCCACTTAAAAAAATTCTTTGCGGTTCTAATAAAAAAAACGATCTATTTCTTAAACTAGACAACATGTGTATTAAATTACCGTTTATCATTGTGTGAACATACTATCATGTAAGTTTAGTTGGTTGATTATCTTTTAGCACGATCGGGAATACATAGCAGAATGCCTTTAAGTTCATCTTATCATCTTATAAGGAGATCTCTATAGTTACCTACAAAAATTTAGCGATTAAATGTGGAAAGTGTTATAATTTTAAAATTAATTCCAAAAATGCTGAATATATGTTTCTAAGTATATAACTTAAATACAGCAGATCCCCACCGTATAATTCCACATTCAATACGATAATGACATTAGATTTTTTTCATGTCCTTTTTATTTACCATATTTCTTAGATTTTTAAAGAAAAATATAAGTTTTATAAGTTTTTCCGCGATAACTTTGATATGTAGGACCCATCCAAGTGTTAAATGTTTATTCACTCCTTTTCTGTTTTTATCATTTTTCCTTCTTTTGCCTGTTTTGTTACTCTGAAATATGGAATATGTTACATTCAACTACCAGCGCATTACCTTCGGGAATCAATTAATATTATATGATATATGTATAGACGATTCTACTTTGAACAGTCCGAACTGATATCAAAATCCGAGGCTGAGAATCATTTCCTTTCTCCTTACAATATATCACAAATCATTGAATAAAGCAGAACATTAGAAATGCCTTGCAGATTTGAATGGAAACCAATGTCGTCAAAACTTATTAATTCTAGTCCATTTAGGAAGCGCTATATCTCTCCCCATTTTGAATTTGATAATGGTGGTGAAAAACAGTTCTGCAAATGAAATTAAGCAAATAATGGTCAGACTTTTGAATCACAAAACACTTCCACATGACATTTATTTTATTCTTTGTAATTCTATGGTCACAGCAATGTGGCTTTCGTAGTTCCACTTAGTCCAGAAGTTGGAACTTTTGTGTGGTAATTACATTAAGAAAACTTCACCCGCATCATATATTTACATACTTTTCCCAGTGGACTTGGTTCTCGCTACTCGCTACATCCATAAACTTAAAGAATAATCATATTGTAATTCCCGAGACGTCTTAGTTTGCAGTTGTGCAACGTAGTTGCGAGTTAAAGTATGCAATGCAGTGCAGTGCCGTCTGCTGTGAAGTGGGAGACAAGTCGGACAAAAGAGGAGACAAGTTGGTTTGTAACTTAGAGTAGTAAGGTTTGTAACTTATAACCCCGGGGACAATCATTAGCGCTGCGTGGGCCAGGATAGTAAGGTTACCGTCCATGCTAGCATAACGGTCACGGCAGATTTATTACAGACAAACGGTCGTATTTGGAACACAACCCACAGCATAAAAATATAATAATCCGCAGTCTTAGCTGTGGTCTAATGAGGCGTAGTTGGTAGGCTGGGAAAAGATGATGAACTGCAGCAAGCAGTCGATATGGGCAGCTAAAGCGATATTCCACAGCGGTCTGCTGTTATTATTAAGAAGAAAAAACACTTATGAAATCACTGCGGTAGTCACTTCATATCGAATATCGACTGCTTCTTTGATAAATGTAAATTATTCAGGAAGAAGAAAAAATCAATACAACATGCTTCCCGCACAAAATCAACCATCGAGTCATGAATTATTTGTACTTTTCACATAACCTTGTAGATATTTCTAAAAGCAATATTAAAATATTTAGAACAAAGATACATTTAGGTTTATTGTCACATGATGTCACGACATAATAACTGCGAGATAATTGTGGTTCACGGACTGTATATTTCTTCATCGGAGCTAAATACAAACTAACTAACTAACCATCGCGACGTTTCCCCGCAGGGGTAGGCAGAGAGGTCTTGGCACACACGTTTTGCCTCATTCACATTCATAAATATTATTCTATTATTCTGACTCTTGACATGGCCAGACTCTAGTATCTGATTCACTTGATCGTTTCAAATCTTCCTCGGGCATCCCCGACTTCTGCTACCATTCACATTTGCATCATATATTCTTCTTACACTCCTTTCTTTGTTCATTTGGTCTACATGCCCAAACCATCTAAGCGTCCCTTTCATGATCTTACTCACTACGCTTACATCAGCCTTGCACTCTTCGCGGATCTCCACATTTCTCACACCATCCTACATGGTTTTATCACACATACTAAATACATAGAATAATATTCACATACATTTCCAGTTCCTTCACCACCTAGGACTCTTGCTGCAGTCTCCATCTTCTATCTTGGTCGAATGTCACAGCGGTGCTGCCAAGGTCTGGTATCTGTGTGAGGATATTGTGTCAGCGCTTTATTAGCAGCATACACATACCTGGGCGGATGACGAACCTCGTGCTGCCAGTGTTGGAGGACTATCTCGCTGCAGCAGCTGGTCCATTTTCTTCACCACCTAGGATTCTTGCTGCAGAGTCTCATCTTCTATCTTCGTATCACCTGTTCCTGTACTTCATTTTACTTAACTTTATTTTTATAATATTTATATTTTTGGTAATACCTGCATCAACTGTAAAGCGCCCCTGAAATGATATCTCACAAAAGCTGCGCTATGCAAATTGTCCAGTAAATTAATTAATAGTTATTATCAATATGGTCTGGTACAACGTCCAACCAAACTGGTAGCAGTGTGACGACAACAGCGATGGGTACAGGGACAGGCTACATGAAACATTATGCGATTAGTTCAAATTACGCTCCGGTTCGGTTCGTGTCACAGTTCGCAGTTCTGTCAACGCCATCTGCCCAAACTCCCTACTTCAACCTCCTACTGACTTCTGTCTGACACAGGATAGGAATAATAATTCTACATAGATGAGCCAACTGCTAAATTCTCGTATATAAGTTACTATGTTATCGACGCGTTTCACGTCAACCAGGTTTATTTTTATGGTATCTAGGTACGACAAAAACATACTGCAGTGAAAAAAATATCATTCGAGTGATTTTAACAAAACTCAGGGTGTTCCAACAAAACCTCATAGGACACTCATTCAAAGCAGCATCCTAACTTGTATGGAATTTTACAAAAAATGTTGATATAATATTTTTTTTCAATTATTTCTTTTATATTAAAACATCTTAAAATGTTATAGTTAGTTTAAAAAAATAAATAAAAATAAATTTTTAGGAGTTTCTCATACAAGTTAGGAGGCTGATTAGATTCGGTGTCCCGGCCTTATGATCTAGGAGGTTTTGGTTCCAATCTCCGTTATATTTGAATGATAATCTAATCGGGAACAACTTTTTTTTTAAGGTTATCATCAATCTTAAATATCATTGGATTAGAAGATAATACTTATAAATCTAAACGAAACATGAAACAGAACAAGACAAAGAAAATAAAAAAATAAAACTGAATGGCTAGACAATTCTCCCCCCCTTCTACTTTCCCTCTAAACTATTTTCAACATCACAATATACACACGGAGAAAACTTACTGATATAAAATATTGCTACGATGTATTCTGAATGGACTAAAATTTTTATTAGGAAATGGTTTGCCATCACGTTTTTAATTGGATTTTAATATTTCATCCATACATTTTCTCCGTGCCCCAATTAAGGGTGCTAAAGTCTCACTGACTCCAGACGGTTGGAAGCAGTTGTGACTCTTGTGGGGTATAAAAAAATGTCCCTTGATCTAAAGTAGAAACCGACTGAAAACCGGTGGTTTCAAAGCGGAGACCGTTCAAAAAATCCGATGATAATTCATCTGTTCATTTGAACCAACCTTACACATTTCATTACAACTTACAATTACTTTAAATCAACTACTAATCAATTACTTACAATCAACCTTACAATAACTTTAAATCAACTACTAATCAATTACTTACAATCAACCTTACAATTACTTTAAATCAACTACTAATCAATTACTTACAATCAACCTTACAATTACTTTAAATCAACTACTAATCAATTACTTACAATCAACCTTACAATTACTTTAAATCAACTACTAATCAATTACTTACAATCAACCTTACAATTACTTTAAATCAACTACTAATCAATTACTTACAATCAACCTTACAATTACTTTAAATCAACTACTAATCAATTACTTACAATCAACCTTACAATTACTTTAAATCAACTACTAATCAATTACTTACAATCAACCTTACAATTACTTACAATCAACCTTACAATTACTTACAATCAACCTTACAATTACTTTAAATCAACTACTAATCAATTACTTACAATCAACCTTACAATTACTTTAAATCAACTACTAATCAATTACTTACAATCAACCTTACAATTACTTTAAATCAACTACTAATCAATTACTTACAATCAACCTTACAATTACTTTAAATCAACTACTAATCAATTACTTACAATCAACCTTACAATTACTTTAAATCAACTACTAATCAATTACTTACAATCAACCTTACAATTACTTTAAATTTTCAAACAACTTATCCCAAGCACAATTTAATCAGTTCACCCACGGAGAAGACTGCTATGAAATACTGTTCATTTATTAAAAATCTGGTCAAATTATTCGTTTCTCTGATAAAAAACTGGACTACAGGCCTTTGACGAATGAATTGACAAAGTTCCTAACAAAGTATTATTTAAAAGCGAATGTTTTATGAGGATGGCGGAACACTTGTTTATACAAATATTGATATTAACCTACTGATATTTTCGCATTCCGTCATGACATTTATTAGGAAAAAAAACGTGTTCTCCATATATTCTGAATGACTAATATTTTTACTAATTTTTCTCCGTGCGTACGAACATATGTTCAGAACTGAAAGTTACGACTGACTATCATTCAAATTCTCCGAAGAAAGATGGGACAGTTAGGAAAAGCTCATTAGTTATTACTTTAATATCATTCATTGATTATCTCATAAAAACTCTTCTCTAATGGGCTTTTTACACGAACCTTTTTTTATACCGACCTCTACGTGAATACTCTATCGGGACCCATATAAAAAAGATGAACAAGATCACTTTT
The DNA here is from genome assembly GCA_026573805.1 of Hesperophylax magnus. Lineage (NCBI taxonomy): Eukaryota > Metazoa > Arthropoda > Insecta > Trichoptera > Limnephilidae > Hesperophylax > Hesperophylax magnus. The sequence continues at coordinate 5,195,742 of JAIUSX010000054.1, read as the reverse complement.
TCATGTTGCCATTAGAGAAGAAATAATATTTTGGGACGGTACAAAATTTGCAAACAATTCAACACCTTGAACATCACTATATATCACAAGAGCATGAAAACATCTCTCAATTGCCTTAGCTGTAGCCGTAAAAAAAACATCAAAAATACAGGAGAAATTCAGAATACCGAACAGTAATATGCGTTCACAACCAGTATATATCGAATCCATACGAAAAAACTACCTTTGTGGTAATTGCCCATAATAACAATACCACAGATATGCCTCACCTATGATTCACCTGACTGTGTCAAGTCATTCGGTGGCATTCTCGAATCTTCGTCCAACCACTTGGACTTCGTCGTTTTCCTAACTAATAATACCTACCTACACCTAATTTATTTATTGGTCAATTTGTATAGCGCCGCTTTTGTGAAATATCACCTCAGAGGCGCTTTACAGTTGATGCAGGTATTACAAAAAATTTAAACATTACAAAAATAAAGTGAAGTTAAGTTAAGTACAATGAATGAGTACAGGAACAGGTGACACGAAGATAGAAGATGGAGACTCTGCAGCAAGAATCCTAGGTGGTGAAGAAACTGAACTAGCTGCTGCAGCGAAAGAGTCCAACAACAGTGCCAGCACGAGGTTCGTCATCCGTCCATGTATGTGTCTGCTGCTAATAAAGGGCCAACACAATATCCTCTCACAGATACCAGATATTGGCAGCACCGCTGTGACGTTCGACGTTCGACTGTTATAACTAGCTTACTCTAATGTAACTAGTTATCAGGAAATATAAAAAATAATTAAACTTCGTTGATAAATTACTTAAATTGTATATGAAGACGTAGCGACCACCCGGGTTAAAAAAAAAGTATATCTAAACTAGGGTACAAATTAATACAAAAGCAACCTTGTCGTAGATATTATAGTGGTCTTAACACCAAACAACCGTAATCCATTAAACTTAATTACGTAGTATTTTACAGACTATTAAAGTAAAGGTGGTAAAAAAATCGCTGATTGCTTTATATTATATTGTTACTATTCCATGATTATCATAACGAGTTATAATTGAATTAGTGCGGTTAGATTGCAAGTCAATATCTAGAAACGATATCTGTGAAACCTAAAGCTCTGTGGGAAATCTTAGTAGAGTTAGTTTCTTGAATTGGATATTTATATAGGCATTCGATACCAAAGATAACTGATAACCCAACAACAACTATGTGTATTGCCTACCAAACCCATGTCCGTAATAAAATCAGATACGCAGGACTGCAAGATATGAATCTAGTTTCTGGTACCTATCCGTGGAACATGACTTTGTGTGTATAATGGCGAATAATATAATTGAAATTCCATTTCGTGTAGGCACCTATTGTGCGTTTATTGCTTTCTGTTATGTGTACATACTTGTAACTCCTAATATCAATCTATGCGTAGATCTATTTGATTGTATGGCATTTACAATGTGAAGTGTAACATGATTATCGTTAAAATGAAGGAAAAAAGTATGTAACTTTGTTATTACACGACCATGAACAGTACCAAACGAGATAGGCAACTACTTTTAAAACTCACCTTTTTAGACAGTCATAAAGTTAGAAACCTTTGTGCGCGACATTGTAAATAACTAAACGTGTAAAAAATGTAAGCAACCAAGAATTTTTAAGCTTTTTAAGGTCATTTCATAAAAATTCTCCAGTCCTAAAGCGTCCCAAGTTGAAATATCGACTCTGCTTTTGTAAAATGTAATATCAATAGTACCTAATGGAGGGAAAAATATCAAACGTAAAATCAATATACTGTGTAAAGTCGTAAACTTTTTTAATAATTGTGTTAAGTATGTTTTTTCTGAAACTGTATGTAAATAATAAAATTATATAAAACACAGGAACTCGCAATAAATTGTACAGCGCCCTTGAGGTGATTTTTCACAAAAACGACTCTATATAAATTATCCAATTATTATTATTACACAAATGCTACTTGAGGGAGCTAAAAGGACTATTAACGAAACATTGTCACCCAGGAAACGCAAAGCTGTTTTTGTGGGAGTAGAAAGTACTTATGGCAGTAAAACACGTGAAGAAGTTGAAGAAATATCAATTTAACGAAGATTATCAATGTCCCATCTTGATGGGAAAAGGTTTTTGATATCTGGAAGGCAGGAAAAACTAGAAGACATTGCTGAATACCCAAAGATCTTCCTGGTATACGAAATGAAAGTTAGTGACAGATTTAGGTGATAAATAGAAAATGAGACAATGGGCCTATCGACTGTATGCTTTTTATAGCTGTGCAGAAATGGATATAAAGGACTTTGACCATGTATGTAGGCTGCCTTAAAATCATTGATAAAAAAGCAATCAATGCTCATGAATTCGTTTAGCACTACGCGCATTCTTGATTACAAAATAATCCTGTTTTGCATCAGATTTACGGACTCGTCCACTGCCGCAGTTAAATTGTGTGTTCACGATCGCGCTTATGTCCTGAATTAATTGCCGACAATAACTTGTTACAATAAATTCCGTTTTCGAAGCACATTGTAGTGACATGGTGTTAATACATTAAGTATTCGTTACAGCGAGATGCCGGCGTTGTAGACTATGGCCGTAGATGAAACTCCGAGATAAGACTCGGACTGTATGGTAATCGTGCTAAAACGAACATTCAAATACTTTAATACCAGCAGATTCAATCTCAGACTGAATAAAGCGATATCATTTGTGTTTTGAAAGGAAACTGGGTCGCAGGCCTTATTGGCGAACCCATACGATTTACACTTCATTGTCGACAAAACACAATGGACACGATCCGAGCTTATTCCTTAGAATAATCATAGTTCATTCGTGTACTTAACAACATCTACATGTACAGATGTGCACGACGATGAAATTGTATATTTGGTAGGTGATGTTGTGATTATGATAGATTATTATATGCAGGATGTGGCATTAAAGAACTTATATCTACAATTGCTGTGTCTTTCAACACACCAGTAGATTTAACAACCTTAAGAGGAACATTTTGCATACAAAACTTAAATTGGAATTTGAGCCCAAAATATTCAACCAAACCGAAAAATTATTTTTTAATCAAAATATAGAGCACAATATAGTACTATAATATATTTAGTACGAATAAATGATACTTTATATATTTGTGCTTTAGATTATGATGTATAGGTAGGCTATCAAAGAATTCAATTTTTCATGATTTTAGAAGAAACTTTGACAATTTTTGGTGAGATAATGGTTATTATTTAAAACACCATCTTAACCAACATATTACGTAAATATAATGGCATGTAATTTAAAATATATAAATTAAAGCATGTTGATGAGCTTACATTTAAATAACATATTTTGGTATACATATGTCGTACATAAATCGAAAACTTCTACCTAAAGATCGCAATTTTATGATATTTATTTTATATTTCATTATATTAAATTATTAGATTGAGCAGTTTTATTTTTTCAATAATTGATATATTTTGTACAAAAAAAAATTGCAGGACAAATTGATTTCTTTAAGAATTACTGTTCTTACTATTCTTTATTTCATTCAGTCTTACTGGTTTTGCAACAAACATTTACTCTGTAAAAGCCCGATAGGGCGTTAATGAATTATCAATAAAATACAATAAAATATTTTATTATTTAAAACGCAAATAAATAAAGTAACATCATATCCGTACTAGGTATTTGATCAATACCTTTTGATATAAAAAAGCTTTTCAGTTTTTTTAAGAATTTTGGCCTCAAATCCAAATGTAAGTTTCGTATGAAAAAGTTTTGTCAGCCGCTCCTCTTAATAATATCCCCGAAATTCATGTATCTATCGAAAGATACTGACGTAAGGCTTGTCTATGTATTGTGGTTTTTTGGCCATCGATCACTGACAATTTCGCAGTTTCAGTGCCGTAAGTGTTAAAACTTACCAGTTATGGGTAGTATAATAGAATGGTAGATGAGAATTTTCGCCAAAATGTGCACCTGTTTTTTTTCTTCATTTATATACTTTCCATTACGTTTTATTTAAAAGTTTTCACCAATACCAGATTACAGAAGTTGGGATTTTTCTAGCGCATAAATTGTGGGATTAACTACAATATGTAGTCCTCATTTCCCAGAATACTAATGGAGGGAAATAATTTGGATTCTTGTCGTCATCGTCAATTTATCACTAAGCTAATACAAAAGATTGAAGCTCTGCTGTACTATGTATAAAAACGTTAAATAGTTAAATGAAGGTACATTATTTTATAACCTAATACTATATGAAATCCATTAAGGGTAAGAAGGGCGTTTCAAAGTAAATATATACGGTCACGTAATCGAACTAATGGATTCTTGACCAAATGTGTTAATCTTGATTTTTTTCTTTGTCGGTCCAAATTTATGTAAAAACTGTATATTTTCCAAAAATGTATTACGCAAGCTATTTAAGACACCACCTAACATCTTACGTACCTAAAATTAAATACGATATCAGACTTTGTTTAATTGAATGTAGAAATGGGACATGGTAAAAATAAACTTCCACTTGATCTAAATAATTAATACAGGTCAATCGTTGTATTTAACTGACATTCCAATATTCTACAATACGTAATTATTAAAAAAACCAATCAAAATCGACGAAAAAGAAGAACTTTGGCGAAAATGCCCAGATGCTCTCAATATCGTCTTGGTGTGAGACAACCATAAGAACATAAACAGAAAGAGGAATTAGTTGTGTTTAGTTGCTAGATAATTTCCCATCCTTACCATTATCGTTTCTTCCCTCTCCACAAATGAATAGTGTAATAATAATATTTGGCTGATTTATATAGCGCCGTTTTCGTGCGAAATCACCTCAAGGGCGCTGGTAATTAGAATTAAGAATGAACCTCAGTATTCTAAGACAAACGAGTGATGCAAGATTGATGCTTGTCATCTTTCAACAAATTTCAACTCTTTCATTGTATGTGCAAGCAACAACTAAATTACTAGAATTATTCCATTGTCAGCGAAGACCGAAGGCATAGATAAAAATCAATAAGCGATAGATAATAATATGAACGAAGCCATAGAATACGAAAATAAATCTCGACTGTGGTAGACAAAGCATTTTAATCAAGTCTCAAGGAAGTCACGTTTCACGAATTTGACTCAATTCAAATGCAAAAAGCATTTTCCCTTTTTTCGGAGAGTTATTATTATGAGTTCTATTTTAGAAAAATGACGTCACTTAATGGGACAAATATAGTCAAAGGTGATATTTTTGCTTGCTTTATCTTATTAATATATAAAAATTCTGCGAATGTTTGTTTGTTTTTTACATTATTTTTCACTCCACACAGGAGTCCCTGAGGAACCCTGAAGAAATTGAGACCCCCCTGTCCCCCCTTGGGGATGCTGTACGGATGTTTTTTTACGGAAAGGAACCAGAGGAAGGAGAGGAAGAAGGGGAAGATCTGCGAAGGAAAAGTGTATGTGGGGTGGGTAGGAATCAAGGGGTCAATGTGTCCAGGAGTGACGAAACGCATCCGCCGCCAAGACCTAGACAAACCTCTCCCCATAAACCCGGGCACCCCTGCTAAGTCACCTAACGTAGCCACTTGGGGTGACCTAAGGCTGAGCTTTTTATTCAATAAATGGTTCCCAAATTGATACACAAAAGAGGTTATACATTAGAAGTACCTAGTCATGTTTCTGCTAATAATGAAATGAAAAAAACACGTTCAGTTGTAATCAGTCACCATACATAATCTACTGAGATGCGAACTTACTTTTATGAAGATTGATGATTTTAGCAGATTAACTGGCTTACGTCACCGCTTTTTTCTAGGTCCCTCCCCTTACTCTTCCCCTTCTGCTCTCCTCTTCTAATCTTCTTCTTTTGATTTCAGCGCCTGTGTTCTTTGCTGTTTAACCTTTCTCGCGCAGAATTGATCTCGAACGAGGACGGATTCACAATTGTATTGTTCATGGTACCTGAGCAGATAACCTCTAAACGTGTGATCTATGTCGATTTAAAAAAGAAAACCAAGATCGCCAAATTTATATATTTAATATCGATTATTAAATATACCATAAAACAATAAATCATATACAATAACATCAGAAAGTTTAAAAAAATACAGAAACTTACAACGGATATACAAGTAATAGATACAATTAAATGAAAAACTAATAAATAGACTTAGATTAGATTAGTATTGCTTGAAAATATATAATATTATAACCATCTTTTACCTACTTTTCATGAAGTTAAATAGATCCGCTACACCTGCGTATCTATTACTAACTTTATGTAATCTAGGTACAAGCGAGTGTTTAAATGCTCAGTCCTGGTAATTTCAAATTTAAACATCATTTTGGAAAGAGTTGCTCTCATAGGTAGATGAAATTCAACGGAGTAAAGTAATGCCGGGCTATCTATATCAACATTTACAAATTTGTACATAATTAGTAGATCCACAAGTACTTTCGACACTAATGTCAAGAGGCCATTGAAATTGATTTGAATTGTTGGTTTATCTTTTCAGTGTTATGTACCTACCCAAGAAAACGGCATCAGTAGTGTAGTTGTATCTATACGTAAAAGCCTAAGAATTTAAGTCAGGATTTTGTAAATTCGATATTCTCGTTTATCCATTATCTCCATAAGCACTCAATCCTAGCCTAGATGAGTTATGAAGAGGCGAAAACATGCAAGACAATTCAAAACAATCCAAGAAGGACCAAAAGAGCAAAGAACAGCCAAAAATAGTCAAGTCAAGAACAACCAAGAAGAGCCTAGATGAGTTATGAAGGGCGAAAAGACGCAAGAAGATGCAAGAAAAGTCAAAACAACAACCAAGGAGACTCAACCAGGAAGAGCCAAGAGTAGGCAAGAAGAGTCAAAAAAGACCAAAAAGAGACAAGAAGAGCAAATATGACCCAAGAAGAGTCAAAAAGAGGGAAGAAGAAATAAGAAAAAAACAACGATCAATCAATTCCTTTATTCCTGCCTATCCTAAATTCTAATATTGGTTTGTTGCCATGTTTACCGGTCGATTGAACTCCAACATCCTTTCTCTCCTCAGATCACGTGTCCGAAGTCCGAAAAAATCAATTCCCCCTGATATACCGGTCTCACCGGGACAGGAGTGCTCCTGGCAGGGGTAGTACAATCGTACCGTATCATATCTTATCGTACACAGCGCATTTAAAATATTCTGTTTTTATTTTCTGACCTTGGACTAAATGGAATGAATTATTGAATATTCCAAAAATGAAATCCCGCAGCGCGATGGATGGCTCCAAACTTTGCACCATTCATACCAGAGGGTTTAACTAGTCTATTCGACATAAATAATAGAATATTATCATGATTGTTTCAGAGTCATTGTGAAGCGCACCTATGACGGGCGTATCACGCTCGAGCGTCACGCATCTCTCAGCCGGGAGTAATTATTATTACGGCGCTCGGCGTTAAGTGAACGTTTGTCTCGTGACCGGGCGGCCGACGGCTGATGGCTGATGGCTGATGGCTTATGGCTGGTGTCTCACCGTCCCAGTGTCCCAGCCATCCCACATCCCACGGAGAGCAGTGGGTGGCGAAAAAAACACACCGCGTAAATAACGTTATCGGATGCAGCAAAACTTTGTTTATTTTTATTTTTTATTCTTCATTATAGGCAGCCGCTAAACTACCAGAGAAGTTTATCAGCAGTTCAATTTCAGAATATAAATTATAACACTAAAGCACTCATATAACGATAAGTCAAAATATAAACAAATAGATACGGAAAAATAAAAAAAAGTGGGTGTGTCAAGCCTACGCAAGACAGAAGTGAAACTTCTAGTTTCAGCTGATGCTTGGCGTGGCGCAGTTCGCTGGTGTCTGAGAGAGAGGAAAGAAGAGAAGAGAGAGAACGTTCGTGAGCGGCTCCCCCACCTCAACAAGGTTTCACTTCAAAAATGCCACAGCCGAGAATCGAACCTCGCTTAACTGATTGAAAGCCAACCACGCTGAGCACCAACTGTAAGCAAAGCCGCATAAATTGATTATATTATGTAGGTTCTGAAAATATGAGAGCTTGTTATGTTTTATAATGTTACCTACATCACACCCAAAATATAATATATTTTTAAAAATAATGTACAATGTACAGAAATAGAATCCCACACAAGATCGCGTAGTGCGCTCTAGCGAACGGATATTTTATCAGAGGGAGATAGTTTTAATTTTTTTTTCTGTAAATTATTACATATTATCAAAATAAATAAATTAATTAAATAAATGTAATACAATTATCATAATATACGGATTAGATAATAATTTTAATCCAACACAATAACGCAAAGCGCGCTCTAGCGGAGTAATGTTTTATCACAGTGAGATAAGTGTTTTTATTATTTTGCAATATTATTTTCTTTTAAAAAATGTTCTGACCTACTAAAAAATAAGATATTGAATGAAAAAGGCGTTAAAAACAAAAAAATAATGTGCGATGGCCGAGAATCGAACTCGGATCAACTGCTTGGAAGGCAACTATGCTGACCATTACACCACCAACGCCAGTTGTCGGGATGAGCTAAGAAGCATTTATATGTTACTTCAAAACTTTGACTAGATCAAATGAACTTTAATCGGTGGTCCCGCATTTTCGTTTCGGTCATGAGTCGGTTTTACTCCGGTCCTCGAAATTGCATGACGCGCGTAAAGAAGTTTCACTTCAATAACATTCCAAGTGACTACAATACAAAGAAATAAAATACATGAACAGATAGGTATAACACAGTCAACAAACTCATAATCATATACACACGCAAATGCACAAAACATATTTAACACACTTATAAGCATATTTATGCAATTACGTGCATAAGTCAATGTTTACTAATTTAGTTATAAAGAAAATCTTGATCTACTAACCAATTTCAGCATTTTTTGAGATCAATGTTGCACTTTGGTTGGTTTTTTAAGTGCATAGCTTAGTGGTCAAGAGCAACTGACCGGACATCAGAGGGTGCGGGTTAAATTCCCGTCGACGGCATTTATTTTTATTCGGGAGATATTTTCAATTTGTTTGGATATTTCAGGCGACTTGCTTTTAATAATTTGTTATCCTTTGTGCTATGCACAAAAAAACCTTCTCTTATAACATTAGTTTACCATTAAAAAAGTAATAATAATTGGTTTTTAAATCTAATTTTACAATATAACTTCAATTCATTTCACGAAATGGCCTCGCAGCCAAGCTGTGCCCGAATACAAATACAAATTCATATATAAATACCTTCAATAAACTTACTCAATTAAACGATAAATCACGAAACTCGTATTTCCAACGGGGCGTCCGTTCAATTATAGCTAATTGTATACATTTTAATTAATTGTTTTTCAATTCTGAATAGCGATTCTTTGTTGCTAGGTGGGACAAGAAATATTACGACTGCCCGAGAACCTACACTGTTTTATTGGCTTTTATTTCTGTTCAATCACTGAATAGACAAATATAAGTGGTGTTTAATGGGCATGTCAATCTCCCGGAAGAAAGCTTTATTTTTCCTTAATTCTGGAAAAAATGATTAAATGTTTTCAATTCTCAACTTTAATATTTCACATCAATTCCCTTCACAACTCTCTTCAGCCTGACAATAATCACGGAGAAAAAATTATATTGCTAATTTATTAAAATATTATCTAATACAGTAGGTAATCCGGTTAAAATCATGATCGCAGGCCGTTTCCTAATAAAGTTTTAGTACACTATTTTTTTAATGATAAACCGACTAATAATAATAATAGGCGACTAATTGTTGCTTCTAATTGTTTGTTAGTAAATTCGTAATAATATCAGAGCAGGTTTCCATGCACCTGCGTATCTTTATAATATACAATGACGAAATGCGAAAATAATATTGATTTTTATGAACAACATCAATATATTCCAACATCATGATAATATATTTGAATTTTACTAAAATTTTATCAGGAAACATGATAATTCATTCGTTAAGGGCCTGCAATTCCGTGTTGCCAAAAATCTTTAATTTGAACAATATTTTCGATCATAATTATAATTTTATTCTAAAAACCATTTCAAACCGCATATTCCTAAACGGTTGAAACTGACTACGACGTAAAACGCTACTGGCTGGTAAAACGGATGTCACCGCCGCTGCTCGGCGTGACGTCAACAACGCCCAAGCACAAACAAAAATGAACATGTCGTGTGACAACAAACCAAAATTTCAAATTGTAATAGAAGATTTATTCGTCAACATAAAAATAAAGTAAAAATGCCATTATTATCATAATTTTATTCTTCTTTTTTAATGATGAGAAAACAAAGAAAATACCTTATTGAGGATACCACACTTCCACTGACTCCATTATTGACGTTCGGAACAGTTGGGACATTAAATACCGATATACTTTCTGTAGAAAATAATCATTTGTATAAATCTGTCTGGGTCCTAGGAGTCGGGAAGTCTTCCGTAAATAAGTTCTTAAGTAAATTGGTTTAAGTAATATTATTTTCAATCGGTATAATTAACATGTCTAGGGATTAATTATTTCAGTGTGTTGAATGTTATCATTATGGATATTTTTTGTGATAGAAACAATCGTGGGTTATTGAGAATTTTATCACTTCTGTGCTAAGTAAATACAATTTTTTATTAGTTATGGAAATTTATCTACGGAAAGTTAACTGACGTTTTTTTTAAATATTTTGCGATTAATTAATCCAATTTTGTCATAAAACTTTAATCACATTTCATTTTGATTAAAATTGAATTGTTCGTGTACCACTTTGTACCTACTTTGTTAAATGTAAGTTGTGTTAGGCGACATTTGAACAAGGGCTGGGTCTTGGAAAGTACGAATAATTTATGAATTTTAAATTTTGATTTTCAAGGTTTTATTCAACTTCTGTTATAATTTCAGGTTTGTGAAGCAATTAACCAAGAACGATGCAATAACAAAACTTTAATAGAACTTGAAATACAACTATAAAATTTGATAAATTGTTCAAATTCTGTATAACAACCCGTCCTTAGTCACACAAAATAATATCTACTTTAAGTCATATTTATCGCAACAATGAATTTTTTCATGAAAGTAATTAATGATGTTCGGTGAACACACCTAGTACAGAATAGTTTATATAATATGAATGAAAGAAGACAGATAATATTGTCCTCAAGTACCTACCTATATAATAGCAAAATAATGGTCCTACCCACGCCGATTTTCCAATGTACGAAGTAAATTATAGTTGCCATTTATCAATATCGGCTTTCACGAATGACTGATTGATAATCAGGCTTCAGCTAAAGGTCAAATATTTCTAAGGCCAGCGAAAATGTCAAGATTCCATTTCTAACTGGATTAGATATTAGACGATGCGACGTCAAAGAATCCACTAGAATGGACCGAGAGATGTCGAAGAAGCTGATTTGTGAAGCGGGCATATTAAGAATTATATGACCAATAGTGATAATAATACTGAATCAAAATGTAGACCAAATGAAAAGGGGATGAAGCTTACGAAAGCTTTCACATATCAGATGATATAAGCTGGAGAGCTTGACAATGTCACGCAAAGAACTTTTCGCTTGTTACGACTAAAAGAAAAAGAATTTATTAACATTGAAACCATCGTATTTCCAAGTTATTTCAATACCGCCGTTTTCGTGAGAAAACCACCTCAAGGGCGCTTTACAACTTAATTTATTTAACCTAACTCATCATTTAGACTTATATATAAAACTAACACGCTGAGAAAACTTACTGATATAAAATATGGTTAATTTCATACAAAATTTATTATAAATTATTCGAATTCCTGTTAAAAACGGGACTGGAGGCCTATAAAGAATGAATTGACAAATTCCATAACAAACTATGGGTAAAGCATGAATATCTTATACCGAATATTTTTCTGATTTTTCGGTTTCACATTTTCGTTTAAGAGATGTTAATTTATCTTCAATAATTATTAACTTTCAAAGTCGGGGATGACCGAGGAAGACAAGACACGATCGAGTGAATTATATATTTCAGTCGGGCCATGTCAAGAGTCAGAATAATAGAAGAGTATGTATGAATGTGAATGAGGCAAGGAGTGTGTGCCAAGACCGAGTTGTTTGGCGGTCCGTCCTCTCTGCCTACCCCTGCGGGGAAACGGTGTGATGCTTAGTTAGTTAATATATATTACTTATTTATTGTTTTTGTGTTTAATTCGTAGAACTCCATTTAATTTTTTATAAATTTAATTTAGATTAAATTTGATAATATTATTATTAAGTTCTGCAAGTGTTTTAGTTTTTTATTATTGTGACAGCTGTTTCGGCTTACAAGCCCATTTTCAAACTGTGGTTAGTCCACATTGAGACGACGTATTTATACTATTTCAAATGTAAATTTTGAAGGTGCATACATTGATTTATTACTGTTTAAACCGATGACATGATATATTGTTGGTTAAACCAATCTATGTTTTCCCCTCAGTAAATGGTAATGAGTTCTTAATTATTTACTAATGACTTTATTGCTATGAATTATTTGGGTGCATTATACTGCTTGGGTTTTGTGAAAATACTGAGAAGTGGTGAGTAAATTATTTTCCGTACTTTATTAATTAGTGTTAAATTTGGGTCATTCGTTCGTTTATTGATTTCTAATTGTTCAAGTAAATTTAATCTAATGCCCTTTTTTTCTATATGCAATGGTTTAGGACCCTTGTTGTTAAGTGGGGTATGATTATTCACCAAGAGATGTTCTGCGAATTTTGAGGATGTGTTTTTATTATTATAACATCGTATATGTTCTTTGAATCTAGTTGAGAATGCCCTCCCCGTTTGTCCGATGTAAGTGGCGTTACAATCGGCGTGGTCACATTTTAATTCATATATGCCACTGTTATTGAGTATAGGGATTTTACTTTTAGAGTTTTTAAGGCTTGTTCCTAAATTATTGTTTGTTCGAAAAGCTATATTTAAACCACATTTTTTAATTTCTTTTGCAATTTTTTCAGATATTGGGCCGAGGAATTCGAGATATGCAAATTTTTCTATATTTTTGTTATTTACCGGATATATTAAATTGATTTTATTTTTATATTTCTTATTTTTTATTATTTTTTCAATGTTATTTGCCTCATAGCCGTTATTAATCGCGATCGTTTTTATCGTTTCCTTTTCTTTTACATAAGCTTTATTGTCTAAGGGAATGTTAATGAGTCTATGTACCATTGAATGGTAAGCTGATAATTTATGGGACCAAGGATGATTTGAATTTGAATTTATTGTTGTATCTGTAAAAGTTGGTTTTCTAAATATTTCAAAGGTATGTTTATTATTACTTTTACCAATTGTCAGATCTAAAAAGTTTATTGAAGGTAAAAAAAAAAAAAAAAAAAAAAAAAAAAAAAATAATAATAATAATAATATATATATATATATATATATATATATATATATATATATATATATATATATATATATTACTATTGAATTATAACTAGGTTTTAAAACTAATAACTTATAACAGGGACTAATCGTTATCAACTAACTACTGAGACTTAAAACAAGTGACTATAACACTTATAACTAATGACTTAAAAATAATAATTCTTCTGCTTCAATAAATTTTCCAAGAAAGCGTGCGCTAGATAGCTCACTTAAGCTGAGTTTTTTTAACACGAGAGTCTTTACTGTCCGTAGGCTGGGACTATAAGAAAGCGTGAGAAAGGTTGGGGGAAGTATCTAGCTATTCTGATCTAGTAATAAAACTTAAGCCATTTGAAGCAACGCGTAACATTTCAACTCAGAATTATGGTCTTTCGCCAAGTATATCTACCATAATTGATCAAATTATTATTTTTTTATGTACATGTTACAGTAAAACGAAAAAGTGTAAATATCACAAAGTGCTGAGTCACATGTTGTTACGGGGGTGACAAACCAGGTCAAGCAGATTTTAAGTATTTAATTACAAATTTAATAACTGCAAAACACGCCTAAATAATTCTACGTCTAATTTGATTCGGTTTGTGGTGAGCCAATGAACTTTGGCATTTCTAGAGTATTCTATTTCAATGGGCAATATACACCAACTAAGAAATTTAAAACTACACGCCGTCATTCTCTGACTTATTAAAGGTGATCATTTTGATTGGCTTTATGATACAATAAATTGGCGATGAGAAAGAAGAAAGAAAGAACTCGTATAAAACCGATAGCCGCAGATACGAGTTCTTACTAAGTGGGAGAGGTAATATTTTTTAAAATTATTTATTTGAATCGCAATACGAACATTTCAAGCCCTTGTTTGCGGTTTCCTGGAATATAGTAATTATAGTTAACTATAAATAGAGAATAAACACACGGTTCATTCTCCTGTATCCATCCATGTTCTTAACAGGAATGCTCGATATCAACACCTTAAAAGCACTTTATATTTTTAGTAAAACATTTTATAAACTAATTTCTGAAATACAGTTAAAGAAAGTACGTATTTTAATGTGCGACATCAAATCTATTGACTTCTCTGCAAGTCCGGGAAGAATATTTATTTTTTGAATAACTCAATGATTAAAACCCTAAATTTTAATATTTAATTATTGAAGGCAGTATTAGATTCTTAAACGAAAATTTGAAACAGAAAAATTAGAAAAAGATACAGTCGCATCTAGGATTTGAACCCAAGACCCTTTGCTTACCAGGGCGCCCATTATTTAATAGATATGGTCACATTAGCTCAGTTGGAAGAGCGGCCCGCCAAGGTGAGGGTCTTGGGTTCGAGTCCTAGATGCGACCGTATATTTTTCTGTTTCAAATTTCCATTTAAGAATCGCTAATATTGTCGTCAATAATCTTCGAATTAGGTCCTGGAGCTCATGTTTATGGGAGGAGTAAGAATATACTTGCTATCTTTATGAAGTAGTAGAATAATTAGGAAAAAAGTTATATTTATTTTGCATCCTGTTATAATTTGTAGTCTTGGATTATTTTGTAATAAATAAATTAAATAAAAATCACCTGATTAAATTACTGCATCGTCAGGCATATTTCGATATTATTGATTAGTAATCGAGTATTTATTATTACCAGTATAAACTTTTAATCTGCAGAATCAAATCAATGGAGAACTGGATTAAAAATAGTGGATAGAAGAAACTGTCTGGGATGTGCCTGGAAGACAAGACTTGATAACAAAGGCGTATTTATAATACAAAGTAGGTAAATGAATTAAGCAAGCAGTCTGCAAGACCGTATTATCTTCGTTGTGGGCGTATTATCTTCTCCGTATTCCCTTGGTAAAATGATTAGATAATTTGTAAGGTTCAACTTCATCGATGTATTTATGGTATGCTTCCTAAACTTTATTATAGATACACCAATGTTTAAAGCGAAGAAATAAGTGTGGTCCGGGCGCCCCTATACTCTGGAATCAATCGATTGACAAATGATAATGTACCCACACCGAATAAAATTGATGATACATTGACATCCATAATCGTGCGTTTTCTATTACAAGTCTTGCATCCTAAAGAATACCACTTTCCTCTACAATAGACCAGCATGACTGTGCATGTGCATAATGGTATGAGACAGGGTAGCTCAAACTATGGTAGTCGAACCAAACATACCAAGCTATCAGTAGTTTTATTAAAATATTTTCAACACTCCGTGAAGTGTTTAGGGTACATTTTTAGATCTGTCTAATAATTTATATACAAAAATTCAAAAATCAATCATTTTAAATACATGTAGGATTACGAAAGATGTTTTAAATATTTATATTGAGGGATCAGTAGGATTTATCGGTCCAGTTAGGAGTTCTACCGGTTCTATATCTGGAGTCGGTGAATTATTTTCCCATTTGATCTCTGGTGAGTTGACGTTTTGTTCTTGTATTGTTTTGTATTTATTATGCTTATATAATGCACTTGCATAGCGTGGATTGACTAGATGATCATTTGTGGAAAAGTGTGTGGAAGGGTTTAGTTTTTCCTGTGGGGAAGATTTAACCCGGACATAAAGTCGAAAAAAAAGTATATATTTGGATGATTTGTGTACGCCGTTTTTTGTGAAAAATCACCTCAAGGGCGCTTTACAAAAATATAATATATTTCTACAATGATCTATCTTATTACTAACCAAAGACTAGACAAACTATTTTCAACATATTGCATCCACCGGTTCGTCTATCACTAATGCAAGACTCTACGTACAATGCATTTGATCAACGAACGTGATGCTGCTAATGGACATATATTACAATTTATTTACATTCTGTACAGGCAGATAATATAGATACTGGACCGTAATCCCCTAACCGCTCCTCTTTACATGTGACAGCGTCTAATCTGGGACAGTTCGTCCGTCTGATGCCATATTTTGTTCCCATACTGTGTACTGAAAATTTTATAACATTTAAATGTATGTTATTTTATTAAAATGAAAACAAGAAGTACAAATAAAAACGGCGATTTCACATTTCAGAAAAAAAATGTTTACTGAACCATTAAAACATAACCGTCAACAGAAACGGAACGTACAGGGTACGTTCCAATAAGAGGTGTTATTTTGAATAGCCCGCTAATTCGGTAGATGTTGCTTTTGAAGCTATTATTTTTTGACATTTGACAAGTAAAAATTACGCCATTAATAAAAATGGAACGATACACGCTTCAACAACGCATTGAAATTATTAAAATTCACTTGAGTGAATCAAATGCAAATCATCTTGAGTGATGAGGCCCATTTCCACCTCGGTGGGTTCGTTAACAATCAAAATTGTCGCATCTGGAGCTCGGAAAACCCAAGAGTTATTGTTGAAAACCTCTTTATCCTCAATGTGTGACTGTTTGCTGCGGCTTATGGTCCGGCGGAGTCATTGGACCTTACTTTTTTTAAAATGAGGCTGGATCAACAGTTACGGTGAATAGATTGCGCTATCGAGAGATGATTAATGATTTTTTTATGGCTGAAATTGGATGGTATTAATTTAGACAACGTTTACTTTCAACAAAACGGCGCTACGAGCCACACAGGCAACGAAGCCATTGATCTTTTACGATTGAATATCAAAATAACACCTTTTATTGTAAAACCTTGTAGAAACAATTTTTTATACACATCAAATGCAGAACGATCAAGTTATAACAGGACTTTGCTGAGCTCAATCAATTAAAATTTTACCCAATTACACATCCAAAGGACATTTAATCACTGCAATGAGCTAATTTACAGTTGATCGAAATATTTTTTCAAATGTTGAGGACATCTGCTATAAGATGTTAACATCGCACCGACCACAAGCGCCCGCAGCGGCAGATGCAATCTGTACCCATACACTATTCACCCACAAGCCCAATGCAGTCCGGGACGTGCTTTGTCACGGCTGCAGGGGTGGCATTATTGATGCTAAGCGCTTCATCTCGATTAGTTTTCAATCTATTTGTCGGTGACGTTTACCTTAGCTTTACCGTTTACCTCTAACGTGTCAGCTTCAAGACAACTGATGCTATTGATTTGGTATGCAGGGAAGAAGGTATGAAAAACTGGTAAAGAATGGTACACATCTCCCACTAACATACATTCCTGATTTCCCTCGCCCTACCTGTAACCCAATGACCAATAATTTATTTATAAATGACCAGCTGTTAAGAAAACACGTTCAGTTACCATGTTCCCTCAGTGCGTATAATATCGAAAATTTATTAATACCTCATCACTCTACTAAGAAAACTTGTGTAGTGTACATGTTAACCCTCAGTGACCCTTCGTGTGTATAATATCGAGTCTACATTAAGTCCGAGTAAAATGGAATAGCGATTCGAAAATAGTATATTTACCTAGTTGATTGTTATATATTTATTAATTTCTGATCTCTTAAATGCAATTTATATAAAAGTACCAGAATAAAAAGTGTTAATAATCAGTAACTGTATGGGTTCGTAGTAGTGTTTTGTGAACACCTCACTAGGAGAATCTGTGCTGAGGTGATTACCTGTCATATAATACCGTAATAAGAAAAATCACGTTATCATCCTTAAGATTCTCAAGGAGGATTCTGTGATTCCTCCCATTCAGGAAGTATTTTATATAGATTTTGTTAGATGTTTTATTTATAGATGTAGTACATCATAATAGACACAATGTAGCAACAATTTAGTTAAATGAAAAGAGAATAAAACGAAACAAATGTAGATGATGATAAATAATGCAGGTATTTAAAAACATTACTTTTACAACAGCAATCTATTTAGTAGAACTGAAAACATAATAAACATGCCAATTTTCGGATTAGCTCAGTGGTAGAGAAAAGCCCCGGCCAGGCTGAGGTCCAGGGTTCAATACCTAGATGCGACCCAATTTATTTCTGATTTTTCTGTTTGACATTTTTCGTTTGAAAGTTGTTAATCCGCAATGATTACATTTTAAAATTTGAGAATAAATGCAGTACGTTACTCAATAAGTTTATCCACCTTGAAAAATATTTAGTAATTTTAATA